>OZ014522.1:537467745-538667745 GCA_963966055.1 Lathyrus aphaca | reverse complement strand
TCCTTTTCAACTTCCATTAATCCAAAGTTATTATCATTATTAGCCAAACTATTTTCAACTTCTGTTAATCCAAAGTTGCTACTGTTGTCAACAAAAGCATTTTCGCCAGCATCAATAAAATGCCTTTTATTGGAAAATCTTAAGAAAAAATGAACTCGACTTTCTTATTCATTTTTCAACGAATTTAAGATTTTGAAGAACCATTTCAAACGAGTTCTTCAAATTATTATGCTTATACTCTGATGCTTCTAATCTTTGGACTAGATTACCTACATGAAGCTTTTTATCTGGCATGTAGTAATTGAAGATAGAAATATCTAATTCAATAAAGGTTTTTTCATTATCGAGTTTCTCAATTTCCTTAAATGCAAGCCTTTCTACTTCTCCAAGGGAGTGAATGTGAACAATTTTCTTGTGGTGAATATTACCAAGAAGATAATATTGATCTTTCAGAAAATATTCATTAGCAAACTCCCATTGATCATGTTTTATTTTGTGAAATCCCTGACATTGAAACACATAACAATGAACCATAATAAATTAGATATCAAATTTGTATAGTGCAAAAACCATATCGATCGATGTAGCCTAATTAAAAAGCTTAGAGACAAAGTAGATTCCACATTTATGCATGATCCACAGTTTAAAATGACAAATGAAATGGTTAAAGAAATTTATGAGAAAAATAACAAAAGATAATTGAGGTTTAGGCATAGTAATTCAAAGAATAAAATATATTACATACATATGTATTGAGCTGGCGAACAAATCTGGAGAAATTGTTGTGTCTGAAATATGTGCTAAGAATATTGCTAGCGAATTCAATAGGGTCATTAATGATGAACCTAATTTTTCTTTGACACCATGATACTATATTATCAGTATATGGATCATCAACCATCTGGTAAGTTTTCACTAGGAACTTTGTCAGACCATCACTACCACCACCACTAGATTCGGTCGTCGAATTCTCAATGACTTTTTTTGGTTTCAAATGGACCAAAGAGAACTCTCCTAAATACTAAACCCCCATTCTCTTTTATAAGTAAAATTTTAATTTTAAGTTCATTGAATAATTGATGTATCTAATTTAGATATAGTCTAAATACATCATTAATAGAGTGAACCTAAAAGGGAAAATTTGTTCATAAAAGAGAATGGAGAGAGTATTAAATAAGTCCAAATACATTTGATGTATCTGGTTTATATTAGTGGTGTTCAAATCCAAATAAAATCCGCAAACGGATCCAAAAAACCTGAAAATCGCAAAAACCGATTTTTTTATATATATTTGGAGGTCATTTTGTAAAAATCGATCGATATTTCAGATCGATATTTCAAAATTGATCCAAATCAAACCAAACCAAACCTCATGTATATATATATTTTTTAATTATTTTATTTTTATCAGTATATATTTGCGTTTTTTTAATATTAGATGATACTTATTTTTTAAATAAATTAAATAATACTTATTAGTGTGATTTAATCTATTTTTTTTATATTTTTTTTCATCTTGTAATATTAACTTTTGATATAGTATATTATCTATTATATTAAACTTACTGTTTTAGAATATTGAATATTAAGAAAGCTATAATTTGTAATTTGGATATCCAAAAAACTGATCCAAATTAAATCGTATAAAATTGGATTGGATTGGATCGGATTTTCTTAACCAATCATCCAAAACCGAATCAAATTGCAAGTAAATTTACCTTTGGATCGGATGATATTTTACTTCAAAACCGATCCAAACCGAACCGCGAACACTCCTAATTTATGTATAGTCTAAATATATGAACAATGCATGTTTCTCGTTCAAGTTTAGTCTTTTTTTCAATAAAAATAATTTTGTTAAAGTTTTTATGTCTTCTTCTTTTAAATAAAAATAAATTTGTTCATATTTACTTTATCTTTTATTTGACCAAAATAAATTTTAAATTATTATCCTTTAAAAAATATTTTGTAAACAATATTATATTAATTAGTCAATAATATATATCAAATAAGATTAATTGAATATCGTAAAATTTAATATAAAACACTTTATGATTTTTACTATCATATATTTCCTCCGGTCTCATATCTAAGCAAATTTAAATATATAAAAAACTCACATTTTAAGGAAAAATGTCTAAATATATTTAAGTCTTACACTCTTTCTAATTCTCCTTAATTTTTGTCTTGGAAATAGTTAAAAAAACATAGAAATGTGGAAAAAAAAGTAAGAGTATATTTGGAAAAATGAGATTAAATATAATAATTATAGGTGATATTTGCTAATATTTAGGACCATTTAATTTTTTTTTTGTTCTTTATATAAGTTATATTCGATACCGGAGGGAGTATATGAATATCAATTTTCACCTTGTATTGAAAATAATAATAATAACATATATTATGTCAATGAAATTTAACATTATGTTGAAATTATTAAATATGTCAATGAGATATATCAAAATCTTCTTCTTATAAATATTTATTAATTGTGTTAATCTTAATATATCAACTATCTAATTAATATAAAAAATAATTTTCATATCTTGTTTACAATAATAAATTAATTAAAAATATATAGAAATATTGTCATGGATGTATTCTTCCATATTTTTGCTTGGGTTTTGTTCGTTATTCCATCGAAGCAAGGATTGTAGAATGATGTATGATATATGAAAGTGAGTAAAGCTTACGCCTTCAATTTGTTAATTAATCGGACAAAAGTAAGGTTCCCCCTATAGACAAGATTAACCAAGGAAAAGGAAGTTGAGGAGGAAAAGTAAACTGCAAGTGAGGATGAAGAAGAGCACTATGTTGAAGAACTGAATTATAATGAAATTATAGACCTTCTTAGTGATAAAGTAAACTTCTTCAGTTCTTCAACATAATGTTTTTCTTCATCATCACTTGCAGATTCCTCTTTCTCCTCAACTTCCTTTTCCTTAGTAAATCTTGTCAATAGAAGGAATCTTGCTTATGTCCAATTAATTAATAATATAAAGGGGAAAGCGTTACACACTTTCCTCTATTATACACTATTCTATACTTCTATAAATTTAAACTCAGAAGAAATTTTTCAAAATAAACTCTTTGACAAGTTTTCCGTAGCAAGGACCAATATCCCTAATAGTCTTCATCAGTAACACCTTTAATGTGAACTCTTTGTCTTCTTGTTACACTAGGCTTAGCTTTATAAGGACAGTATATCTATATCTTTTTACTACAAGAGTATGAGTGAGAAGAAGAGCGAGAGTAAGAATTGTAGCAAGTTGTAAAAGACTCTAGTTGCTAAGGGGGATTAAAAATTCTAGCAGAAAGCCACAAATGGGAGTTAAACAAACGGGGAAGGTGTTTTTTGTACTATGAGATGTTTTAAGGTGTCCCTCAAAAAAATAAATTAGTTGTCATAGAGGTTAGTATGTCAGCATATACACAAATCAGATCATGAGTAGACACACTTCAGGATAGATGTAGAACCTGATGCTAGAGCATCAATCCTTTGTATTCAACAAAACTTGTGTAAATTAGTTCAACAATATTTGAAGGTGTTACACTGAAGTATATTCCTAGACCCTTATTTCTGAAGTGAATTGCACAAATTTTGCACGTTACCAGACACTCACACGATTTTACATTTTCCAACCCATAAAATATGGATATTTTCTCCGTAATTTCTTCTAATCCTTATCCACTCCTAAATGAATTTTTGCTACACTCAATCCTTCACTAAGTTAATGCCCATAACGCCAATAATTCCAAAATATCTCACTCCCCGACATGCATACAACAGAATCTACACACTCTCGTGTAACCTAATTTTATCCCATACATAATCCTATTGATTTTCTACTGAATAGAGGAGTAAATTAAGGATAATACACAACAACAACCACTAAAACACCATTTTCACGTCCTGAAGGAAAATTCAAGTTCCCATAAAACCTTAACATAAAATCCTTCCTCAATAGCTATCAGATCTTCAGATTGAAGCTGTAATCAAGCTTGAGCTAAACTCCATCGTCAATAACATAGAAGTAGCAGTGCAAATAATATAAGAAAGAAAAATATTAAAGAAAGAAGTAAGGAGAAGTGGATCAGAGAGAAGCAATAAAATAGAAGTGAAGCAAACACGTAACTTCAGTTTTTCACCTCGCTAGAAAAAAAAGCTCTCATCAAAGCTCCGGTTGGGTACTATTATAACATTTTTTTCTCTTGATTTTCTGCTTTTAGATGATTGTTGTACGTTGAGTTACTCCTTCCTACATGTTTATTGTGTTTGTATGCTTGTAAATCTCAATGATCATAATGGATTGGGTTTTAGGGTTTCCACGGGTTAATGGTGTCAATTTGCTTAATATTGTTATTAGTTATTAATTTGAGGCATAGATTCGTGCTAAGAAAGCTTTTTAAGGTAAGTGTTGTGTTAGAAGTTTAAGAATATGGGTAGAATTAGTGGGTTTCTGGGTTACGCTCAAGAACATTCATCATGTTCTTGAGTGTTCATACGACTTTTCATTTTTTTTCTGGGTAATTGTTGCGTTTAATATTAGAGAGATATTAGAATAAGTGTGGTTGGTGTTTGTTAGAGAATGAGTAATAAGCAAAAATAACCAAGAATCACTGGTTCCTTTCTTTTGTTCAGTAGACCACATTTCAATGATGGTCCCGTAACATCATTAGAACTATTTGATCATGGTTGAGGGTCCCTTGTACTTTGGTGCCCATCATAGTCCCTTGAATCCTAGCCTTGAGATCATGATCAATTGGCCATATTTGTTTGTTCACGTGACTCACCAAGGATCATCTGGTCTTCATCAACGACCATGCTTGGATCAACTAACTCTCACATTTGGATACCTCGGGCCTAGGATGCTCCGCAACTTATTTTCATAATATACTCCTTGACCAACTTTTCATATAAAGGACCAATATCACTAACAGTCTTCATTAGTTACACCTTCAAAGTCAACTTTTAATATTCTTGTTACACTAGGCTTAACTTGATAAGGATTATCGATCTAGAGCTTTTCACTATAAGAGTGAGAGTGAGAATAATGGTGGGAATCAGAATTGTGGCAAGCCGTGTGTGACTCACATTTCTATAAGGAATTATAAGTTTCAAAAGTAAGTTGCAAGCGACGGTGTAATAAGTGGGGGAGGTGTTTCTTTTCCTACGAGATATTTCAAGGTGTTCCTTAGAAAAGACAGTCAGCCATTATAAAGGATAGCATGTTAACACATTCAATCGTCAGATTAGGAGTAGACAAACTTTAGGATAGACATTGAACCTGATGCTAGAGCATAAGTCATTGGCATTAAACAAAACTAGTGTAACTTAGATGAGCTGAGTATCACTCCTTCAAACTCAATTAAACTGAAATGAAATGAAAAAATTAAATTAAATTTTAAAATTATTTTTTATTGTTTGTTAATTGTGGACTTTATGTGATTTAGATTCAATTTTGATAAATTGGGATTGTCTGATATGTTGGCAATGTAGTATTCATGGCTATGTAAATGCTGAAATTCAGCTTGTAAATTTAATTTAATTCACCTTTGTCATGAATAAAAATATGATTTCTTCCATTTCAAACATGATGTTTCCTTTTAATTTTTTATGCTTTTTATTTTTATTTTATTAGATAATTGTTTAATTGATATTTGTTAATTCGAAAAAACAAACAAACCATTAAAATCAATCTTTCTAAAAAAATAATAATACTTGATCAACATCAAGCCATTTTCAAAAACTAGAAATACGATATAATGCAAACTTGTAACAAAAACATAAACTTGATTAACATCAAGTAATTAAAATACGATTTAGTTCTAACTAGCCTCATTTATGAGGAGGGATTTGGTCCAGATAAAGTACCCTCATTCTCAGCAAAAGAAAAAAGAGATTGACAAGGGTGCGATAATCAATATGTTATAAGCGAACACTTGAATTTGTTTGGTATGAATTTTAGTTTTATCCTCCTATATTTTTGTTTAAAAATAGTATTTGCTTTATTAATTGAAAATATCATAAAAAGTAATTAATTTATTAAAATATACTATACTTTTTGAAAGAAAAAAATACATAAAACACATTTATTATTGATCCTTTGAGTTTTTTTTTACGGATCGATCTTTTATTACATCATATTTTTACAAATAGTCTTTTGTAACTTCACTATTCAAATTCTAATTGAAAATGTTCCTCCACCATCAAGTTCTTTATTCTACTCTCTTTTGCCATATGAAAATCTAAAAGTTGATGTTGTTTAAGTTTCATATGGTAACCCTCCTTCACCCATAACCTTATCATGTAGACTTTCTCCCTCTTCCATAGATTTAAAGTTGTTATCATTCTTACCAATGTCAGCAAAATCCTTTTTAACTTCCATTAATCCAAAGTTATTATCATTATTAGCCAAAATATTTTCAACTTCTGTTATTCCAAAGTTGCTACTGTTGTCAACAAAAGCATTTTCGCCAGCATCAATAAAATGCCTTTTATTGGAAAATCTTAAGAAAAAATGAACTCGACTTTCTTATTCATTTTTCAACGAATTTAAGATTTTGAAGAACCATTTCAAACGAGTTCTTCAAATTATTATGCTTATACTCTGATGCTTCTAATCTTTGGACTAGATTACCTACATGAAGCTTTTTAGCTGGCATGTAGTAATTGAAGATAGAAATTTCTAATTCAATAAAGGTTTTTTCATTAGCGAGTTTCTCAATTTCTTTAAATGCAAGCCTTTCTACTTCTCCAAGGGAGTGAATGTGAACAATTTTCTTGCGGCGAATATTACCAAGAAGATAATATTGATCTTTAAGAAAATATTCATTAGCAAACTCCCATTGATCATGTTTTATTTTGTGAAATCTCTGACATTGAAACACATAACAATGAACCATAATAAATTAGATATCAAATTTGTATAGTGCAAAAACCATATCAATCGATGTAGCCTAATTAAAAAGCTTAGAGACAAAATAAATTCCACATTTATGCATGATCCACAGTTTAAAATGACAAATGAAATGGTTAAAGAAATTTATGAGAAAAATAACAAAAGATAATTGAGGTTTAGGCATAGTAATTCAAAGAATAAAATATATTACATACATATGTATTGAGCTGGCGAACAAATCTGGAGAAATTGTTGTGTCTGAAATATGTGCTAAGAATATTGCTAGCGAATTCAATAGGGTCATTAATGATGAACCTAATTTTTCTTTGACACCATGATACTATATTATCAGTATATGGATCATCAACCATCTGGTAAGTTTTCACTAGGAACTTTGTCAGACCATCACTACCACCACCACTTGATTCGGTCGTCTAATTTTCCATGACTTTTTTTGGTTTCAAATGGACCATAGAGAACTCTCTTAAATACTAAACCCTCATTCTCTTTTATAAGTAAAATTTTAATTTTAAGTTCATTGAATAATTGATGTATCTGATTTAGATATAGTCTAAATACATCATTAATAGAGTGAACCTAAAAGTGAAAATTTGTTCATAAAAGAGAATGGAGAGAGTATTAAATAAGTCCCAATACAATTGATGTATCTAGTTTATATTAGCGATGTTCAAATCCAAATAAAATCCGCAAAAACCGATTTTTTTATATATATTTGGAGGTCATTTTGTAAAAACCGATCCGTTCAGATCGAATTTCATATTGATATTTCAAAACTGATCCAAACCAAACCATACCAAACCTCATGTATATATATTTTTTACTTATTTTATTTTTATTAGTATATATTTTCATTTTTTTAATATTAGATGATACTTATTTTTTAAATAGATTAAATAATATTTATTAGTTTGATTTAATCTATTTATTTTTATTTTTTTCATCTTGTAATATTAACTTTTGATATAATATATTATCTATTATATTAAACTTATTGTTTATTGGTAGTTTTAGAATATTGAATATTAAAAAAGCTATAATTTGGATATCCAAAAAACCGATTCAAATTAAATCGCATAAAATTGGATTGGATTGGATCAGATTTTCTTAACCAATCATCCAAAACCGAACCAAATCGCAAGTAAATTTACCTTTGGATTGAATGATATTTTACTTCAAAACTGATTCAAACCGAACCGCGAACACTCCTAATTTATATATAGTCTAAATATATGAATAATGCATGTTTCTCGTTTAAGTTTAGTCTTTTTTTCAATAAAAATAATTTTGTTAAAGTTTTTATGTCTTCTTCTTTTAAATAAAAATAAATTTGTTCATAATTACTTTATCTTTTATTTGACCAAAATAAAATTTAAATTATTATCCTTTAAAAAATATTTTGTAAACAATATTATATTAATCAGTCAATAATATATACCAAATAAGATTAATTGAATATCGTAAAATTTAATATAAAACACTTTATGATTTTTATTATCATATATTTCCTCCGGTCTCATATATAAGCAAATTTTTTAAAATAAAATAAAAAACTCACCTTTTAAGAAAAATGTCTAAATACATTTAAGTCTTACACTCTTTCTAATTCTCCTTAATTTTTGTCTTAGAAATAGTTAAAAACATAGAAATGTGAAAAAAAGTAAGAGTATATTTGGAATAATGAGATTAAATATAATAATTATAGGTGATATTTGCTTATATTTAGGACCATTTAATTTTTTTTCTTGCTTATATAAGTTATATTCGATACTGGAGGGAGTATATGAATATTAATTTTCACCTTGTATTGAAAATAATAATAATAACATATATTATGTCAATGAAAACATTATGTTGAAATTATTAAATATATCAATGAGATATGATCTTACCTGATCAGGAGGGTCTTCCAGCAAAGGGGTGTGAACAGCAGGGTGGATGAAATGGAGAGGGTGTACCTGCAAGGCGCTCCGATGCCAAAGTCAATAGAGGTACAGAAAGTGGTAAGTTAGAAGAGTTAAATCAGAATATCTGACCCTTTAGTGAAAAAGGGTATTTATAGTGAGCCCCTAGCGCTGGGCCAAGGTCCTTCCTTGGGCTGGATCAGTGAGGCTCAAGGAAGAACTGCCAAGGAACATGTGAGAAGCGTGAAGACCTAGCTAAGTGGTATGGTCCTTGGTCCACCTGCCCCTATCTTTCAGGAGATAATGGGGGACAGTTGGGTGACGTGGCAAATGGAATGGTGGACTTGTTCTCTGCCGTCTCTCAGAGTATATGCCCGACTCATGGAACGCATGCCCAACCGTTTAATGGTTCGTCCGTCCAACAAGTATACTTGCCCGAGCGTATAGGCATCTGCTCGACGTATTGGGTCACGGCCCAATACAGTCTGGAGGCCCAGTCCAGAATAAGATATATCAAAATCTTCTTCTTATAAATATTTATTAATTGTGTTAATCTTAATATATCAAGTATCTAATTAATATAAAAATAATTTTCATATCTTGTTTACAATAATAAATTATTTAAAAATATATAGAAATATTGTTGTGGATGTATTCTTCCCAATGTTTGCTTGGGTTTTGTTCATTATTCCATCGAAGCAAGGATTGTAGAATGATGTATGATAGAGTAAAGTGAGTAAATCTTACGCCTTCAATTTGTTAATTAATCGGAAAAAAGTAAGGTTCCCCCTATAGACAAGATTAACTAAGGAATTCTTCAACATAATGTTCTTCTTCATCATCACTTGCAGATTCCTCTTCCTCCTCAACTTCCTTTTCCTTAGTAAATCTTGTCAATAGAAGGAATCTTGCTTCTGTCCAATTAATTAATAATATAAAGGGGAAAGCGTCACACACTTTCCTCTATTATACATTATTCTATACTTCTATAACTTTAAACTCAGAAGAAATTTTCACAATAAACTCTTTGACTAGTTTTTCATAGCAAGGACCAATATCCCTAATAGTCTTCATCAGTAACACCTTCAATGGGAACTCTTTTTCTTCTTGTTACACTAGGCTTAGCTTTATAAGGATAGTATATTCATATCTTTTTACTACAAGAGTATGAGTGAGAAGAAGAGCGAGAGTAAGAATGGTAGCAAGTTGTGTATGACTCTAGTTGCTAAGGGGGGTTAAACGTTCTAGCAGAAAGCCACAAATGGGAGTTAAATAAACAGGGAAGGTGTTTTTTGTACTATGAGATGTTTTAAGGTGTCCCTCAAAAAAATAAGTTAGTTGTCATAGAGGTTAGTATGTCAGCACATACACAAATCAGATCATGAGTAGACACACTTCAGGATAGATGTAGAACCTGATGCTAGAGCATCAATCCTTTGCATTCAACAGAACTTGTGTAAATTAGTTCAACAATATTTGAAGGTGTTACATTGAAGTATATTCCTTGACCCTTATTTGTGAAGTGAAATTGCACAAATTTTGCACGTTACCAGACACTCACACGATTTTACATTTTCCAACCCATAAAATATGGATATTTTCTCCGACATTTCCTCTAATCCTTATCCACTCCTAAAATAATTTTAGCTTCACTCAATCCCTCACTAAGCTAATACCCATAACACCAATAATTCCAAAATATCTCACTCCCCGACATGCATACAACGGAATCTACACACTCTCGTGTAACCTAATTTTATCCCATATATAATCCTATTGATTTTCTACTGAATAGAGGAGGAAATTGAGGATAATACACAATAACAACCACAAAAACACCATTTTCACGTCCTGAAGGAAAATTCAAGCTCTCATAAAATCTTAACATAAAATCCTTCCTCAATAGCTATCAGATCTTCAGATTGAAGCTTTAATCAAGCATAAGCTAAACTCCATCGTCAATAACATAGAAGTAGTAGTGCAAACAATATAAGAAAGAAAAATATTTAAGAAAGAAGTCAGGAGAAGTGGATCAAAGAGAAGCAATAAAATAGAAGTGAAGCAAACACGTAACTTTAGTTTTTCACCTTGCTAGAAAATAAAGCTCTCATTGGAGCTCCGGTTGGGTACTATTATAACTTCTTTTTTTCTTGATTTTATGATTTTAGATGATTTTTGTATGCTGAGTTACTCCTTCCTACATGTTTATTGTGTTTGTATGCTTGTAAATCTCAATGATCATAATGGATTGGGTTTTAGGGTTTCCACAGGTTAAGGGTGTCAATTTGCTTGATATTGTTATTAGTTGTTAATTTGAGGCATAGATTCGTGCTAAGAGAGTTTTTTAAGATAACGGTTGTGTTAGAAGTTTAAGAATATGGGTAGAATTAGTGGGTTTCTGGGTTACACTCAAGAACATTCATCATGTTCTTGAGTGTTCATGTGAATTTTCATTTTTTTTCTGGGTAATTGTTGCATTTAATATTAAAGAGATATAAGAATAAGTGTGGTTGGTGTTTGTTAGAGAAAGAGTAATAAGCAAAAAAAGCCAAGAATCATTGGTTCCTCTCTTTTATTCAGTAGACCACAATTCAATGATGGTCACATAACATCATTAGAACTGTTTGATCATGGTTGAGGGTCCCTTATACGTTGGTGCCCACCATAGTCCCTTGAATCCTAGCCTTGAGATTATGATCCATTGGCCATATTTGTTTGTTCACGTGACTCACCAAGGATCATCTGATCTTCATCAACGACCATGCTTGGATCAACTAACTCTCACATTTGGATACCTCGGGCCTAGGCTGCTCCCCGACATATTTTCATAATATACTCCTTGACCAAATTTTCATAGAAAGGACCTATATCACTAACAGTCTTCATTAGTTACACCTTCAAAGTCAACTTTTAATATTCTTGTTACACTATGCTTAACTTGATAAGGATTGTAGATCTAGATCTTTTCACTATAAGAGTGAGAGTGAGAATAAAGGTGGGAATCAGAATTGTGGCAAGCCGTGTATGACTCACATTGCTATGGGGAATTAGAAGTTTCAAAAGTAATTTGCAAGCGACGGTGAAATAAGTAGGGGAGGTTTTTCTTTTCCTACGAGATATTTCAAGGTGTTCCTTAGAAAAGACAGTCAGCCATTATAAAGGATAGCATGTTAGCACATTCAACCATCATATTAGGAGTAGAAAAACTTTAGGATAGACATTGAACCTGATGCTATAGCATAAGTCCTTGGCATTAAACAAAACTAGTGTAACTTGGTTGAGTTGAGTATCACTCCTTCAAACTCAATTAAACTAAAATGAAATGAAAAAAATAAATTAAATTTTAAAATTATGTTTTATTGTTTGTTAATTGTGGACTTTATGTGATTTAGATTCAATTTTGATAAATTGGGACTGTGTGATATGTTGGCAATGTAGTATTCATAGCTATGTAAATGCTGAAATTCAGCTTGTAAATTCAATGTAATTCACCTTTGTCATGAATAAAAATATGATTTCTTCCATTTCAAACTTGTTGTTTCCTTTTATTTTTTTATGCTTTTTATTTTTATTTTATTAGATAATTGTTTAATTAATATTTGTTAATTCGAAAAAACAAACAAACCATTAAAATCAATCTTTCTAAAAAAATAGTAATACTTGATCAACATCAAGTCATTTTCAAAAATTAGAAATACGATTTAATGCAAACTTGTAACAAAAACACAAACTTGATTAACATCAAGTAATTAAAATACTATTTAGTTCTAACTAGCCTCATTTATGAGGAGGGATTTGGTCCAGATAAAGTACCATCATTCTCAGCAAAAGAAAAAAGAGATTGACAAGGGTGCGATAATCAATATGTTAGAAGCGAACACTTGAATTTGTTTGGTATGAATTTTAGTTTTATCCTCCTATATTTTTGTTTAAAAATAGTATTTGCTTTATTAATTGAAATTATAACAAAAAAGTAATTAATTTATTAAAATATACTATACTTTTTGAAAGAAAAAACACATCAAACACATTTATTATTGATCCTTTGAGTTTTTTTTACGGATCGATCTTTTATTACATCATATTTTTACAAATAGTCTTTTGTAACTTCACTATTCAAATTCTAATTGAAAATGTTCCTCCACCATCAAGTTCTTTATTCTACTCTCTTTTGCCATATGAAAATCTAAAAGTTGATGTTGTTTAAGTTTCATATGGTATGGTAACCCTTCTTCACCCATAACCTTATCATGTAGACTTTCTCCCTCTTCCATAGATTTAAAGTTGCTATCATTCTCACCGATGTCAGCAAAATCCTTTTCAATTTCCATTAATCCAAAGTTATTATCATTATTATCCAAACTATTTTCAACTTCTGTTAATCCAAAGTTGCTACTGTTGTCAACAAAAGCATTTTCGCCAGCATCAATAAAATGCCTTTTATTGGAAAATCTTAAGAAAAAATGAACTTGACTTTCTTATTCATTTTTCAACGAATTTAAGATTTTGAAGAACCATTTCAAACGAGTTCTTCAAATTATTATGCTTATACTCGGATGCTTCTAATCTTTGGACTATAGTACCTACATGAAGCTTTTTAGCTGGCATGTAGTAATTGAAGATAGAAATATCTAATTCAATAAAGGTTTTTTCATTAGCAAGTTTCTCAATTTCTTTAAATGCAAGCCTTTCTACTTCTCCAAGGGAGTGAATGTGAACAATTTTCTTGCGGTGAATATTACCAAGAAGATAATATTGATCTTTCCGAAAATATTCATTAGCAAACTCCCATTGATCATGTTTTATTTTGTGAAATCCCTGACATTGAAACATATAACAATGAACCATAATAAATTAGATATCAAATTTGTATAATGCAAAAACCATATCGATCAATGTAGCTTATTTAAAAAGCTTAGAGACAAAATAGATTCCATATTTATGCATGATCCACAGTTTAAAATAACAAATGAAATGGTTAAAG
This sequence comes from Lathyrus aphaca, assembly GCA_963966055.1. Lineage (NCBI taxonomy): Eukaryota > Viridiplantae > Streptophyta > Magnoliopsida > Fabales > Fabaceae > Lathyrus > Lathyrus aphaca. Next base: position 538,653,937 of record OZ014522.1, on the reverse strand, counting down.
AAATTTATGAGAAAAATAACAAAATATAATTGAGGTTTAGGCATAGGAATTCAAAGAATAAAATATATTACATACATATGTATTGAGGTGGCGAACAAATCTGGAGAAATTGTTGTGTCTGAAATATATGTTAAGAATATTGCTAGCGAATTCAATAGGGTCATTAATGATGAACCTAATTTTTCTTTGACACCATGATACTATATTATCAGTATATGGATCATCAACCATCTTGTAAATTTTCACTAGGAACTTTGTCAGACCATGACTGCCACCACCACTTGATTTTGTCGTCGAATTCTCCATGGTTTTTTTTGGTTTCAAATGGACCAAAGAGCATTCTCTTATATACTAGTCACTCCATTCTTATATAAGTAAATTTTTATTTTTAAGTTCATTGAATAATTAATGTATCTGGTTTATATATAGTTTAAATACATCATTTATAGAGTGAACGTAAAAGTGAAAATTTGTTTATAAAAGAGAATAGAGAGAGTATTAAATAAGTCCAAATACATTTGATTACTATATCACTTTCACAAAAATATTTGCATAACGATTATGCCTTGAATATGTTTAGCTTATTTAGCATGCATGTCTCTCGTTTAAGTTTAGTATTTTTTTTTCAATAAAAATTTTTTTATTAAAGTTTTTTTTTGTCTTCTTCTTTTAAATAAAAATAAATTTGTTTATAGTTACTTTTTCTTTTATTTGACCAAAATTAAATTTAAATTATTATCCTTTAAAAAATAATTTGTAAGCAATATTATATTAATCAGACAATAATATATACCAAACAAGATTAATTGAATATCATCAAATTTAATATAAAACACTTTATGATTTTTATCATCATATATTCCCTCCGGTTTCATATACAAGCAAATTTACAAAAAAAAAAAAAAACTCATCATTTAAGAAAAATATCTAAATACCAAGGTAATTAAAACCGGACCAGATATTGAACCGGTATAGGTTGGGGTTTAAGATTTAAAGTTCTGACCGGATCGAACCGAGGGTCGGACCGTTATTGTATATGTTATATTATTTAGTAGTAGTTTACCGTATAGATTGGTGACTTTTATTTCCTATAATTTTTTTAACTAGAATCATTTTGAGAAAGACTTAAAAATGCTAGAATTGTGTATCTTATGTAAAATATATTATATGGTGCTTGATTTAAGTCAAAGAATATTAGAATTTAAGAAGAAACATATTTTTCTTTTTAGCGCTGTCAATTTCATGAAAGGGTGATCATAACACTATTAATGAATTATGTCCGACACTCAAAACTTTATTAAATAAATTGGAGAGTATTATTTATAAAAAGAATTGGGGATAATAGTACAAATATTAGTGAAGAAATTATAGATATTATTATATATAGAGGATGGGAATCAAAGAAGTTGAGAAAACATATAGCTTCTTTGATGATATGAATTTGGTTTTTTTTTTTTTTGCTGGTTGGATCATATGATCACCTTGTACTTAATTGGTTTTTTAGAATTAATACAATATCCTTTATTCAAAAAAAGAAAAGAATTTAAGGTCTTATTATCAAGAAAATCCAAATTCCGAATGGGTTAGAGTGAGGTATTCAATTATAAGATCCATTTGGTTTAAGATAAATACTAATAACACTCTCTTTTCAACACTTTCTTTGATTCTATAGTATTAAATTTGTTTTTTGTCTTCATATTTTATTATATTTTTCTTTTTAAAAAATTATTAAAAAAAACTGAAAAAGTTAAAATTCGATTCAACCTATGTAATTGGATGAACCCCCGATTTTGACCAGTTTTTCTGGTTTCCATCCGGTTTTTCGGTTTTTGTCCCGATTCCTTGACATGCCGATAAGTCTTAAACTCTTTCTAATTCTACCCTTACTTATTGTCTTGGAAATCATTAAATTATTTATGAACATGTGGTAATTTGTGATATTTTGTGGAATATTAAGAAGAATGAATTATTTTATTAAATAGTGATATTAGAATAATTGGATATTATTTAAATATTATTATTAAAAAAATAAAAGAAGTTGGAGATCTTAGGGGTATGATGGTCTTTTGAGAAGTTTATGAGAAGAGGGAACACACTTGGTTTCTCATAATTCGTGTTTTTGGTGAAGATTGAAGGCTGCTCTGATGAACAAGGAGACAAAGGTTGGAATTGCTCAGAAGTGATCGAAGAAGCTCAATCAATTAAGGTATGAGGAGTAATTCTTATTCAATATTTATAATGTATAGATAGTCTTATGAGAAAAGGGGATTTTTTATGGAAACCTTAGGATTAAGGGAATTGTGAGTAGATTGTTGATGATTTGATGTTGTTAGATGTTATAGTTGATGATTATAGGATGATAATAGGTAGGAAGACTGAAATATGTTGTTTTCTGTTGATAATTGGTGGGTATGAGGGTTTTGGTCGTGTCTTGGATGCATGGAAAATCGCAGGGTTTTCTGCTAGAATTTGCGTTCTCACTTAGCAAGAAGGAGCTCGCTTAACGAGCGAGTGAAACTTTAGGAAGTTCGCAAACAGAGAGTTGCTTTCTTAGCGAGAGCGGTGCTCGCTTAGTGAGACCTGTAGCTTTTTGAAAAATAATTTCTTTTTTCGAATGACTCGAAATGACTTGTTTTGTTGTACTATGTTTCTATAATGTTGTTGTGAGAATTATGACGAAAATGATGTTTATATGATTAAGTGGTATTATGATGATATGTAGTATCGATGACATGAGTAGGTAAAGTAGTGGATGCGTGAATGATGGAAAATGATAAATGTTGATGCAAATGTCGATTAAGATGATTATGTTGATGTTGTTGAATCGTTGCATTCAATGCATACTTATGATGATCGAGGCTTCAATCCCATAATGTGGATTGAGGCGTTGTTGTTTATATAGTGCTCCCTTGTGGAGGGTTGATGGCCCAATGTCAATCCATGATGATGATTCAGTACCACATGCATATTTCGAAGAATGCATTTCATCCTTGGTGGCATAGCATGATTGCATATTATGATGATGTGTTTGATTTTGTTGTATATGAGTGAGACTTGATGTAGTTGATGTATTGATGCATGTAGTCTTATAATTTAGTCACTATATTATTTATATTGAATGTGAATTTACTCACCTTGTATGCTTTTTGTGATGGTCTATTATGTCATCCTACAGATACTCAAGAATAGCGCGGTGTTTGGAGGTAGCTTGGAGTGCGTCTTTTTCTCGTTATAGAGTCTAGGAGGTGTCCGGCTTTGTGTCATGTAACACTGGGAACGCTTGGATGATTTTGTTGTTTTAGTCTATTTTATTACATGATGATGATGTTTTGGGATTAGAAATATAATCCTTTTATAATATTGATTAAGTTGTTGAGTAATGATCCGCTGCCATGAATTGATGTTTTGTTTTTAATTGTGATATATGTCGCAACCCGTGTTACATGACAGGACACAAAAATGCGTTATATTGATGTTTTGTTGAATTGTGATGCTCTTTTTGGTTGTAACTCTGATTTTCTTAAATAATTTTGTATGAGTTTGTTGTAGGGTAAAAAGGGTGTTACATTAGTGGTATCAGAGCAGGTCGGTATGTTCGGTCGTGTGTCGTTGTTGTCGGTCTGTTGTCGCTCGTTATTTGTTAACGATTATTCTTTTCTAATTATTGTGATTGTTGTGCAGAATGGCTGGAAATAACACACGTGCTCTTGCGAAAGCTGTTGCGAAGCCGACTGAGGCTACGACTTGAAACAATGAACAAAACGAGTTTCGTGCTTTGGAGAAGTTTCAGAGTAACAGTCCGCCAATTTTTGAAGGTGATCATGATCCGCATAGTACATATAAGTGGCTCAAGGAAATTGAGAAGATCTTTAGAGTGATGGCATATACGGATATGTATAAGGTAGAGTTTGGTACCCACATGTTGTCTGAAGAGGCTGAAGACTGGTGGGATAATATCCGTCAGCGTTTGGAGGATGTTGGTATTATGGTGACCTCGATAGTGTTCAGAAGGGGGTTTCTGGGGAAGTATTTTCCATAGGATGCTCTTAGTAAGATGGAGGTGAAATTCCATGAGTTAAAGTAAGGAAACATGACGATAGCATGGTATGCTTCTAAGTTCGAGAGGCTAGTGAAGTATTGTCCTCACTACATCGTGATGATGTTGAACTGTCTAAGTGTCTCAAGTTTGAGAATGGGCTGAGAACATAGATCAAGCAGGGGATTGGATGTCAACAGATCTGTAGGTATGCTGAGTTGGTGGACAAGAGTAGAATCTACGATGAAGATAGACGAGCTCGATCTGCTCACTACAAGCAACCGAGTGAGAAGAAAGAGAAAGGCCAGTTTAGAGGGAAGCCTTATGTGACTCCAACTGAGAAAGGGAAACAAAAGGTTTCAGAAAGGAATAAGCCAAGTGGTGGAGCAGGTTCCAATCCTCCTAAGCGCTACAAGTGTGGTGAATTCGGTCATAAGTCGGATGTCTGCAGTAACCCAGTGGTGAGATGTTATAGGTGTGGCAAGAGAGGTCATCGGGTTGGTGATTGTCTGAATGAAGGTCCAACTTGTTTTAATTGTGGTGAACAAAGACATATCAGCACCCAATGTTAGAAGCCTAAGAAGACTGCTACTGTTGCTCAAACCAATGGCAGAGTGTTCGCTTTGAGTGGTTCGAAGTTCCTAAGAAGGAAAACCTGATTCAAGGTACATGTTTTATTAATGGTGTTGAGTTGATTGCAATTATTAATATTGGTGCTACACATTCTTTTATTTATCTTGAATGTGCTAATAAGTTGGGTTTGAAGTTGTCTGGTATGAATGGTAGTATGGTAATAGAGACACCAACTAATAGTTCTATTACTACTACATATGTGTTTGAAGTGTACTTTGACTATTTTTGAGAAGGAATTCTTGATAGATCTGATGTGCTTACCTTTACACCAAATTGATGTTATTCTTGGAATGAACTGGCTAGAGTTCAATTTTGTGCATATCAATTGTTATGCGAAGACCATAGAGTTTCATGAAAATGGTGATCATGGTGAATTGATGTTCTTGACGGATAAACAAGTAGATGAATTATTAGAAGATGAAGCTCATATGTTTGAAATGTTTGTGTCGTTTCAAGTCGAAGGGAAGACTTCGAATATTGATTTACCAGTTGTTAAAGAGTTTCCAGATGTGTTTCCAGAGGACATAAGTGATTTTCCTCCAACATGAAATTGAGTTTGCAGTGGATTTATTACCTGGTACTAGTCATGTGTCTATGTCTCTATATCGGATGTATGTTATGGAATTGAGTGAGTTGAAGAAACAACTGGAAGAATTGTTAAGAAAGAAGTTTGTTCGACCTAATGCTTCTTTGTGGGGTGCCCCGGTGTTGTTGGTTAAGAAGAAAGATGGTAGTATGAGGTTGTGTGTTGATTATCGGCAGTTGAACAAGGTTACTATTAAGAACAATTTTCCACTTCCGAGAATCGACGATTTGATGGATTAGTTGGTGGGATCTTGTGTATTTAGCAATATTGATTTAAGGTTTGGTTACCATCAGATTCGTGTTAAGTCTGATGATATTTCGAAATCATCTTTCAGGACGAGATATGGTCATTATGAGTACACGGTGATGTCGTTCAGTGTATCCAATGCACTCGGTGTATTCATGGAGTACATGAATAGAATTTTCCATAAGTACTTGGATAAATTTGTGGTAGTTTTTATTGATGATATTTTGATTTATTCCAAGACAGAAGAGGAACATGCAGGGCATTTAAGGATTGTGTTGCAAGTGTTGCGTGAGAAGAAGTTGTATGTGAAGTTGTCAAAGTGTGAGTTCGGGTTGCAAGAAGTGAATTTTCTTGGACATGTAATTTCCAGTAGAGGAATTGTTGTAGATCCATCGAAGATTGATGCAGTGTTGCAGTGGGAAACTCCTAAATATGCTACTGAGATTAGAAGTTTTCTGGGTTTAGCAGGTTATTACAGGAAGTTTATTGAAGGTTTTTCGAAGTTGGCGCTACCTTTGACTCAGTTGACTCAGAAGAGTCAAGCTTATGTGTGGGATTTTGCGTGTGAAAAGAGTTTTGTAGAGTTGAAGAAGAAATTGACGACTGCTCCAGTGTGAATTTTGTTGGATCCGAATGAGTCATTCGTGGTGTATTATGATTCGTCAAATATGGGACTTTGAGGAGTTTTGATGCAGAATGGTCAAGTAGTTACTTATGCTTCTAGAAAATTGAGAGTTCATTAAATGAATTATCCTACGCGTGATTTAGAGTTGGTAGTTGTGGTGTTTGTGTTGAAGATTTGGAGACATTATCTCTTTGGTTCGAAATTTGAAGTGTTCAGTGATCAGAAGAGTTTGAAATATATGTTTGATCAGAAGGAACTGAATATGAGGCAGAGAAGGTGGTTGGAATTGTTGAAAGACTTTGATTTTGATTTGAATTACCATCTTTGTAAGGCGGATGTGGTTGCAGATGCTTTGAGTATGAAGACTTTGCATATGTCGATGCTCATGGTGAAAGAATTCAAGATGATTGAATAGTTCAGAGACATGAGTTTGTTATGTGAGGCTACGTCTGAGAGTGAATGCTGAAGTTGACTAGTGAAATTGTGGAAAGAATCTGTGAAGGGAAACAATTTGATTTGAAGTTGTTTGATCAATTGACTTTGATTAACCAAGGTAACAGAGGTGAATTCTGAGTCGATGAGAATGGTGTGATGAGATTCCGAGATAAAGTGTGTATTCTTGATGTTCCAAAAATTAAGAAGAGTATCTTAGAAGAAGGTCATCGAAGTAGATTGAGTATCCATCCTGGTGTTACAAAGATGTACCATGATTTGCAGAAATTGTTTTGGTGGCCAGGTATGAAGAAGGATGTTGCAGAATTTATGTATGCATGCTTGACTTGTCAGAAGTCGAAGATTGAACATTAGAAACCGTTAGGTATGATACAGCCGTTGAATATTCCGGAATGGAAGTGGAATCTCATTTCCATGGATTTTGTGACAGGGTTGCTGAAGACTGATATGGGAAATGATTCAATTTGGGTGATTGTGGATAGGTTGACTAAGTTGGCCCATTTCTTGCCAATGAAGATAATAATTCTATGCAGAAGCTAGCTGAGATGTATATTGAAGAGATTGTGAAGTTGCATGGAATACCGTCGAGTATCATATCGGATAGAGATCTATGATTTATGTCGAGGTTTTGGAAGAGTTTACAAGATGCTTTGGGTACTAAGTTGAGGATGAGTTATGCTTATCATCCATAGACAGATGGTCAGATAGAGAGGACTATACAATCTTTAGAGGATTTACTGAGACCTTGTGTGCTAGATCAAGGAGGATCTTGGGATAGTCATTTGTCGTTGATTGAGTTTACCTACAATATTAGTTATCATTCTAGTATTAGAATGGCACCGTATGAGGAATTGTATGGAAAAAGATGTCAGAATCCATTGTGTTGGTATGAATCAGGAAAAAGTGCAATACTCGGACCTGAGATTGTGCAAGAGACGACTAAGAAGATTAAGATGATACAAGAAAGAATGAAGGCTTCTCAGAGTCGGCAGCAGAGTTATCATGATAAGAGGAGGAAAGCTCTTGAGTTCCAAGAAGGAGACCATGTGTTCTTGAGAGTTACTCCGGTAACTGGTGTCGGAAGAGCTTTAAAGTCTAAAAATCTCACTCTGTGTTTTGTTGGTCCGTATCAGATTTCACAAAGGATTAGAGCGGTAGCATATCAGATTTCGTTACCACCATCGCTTGCGAATTTGCATGATATGTTTCATGTGTCGCAGTTGAGGAAGTATGTGTGCGATCCATCACATGTGATTAAGATGGATGACGTGTAGGTAAGAGATAATATGGATGTTGAAGCATTACCATTGCGAATAGATGGTCGAGAAATGAAGCAGTTACGAGGAAAAGAGATTGCCTTGGTAAAGGTAATGTTGGGTGGACCAGCAGGTGAAAGTTAGACTTGGGAACGTGAAGATCATATGAAGGAGTCGTATCTGACTCTGTTTGTTTTAGGTAACATTTTCGAGGATGAAAAATCCTAAATTAGGGTAGAGTTGTAATACCCCAAATTCATAATTTAATTATTTATGAACATGTGGTAATTTGTGTTATTTTGTGGAATATTAAGAAGAATGAATTATTTTATTAAATAGTGATATTAGAATAATTGGATATTACTTAAATATTATTATTAAAAATAAAATAAAAGAAGTTGGAGGTATTAAGGGTAGGATGGTCTTTTGAGAAGTTTATGAGAAGATGGAATACACTTGGTTTCTCATAATTTGTGTTTTTGGTGAAGATTGAAGGTTGCTCTGACAAACAAGGAGACAAAGGTTGGAATTGCTCATAAGTGATCGAAGAAGCTTAATCGATTAAGGTATGGGGAGTAATTCTTATTCAATATCTATAATGTATAGATAGTCTTATGAGAAAAAGGGATTTTTTAGGGAAACCTTAGGTTTAAGGGAATTGTGGGTAGATTGTTGATGATTTGGTGTTGCTAGATGTTATAGTCGATGATTATAGGATTATAATAGGTAGGAAGAGTGAAATCTATTGTTTTCTGTTGATAATTGGTTGGTTTGAGGGTTTTGGTCGTGTCTGGGGTGTGTGGAAAATCGTAGGGTTTTCTGCTGAAATTCGCCTTCTCGCTTAGCGAGCGAGTGAGATTTTGGGAAGTTCGCAAATAGAGATTTACTCGCTTATCGAGAGTGATGCTTGCTTAGCGAGACCTATAGCTTTTTGAAAAATAATTTATTTTCCTGAATGACCCGAAATGACTTGTTTTGTTGTATTATGTTGCTATAATGTTGCTTTGAATACTTACCATGCTATATGTGTGAGAATTATGACGAAAATGATGTTTAGATGATTAAGTGGTATTATGATGATATGTAGTATCGATGACATGAGTAGGTAAAGTAGTGGATGTGTGAATGATGAAAAATGATGAATGTTGATTAAGATGATTATGTTGATGTTGTTGCATCGTTGCATTCATGGCATACTTATGATGATCGAGGCTTCAATCTCATAGTGTAGATTGAGGTGTTGTTGTTTATGTTATGCTTCCTTGTGGAGGATTGATGGCCCAGTGTCCGTCCATGATGACGATTCAGTACCACATGCATATTTCGTAGAATGCATTTCATCCTTGGTGGCATAGTATGATTGCATATTATTATGATGTGTTTGATTTTGTTGTATATGTGTGAGACTTGATGTAATTGATGTATTGATGCGTGTAGTCTTATAATTTCGTCACTATATTATTTATATTGAATGTGAATTTACTCACCATGTCTGCCTTTCGTGATGTCTATTATGCCATCCTACAGATACTCAAGAATAGCGCGGTGTTTGGGGTAGCTTGGAGTGCGTCTTTTTGTCGTTATAAAGTCTAGTAGGTGTCTTGCTCTGTGTCATGTAACATTGAGAATGCATGGATGATTTTGTTATTTTTGTTTATTTTATTACATGATGATGATGTTTTGGGATTAGAAATAGAATCCTTTTATAATGTTGATTAAGTTGTTGAATAATGATCCGCTGCCATGAATTGATGTTTTGTTTTTAATTATGATATATATCGCAACCCGTGTTCGGGACAAGACACACAAATGAGTTATATTGATGTTTTGTTGAAATAGGATGCCCTGTTTGGTTGTAACTCTGATTTTCTTAAATAGGTGTGTATGAGTTTGTTGTGGGGTAAACAGGGTGTTACATTTGGCATACCAAATCATCCACCGTTAGTGGAAAATTAACGGGAGAGACTAAAATTAGGGACGGAAAACTTTCAGAGGACCATTGTTTGAAGGAAAACTTTGGAGGGATCAAACCAAAAATTGGAATCTTTATAGGACCTTATACATATTTAACCCTAAATCTAAATACAATTTTGCATCGTCATTAAACTTTTACAAAACATATCTATCACGATATGGGATTATGCTTTCATATTGTTTTTTAAAATACCCAAAAATATTTTAGTAGTGATATATGCATTGGACTTTTTGCAAAAGTTTTATATCCTATAGATGCGTATTAATTGAATTCATACGAAATACTAATATAATATTATACACCATAGATATATGATTTTTTTTTAAAAAATAACCATCTTTTTCGATTTATATACTAAAGCAACCATTTTTCAAATAATTTATCAAGGTAATCACTTTTTAAATTGGAGTCGCCATTCAAAATGGCGCATACATTATAAAATTATACATAGGCATCAATCCAATTGACGCATGCCTATAGTGACAGCCAAAATTGTAGCTAAAAGTTTATAAAATTATACATAAGGGCTAAACCATTTGGCACATGCCTATAGTGACAACAAAACCGTAGCTAAAAGTCTTTTGGTTGTGGGCATATCTGGACAACTTATACCTACGACACTTTACCGTAGGTAAAAATACTTTTTAAATTAAAATAAACTTTTACCTACGATTTTGGTTGTCACTATAGGCATGCGCCAATTTGATTGACACCTATGTACAATTTTATGATGTATACGATCATTTTGAGTGGCGACTCCAATTTTTTCTTTTTGAAAAGTGGTTACTTTGATAATTTATTTGAAATGATGGTTATTTAGTATATAAATTTAAAAAAATTATTTAAAAAAAATCTAGATATATTCCCAAAACTTAAAAATAAATAAAAACACAATAGACAAACACAAGCTAAGACTACACATAGGCTTTAATAAAAGTTAAAGCATTGCTATTCTTACACCTATTTTGTATACCAAATATTTACACCGTATACACTATTCATCATATTTATACGGTGAATAGTGTTTTTTAATAAAATATTTTTTTATGAACAGTGCATGAACAGTAAACGAAAATAGTATCATAAAAAGTGACGTGAATAGTGTCTATGGACAATATCTCTGAACAATGACTTTAAAGTAGTGAAATAAAGTTTGTTAATATAGTGTAAAAAGTTGATTAATATAGTAATGAAGTTGGTTAATAAACGTCTAGGTATTAAAAATAATTTTTAGAGTTACCAAAGTTGGTTAATGCAGTGTAAAAATTTGGTTAATGCAGTAATGAATTGTTAATAAGCGTCCAGGTATTAAAATTAATAAAATGTAGTCATCAAAGTTGGTTAATGCAGTGTAAAAACTCGGTTAATGCGATAATAAAATTGGTTAATAAACATCTCGGTATTAAAAGTAATTTTAAACAATCATCAAAGTTTATTAATATAATGTAAAAAATTTAATTTAAATAATATCTATACATTTTAATATTGGTTACTCGTATATTTTAGTATTTATACACTTTAATTTAAATAATAATAGTAGTAATAATAGTTTTGTAATTTATAAAAATAATTTATAACAATACTAAAAAAAGAGAAAATATTACTTTTGATACATGCCTACGCTTTCATTTGAAAACATGAGAGAGAATTAATAATAAAATATTAGAAATAGATTATACACGGTGTAGGTGTAATTTATAATGTAATGATATCATTTAGAGAAGAGATCACTAGTTTTAGTTTTAAATAGTTCACAATTGATCGCTCTCTTTTCACAAATAGGAATTGGAGCCACACGACTCATGCACTGGTTTATGCAGATGACATCATTATAATAGGGCCAATGTTGAAATAATTCAAGACAATAAACATGCTACAACGCAGCTTCAAACTCAAAATGATTAGAGACCACAAATATTCCAACTTCTTGAAGAATCAAATTTCATTCAATCCATTACCAACAGACAATTACTTGAATCCCTTGAAGTTGTTGGAAGTTGTTTATTCAATTAAGGTCCTATTCCTATTTTCAGAGCATAAGCATTTCTTTTTACTTCTAAACAGCCAAAACATCATTCTATGCACAAATTCGCGTTTTCATCTATACACTTCCAGAGCACAAACATTGTTTACTTCTAAACAACCAAAAAATCATTCTATTCGCAAATTCACGTTTTTATCTATCAATTATTTTCTAAGCAGCCTATAAAGTTTCTCATTAAAAGCCATAAACTGCAAAATGAGGTAAAAGTCATCACAAGTGAGTTACTGCTATCTCCACTCACACTAGTTCATTGGAACATTAGCCCAGATCAAAATTTTCAGTCTTTCTTTTGAGTCCATATCTTGACAGTGGTATCAGTGTCGACAGCTCCCGAAGCAATCATGTTCTCCCTTGGGTGACACGAGACAGATACGACAGTATCTGTATGACCTTCCATCTTCTGTACCATTCTACTCGACTGCAGATCCCACAAGTATATACACTTATTTTCCGAACCACTAACAATATAATTCCCATTTGTTGTAGAAAATGAGGACGAAATACTGGATTTTGAATTAACATGACCACTGTAAGATTTCACAACCGTCTCATCAGAATGGTTCCAAAGCCTCTGCAGGGACAGAGAAATTCCAATGTCAGTCAATTGTACCATGGAAAACCAAAATAAGTACTTGTTTGCCAATCCTTTCTAAAGAGACATCAATACACATTTCCAAAGTCCAAAAATAAATTGAGAAGTGAAGAATAAGAAAAGAAATCCTCACATACAACAGACCAATCAAATAAACAACACACTATGAGAAGGGGAAATGAAAATCTATCACATAAGTCATATAAAGCCATTACAAAAATATAAAACATAATACTGCACAAAGAATAGACCACAGTGAAGAAACCCAACAGCATAGATAGAGTTACATAATTCATTCAGCTTCTAAAGTGAGTAAAGTGAATGCAACATTCTATTCAATTGGACTCACATCAACTATATTTGAAAGCAACATTCTATTCAATTGGACTCATATCAACTATATTTGACAACAACTTTCTATTCAATTGGACTCATATCAACCATATTTGACTGCAACTTTCAATTCAATTGGACTCATATCAACTTTATTTGAATGCAAGATTCTTCAATTGGGCTCATATCAACCATGTGAATGCAACATTCTATTCAATTGGACTCATATCAATTATATTTGACTACAAGATTCAATTCAATTAGAACCATATCAACTATACTATATTTGGCTGCAACTATCTATTCAAATGGAATCATATCAGCCATATTTGAGTACAATTGTATAGTCAATTTGAGTCATATCAACTACATTTGATATCTCTATCATTTTACCGAACAAATCGTAATGAGAGAGAAGTGAAATATTACCAAAGTGTTATCCAAGGTAGCAGCAAGAACCATCTCTGAATTGGGTGAAAATTTGACATATGTAACAGGAGGACTTTCATCCTCATCATAGATGAGAGTCTTGATACAGTTACCAGTAGAAACATCCCAAAGCTTGCAAAGACTATCATAGCCACCAGAAACCATGAGAGTCCCATCGCCATTAAAATCAACCGCAGTAACAGCTCCAGAATGTGCAGGAATATTGTTAACACATTCCCCGGACCTAACATCCCACATCCTAATAGTCTTATCAAACGATCCTGAAGCGACGATATTCGAATGAGGATGGAAATTAACGCAGAAGACGTAGTTACTATGGCCATGAAGAGTCTTGATTGGCGTCCCCTTCAAAAGGTCCCATAGGCAGACGGTTTTGTCGTCGGAGGAGGAGACGAGTAAACGAGAATCGGAAGAGAAAGCGAAGTCGGAAACACCGAGTTGGTGACCTTCGTATCGTTTCACGGGAAATTGGGATAGCGGGTTAGAATCGGGATCGGTGTTGGTGACGGCGTAGGCGCTGATGGTTTTGTCGGCGGAGGCGGAGGCGAGAAGACGACCGTTGGGGGAGAATTTGACGGCGGTGATTGGAAGTTGGTGAGAGGTTAGAGTTTGTGAGAGTGTGTAAGGTTTGTAGCTTGATGATGATGAAGCCATTGCAATTCAGTTTCTTGGATCAATTAGAATTCAGTTCTTGAAATTGAAATGCAGAGTCAAGAGTTTGTTAGAAGAGAGAGAGAGGTGGTTGTTATTTATATACAAGAATGCAATGTGATGAGTTCTTCTTTATCAAACTCTATTGCTTCATTGATTAACAATTGAATGCGATTTTTTATTTAACAATGGAATGGGTTTTCTTTTTTTTTTCTTTCTAAATTCTTCTCATCTTCTCCATTCTCCGGAAACTCATCAAGTTTCTATAAATATAATATTATGTTTAAATTTTAGAATTCAATATGGGTTTTTGCATTTTTAAATTAAAAATATTTATCGTATGTCACATCACATCTCCATCTCCAAGAAAATGGGACATACACTCATTTTATAACGTCAATTAGTCACTATCATTTATCATATTATATCATATAGACCGTTTTGAACAGAATCCTTGTTATTAGTGAACGGTAGGATTGATCATCTTGGATTAGTCGGTCGAAAGACCGGACAACAAGATTTCAAATAATATATATAAAATAGATCGTAAATTTTAAATTAATTGTAAGATATAACAGATTGATTAATTTCTATTGGATGATAATATAAAATTATTTTACATGTGAGTGCATATAAATTAACCTCATAAAAAAACATAAAATCTTTTAGGTTTGATTGCAACTCTACTCCCCTTATTTGTATTTTTGTGGATTTTGTTCCCCCATTTAAAAAACATTATTTCAATTCATATTGACAAACTATGAATCATTTGCATGTTACTTTCATCCATTTTTTTGCCTTAGATAGGTCACAGACTCATTTGCCAAAGCATGACTTTGAGTCGAATGCCCCACGCCACCAATCTGGTTATTCCTTCTCATATTTATTGCAAATTTGGATTCCTGCAATGGTGAAGAAATAATATTGTCTGAATAAATCGGGGGAGCATTTCTCAATCCTGCCATGGTAGTTGAAGTGCCAAAGAGTCTAGGATAAGACTGAGAAAGTGATGTAGATATTTGGGGTCTAAATGCAATCGTACTTGGTGGTGGAGTTTGAGTATTTGGCCCAATGTACTCCAACACTGGCTGAGTATAATATTTGTTAATTGTGTCTCCTAGTCCTGTCGAAGGGGCTTGCTCTGACGTCACAATTGGTGTGGTCACGGCTCCCGTCAAAGGATTGGAGGTTGGAATAGCCTCATTCCTTGTTCCACCTTGTGTGTTCGTAGTACAAACATTTGAATTGCTCACTTGAGGATTCGACCCACTCGTTACGGGTATTGAATAGTCTGGGTTTCCTTTACTAGAAGCCATCCTTCTTGTGTTTCTTCTTTTAGGGATATAGTGGTCTGTACTGGCTACTTTGCCACTTCTCAAATGCATTCAACAAAGGTAATCGTTCCTTTTACCAGACCATCCACATAAAGGAACTTATAAAACACAGAAGTTACAAAAATGTTACGAAAAGAGGAGAAGTTATTAACACTAAAAACATTTTCAACTTTAGCACTGTCCCACTGGACGTGCCAATTTGTTTACCCCTAAAATTGGTAAACAACCACTGCTCCTCTGAAGATACCAAAAATACCCTTAGTTACTTGCAGGATCGACCAAATTGATCCTAGGACATGTGCTAAGTTAAAAGGGATTGTGATTTTGATATATCACGTTTTTGGGAGAAAAAAATGGTCTTGAATCTCTCAACGAGACTCGGATTTGGTTTTAAAGAGAAAACAAAGTAAAAGACAAAGGCTTTTAAAATAAATTAAAGTAAAGACAATGCTTGGAATTTAAAAGGAAAATAAGGCAAGACTTGAAATTTAAATTAAATTTAAAGGCAAGGCGAGGAATGTTAAATTGCTGGAAATGTAAAGAGGCTGAAACTATAAAAGAAAACGCGGTAAATTACTAAAAAGATAAATGACTTTGAAATGTAAATTGATTTAAAATAAAGACTTTGTAAAGATAAATGGCTTCAAAAGTAAATAACTTGAAGATAAATTTGACATTAAAGATAAATTGGTGGTGGTGTTTCAATCACGTACATTCTCACTGCACTCGTTTCTCTACACGCAGATACTTTGAGTCTACGGAGTTACTAGTACATATGATTTCCACACACTTATTTTAACACTAGACTAAGCTATTTATATACATTACCAAGTAACCGCTTTCGACAGTTTCTCCTACAACTATCCTAAGATGGTGACACTTGTCCCATTACATGCAGAAGAAGCTTCATCTTGCGCCACTTGTCCCTGACTTTGAATTGAAAACTTCACATTTTCCCTCCAAGATTGAACGTGTAAGACCCTTGATAACTTTCACCTTCGTCGAACATATGCTTGGTCGAACCCCATCAACACTAGAAAATGTTCCAAACTTAGAATTTCACTAAGTATGAAACTTGTAGGTAGTTCGCTTCGACTCTCATTCTTTAATTGGTTAAGTCGAAAACCTTACTTTTGTCTCATCACAAGAAAAGTCTTTTACTAAGCCAAGATAACCTCATTAATTGATAGCGTCGAAATTTAGGGATAACAATAACTTATGCACTAGCATGTGAACCCGCTT
Organism: Lathyrus aphaca; assembly: GCA_963966055.1. Taxonomy (NCBI): domain Eukaryota; kingdom Viridiplantae; phylum Streptophyta; class Magnoliopsida; order Fabales; family Fabaceae; genus Lathyrus; species Lathyrus aphaca. The sequence continues at coordinate 538,637,481 of OZ014522.1, read as the reverse complement.
TGACTTCATGCTAAACCTTTTTCGTATCAGAGTTCAATCCAATATTCCACAAATATTCACCTTGGACCAAACTATATACCAACAAGAAAACAAAACTAGTTTTCTTCGTGTAACATTATCAACTACATACAGTGGAAAAACTTACAACTGAGCAACGTCTTTTCAGCTGTCGTTAACGCATCATTCATGGTCGCCTCTCCCTTCAACGCTTCCAAACAACCCTGCTGAACTAGTAGGAATTTCATCTTCGAGCGCCACAGACCGAAATCGTTCACTCCGATGAACTTTTCAATCTCATACTTTGTTGAAGGCATCTTCTCCACGCTCATCGCACCAATTTGTTGTGAATCAAATAACTTAGAAACAAAGTATAATTGGTTCCTTTATCAGTCAAGAAACCCACAAGGGTTAGAGTTTAGGGTAATCACAGATAAAAGGATTAGTTATAAACTGTTATTCTTTCATTTCTCTTGAAACAAGATTACAAGTATACAAGAATAACAAATAACTTCTCTCACTTTTGAATTTGGGTTTTATCTTCCTATTTTCCTTTTTTTAAACGATGAGAGACTAGTATGTTATTTATAAGAAAACTAACATACTAACATAATGAGCTTTTTAATAATTACCCATTACAAGTTAACTTATGGTACAAGCTAACTTAAACAATTGGATCCATAACACAACGCTCAATTAAACAACAATGTGTGAGCAGACTTCGACGACATACTAAACCTAGAATTTGTTCCAATAACCTACACCACATAACTTTGAGAATGACAATGGAGTGGTTTTTTCAATTGAGTAATCTAAACTTCTTGTACTATTCATTTTCTTAAGTTTTTTGAGTCATTGTTATCATCATGGTTGTTATTAGTACTTTCTCAATTAAATATTGTTGTGTATTGTTTGTGTTCTTAGTTATACTTATATGAATATTGAAATTTGACAGGAAAAAATTTGTAATAATTAAAAGAGAAGAATTATCATTTTTTTAAGCATTATTAACAATTTGTAAAGATTTTAACCCCGAAAACAAAACTCTCCAATTTAAATGAAATTTTAATTTTTTAAGTAAATTTGTTGACTTATTATCCTAGTTATCATGCCAGGTTGACCAAAGTTAACTGTTTTTTTTTTAAATTAACAAAATGAACCAATAATACTAACAAAACTGTTTTAAGGGAGAAAGGTATAATTTTTTTTTAATTAAATGACCAAAGCGAATTTGAGGACTAATTATTCCGATAGAAAATTATTGAGTCTACTCCAAAGCTCAGAGTACTCTTATTTGTTGAATAAGAAATGGACAATGGATCAATTTGATTTGTGATTCATGATTCTATGTGTCATTCATAAGTATGAAAAAACATTTGTTTTGCCTATCGTACTTAACTATGAAAAACTTCTTTTTTTTAAATGTTGGCATAGGGTCATCTTAGAGAAAGAGAGCAGAAGACGTGTCCTGCAAACTAGATAAAAATTAATAAATCTCATTATAGACTTTGCCAAGTATTTTGTATACTGTTTTAATAAACGTTCTCCCAAGAGATCACTACTTATTTATAGATTTAAAAAGTTCATAATTGATTATTCTCTCTCTCTCTTTTCTTTTCACTATGGGATTTGGACCCACCACACTATTCATAAAAACGTCATTCTTTTCGTAAATTCACGTTTCATCGATCAACTGCAAAATGATCTCAAAAATAAATATTAGAGAATTTCTCAAACTGCAAAATGAGGTAAAAGGTAACATCACTAGTAAGTTAACGCTATCTCAACTCACACCAGTTCATTGGAACATTAGCCCAGATCCAAATTGAATTAGTCCTTCTGTTGAGTCCATATCTTGACAGTTTTATCATTACCGAGAGCTCCCGAAGCAATCATGTTCTCCGTAGGGTGACACGAGACAGATATGACTGTATCTGTATGACCTTCCATCTTCTGTACTATTTTCCTTGACTGCAGATCCCACAAGTATATACAACTATCTTCTGAACCACTAACAACATACTTCCCATTAGTTGTAGAAAATGAGGACGAAATACTGAATTTTGAGTTAACATGACCAGTGTAAGATTTCATAAACTTCCCAGTAGAATAGTTCCAAAGCCTCTGCAGGGACAGAAAAATTCTCATGTAAGTCAATCATAACATGGAAAACCAAACTAATCAATGCATTTCTAAAGTCCAACACATTGAAAGGTGAAGAATAAGAAAAGAAATCCTCATAGCCAATAGACCAATCAAATAAACTATACATTATGAGAAGCAAAAATGATTAGTCATATAAAGCCATTTTAGACTGATATAAAACAAAATATTGCACAAAGAATAGACTCCACTTAAGAAACCCAACAGCATAGAGTTATTATAATTCATTCAGGTTTTTCATAGAGTTGATATTTTAACACACGTAATTTGTTATGATGTAACCTACAATATATATACTTGATTTGTTGATCAACGATAGATGTTACTCGCTATATCCTTTAAAGTGAGTCGTTCACTCTAGAGGAGCCCTTTGGATCTATTAGGCTATGTTTGAATATTACAAAATAAACTATGCAGAGCATAATGGAACAAAGTGGAATGTAGCGGAGCGGAATGGATATGGAATGCAACAAAAATGTTATTCCACCCAAATCAGAAGGAACAAAATTGCAGGTGAGTAATGGAATTGAATGGAATGCACTCCATCATGTTCCGCTCCATTTCATCCTCGTTTTACCAAATCCAAAAGATCAAACATAACATTATTACATTTCATTGCATTTCATCAATCCAAACACATCCTTATGGCCATGTACATTTTGATAAAGATGTACTAATTTTTTACAATAATTTTTTGAAGTATAATTAAAAGGGCCTGCAGTGAAGATTATAACCTCAATCATCATAATTTTTTATATCTTACACCAAAATGCAATTCCAATTGGGGTTATATCAACAACTTTGGAATGAAATTCTATATTCAGATGGAATTATATGAACTATATTTGAATGCAATTTTCTATTCAAATGGTGGACAATGGAGTTTGGGTTTGATCCATTTAACTATTCAAATGGAATCCTATGAATTATATTTGACTGCAATACTCATATCAACTATATTTGACTGCAATTATCTATCATTTTATCAATGAAACACAATATTACCATAATTTGAAACGAGACTAAATGATAACAAAAGAGAGATGTTACCAGATTATTATCCAAGGTACCAACAAGAATAAACTTAGCATTGGGCGAAAACTTGACATACGAAACAGGAGGATTCTCATCATCAATAAGAGTCTTCATACAGTGACCAGTAGAAGCATCCCAAATCCTGCAAAGACCATCATAGCTACTCGAAACAATAAGAGACCCGTCGCGATTGAAATCAACAGCAGTAACAGGATCAGAATGTGCAGGAATAACCTTCAAACACTTCCCTGTCTTAACATCCCAAACCCTAACAGTTTCATCAAACGACCCCGAAACAATGATATTCGACTGAGGATTGAAATTAACACAGAAAACATAGTTAGTATGGCCGTGAAGAGTCTTGATAAGCGCCCCCGTCCGAACATCCCATAGGCGGATGGTTTTGTCGTCGGAGGCGGAGACGAGGTAACGAGTATCGGAGGAGAAAGCTAAGTCGGAAACGCCTTGTTCGTGGCCTTCGTATTGTTGCATAGGAGATAGGGTTAGGCTGTTGGAATCGGAATCGGAGTTGGTGAAGCCGTAGGTGCGGATGGTTTTGTCGGCGGAAGAGGAGGCGAGAAGACGGCCGTTGGAGGAGAATTTAACGGCGGAGATTGCTCGTTTGTGACTGGTTAGGGTTTGGGAAAGTGTGTAGGGTTTGTAGTTAGATGAATCGCAATCCATTGCTTCTGCCGTCGACATTCTGCAGTGAATTGAAAACAGCTTCGACTGGTTTCTTCACTGTCTTGAAATTGAAATGGAGCCGAGATTATGTAAGACTATAAAGCCCGTTTTAAGTTTTAGCTGTATAATGTCATATGTCCTATGTGGACCGTTGGATGCGTTTGAGATGAAAATCTCCTACAAGTAGGTGTAGGGTAGTCTTGCGATGAGGTGAAGATTCCAGAAACATGACTATGTGGTTGGTCGATAAGTATTAGTCCGGAGCAGCCTATTTCAAGGTGGTCGATCTGAGGGAGATATGGCTGACACGTAATAATTACCTTCAAGTCCTTATATCAAGGCGAAGGTTTGGAGATTTATGTCTTCATCAACTAGTTACCTCTCTTTATTCTTTTGTTGTTTGGAATTATGATCATTATTGGGAGCTGAAACACTTAAATGTAACGTGTGAGAAACGTGAATGTTGATATGTCACTTTCTTTACATCTTGTCACTATATAAGTATGGGAAGAACTATAGTCATTTTTCTTTTAGAATTTTCTTTATCTTTATTCTTGAGCATTTACTTCTTTTTCTTTTGAAACTTTGTCTTCTTGCACTTGAAAATGTCGACGTGATATGGCTAAAAATTCGCGGGAGAACGTGAAAAGGAACTTAGCAAACACAACATTACCATGAGGACGTTAAAATATATGTTGAGTATGGTGGTTGTACAATTCCTTTTTTTGAGTGTCTCTTCTCAATCCTGGGTGTTCGTCTACCCTTTACCGCCTTTGAGATATGAGTTCTTAATCACTTGATTGTGGCTCATTCGTAACTCCACCCATCGAATTAGGCTTATGTAAAGGCTTACTAACACCGGTGTGAATATCTGAAGGGGGCCTTTTTGCTACCGTGTTTTCACCTATTTAGTTGTCACTGTGGTACCTTAGTCAGGCCAAAAGAATGGGAATTAGTCTCCTTGGTGTCAATGATTCAAGTCTTTGAAGGCTATTTTGAGTATTCGCCCTTTGCAGATCGCTTCTTCTTGGTTAATCCCCTTTATCCCCTAACTCATACGACCATTTGCAGGGTTGAGTCAGAGGTAAAAGGTAAGTGTAAACCTTTGTTTCCCCATTACTGGTCGGCGAAGCATTTCCTCGTCAATAATGTCACATATGTTTACAAAAAGGAAGATATTTTTTCTAAGGATTTGTATCAAAAGAAGAGGTTGGTGTCGTTCCCGGGATTTTCATCCTAGAACAAACGCGTAAGTGGCGCAGAAAAGATAGAGTCGCCAGCCAGGCATTTTTATCCCGAATGAATGAGAAAGGTAATGTTGCACAAACCTAAGGAAGAAGGAAAGGACGAGGCCTTGCGAACCAAAGATCTGGGTTCGGGAGTCGGTTACGACCTGAGAAGGTATTAGCACCCCAGACCATCCGCCGTACCCGACGGGATCCACGCTTGTTTGTCTGTTTCAAATGGTAAGAAATAAAGTGTTGTTGAACAAAAAAATTGTTATCTGGAACTAAGAAAGTGAACTGAAAAAAGAGAACGAAAATAAAGGGGAAATGTAGGGAAAAGAAAGAATGTGCTCGTACGGACCATACCCCGCTGCCTACGTGCCTCATCGGGAAAATGAGGATCAGAGTCGACATAGTTCACCTAACTAAGGCGGGAACTTTGTTTGTGTTTTTTATCGCTGGAACTGCTTATGTCTATGCTCGGGTGTTGCAGACTCGTCTAGTACGAGTGCGTTTACCGTCTTGCATGCGAGACAAGTCGTCGCAAGTTCGGGTTGAGAGTGAATGAGATGAGAAGAGAGTTCTCGCAGGAAAGTCGCTTATTGTTTGTTGTTTTGTCTTTTATGAGAAGTATTTTGAATTTGTTTGTGAATATTCTCATACTAAGACCTATCCATCGTGGTCGATAGCTTACACCTTACCCCCGAAATAGGACGCGTATAAGTACTCCGCAACAAAGTCTCATGGCGTATAAGAACATTCAACCTTTATTAGGTATTTTATTATTTTCTTCATGAGGTGAGAGAGAAAGACTCAAGTTGTAAAAAGGAAAAACTAAGGGGACTAAGACGCAACCCTAAATTAGTTATTATATTCAAAAGGGAGATCCTAATGGTATGTGGGGTTTTTCTAATCCTAAGGAAGAAAAAGAAAAGAAGAAAAAAGAAATAGAACTCAACTTACTTCCTAAGGAAGTTAAGTTGGTTCTAAAGATGGGGAAGCCTATACAAGTGAAATGCAAATACTAAGGCAAACACAATTAAAAATATAAAGGGAATAAGAAGGATTAGTTTCAAAATGCATATTATAGCACATAAAACAAATACAAAGGCTAATCGCATCATGGAAACGCACTTAGATGAATTATAAGTCTAAGTCCTAAAGCTAAAGGATCCCACATGATTACAACATTCTAAAATCAGTAGTTAAACCATACTAAGGCCTTATAATATTCTAAGATCAAACCTAATCAATTTATGTCCTAATGCAACCATAAAATCCTAAGTTAAAACTAGATGGATTTACAATGGAAAAGTTGAATAAAATCAATGCACTAAAAATAGCAAAGGTCCTGGAAAACATATAAAATTAATTCCCTAAGGTCCCTAATCTGAATCTAATGTTATATTAAAAAATATCCTAAAAATTCACAACCTAACTATGTCAAATGATCACCTAGATCTACTTAGGAAATATTCACAAATTTGCACAAACAATACTACCAAAACAGTGGTTAAAATGACCTAAAAATATAACAAAAATTATAACGGGTACCTTTATGAGTCCAATAAACATAGCAAAAAGAATGGGGCAAAAAGGTTAAAGGAAGTGGGAGAAACAATATGTACAAAATGAAGTGTAGATGAAGGAATTCAATAGAAAACTAATTAAACGGAAAATCGAAATAAAATTGAAAAATAGCCAAAATCAGAAAGTAAAAATGTGGAAAGATTCTAAAATAAGTTAGAATACTACTGTAATTTTTAGGGAATTTTATTACTAGTTTCGGTATTTTTTATGTATTAAAATTGAAACTATACTAAAACAAAAAATAAAATAAAAAGAGAAAAAATGGAAGGGGAGTGCAGGAAGTAATGTTTTTTAGTTAAATGGATAAATGGGCTCGAAATGGAGGTGCGAAAAGCAGGAGAAATAGGCCCAATGGCGCAGGCTTTTGAAGGTGTATCCTATGGAATTTAGCCAACATTCTTTGACTCCTTGGGAACCGTTTGATCAAGTTTTTTTATGGTATTCCTATCAAGTGATTCAAAACGCGCAGGAATATGCTGGTGATCATAGATCACACACACACACAAGATTGGCTGCACAAAGAGCCTACCGGACAGTGACAAGTGTCACTGCCGGTGTGGCTGGGGGATTGCAAAAGCTCCCTAATCTTATCTCTTTGAAAAACACGATCTGTGCATTTAATCCACATTAACTGAGTTTTATTGCTCTTGAATTCTTCTTAATTTCATAATAATCTTAGGATTCTATTATTAAACTTCTTAATATTCCTAAAGTTATAAAACAAAAGAACCAAAGGCTGGTGAACTATTACACCAAAATCCTAGATTTTCTCCTTCTTCTCTTGCCACCGCCGTCAACCTCACCATCATCCCCTTCATCACCTTCTTCTTTTCGCCAACACCATCACCTTCTAACATAATCATCCTCTTCTTCTCTCCACCACCACCATCACCTTCTAACATAAACTCCCTTCTAATTCAAAATTGAAATACAGTGTTAACCTAATCTCTATTATTCCTTAAATCCGAAAACGGAACAACAACCTAACTCTCTTCTTCTTCAACCTCAAACAACCTAACTCTCTTCTAATCGAAATCCTCACCACAGAGATCGCAAGAAGGACGAACATAAATCGTACCTTGTGTAACCGAAGATGTGGATCGATTCCTTTGGCTCGTGGAAGAGAACGCTTGGAAGACGTGACGAAGATGTTGACGTTGCTTCGGTGCCGCCGCGATGCAAAATTCCGTTCAGGTAAGATTCAGAAACTCTCTTGTCTCGATTCGTTACGTGACCTCTTCTTCTATTCTGCGATTTCGGATTCGTTTTGGAATTGTGTTTGTGAATTGACTTGTTGTATTCAAAACTGGTACATCTTGCGTTCTTATCCTTGTATCAATTTTTCCATGCTGCTTAGATAAGTGATGATGAGGAAGGTTTGAGAGATGGCTATGCTTGAAGAATAATGCAGAGATAATGATGATGCTACGAAGATAACAAAGATCGCATCAGAAAGAGCATGGAGATTGATGCAGTTATTGAAGCTGAAGAATGATGCAGAGATTCAAGATTGTTGAAGGTTTGCAAAGAGATTGATGAAGGCTTCGAAAAATGGAGGAAGAAAGAAATGTGAAGAAAGAAGTTGAAGGAGAATGTGATTCAGAATGAAGGTGAAGAAGAAGAAGAAGAATATGGAGAGTGAAGAAGAAGATTCAGATTGTGGAGAGTGAAGAAGAATCAGAATATGGAGTGAAAAAGAGATGTGAAGCAAAACTGAGGAAGCTGAATCTGAAGGTGGTGAAGTGATGAAGAAAGGGACTGGATGTTGTTCAGGAAAAATGGTTCAGAGCTTGAAGATGAGGGTAACACTCTGATTTATAGAAGATCAGAGGGGTGATTTTGTCAATTCAGGTGAGTCGGTTAGGAAGTTAGTTTCGATTATGTTTTTTGATGAAGTTTGTTGGAGTTTAGTTATTGCCCTGTTAGTGTTAACTTGTATTTCTATTAACAACTTGTTGAGTAAATTGGTAAAATGAAGTTAATTTTTTTATTCGGTTAGCCGCTGGTTTTCGGTTACGCAATTGAACCTACGTATTGTGCTTCTCTGAATTTTTGTTGGAGTTTTTTTTTGTGGCCTCATTTTTTCTGTTTGGATATCGACTCCTTCTTACTCTTTACGGTTCTGAATTTTTCCGATGCAGGTCTTGGTTGATGCTTCATTGGAAGTAGAAGTGCAAATTAATTGTTGTTGTGTAGATCACCGATGAATATGTTGGCGGAAGATCTAAGTTTTCGAGGTTGACGAGTGGTGAAGGATTAATGATGAATTGAGGAGAGTTTTTTTTAGATTTTTCTTTCGAATTGAATAGATGATTCGAGAGGGTGAAGAATGTAGGAAAACTTCTGTTATTTTTGTTGATGCCTTGTAACCGTTTTCTCCTTTTCCTGTTGTATTCACTTTGTGTATCCTTTTTTTTATCTAAGCTTCTGACTGTATTTTCCGTTATGTTAGTTTCAACTGATTTTGCAACTGAACTCTCAGTTTTGTAACTGAAGTATTATGTTAAGTTTTTTGCTACTTTCTGCAAATTCTGATGTATCTCCCACGAGTTTTTCTTGATTTTCCGTTATATATCAGTTAGAATTCTCATATGAACTTGTTCCCTATGTCATCATTTTCTTTTCCATTTTTATGTTATTTCTTTTCCATCCGTGTTGTGAATTTTCAATTGAATTTTGTAACTAAATTTTCTCCTCCGATAAAAATCTGTTACTCTGTTTTGGATTTTCTGAAAAAATATATGTTGAGAAGTTTCTCTCCGTTTTTTTTAATAACTATAAAACACGATAAAGTGAATAGAAAAAAGAAAGGCTAGAATGAAATTGAAACATGGATGCTTAGTTGGTATATGGACATTTGGATAGAATTGGGTTCTTGTAACAAAGTGTTTAGATGAGGTCTAGTGATGATAATTTGGAATGGACTCTTGATAGCAATATCATAGAAATTGAGTGATAAAAATGGATTTCGAATATGGTTTCAGACTTTAATGACTAAAATGAATATTTGACTTTTGGAGAGATGGATATCTAGATATGGTTTGGAAATATGGATGGATACATGAGCAATCAGATGATCGGAAAAAGTGGATATAAAATGTGGATTTCAATCCAACACAAAAATGATACCATTTTTAGCCAACTAAATAATAATTTTTTTTAAAGGTGGCCATGACTGTTTGAATTAACCTTGCTCGGATTTTCAATAAATGTTAAGGAAGATAAATTCATAGAAGAGCATAATGAATTAATGTCACTTGAGCATAAACCCTCAGACCAAACAACATGATGAGTTCTTCATAAAACGACTTGACTTTAATGGTCAATACAATATTTGTTCTTTGAATCCTTGCCAATGAACGAAACCTCGTAGTTGACTGAAGAAGGAATTCTAATAACCGTGAATCAGAATACTAGTTCTACGTTTCACTGTTGTACAATGGTGAAGAGAGCATCCTTGGAACTTAATAATCCTCAAAATAGAATTATGCTCATGATTATGTGATACTAACCTCTGCCTCAATCTCGAGAGTAATAGCTAGATAAATCACCTATGAATGCGAAAATTCAAACCATAATCACATGCCTTAGGAGCCCAATGCAAATGAGTGAATGCAAGTGTTAATGACCTAATGAAAATACGGATGAATGCGAACATAAGCCAGTCAAGTTAATAATATGAGGACAAATTTTGGGGTGTTATAGCTGGTAGACTTTGTCAATCTCTTAGGTTATCTTAGAGGTGTAGTTCCCTCGACTGAAGCCGATAAAAAATGTTTGAAGCATTTGATAGATGTTTCATTGCTGATAGAGGTTCGCTCTCGTGATGAGCGTCGAAATGCCTTTGGTAAGTATGAAATTTCCTATATTTTGTTGTTGTTAGTTTGCCCTTTTTTGTGCATATTTGGATATCAATCGTGTTTCTGTGTAGATGTAATGGAGTATGAAGTGAGGTTTCAGGTTCTAAAGTGGGGAATACAATTGTAACGTCCTATTTTTAATATGACTATTTATTTAATTGTGTAAATCGATTATTTGTTTTATTTGAATTTTTTGTGCGAATTTATAAGTTTGGTGATGTGTCAGAGGAACTTATTTGACAAAATGTCGGTCTTATTTGATTAATCGATTTTATTAGATAAACTAGAATTAGTTATAATTTAATCAATTAAGGAAATTAAGATATTAAGAAATTATGAAGTTAGAGGGCATGATGGTCATTAAAAGAAAAAGTAAGGGTATTTTCGGAATTTGATAATTAGGGACGTAAGGGATTACATGAGTGAGTTGGAGAAAGTGAAACTCATTATGTGTTTTTGGGAGAAGAAGAACCGAGAGAAAAACCAAGAACGTGCGATTGAGGAGAAATCGGAAGAATCGAAAGAACGAGAAAAAAGATTCAATCGGAAAGCGACAATCTTAAGGTAAGGGGTGTTTAATCTTGATTATTATGATTGATTAGGAAATTGATTAACTAGTAATCGTTTGATGTTAGAAAAAATGAAATATGTGTAGAGTAATGTGAAGATGAAACTATAATCGTTGTAATGGTTGTGAGTATTTTTTAAAAATTGTGAATAATCAGAAACCGAATTGAGCGATATCGTAAGAAGACTAAATTTTCTGTGTAGCCTCATCCCAGAAAGGGTTGGCTTGCGCCACCCATCCCCTTTAACATAGGTGGCTTGCGCCACCTGGGGAATTTAATTAGTGGAATTTTTATTACGTGGCTGATGCCACATTAAGGTGGCCAACGCCACCTGGTGCTTTTGTAGGGGTGGCTTGCGCCACCCATGGGAGAGAATCATGTGGCTTGCGCCACTTATGTAAAAAGGATGGGGGCTTGCGCCACCCAGGGTGATTTTGGGGGTGGCCAGTGCCACTTCCATGTGGCCTGAGCCACCCAACAAATTTACAATTTGTCCAGTTTTAGTTATATTTCGTGCAGCTTCTGTAATTGTAAATTTGTTCATGAAAACCTGGATTTCTCTAAAAATAAAACTCAGAAACTGGTTATGGAATAATAAGAGAACAAGACATTTTTGTAAGTTAAGAAAATGAGATTTAAGATTAGTAGTGAATATTTTAGTAAATATTTTTGTTAAAATAAATTATATGAATTTCCACTGTTTGTGAAATTATGTATGTGATATATGTTGTTGTGATTATGTGATGCTATGAGAATTGTGAAATACATGTTGTATATTTGGATATTAAAATGTGAAGGTAATTTGAAGTATATGATTGAATGATGATGCGTTTTGACTAGCCGTGATCGTTTTTATTATTGTACGCATCATGCATTCATAGCATTGGTTAGGACGAATAGTCCAGTGACGTTTTGCAGGATGAAGATCCAGTGATGAATTTCAGGACGGTAATGTCCAGTGATGGCCTTTATCCCATAGTGCATATTAAGTGAAAATTGTGGTGTGCTCTGGTTCCAAGCGGGAACCGATCCTACTGGTGGAAATTGTTACCTCTTTCGTGGGTAGCTTGCAGGTAATCAAGAGTAGTACATGAAGCTTAGGAGTTGCTTCAGGGTGTGTCGTTTTACTTCATAGAAGTAAAGGAAGTCTTACTCTGATACGTGACACCGGGATTGGGAATTTGTATGTTTAGAATATTTCATGTTTTGTTTATTTGAAGATTTTGAGACGTTTTGATGATTTTTCCTTTAATTGAAGCTTTGGGTTATAATAAACCTTGAGATGTTTTCGAACCATGTGATTTTCTAAGATATACCTTAGGGTATTGTTTTTAATTATTAAATAAGTTTGGAACTTTAATCCGCTGCGAGATTATGATTATATGTTTTTTTTTGGATATGTTGTTATTTTATTGATGAAAACCTTTAAACCCGTGTTACGGAGCATGAACCTTTTTGGTTAAAGATGTTTTTATGAAGATGTGGCATCCGTGATTTTTGATGAGAAACTTATTTACCTTAAATAAGTCGTATTTTTATTTGGGGTTTAGACGGGTGTTACAATAGTCCCCCGACGTTGTAATAGGATATTCCATTTCTCTAGAATCCCTCTTGGATTCTCACTCTCTTTTATGTTATACTGGGCTTGCGAATGGGTTTCAGAATTGGTCTCTGCCCTTCTCGTGAATGTTAAGATTCACTCTTCGAAGATGATTCAGTGTTATTTGTCAATCTTTCTGGCCAATCTCTGGTGGAAGAGCTAAACACTTTAGCGCGATTGCGCAAATACAATTTTTATCATAACTTGAGTTTCGTGAATCCATAAGGTATGGTTTAAAGTGTTGGAAAGCTAATGTGTAACATTATCTCACGGTGATTCCCTAAGAGACTAAATGTGCATTTAAGAGTGTGAATATATTGTTTTCCTTAATGTGTAATATTATGTGTTGGTTAATGATGATGAAAGAACTTTTAATTGTTATATCAATTGAATTGATGAATACCTCATGAGAAGTGATGTTGATGTTAGGACTAAAGTCAATGCATGAATGATTGTTGAGAATTGTATGTATAATTATATGAAGTGTTATAATTAATTGCATAATTATGAGTGGTGAATTATCATTATGTTTATGAGTTGTTGTGTTGTGAATACAATTATGTGTTGTGAATGTAATTATATATGTTATATTGAGGCCAATAGTTCATAAGTGGGGATTATTATTGAATAATGTATTGTAATGTTGATTGTGTTTAGAAATTGAACCATAATTGTTGTTGTTGCGTTATTGTATGACATGCATCATATTGTGTCAGTGTGTTGAAAGAGGTGAGTCTTGGGTTCAGAAGCGGGGACCTGTGATCGTCTGAGGTTCATAAGTGGGGACCCAATTTTAATGAAGAACCATTGTTGAGTGGACAGGAGCAGTAACAAACCTCTTATATCCAAATTGGTACCATATGCATAGAGTCGAGTTGTGAGTCACATTGCGTACATAAATGCTATGTGAATTGAATTGTTGTGCTATTGTGTAATTGAATGTGTATGCTAATAATTTTGTGATTTAAGTTACCTTTGCATTATTTTACATCGTTAACATATTTGAACATATTCGCATCCCTTTCTTGTTTATTTTGTGTTGCTCCATACATTTTCGTACAAATACAAAAGAGGAGTAAATAATGTTGTGAGTTGGAAGATGACCTTAGAGCTTTTCTTTGTTTATTTTATCGTTTATTGTTATTTAGTTGGCTTATATGCTCTGATATGTAACATCGGAAATTTGGTGTGTTATTTATTTTGAGTAAACCATTGGGTTATGTTATTTTGATTAAGTATTTTCAATTTAGTGAGATAATTGAAGTTATGTTGTTTATTTCAAAAAAAATGTGAGTTTTGAAAATATTTAGAGTATGAGTATGTTTTGTTTAAGAAAAATCATAAAATATGGATTTTATCCTTGTAATTATGAGTTAAAGTTTTAGGGTGTTACAACTCACGTCTCTTGGATTGGAGAGATTCAAATGGGGGTGCGCCGACTATACAAGATTACATGTAGTTCTTTGACAAAAAGGGTATTTGATTGAAGTAGCCAGATGTGTAAATCGTCTCCTATATCACCCTTGAGGGAATTGTAGTCAGATGTAAAAAACATCTCCGACAACTCCCTTTGACTTTTTAGGCGCGCTCAACGTCATGGGAAATTGATTGTTGTAGTTTGAATTGCAAGGTGTCTCTGACATCACCCTTGAAATATTCATGCGCACTCGGTATTGTGGGGATTTATAGTCAGACGTGTAAAACGTCTCTGAAAGCACTCCTAAAATCTATGAGTGCACTCATCGTTGTGGGGATTTGATTTCTTTAGTTGAACATGCAAAGTGTCTTCGATAGAACTCCTAAAATCTTTGGGTGAACTTGGTGCTATGGTGATTAATTACTTTAGTCATACAAACAAAGTCTCTCCGACAACACCCCTGAAATCTTCACTTCGGACATCAACTACGTGGGTTGTATCACAGTTTTGTATTACTAAAATATAACTACAAAGGAACAAATGTTTCAAGTTTTTGTAGTTTCCTTCATAGTGAATAATCATTTGCACGTGTTATATAGCAGTTTACACACATGCATATACACACTCACACATATGCATGTTAGCGTAAAAAATGAAACACGGTCGAGTGGTTTTTTCGATTTTATTTTCGTTGATGACATCTTTTTTCCTTATCCACGTTGAGGCTTGAGGAGGTTCGAGCTCCAAAGCTAACTTTCATAATCCAATACCTATCTTGAAAAACTTTGATTCATAGCTCTTAGAACTCTGTAATCTATATTGAAGATAAACAATATAAGAAAAAGAAAAAGAAAAAGAAGGAGAGGGATATGGGTAGCAGATTAGAGAAGAAAGATGAAGAGGAAGAGAGATGAGGAGGAAAGAAGAATAAGAAGAGGGAGAACGTGAAAGTACATTGTTGGGGGAATTTTGAATTTGACCTAACATTCGAAAAAGGAAAAAGAATTACAATTGAACCATGTGTAACATCATCATTTGATCCTAACCTAACAACCTAAGACATAATGCAATAAACATGTAATTGGAATTGAACAAAATGACATCATTAGTTATAAAAAGTAAATTTTGGACCAAAATTGTCCTCATTTTGATGAGATGGCAGAAAATGAGGGTAAAACATTATAAGATTTTTCAGAACAAACAATTTTTTTTTTATATTATAGATAGATTTTTAATGTCTTAAATATAGTAAAAATTTCATTCAATTGCTTAGAGATTCATGACTAAGAACATTATGAGAGGATTAAGCTCTCTTCAAATATCTTAAATATAGTAAAAATTTCATTCAATTGTTTAGATATGTTACAAACATTAAAAGAAAAATGATGAAATATTGAAATAGATAAAAGTTGATTCCATTTCTTGTATACCTTACCAAAGTGGCACTCATTTTCAAAATTTTCACTTGTGTTCTAAGGTCGCTTCCCGTTTGAACCAGACTCGCCTCCAAACCAGTACGACAACAGCGGTAATTAGCAGAATCTCCGATCTCATGTTTCATTACCTCCGTCTCCGAACTCTCCTCTACTCCCAAACCCCAAAATGTCACCTTCTTCACAGAACCCCCTCTTTCAATTCCTTTTCCACCGCCACTTCAGATTCAACTCAACAATCCTTCACTGTCTCTTACCTCATCAACAATTTCGGTTTATCTCCATTAAAAGCTCTCAAAGCATCAAAACGACTTCGTTTCACCACCCCCGATAAACCCAATTCCGTTATCGCATTTTTCAAAACCCACGGTTTCTCTAATCCCCAAATCCAATCCATCATTCTCAAAACCCCCACTATCTTATCATCCAACCCCACCAAAACCATTCTCCCAAAGTTTCAATTTTTAGCCTCCAAAGGCGCTTCCCCCTCCGACATAGCCGCCTGCGTCACCCGAAGCCCCCATTTCCTCGGTTCAAGCCTGAAACGCATTGTCCCTTCTTTTGAATTGGTAAGAAGTTTCTGCCCCTCTGATCAAAAAGCTATTACTTCTATCATTTTTTGTCCTTCTTCCATTAGTGATATCCGCATGAAACCAAATCTTCAATTTTTACTTGATTTCGGTGTCACTCCTTCAAGCATTTACCGCTTGCTTTGTTCTAGACCTTCTGTAATTTGTTCTAGTGATTTGAGAAAGGCTGTGGAGGAGATTAAGGAATTAGGGTTTTATCCTTCCAAGTACAATTTTTGTGTGGCATTACTTGCCAAGAGGGCTATCTCTAAATCTCAATGGGATGCTAAAATTGATGCCTTGAAGAGTTGGGGTTGTTCTGAAGATGTCATTTTGGAGGCTTTTAAAAGACAGCCTAACTTTATGCTACGGTCACCGGATAAACTCAACGCTGTGATGCGTTATTGGGTCAAGGAGCTTGGTTGGGATCCTTCACGGCTACTGGCAGCACCGGATCTTTTTGGATTTAGTATCAAGAAGCGGTTTATTCCAAGGGGGTCTGTTGTCAAGTATCTTCTTTCCAATGGTTTGATGAAGAAGGATGCTAGCTTAGTTACACCGTTTTATTTGTCTGATGAGTTGTTCCTGCAAAGGTATGTGAAACGGTTTGAAGATGAATCATCTAGGTTATTAAAGCTATATCAAGGTTAGGGTTCTAGCATCTGGTGTTTGGATAAGTTGTCAAAACACATTTTGTTGTAACTGAATAAACCAGCAATATTATGTTTATTCATCTTGTTAGACTTGCTCAGGAAGTTGGAACCTTTTTTGTTTTTGGTCACAGTTTTGACTTATATACTCATGTATTATGGAATTAGGACAATGCTTGAATTTCTCTTCAAATAATAACTTTATCAAGTTTACCTTTCACCTTACCGATGATCAAATATGGCTCATATATGCATCATCGCCTGTGAAGCTGAATCAAGGACTTTCTGAGATCAGTTATGAATCATTTTCTGGCATAATTCAAATAGGTTTGTTGTCAGATTCCAATTCAAAACAACAAGGATGCTCTTGACATGTTCAGTTCTTGTTTTTGTCAGGTGATGCGGTGCTCAGAGAATTATAGTGTTTAGTATAAGTTTGAGAAGAAAGGTTCAGGTGATTTAATGATGTTAGAACATCCTCTTAATCTTTAGTTTTTTTAAACAAAGATTCTAGTACTGTTTTGATTGATTTTAAGTATATCAGCATTCTCAAAGAGCTTGTTGGTGTTGTTTGTGATTCATGGCTTTTGAAAACTGATCCTGTTTCTATAACTTTGCATTCTACAATGGTGTAAAATTAAACTAGTACTGTGTTGTGGTATGCATCAGTTTTTGTCTATATTTAAAATCTAGTAGTGTGTTGTGCTGGTAGTTGCAAATATGCATTCTTATGAAAATTATGAGTACTAGAGCAATGAGAGTTCGCAAAATCAAATGAAAATGCTACATGATTTCTAGTTTCTTGTTTTATAATACCAAGTTCAATCTCAGCACAATAAGATTGTTACTTGGCAACAAAACCAGTTTAAACCATGTTTGCAACCTGAATTTACTTGTTTTCAACACTTGTGTCTTGGATTTTTTTTGCTATGCACTCTAGTTTCCTAATCTTGGTACACATGCATTTATTTTTTTATTTTGCAAAACTACATTAGTTGCTTTAAAAGTTAAATTTTCAAATACATTTCTTTTATCATTTTTCGTATCAAATTAATCTTCTATACTATCAATGTTTAGGGTTTGCATGAGTTTTAGTTTCTTGTTTTAAAAAAAATATTTTGTAAGTTAAATTTTAAAAAGAGTTTTGAAGAAAAAAACATGTTTGATTATCTTGTTTTTAAATCTATTTTAAAATTGCATAATATTACATATTTGTTATTGATGAAAATTTTACCATTTTATTTTTATTTTTTTCTCTTTTTCAAAATTAAAAATTAAAATATCTAAAATCTATTTTAGGTTTTTAATAATTTTATAAAATTACTTTTAAACAAATTTTATTATTTTCAAATTTTGAAAACAAAAAAAAATAGTTTTACAAAATCAAATCAAATAAATTCTTAATATATACCAAATTATCATCCATAACATATTCTTAAATCTGAACACATTATTAAAATCACATCCTTAACAGCAAAGTGGTGTGAAATATTCAAGAAACAACTCCATCATTCTAGACCTCCCAAGTGTAATATATATATATATATATATATATATATATATATATATATATATATATATATATATATATATATATATATATATATATATATATATATATATATTAAAAAAAATTAAGTTTTAAATTATATAATTTGGGAGTTTTTTATTTTGATTTCTGTAAGTTTTTTTGTTGAGTTTCTATATCTTACTTTTTGCATGTGGTTTAGTCCTTAAAGCAAAAATCCGCAATAAAATCTATAGATTTTCTACGAATTTTCTTGTGGGTTTTTGCTTTAGGGACTAACTCACACGCAAAAAATAAAATATAGGAACTCAGACAACAACAAAATTTATATGGACCAAAAATAAAAAACTCGCTAATTTACATGAACCAACTGATTATTTAAATCTAATTTTAATAATAGTGATTACAAGCAGGGCCGGCCCAATAAATCCAGAGGCCCCGTTTTATTTTTAAAAATATGCCTAATTTAAAAATAAAAAAAAAATTAAATAATTAAAAATGATAGAAAAATATAATTATATATTAATTAAAAATAAATTTAATTATAATTATGTTAACATTTGACACATCTCATTTTTTTATGTACTAAGTTTCATAATATTTTTTATTTTATTGAATTTTTATATAATATTAATGAAAAAAAGTTGCATCTTTTAAAAATTTTGGGCCCTCTATTATTTGGGGCCCTGTGCGGTAGAGCTTGTTGCTCTTGCACAGGGCCGGCCCTGATTACAAGTTGTGGTTGTCGACAATTGTGTGTCGTAATAATGATTAGAGGGATAGGTGGTGGTGATTGATGATGGCAAACATGGTGTTTATTGCTACTTTGAGAGTTAGTTCATACAAGAAAGTGAGAAGGTTTATATGTTTGGTATTTGCATAATCATATTGAATTCTCTCTTAACCTTAAGATTGTAGTATTTATAGAAGTTTACACTTAATCCCCTATTATTTGGGACAATCAGTATGTTTCCCATTGACTTCTATTCCACGTTGTTGTGGATTGAAACACATCACTTTCACATTTCTCTTGAAAGAAGATCAATCTGAGAAATAGATGCTCAAACTAATAAACGAACGATCAAGAAGTCGTTTGGGCGATACGTTACGCCTTTTCCCTCTCACCTCGCCCTTTATGGACCCTTTGTAAATATACCAGTACACAATATATCCCTCAAGCACTAGGGCTCAGAAAGGACAAAATGATTTAGTTTTGCTTTGACTAGATTTAAAAGATTTCAACTTTCCTCCTTCAATATTTTTCGCATTCTTCCTATCAAACTTCCATCCATTTATTTAATAGTTCTTTTAGGTGCAAAATGCATTCATCTAACGAGTTTTTGATTGTGATTGTTGGTATGATGCGTTTTTTATTCTCTCTCTCTCTCTCTATATATATATATATATATATATATATATATATATATATATATATATATATATATATTCTTAACAATAATTACTATATTTTAGAATGTTTAAGGAGTGGCCGCACACTAACGTCTTGAACTAAGTCTCTAGAGATGTGTGAGCCATGGTAGTTTTAATAGTGATTCTCTTGCTCTTCCCGTTCTTACCAAAAATCAGAGGAGGTGACACATATTAAATGTTTCAACGTATTAGAATATGTGTCTTTGTATTCTAATGAGTAAATGATTGCTACTTTTCAGCAACAAATAAGATTTTTCAATACTAGACATGAGGACTATGTGATTTTGGAACCATGTTCTTCTTGCATCTCCCTGTGATTCATGATTTAAGGATTTTAATACCTTTTATGTCAGTGTTGATCTCGATATGGCAGCGCTGAATGAACCTGCAAGGTTAGCACTTCAACGTCTAAGTCAATTAAAATATTCAAGATGTTGATTGATGGTGAATGATCTTGAAATGTCATTGGTCGATCCATAACATTTATCCTCAATGCTGGAAGCAATTATTAGCCGAGGAAGTCTTAGAAGTCTTAGAAGTCTTAAAATGGTCATCCTAAAATTCCCATAAACACTTTTAGTTTCTAATACTAAAATCATCGCTAAAATTATTGGTAATTAAGTTGATAAATAATAAATTATCGTTAAAATAATCTAATTCAGTCTTTAAGTTATAAAAATCATCGTTAAATTGCAGAAGGAAAAAAAAGTGGATACAAATTTTTTTTTAAAAAAACCTTCTTAAATTTTTTTTAAAAATAATAAAAATAAAATTTAAAATATTTAAGAGATCAGAAACCTATTTAATTAGAGTTGTGTTATTCACACACTACACTGCCTTTTCTATACAAGTATGTACACCATAAGTTACAACAAAACAAATGGTTGGATGAACAAAACAAATATATTCTGTGTATACGTAAAACTAGTGTAAGCATATAATTTGTGATTTAACTGTTCTTTAAATCTCCTCTAATTTTTTTGTCGACACTCTAAATAAAAGATCAGAATCACTCTACCACCGAAGTAGATTTTTCAAATCATCTCATGTTTCGTTCTCTCCGTCTCCCCCAAATTACTGCCCCAGTTGTTGTAATTTCACCAAATCATCTCACTCATGTTTCATCTCAGAGCTCTTTCTTCAACCCCCAAATGTTACATTCTTCTTCTCAAACCCTTCTCCACCATCACCACCACATCCACTTCACATTCCGACCAACAATCTTTCGCCGCATCCTACCTCACTAACAACTGTGGTTTTTCTCCCCAAGATGCTCTCAAAGCATCAAAACGACTTCGTTTCACCACCCCCGATAAACCCGATTCCGTTATCGCCTTCTTCAAAGCCCACGGTTTCTCCATTCACCACATACATTCCATTCTTCGCAGGAATCCTCAGTTCATCCTTTCCAACCCCATCAAAACCATTCTCCCAAAGTTTCAATTTTTAGCTTCCAAAGGTGCTTCTCCCACAGATATAGTTACCACCGTCACTAGAAGCCCTTCTTTCCTTCGTGCCAGTCTTCACAAGCACATTATCCCTGCTTTTGAATTGGTAAGAAGTTTCTGCCCCTCTGATCAAAAAGCTATTACTTCTATCATTTTTTGTCCTTCTTCCATTAGTGATGGTCGCATGAAACCAAATCTTCAATTTTTAATTGATTTTGGTGTTACCCCTCCTTGTATTTACCATTTGCTTAGGACTAGACCTTCTATAATATGTTCTAATGATTTGAGAAAAGCTGTCGAAGAAATTAAGGAATTAGGGTTTCACCCTTCCAAAGTAACTTTTGGTATGGCATTATTGGCCAAAAGGGCTATCACCAAATCCCAATGGGATGCCAAAACTGATGCATTGAAGAGCTGGGGTTTCTCTCAAGATGCAATTTTTATTGCATTTAAAAGGAACCCTAAGCTTATGCTACATTCTGTGGATAAACTCAACGCAGTGATGAGTTTTTGGATCAATCAGCTTGGTTGGGATCCTTCCGTGCTCTTGGCAGCACCGGATCTATTCGGATATAGTCTAGAGAAAAGGCTTATTCCAAGGGCTTCGGTTGTGCGGTATCTGTTATCCAAAGGTTTGATAAAGAAGAGTGCTAGTTTGTATACCCCGTTTCATTTGTCTGATGAGTTGTTCATGAAAAAGTATGTGAATCATTATGAGGAGGAAGCATCTAGGCTATTAAGGCTATATCAGGGGAAGGATGATAGCATATAGTGCTTGGTTAAGTTGTGAATTCACTTCAGTTTCTTTGTTTTACCTTGTAACATAATTCATCTTTCTATCAATACAATTCAGTTTTCCTTTACATATTTTGGGTCCTGTCTATTAGTATGCTTAAACTTAACTGAGGACAGGACATTATGATCTGGTTTGATTCATGTAGCCAACTCTTTTTCAAGAAGAACAGATTGTGGAGTGCTTTTTATGATAACATTTCTTATTTGTTTTTCTGATTCTATTGAAGGAAATCAATATGTTTTGATAATTATCTTGTACATAGAATGATTTAAATCTGATTGAGGTAGCTATAATGTCTCAGTAACTTTGCATTGTAATACTGCCATAATGATTTTACAAATACCAAAACTTTTTAGCCATGATTTTTTCTGTACGTACACATGCTTATTGTTTGATTGTGCTTCAATGCTAGGAAAACTATTCACAGAATTATAGAACCTATGAAGCGCGGACACCTTTAGAAGTAGGTTTGTCGCGGTGTCCGACACGCGTTGGTGTGCGACACTTGTAAGACACATGTCGAAAAAGTCAAAGAAGTGTCGGAAAAGTTAGACAAGTGTCTACTTTAAAATGGTTTTTTTCTTTGTTTCGACAATCTTTGAATCAATTGTTAACACTCGTATCACACAATTCAGACAAGTGTTTCAAACAAAATTTGTTTTTTTCTCTGCTTCAACACCCCTTTATACATATTTTGGACAAATTTGACACAAATTTAAAATTGTTAAACATATTTTTAAGCTATGTTATCATTAAAGAATTAAAGACATTAATTTTGATTATAATATTTTTAACTTTTTTAGTCATAGATGGATAAATAAACTATTTATTGGTTCTAACAATATGCAGTGTGTTTTGAAATTGGAGTGATTTGGCATAGATTTTGGCATAAGATAAAGTAATTTTCAACTTTCAAGTTCACATTTAAATAATATAAATAAAAATATCCAACATAATTTAAATAAATAGTATATAATAATAAAAATATAAATGCATAAAAAATATATTTTTCATTTTTTAGTCAAAAATAAAAATGAGCATAGGTATAAAAAATATATATACGATACAACATGCTATAAATAACAGTAATATTATATGCAAAATAAAATAATTGAAATGGGTTGTAAAAAAATGATAATTGAAATGGGTCGTAAAAAATGATAATGGGTGATATAAACTCAAGCCCAATATATTAAGATAATTATTTAATTATCTCATGATACTCTTAGTGATCCGTTGCATTTTCTTTTAAACCCCCTGTTTTCAAAGATGTATTTTCGGACGCAACATTTTTTTATACGTTGATTATTTTCGGAGATGCATCCGCGAAAAAAGTTTCGTTGATGCATCTCTGAAATCTTATCAGAACTGATATTTTATAAATAAATCTAGTTTTATTAGTCGTTTATTAGTCAATTATAATAAAGATCAATTTACTCCAAGAGTAAGTCTTTTTAACTTCATAATCTTAGCCTTTAAATTAGATTCATCGAATGGTTATAAATATAAGTGTTATTTTAACCATTGATTGAATCTAATTTAAAGACTACGATTATGGAGTAAGTTAAAAAAGACCTACTCTATGGAGTAAGTTAAAAAGACTTACTCTTTGAATCTAATATAAAATACTACATCAATGTCATCAAAATAAACACCACAATAATTATTGTGTGTGTCGGACTACATATGTACCCATCTCTCTATCTGTGCCGCCTCATCTGCCTCTGTCACCCGTCCTGGCGTGATGTCTGCGTTACAATAGTGCCCCCTCTGCCACCGTAATAATTTCATCCATTATACGCCTGTAGCCAGATCCCTCGGGGAAGAAATCGACTTCAATGTATGTTCGTCCAATAGTAACTATCTGACGACATCGAGGCAACACATCCTGAGTGTGGTCTAGTTGAGATTGTTCCTCCTCTAATATCTGCTGATGAGCTGGTCTGAGAGGTGATCCATATGTAGTGGGCACCATGTAGGGATGTGATACGGTAAAGAACCACCTAATGCAGCCATCAATACAACTCTAATCTCTATCGGATCTAGTCGTCTAAGCCTCGTCCAATACCAACTGGTTATGATAGTCAGCAAATAACTCGTCAATCTCCCTACGGGTCAGGCCGAGAGGAGCGAATACAGTTGGATGCCTGGGTATGATCTGAGTATAACCGAACTGCCGCATGATGCGCTCGGGCAGATATGACACGATGATAATCGAACTGCAAGCTAACCATTCGTTGAACAATGATATGTCATTAAACGGGCGCGTTTGACAGTTATCTGCATATATGTTGTATCTGATGTCCTCAACAACTATGCGGTCGATATATACCATGTACGGGTTGACCGCCTGGTTCCCTCTTAGCGGGAGAAAGGCACGTGCACGCGGTCAGTCCTCTGTGTACTCAAACACACTTCCCACCCAGTTATGAACGAAAAGTGCTATAAGATCCAAGCCTGAAATAAAAATAAAAAACATCGATATCAAGCTTAATCACGAAAATATAATGAAGAAGAAATGAAAAAAAATTGAACGGTATAAGATTATTACCACGTATAGTGAACAACTTCCTGCGACAATTTTGGTCTTCCATAAGCATCCCTCTAAGAGTCTTGAATATGTGTACGCCAATGTAGCTGCACCCCAGTTGTACTCATAAATCCGTGTGAGATTCGAGAAGTATCTGAGGTAAGCTACATCGGTACATATGAAACAGGTGTCCACAAATAGTTGTGTGTCGACTAAGTATAAAAAGTAACATCTCAGCGCATGTTGTTTGTGTATCTCGACCTCAGTTGGATCACCCTCTGCTTTTCCTGCAACAACCATCACCTGCTCATATCTAGTAATTAGAGTGGAGAACCTCACATGAGTCTCACAGGTCTTATCCACCTCCTTCAGCATATCTCGTGGATCGTACCTGAGCTCCTCAACCATAATCTCTCTCGCCTCCTCCTTTGTCATCCTACCGTGACGGAGGAGGGTACCCCTGATCGGTATATGTAATAGACATGAGACGTCATCAAGGGTAATGGTGATCTCGTTGTGTGGTAGATAGAAGGAGGATGTCTCAGGGTGCCATCTCTCTGCAAAATCCACAAGCATATACCGTTATGGATCAGGTTGTAGCAAATTTTACAAAGGTCCTTCAGACCAGAGTCAGCAAGGACAATCTGAAACCAATCCGCCTCTTACAAAGGCAATATCTTCTTCCCATGGTTATAGAACCTCTGGGGTTTACACGTTTAAAGATTTACAATGAAAACAATTTTAATAAGAAACAATGGTACATATAGTAAATTCCTAATGAAAAAAAATAAAGAAATAATATGAGTAATGTTACCTTTCCATCCCAGACATGTTGGACAGTATGCTCTGCGTAACCCGTCAGCAAAGACATATCAGATTGACCGCCCGAGAAACCTCTAGGAGCAACATCATTATCACCAACATCCTCTTGTGTAAGCTCATCACCCTTTGGAGGTGGGACCACATCAACATCACACTCTGGGAGTGGAACATGACTATCATGATGTCGCATGCGGGAGGGCGGAGACTGTGATGTACCCTCAGTAGCATCTCGACGCCTCAGGGATGAAGAAATGGATGATATAGTGGGATGCGAGGTTGAGGGGGTGTCTTGGGCCTGTGATGTAGACGATTGTACACTTATCTGGTTCCGTGCGTGTGGATAGATGCATGTTGGGCAAGTCGTTTATGTATCAGTCGGGGGTTTGAATCAACCATAAAGTTTGCAAGATATAACTAATAAATTAGAATTACATACAAATAAATTGAAAAACAAAAATTAAAAAATAGAAATTTTTCTTGCTTCCGAATGTATACATACGAAAGGGTTCCGTAAATGCATCCACAGGAGCAACCAAAATTCACAACGTCTGGGTTGTTCCGTAAATACATCTACGGAAGCACCCATAATTCACAACGTCTGGATTGTTCCGTAAATGCATCTACGGAACATTTCTAATGTAAATTTGTTTCGTAGATGCACTTACAGAACCTTCTGGAACTTCGAAAATAACAACAACTCCATTAACATCCCTAACATCAAAAAATTGACATCTTGATGCCCTGATCGTCCGTTTAAGCCAACAAATAATGCCTACATTTTCACTTTATTATGTTTCTAATTTATCTAACGATTTCTACACCTAAAAATATTTTTTAAATCTATTACATAGAAAACTCGAAAATAACTCGAAAATCATAAACTCGAAAGCTTACTGATTGAATTGAGCTATGGATGATTGGGAATGTGTTGATCGTTGCATATGATCCTCTGTGTCAAACTCGAGTGAAAATGATGTGTTTTTGTGGAAATGATTTTTTTGAAGTAGAGAGAATGATGGAGAGGAGTTTGAAGAAGAAGATGAAAAAAGAAGAATGAGGGAGGGGAAAGGTCTCACGTGAAGTGTATAAAAATATGTTCCAAAGATTCATAGCTGGAAACATTTCGTAGATGTATCTCCGAAACAAACCAATGTTAAGTAAAAAAATGGTACGTCCGAAGATACATCTCTGGAAGCATGGAGAAAATTTGGAAACTCACATGGTGCGTAAGAAGCCCATGGGATGGGGTAATAAATTCTCTATATAGATTAATGAGAGAAAGCCTAATGTATCGATGACAACACAATATAGTTTTCTTTCTCTCGTAGTATAGGTTTTCTTCCCTTTTTCCATTCTCTTTAGCCGCAATTGTTTAGTTTTTCCAATATACTATACAACTCTCAAGTTGTTTACAAACTTCAAATGATCTCCTTCATACTCTCTCTATTGTCTTTCTCTTTTCCATCATCTCAACCTCCGCACATTTTTCAATACACAAACTTTTTGAAAGGAGCTTGCTTGAATAAGGGTCTTTTTAAGAGGTCTGTCATACAAGCAAATCATGTAATGAGTTTGATAGATTTTTTATGTGAGTGTGTGTGATTAACCATGCATTTTACTTTACAAGAATTTCTTTATGCTTTTACAATATAGTCAGTCACTCAGACGTATCGAGACAGCCAGACTTTCATATATTTCAAAACTTGGCACATGCTTCATTCTTATAGACACTTGCTTGAGTTTACTTTGAGAAGAAGCTTAAGTTATATTACATTAATTGTCCTTATTAAAGGAATATATCCTAGAAGTAACTTGTAAAACAAGGTTCCACTGATGGAACCTCAAACATCAAGATGAGTGACACCAAGATAGTGCTCGAAGGACTAGGAAACATACTGATAGAAAAATCAATAAAATTTGAATTCAAAGCCAATAACAACCAAGTTGGGTACAAAAGTCTCATAGTCGGCATGGTTCTTGCCCTATAAATGGGTGCTTCAAGACTAAAGGAAAAATGTTTCCAAGTTGGTTTCCAATCAATTCGCAAGGGAGTACTTGGTATAGCAACCCCAACTTATAAAATATATTCATATGCTGCAAGATTTATTAACATGTTTTGAGTCTTTTAAACTAAAGTAAAACATTAGAGCATGCCTTATATCCAAAATCACCAGCACGAAGACGACGAGGTACGTTCAGACAATGAAACAAAAGACTCTCTCCACATGAAGAATGTTTTGGTTTGATTGTTAAGTTTAATGGACTTTCTCGTGAAGGTCTTTGTCGCCTTTTAAAGCAATGGACGGATACTGAACTTCCACGAGAAGATCATTATTGCCTCTTTAGTCAATATAAGTATGTTGGACTTCCAGAGGAAGATCCTTATCACCTCTTAATGCGATACACGAATGATGAACTTCTACATAAATATCCTAGCTTGCTTGTAAGGCAATACAAGTATGCTAAAATTCCACTATAAAATCCTTGACGCCTCGTAAGACAATATACAAACGTTGGACTTCTACTACAAGATTTGTAGATGTTTTAGATTAGCTACATTTTATGATAAAACATTTGTATGATTCTGGATGTCATATATACTGTTATGACATGTGATTTAAGCATTATGCAGGTGTGAAGTTTTGTTATTTGCAGCTGATTTATCAGGATGTCAAGACTGATGTCATGACATGTCTGACTGGGCCTGAAGACCTAGATGAATCCTTATTTGAGGCGCGCGTTTTGTTGTCATTAAACTTGTGATTGATTGTATTTAATTAGCGCGGTTTATTATAAGGAAAAGGATTCAACTTGGAGTTATTTTAGCAGAACATTTTATGTTGCTATTTTTGTTCCTTTATTTAAGGAAATATATTATTTGATTTGTGCAAGCTTAGCAGGCCCATGCCCATTCAAGATTCTGTTTAGAGGCTGCATTACCCTAGTTTGAAGATATGGAAAATAAGGATTGTATCATTCAACATTTTGTGTGTGTGTAGTTTTCTTGTGAGCCAAACAATTGTCATGTTGATGATTTTCTTGGACTAGGTGTTTCGAGTTGTATTGTTTTCCACTCAAAACTTTTAAGTAATAGTGTTTGTACTTGAATGAAGCTGTGAAGCAAGGTCAATGATTGTTTCCTGAAGTGTGTTTTTGTTTTTCTAAATTGTTTGTTTGATATCACTGTTGTGATTGAGGGGGAGTGAGATGAGTCTCTTATCTAGGAGTTCCTAGGTAGAACTTGCATTAGGTAGTGATTAAGTGAGAAGATTGCAAACTGGGTTGTTTGTTGTGGGTTTTTGAATTAATACTACTGATAGTGGAGTTCCTTCATGGCTTGGTAGCCCCCAGAGTATGTGTGTTTACACCGAACTAAGTTAACAATTCCTTGTGTTCTTTATTTATGTATTTGCTTATTTACATTGTTTTTAAACTTGTCAGATATTGGTGTCGTGACACCGTATTCGACATTGTATATTAGTTGCCAGAATTTCAATTGGCATCAGAGAAGGCACCCTGCCTGTTTTTGTGGGTGAGATCCAAGGGCATTATTCTGGTATTATGGACAATGATGGAGGATTTGGGAATAGACCACCTATTCTGGATGGATCTAACTATGATTATTGGAAACCTTGCATGGTTTCTTTCTTGAAATATCTAGATAAGAAGGCGTGGAAAGTTGCAGATAAAGGATGGAAACATCCTGTTATTACTGATAAAGATGGAAATATGATTTTAAACCCTAAAGAGGATTGGAGCAAGGATGAGGATGATTTGGAACTATGGAACTCTAAAGCCTTGAATGCTTTGTTCAATGGCATTGATAAGAACATATTCAGATTGGTGCATCATTGTGAATTGGCCAAGGAAGTTTGGGATATTATCAGAACCACTCATGAAGGAACTTCCAAAGTCAAGATGTCAAGACTTCAAATGCTTACTACCAAATTTGAAAATCTGAGAATGGAAGAAGATGAGACTGTTCATGACTTTCACATGAACATTCTTGATATTGCTAATGCTTTAGGAGCTTTAGGAGAAAAGATATTTGATGAAAAGCTTGTGAGGAAAATTCTCAGATCACTCCCCAAAAGATTTGCTATGAAGGTGACTTCTATAGAAGAGGCACAAGACATCTGCAATATGAAGGTTGAAGACCTTATTGGATCCCTTCAGACATTTGAAATGGGATTCAGTGATGTGCCTGAAAAGAAGAACAAAAGCATAACTCTTGTGTCAAATACTGATGAAGAAGCAGAAAAAGGTGAAGTGGAGGATGAAGAAATCTTGAAAGAAGTTGTTACCATGATGGGAATACAATTCAACAAGGTCATGAAAAGGATGAATATTAGCTTAAGATGAAATGTTAGGAACACTTCATCTGACATCAGCAGATTAAATGAGTCAAGGACAAAGCCTGAAGAGAAACCAAGCCAAAGCAGAAGAGTTCAATGTCATGAGTGTGATGGTTTTGGCCATATTAGAGCTGAATATCCTACGTATCTGAAGGGATAAAAGAAATGCCTATATGTTACATGGTCTGGTGGAGATTCTGAAGGTGACTTTGAAGAGGAATCAACTAAACATATCACTATTCTGACAGGGACATGTGTGTCTGATGATGATTCTAGTGAAGATGAGCTAACCTTTGAGAAACTAGATGATACTTATCAAAAGCTATGTATCAAATGTGCTTGGGTGATTCAAGAAGGATAAAAGCAGAAGAAGATCATAGCAACACTAGAGGCTGAAAAGGAAGAGCATTTGTCAACAATATTTAATCTGAATAATGAAGTCACCATGTTGAATTCTAAGCTGGATCAAATGACCAAATCCATCAGAATGTTGAACAGTGGATCTGAAAAACTTGATGATATTCTTCAGATAGGAAGAAGTGCAAGAGACCTATCTAGGATAGGATTTAATGGCTCTAAGAATAATTTCTTAAGTAGCAGCAAACCTGAGCTCAAGAATGACGTTTCAAATAAGATGTCAAAACTAGTGTCTCAACATCATGAAACAAGAAGATCAACTCATCAAAGGAGAAGATATCAAAGATGGAGGTGTCACTAATGTGGGAGGTTTGGTTACATAAAACCTTTCTGTTTCAGACTTTATTGATATCCTGATCATAATCCACATCCCAAATTTGAGCAAAACATGGTCATCAAGAAACAACAGTGGGTTCCTAAGTAGGCTGCCTTAATAGCTCATACTTATCTTAGAGTATCAACTAAAGAGGATTGGTATTTTGATAATGGATTTTCTAAGCACATAACTGGAATAAAGAACTTGGTGGTTGACATCAAACCACATCCCACCAGTTATGTAACTTTTGGGGATAGAGCTACATGAGTAATCAAAGGAGTAGGAAAAATTGAAGGTTCATGTGTTCCAAATCTTGATGGCGTTCTACTAGTGAAAGGATTGAATGCTAATCTCATTAGTATCAGTTAGCTGTGTGATCAAGGATTCAATGTCAACTTTACAAAGTTAGAATGTATTGTAAAAAATGAAGAGAATGTGTTGGTCATGAAGGGAGTCAGGTTTAGAGATAACTGTTATCTCTAGGTTAATCAAGATACCAATTATTCATCTGTGTGCTCTATATCCAAAGAAGATGAAGTAAAATTGTGGCATCAAAAGATCAGTCATCTTCGTCTAAGAGGAATAAAAAGAGTTATAACTTTGAAAGTTGTAAGAGGAATTCCTAAGCTTTAGATTTATGAAGGTAAAGTATGTGGGGAATGTAAGGTAGGCAAGCAAACCAAGATGTCACATCCGAAGATTCAACATCTTACCACATCCAAGGTTTTGGAGTTATTACACATGGACTTGATGGATCCTATGCAGGTTGAAAGTCTAGGTGGAAAAAAGGCATGCTTATGTGGTGGTGGATGACTACTCAAGGTTTACTTGGATAAATTTTGTCAGAGATAAATCTGATGTCTTTGATGTGTTCAAGGATCTATGTCAAAGAATTCAGAGGGAAAAGGAAAGTTATGTCATCAGGATCAGAAGTGACCATGGAAAGGAAATTGAGAATCAAAAGTTCTCTGATTTCTGCTCATCTGAGGGAATCAGCCACAAATTTTCTTCCCTATTACTCCTTAGCAAAATGGAGTTGTGGAAAGGAAGAACTGAACCATTCAAGAATTAGCTAGAGCCATGATTCATGACAAGAAACTTCCTCTGTACTTTTGGGCTGAGGCTATGAACACTGCTTGTTATGTTCATAATAGAGTCACTCTAAGAAAAGGAACTCCTACTACTCTTTATGAGCTCTGGAAGGGAAGGAAGCCTAATGTCAAATACTTTCATGTATTTGGAAGTAAGTATTATATTCTGGAAGATAGAGAACAAAGAAGACAAATGGATCCCAAAAGGGATGAAGGCATATTTTTGGGTTACTCTAATAACAATAGAGCTTATAGAGTTTTCAACTCTATAACAAGAGTTACGATGAAATCCATATACATGGTTATTGATGATCTATACAAAGAAGCTGATGTCACATATGATGTTGGAACATTCTATGATACTCCCGTAAGTTACTGATAAAGAAGATGATCCAAACTCAGCTATCTCAGAATCTGAGCCAAAATCAACAAACAAAGTACCTTCCATCTAAATCTAGAAGATCATCTTAAGGATCTTATTATAGGTGATCCTAACAGTGGAGTTGTAACTAGTTTAAAGGAAGTTATCTCTAACTCTTATTTTGTATCCAAGATTTGAACCTAAAAATGTCAAAGAAGCATTGACTGATGAATTTTGGATTAATGTTATGCAAGATGAGCTAGAGCAGTTAAAGAGAAATGAAATGTGGGAGGTAGTACCAAGACCTGAAGGAACCAACGTCATTGGTACTAAATGGGTGTATAAGAATAAATCTGATGAACAAGGGGTTGTAACCAGGAATAAAGCCAGACTTGTTTCTCAAGGATATACTCAAATTGAAGGCATTGACTTTGATGAAATATTTTCTCTTGGGGCTAGACTTGAATCAATACGATTTCTATTAGGAGTTGCATGCATTTTGAATTTTAAACTATTCCAAATGGATGTAAAAAGTGCCTTTTTGAATGGATACTTGAATGAGGAAGTTTATATGGAGAAGCCTAAAGGCTTTGTTGATCCAAACCTTTCAGACCATGTCTACAAGTTAAGAAAGGATTTGTATGGATTAAAACAAGCTCCTAGAGCTTGGTATGAAAGATTAACATAATTTCTCCTCAAGAATGGCTACAAAAAAGGTGGAATTGACAAAAATCTATTTGTCAAAGACGAAGAAGGAAAAATCATGATTGCTCATATTTATGTCGATGATATAGTGTTTGGTGGGATGTCAGATGAGATGGTTAAACATTTGTCAGATAAATGCAATCTGAATTTGAAATGAGTCTTGTTGGAGAGTTAACCTTCTTTATTGGCATGCAAGTTAAACAAATGGAAGATTCCATCTTTCTCTCAAAGCAAATATATGCCAGAAACATTGTAAATAAGTTTGGAATGGAGAGTGCTAGTCACAAAAGAACACCTGCTCCTACCCATCTTAAGATGACTAAAGATGAAAAAGGTGTAAGTGTTGATCAAAGCTTGTATAGAAGCATGATAGGCAGTCTGTTGTATCTGACAGCTAGCAGACCTGATATTGCTTTTGATGTTGGAGTATGTGCCAGATATCAAGCAGAACCTAAGGTCTCTCACATAAATCAAGTCAAAAGAATACTAAAGCATGTGAATGGGACTTGTGACTATGGCATGTTGTATTCTCATGGAAGTGATTCTGTCTTATCTGGATATTGTGATGCTGATTGGGATAATAGTGCAGATGATAGGAGAAGTACTTCTGGAGGGTGTTTCTTTGTAGGTAATAATCTCATTTCCTGGTTTAGCAAGAAGCAGAATTGTGTCTCCTTATCTACTGTAGAGGCTGAGTACATAGCAGCTGGTAGCAGTTGTTCTCAACTTGTTTGGATGAAACAAATGTTGTCTGAGTATAATGTCACTCGGGATGTAATGACATTATATCGTGACGATCTCAGTGCAATCAATGTTTCCAAGAATCCTATTCAACACAATAGGACAAAACATATTTATATGAAGCACCATTTCATCAAAAATCTTGTGGAAGATAAAGTGATCAAGTTGGAGCACGTTGCCACTGAACTACAACTGGCTGACATATTCACTAAGGCCTCGGATGCTAATCAATTTGAAAATCTAAGAGGAAAATTAGGAATCTGTCTTTATGAGGGCTTATAACAATTATTAGCTTCTGGAAGACCAGTCAAGGGAAGCAGGCTAGAGAGGAATTCGAAGGTGACTTTGATGGTGGAAAAAAAGATGAAGTTTGTTTATGATGTTTCTGGTACTGTATTTGTTAGGGTTCTGATATACCCAGGATTTCTGCTCTTCATGAGCTTGTGGTTCTATCTGTTTCTTTTTCTTTAAGATTCTGTTTTTGTTTGGCTCAATTTATGGCTAAAAAGGGGGAGTAATTAGTATAGCTAGACTGTTTGCTGCAGGGCTTAACAGGTTGAAGGGGAGATGAAATCTCTACTATTTCTGCTACTGGGTTGTACTCTGATACAATTTTTGTTTGAGGGGGAGTCTGTCTATCTCTCTTTGCTGTTGTGATGGCTTTTGATGAATAATGTTGTTCTGATATTACTTAAATTGTTTTAGCCAAAAATTTGCCAAAAAGGGAGTTTGTAGATGTTTTAGACTGACTACATTTTATGGTAAAACACATGTCTGATTCTGGATGTCATATATAATGTTATGACATGTGATTTAAGCATTCTGCATGTGTGAAGTTTTGTTGTTTGCAGCTGATTTATCAGGATGTCAAGACTGAAGTCATGACATCTCTGACTGGGCCTGAAGACCTAGATGAATCCTTATTTGAGGCGTGCGTTTTGCTGCCATTAAAATTGTGATTGGTTGTGTTTAATTAACACTGTTTATTAGAAGGAAAATGATTCAACTTGGATTTATTTTAGCAGAACATTTAATGTTGTTATTTTTGTTCCTTTATTTAAGGAAATATATTATTTGATTTGTGCAAGTTCAGCAGACTCATGCCCATTCAAGATTCTATTTAGAGACTACATTAACCTAGTTTGAAGATGTGGAAAATAAGGATTGTATCATTCAACATTTTCGTGTGTGTGTAGTTTTCTTGTGAGCCAAACAATTTTCATGTTGATGATTGTCTTGGACTAGGTGTTTTGAGTTGTATTCTTGTTCATTCAAAGCTTTTAAGCAGGAGTGTTTGTAGTTGATTGAAGTTGTAAAGTAAGGTCAAGGATTGTTTCCTGAAAGGTGTCTTCATTTTTCTGAATTGTTTGTTTGATATCACTGATGGGATTGAGGGGGAGTGAGAGGGGTCTCTTATCTAGGAGTTTGAAGGTAGAACTTGCATTGGATAGTGATTAAGTGAGAAGATTGCAAACTGGGTTGTTTGATGTGGGTCTTTGAATTAATACTACTGTTACTAGAGTTCCTTCCTGGCTTGGTAGCCTCTAGAGTAGGTGTGTTTGCACCGAATTGGGTTAACAATTATTTGTGTTCTTTATTTCTGTATTTGCTTATTTACATTGTTTTTAAACTTGTCAGATATTTGTGTCGTGACATCGTATTCGACATCGTATATCAGTTGCCAGAATTTCAAGATCATTTATGCCCTTATGGCAATATGTATGAGTTATATGTGAAAGGAGATCGCCTTATTTGAACTCATCAACTAAGAGATTAGAGTCTTTTCAGAGATGTTTATCTAAATGTCTAGCCTGGGGGACTAAGAGTGTTATCAGAAAGACTCAACTTAAAGTATCGCTTGAGATACTTATAGTCTCATCAAACAGGCTCAACTTAAAGTCTCAACTGAGGGACTTAGAGTCTCAGTAGAAAGACTTAACTTAAAGTCTCTCTTGAGGGATTTGACTTCGATTCTTATCATACAATATCCTCTGAAATCCTCGCATAAAAGACTTAGAACCTTATTAAACATGCTCAATTAAACGCATTGCCTGTGGGACTCAGAGTCTCATCATACATTCTCAACTTAAAGTCTAACATAAATGACTTAAAGTATCATCAAACAAGTTCAAGTTAAAGTATATCCCAGGGGATTCGACTTAGAGTTTCATCATACATGATCATTTAAACACCTTGCTCGAGGGATTTAGTATCTCACCAGGCATACTCAACTTAAAATCCCGCCTTAGGGACTCGACTGATGTCTGGCCCGAGAGACTCAACTTAAAGTCTTGTTTGGGAGACTTGACTTATAGTCTCATTAAACATAATCAACTTAAATTTTTTTCTGATGGACTTAGATTCTCATCAGACAATCTCAACTTAAAGTCCCGTTTAAGGGACTTAAAGTCTCATCAGACAAGCTTAACTTAAAGTATCTTCTGAGGGACTTAGAGTTTCATTATACAAACTCAACTTAAAATCTTACTTGAGAAACTTAGAGCCTTATCAAACATGCTCAAGTTAGAGTCTCGCCTAAGGGATTCGACTTAAAGTCTCATCATCCAGACTCATTTAAATGCCTTGTCCGAGGAACTTAGTCTCATCAGACATGATAAACTTAAAGTCTCGCAGAGAGACTCAATTGACGTGTGTCTCTAGAGACTCAACTTAAAGTATAGCATGAAGGACTAAATTAAAGTATGGCCCGAGAGACTCAACTTAAATTCTCGCATGAGAGACTCGACTTAAATTCTCATAAGATAGGGACTAACAGTCTCATCATGTGAGTTAACTTATGGTCTCATCAAACAAGCTCATCTAAGCGCTTTGCCTAAGGGACTAAGAGTATCATCAGATAAGTTATCTAAGCGCATCGCTCATAGACATAGACTCTCATAACGCAAAGTTAATTTAGTACTTCGCCCTTTATCAAGCTCTTGTGCTTGATGGACTGTGTAGTGATAGATTTTGGTTGTATTGTACATGTATAACATGGAAGAGATTGCTCCAAACTATGAAGCACGAACACCTTTAGAAGTAGGCGTGTCGCGGTGTCCGACACACGTTGGTGTCCGACACTTGTATGACACTCGTACGACACGTGTCGAAAAAGTCAAAGAAGTGTCGTAAAAGTCAGACAAATGTCCACTTTAAAATGATTTTTTTCTTTGTTTCGACACTCTTTGAATCAATTGTTAACACTCGTATCACACTCATAACATATATGTCAGATAATTCAGACAAGTGTTTCAAACAAAATTTGTTTTTTTCTCTACTTCAACACCCCTTTATACATATTTTGGACAAATCTCACACAAATTTAAAATTGTTAAACATGTTTTTAAGCTATGTTATCAATAAAGAATTAAAGACATTAATTTTGATTAGAATATTTTCAACTTTTTAAATCATGGATGGATAAATAAACTTCAAATACTCTCTTATATATAGCGGTGTCGGTGTCCTATATTTTAACATTATTCGTGTCCCGGTATCCGTGTCGGAATCCGTGTTTCATAGGCTCCAAATCACTTTCTGCCTAAGGTGTTGCAGTAATAATTTTGCTGACTCTCTCTCCCATATCATATCATGTTTCATCAGATATGCTTAACTTAAAGTCTCTCCCAAGGGACATAAAGTCTCATCAAACAGACTCAACTTAAAGTCTCAATTGAGAGATTTAGAGTTTCATCAGACAATCTCAACTTAAAGTCTCTCTTGAGGGATTCGACTCATATTTTCATAAGGCAGACTCCTATGAAAGCCTCGCCTAAGGGACTTAGAGCCTCATCAGACACGCTCAACTAAACGCTTTGTTTGAGGGACTTTGAGTCATCATACATGCTCAACTTAAAGTCTAGCATAAGACACTTAAAGTATAATTAGATAGGCTTAACTTAAAGTCTCGTCTGAGGGATTCAACTTAGAGTCTCATCCTACATGATTATCTAAACGTCTTGATTGAGGGACTTAAAGTCTCACAAGACAGACTCAATTTAAAGTTTCGCCTGAGAGACTCAAATAATGTCTAACTCGAGAGATTCAACCTAAAATCTCGCATGATATTAATATATTTTCTATCAAACTTCGTTTTCTTACTCTCTTATTATCTTAAACGTTAAAGTGCTAATATTGGATATATGTTTATTCGAAACCATATTAAGTCACAACAAATTCAACATGTTCTTTCATCACATAGTTTTAGAGGATAACAATAACTTTTAAATTAAAATATGATATTTAAACTAGAATTTATTATTCAATAGATCTTAGAGAATCAACTCTCACTTCAATTGATTCTGCATGGTGATGGTAGGAGAGAGGGTTACAATTACAAATCACTATCTGCCCAAGTTGTTGCTGCAATAATTTTGCTGAGTCTCCCTCCGATATCATGTTTCATTCTCACCATCTCAGAGCTCTTGTGTACCTCAACCATCTCTCTTCAACACCAAAACTTTACTACCTTCTCCACTCTCTCAACCCCTTCTCCACCATCACCACTTCAGATTCGGACCAAAACTCATTCACACTTTCCTACCTCACCAACAACTGTGGTTTATCTCCCCAAGATGCTCTCAAAGCCTCAAAACGACTCCGTTTCACCACCCCCGAAAAACCCGATTCCGTTATCGCCTTCTTCAAAGCCCACGGTTTCTCCATTCACCACATACAATCCATTCTTCGCAGGAATCCTCATCTCATCCTTTCCAACCCCATCAAAACTATTCTCCCAAAGTTTCAATTTTTAGCTTCCAAAGGCGCTTCTCCTTCTGACATAGTCGCCGCCGTCACCAGAAGCTCTCGTTTCCTTCGTGTAAGCCTTGAGAAACACATTATCCCCGCTTTTGAATTGGTAAGAACTTTCTGTCCCTCTGATGAAAAAGCTATTTCTTCAATTATCATTTGTCCTGCTTCCATTAGTGATATTCGCATGAAACCTAATGTTCAATTTTTACTTGATGTTGGGGTCAATTCCTCCAGTATTTACCATTTGCTTAGTACTAGACCTTCTGTGATTTGTTCTACTGATTTGAGAAAAGCTGTCGAAGAAATTAAGGAATTAGGGTTTCACCCTTCCAAATACAATTTTTGTGTGGCATTATTAGCCAAAAGGGGTATCACCAAATCCCAATGGGGTGCCAAAGTTGATGTCTTGAAGAAATGGGGCTGGTCCCAAGATGAAATTTTAGTTGCATTTAAAAGGAACCCTAAGATTATGCTACGGTCCGCGGATAAACTCAATGCGGTGATGAGTTTTTGGATCAATCAGCTTGGTTGGGATCCTTCCGTGCTCTTGGCAGCACCGGATCTATTCGGGTTTAGTCTAGAGAAAAGGCTTATCCCAAGGGCATCTGTTGTCAGGTATCTGTTATCCAAAGGTTTGATAAAGAAGAGTGCTAGCTTGTATACACCGTTTAATTTGTCTGATGAGTTGTTCATGAAAAAGTATGTGAATTGTTATGAAGAAGAAGAATCTAGGCTATTAAGGCTATATCAGGGGAAGGATGATAGCATACAGTGCTCGGATAAGTTGTGAATTCATGTGTATTTTCATCTTGGTTTACTTGAATGGTGCTGTTCTACTTCCTCAGTAAGTTGTAACCTTTTTAGCTTTTGGTACATGACAGTTTTGACTTATTTCCATACTACAATATATGTTTTAATAGATGGATTGTTATCTGTCCACTTCGGTTTCTTTAATATACCATGTAACAGAATTCATCTTTCTGGTTCAATCATTCAGTATCAATACAGTTCAGTTTTCCTTTACATATTTTGGGTCCTATCTAGAATCCTAAACTTAATTCTTGATGGGACATTATGATCTGGTTTGACTCATGTAGCCAACTCAATTTAGTAGAAATAAGACTTCAGAGTGATTTTGAGGCAAGTGGGCATTTAATGATAAAATTTCATATTTGTTTTTATGATTCTGTTGAAGAAATTAAACAGATGCAAATTTCATAGTTGTGTAAGAAATTTATGGATGTTTGGTTTTTTTAAAACTTTCCATCAAAGAAGAGAACAAAAACACACATAGAAAATTTGCCATCTATGAATCCATTTATATAAGAGTTGATCTGGAACATCTTTTCTCTTTTAGTGATAAATTAGAATCACAAAAATTTTCTTTTTCAACCATCAAGAGCATCAAAATCATCTTTTGGTAAAACTTTCAAATTCATGCTTTGAACAACTTTTCTTAATTTACAATTAAACCTTCGAAGTTGCAAAGCAATTCTTTCATAACAAGTTAGGTTTTCACGTTTGGTATCCTAATCGTTTTGGGTCCCTGTGTGTTAGTGTTTTTAAGATTCCTTAATGTATTTCCCATTGACCAAGCTTATGTGTTTCTCAAGGCTTATCAATGTTTTTATTTATGATGATTCCTAAAATTCTTTCGGATGTTGATTCTTCAAGGGATAGTTCATTTCTTGCGATAGTTCTTTCAAACAAACAATTGATTTTGATCTTTCAATCACTTCTTCTGGTAGTCTTTTGATGAGGATGAAGATGACGAAGATTCTTAGGATGTCCTTGAACTCTTTTCTTCATCTTCTATAACTTGGATTATCTCTTTGAGTTTCAAGATAATTTTCTCCTTTGTAGATTTTTCTTGAAATTAACACAAACGTTTCTATCCTTCGAATCAATTATTGGATCAGATTTCTAACACCAAGTTTTGAGTCTGAGATATTTGTTAGATACAAATTTTCAAAAACAACTTTCAAGGATTCCAATGTTTGATAACCATTTGTAAAGATGATCTCCACTTTCACTTGGTGAGTCATCTTGGATATGGATGTTCATTCTCTCTTGTTTGATTTCTTGGCTGAATTACAATTAAAAATAGAAAGGTACTCTTTAGTTCTTAGAGCACTCATCATCAAGTACTTATATTTAAAATCAAGTTTGATTTTTTTTCTCTTTCTTTTCCCTTCGGTCTATAGATTACTCGGTTTATCTAATACTTCAATATTAGCAACATGAGTAGGGGTAAACAAACTATTAACATCAAAATCCCACAACTTAAAATAAAAAACTTCTAAAAAGATTTCATTATAACTTTTCATAGGTCAAATCTTTCACCATCAAGTGATGGAGGTGTATTTAAGAAAAGCTTTATAGAAAAGTTATATGAAGTCATCATTTTACCTTTTAAGGCGATTAATCTTATAATATGATTAAGACTCTAATATCACTTGCGATTAATCTTATAATATGATTTAGACTCTAATATCACTCGTTGGACAAGTGCCTCCAAACACCGAGAAGGATGAGGAATTGTGTTGTTTTAAAAATGTTATCAAATTATAAAAAAAATATTTTATTAAAATTCTTTGGATCAATTTTACTATCAAAAAGAGTTTGAGCAGCATAATAGAAGAAATAAATAAGGAAGAGAAATTGATAAAACATAAATAAAATAAAACAATAGAAAGTAAAGAGATAAGAGAAATAGAACATGTACTAAAGATTTATACATGTTCGGTCTAAATATTTGTCTTACTCATGTTTCCAAGAATTCCTACCCGAGAGCTTTCACTATATGAGATATGAGTTTTTTCACAAGTTATGGCCATAAACTTTTTATAATCAAACATGAGATTTACACGGGCTAATTCCTAAATAAAACAAAAGATTTTACACCGATCTAATCTCAGAACCGAACGAAACTTTTTCACCAGATTGAGTTCAAGGACCAAACGAAAATTTTATTTGGAAAATCTCAAGAACCAACCAAGAGCTTTTAACTGGTTAAGCTCAGAGGCAAACAAAACAATTTCTTCAAAAGATATAAAAATGCACCATCACACAAAAATTATCATATATTTTTCACTCTAAAAGCACAAAGGTAACCTAGTAAAGAATTAGAAATAGATGAAGAGAAAGCATAAGTGAAAAATAATAGCTATAGAATCAATTTATGGTTTAAGGGAAAAAATGATGATAATTCCTTTATTTATAGAAGAAATGAGTTGCTCAAAAAGGAAAAATATCCACGGGTCTTTTAGTGACTTAGTTGATTAAGTATTAGGGTTAATTGATTAAGAGTTTAAAAAATAAGGCAACCCTAATCTAAAAAGGGTAATTCTACAACGATTATGTGTTTTAATCGATTAAGAGTATTTATAATCTATTAAGGGGTATTTTTCCTTGATCTAATTGATTTAACTAAATCCTTAATCGATTAGACAATATACTAATGCTTCCCAAATAATTAGGAACATTTTTAGCCAATTCCACATGCATCTTGTTTGCCTTTTCATAGATTATAAGGTGTTTTAGCAAATTTACAGAGGTTTAGAACATTTTCAGGTGAGTGTGTGAGTTGCCTTAGTAATTCAATAATTACTTTTATCCATTTACATTACAATGATCACTTAGACACATGATCATACGAGCTTTCACACTTCCTTTCTTTTCACAACATTTGAAACTTCAAGATCTATAATTTGATTCATCAATGATTCAATACTTCATTTGGGAATTGATTCTTCTAGTTGATGAGGTTTGATATAACTTCTTTGATAGAAGCCATCACTAGGGATTCCTAAATCAGAGATCATCATGGAATTCACTAGACATCATTTGACATTAGGTGTTGTCCTATTTAAATATAGATTAATATTTTAATCTCACAGAAGCATTTTTTATAGAATATTTGGATTATTACTTCCTCTTGATAGATGATGATTTCACATTTGACATATATTGTTGTCATCATCAAATCCAACATGAACATCTAACAGTTACAAACAATTGTACTTCCAAGCACATTTATCCATATTGTACACAACATTCATGATATTAATCTTATTCATATTATGGATTTGAACAATGAGGTTCCATATAAGATTGATTTTTTAAAGAATGTCAGCTATGATCTTTTGAAACTTTTTTGGTTGTAAGGATTTTGTGCATGTTTTAAAAGATGAAACTAATTGGGATGCAAAGTCAAATTATTTATCTTCATAGATATGTGCAACATGAATTTGGTTACAAATTGTATGATCCTATGAGTAAAAATCTTATTAAGAGTTGTGATGTCGTGTTCATGGAAA
The DNA here is from genome assembly GCA_963966055.1 of Lathyrus aphaca. Taxonomy (NCBI): domain Eukaryota; kingdom Viridiplantae; phylum Streptophyta; class Magnoliopsida; order Fabales; family Fabaceae; genus Lathyrus; species Lathyrus aphaca. The sequence continues at coordinate 538,595,076 of OZ014522.1, read as the reverse complement.
GCCAGACTATTGAAGAAATTCATAAGGGGGAGAAAAGTACTACACATGAGAAAGATAACATATTGTTTACAACCTTCCGCTCCACCCGAAACCCGTCATAGAGATCTACAAGTGATACTGGATGGTTTTTAGAGTCACCTGATATTAAAAGAGTATCGCTAGGAGGCAACTTTTGTACATTAGGATGTTCATGAGGGCTACATGACATGGTTTTATAGTGAGTTACACCCTCATCATGACACCAAACGCTCCTGGAAGACCACCTAGGCTCGCTAACCAGGAGATACTTAAGGTTTAGGATGGACATGAATCTTTGAGGATGACAGTCCCGAGTTGGCCTCATGGAGCGCATGGTTGCAGAGTTACAGAATGTCGTGCAATATAGGAAGAGGAGGAGGCAAGGGATTAAAGATACTCAATAGTTAATTTATGTTTGGATGTATTACTTTTTAGTATTTTTGGACAAATGTTATGTATGGTCTTGACTTTTTAGATTTATATGATTTTTTGCTTTCATTTAATTTTAATAGGGATTAATTGATATGCACTGACAGTGTAAAATATTTTACACTGTCAATTCATCATCATCACCCGTTTGCTATATTTTATAAGTTTTTACAATAAAAGTCAAATTTGTTATAACATCCGACGACTATGATTCACTGACAGTGTAAAATTTCTTTACACTGTCGGTGCATATCAATTAAATCCATTTTAATATAATTTCATTTTACTTTGATTTTACTTTAATATAAGTTGGTCTAAAAGAAGTATGATGTTGAGACAATAGTGATGTTCTGAAATGATTCAGGGGTTTTCAAAAATACATCTCCGGATACATCAAAAGAGTATTCGAATGCACATCTCCGAATCATTTTTTTTTTTAAAATTTGGTGAAACTCAGAAGAAAAAAAAGTTTGACCTCATGCATTCAGAAATACATATCTGAATGCAGGAATGACAATTTCGATTTTGTGTGTGTAAAGGTCTAATGAACAATTAAGAAAATAAAAAATAAAACTCTCTTATGCAAAAGCCCAGAAAATTAACATAGACATAGAGTCAAGAAGTTGAACATGGTTTATGTAAAATTTGAAGAGAATTTAAAACTGATGTTTCTCTATCCCCGCCTGAGAGCTCTTCTCCATTCCCAACCCCCAAAATGTTACTACCTTCTTCACTCTCTCAATTCCTTCTCCACCGCCACTTCAGATTCAACTCAACAATCTTTCACCATATCCTACCTCACCAACAATTTCGGTTTATCTCCCCAAAAAGCTCTCAAAGCCTCAAAACGGCTTCGTTTGACCACCCCCGAAAAACCTAATTCCGTTATCGCCTTCTTCAATACCCACGGTTTCTCCATTCACCACATACAAACCATTATCCTCCAGTATCCTGAGCTTTTAGTCTCGAACCCCATCACATCCCTTTTGCCAAAGTTCCAATTTTTATCCTCCAAAGGCGTTTCTCCCTCTGACATAATCACCACTGTCACTAGAAGCCCTCGTTTCCTTCGTGTAAGCCTTGACAAACACATCATTCCTGCTTTTGAATTGGTAAGAAGTTTCTTTCCTTCTGATCAAAAAGCCATTGATTCAATTATTGTTTGTCCCACTTCCATTAGTGATGGTCGCATGAAACCAAATCTTCAATTTTTAATTGATTTTGGTGTAACCCCTTCTTGTATTTACCATTTGCTTAGGACTAGACCTTCTATAATATGTTCTAATGATTTGAGAAAAACTGTCGAAGAAATTAAGGAATTAGGGTTTCACCCTTCCAAAGTCAGTTTTGGTGTGGCATTATTGGCCAAAAGGGCTATCACAAAATCCCAATGGGATGCCAAAGTTGATGTCTTGAAGAGATGGGGTTGCTCCGAAGATGCAATTTTTATTGCATTTAAGAGGCAACCCAACTTTATGCTTAGGTCGCCGGAGAAACTCAACGCAGTGATGAGTTTTTGGGTTGAAGAGCTTGGTTGGGATGCTTCTGTGCTCTTGGCTGCACCGACGCTTTTTGGGTATAGTATAGAGAAAAGGCTTACTCCAAGGGCTTTGATTGTTAAGCATCTTCTATCCAAAGGTTTGATTAAGGAGGGTGCTAGCTTAGTTACACCATTTAATGTGACTGATGCATATTTCCAGCGAAGGTATGTGAAACGTTTTAAGGAAACATCTAAGCTGTTAAAGCTAAATTAGAGAGAATGCTAGCATCTTGTGCTTGGTTAAGTTATGGATATATACATTTTGGTGGTGCTGTCAAAACCAGCTGTATTATGTTTCTTAATGTCATTCTAGTTGCTGTATTTTGACATGTAGGTCGCAATTCAAATGTTAGAAAATGGTTCTCTGGTTGGATGAATTGAGTTTGATTATATTTTTGAAATTTGCGTATTTGGAACTTGAAACCGTTTTGGGTTTAAGTCACAGTTCTGGCCTATATCACTAGTTTTGTATTTTTATAAATAATTGATCCAAGAGATCCATTGGTTTTGCAGTTGGAAAATATGATTGCTTTATACAGCTTATATTCTTTTTGAATTTGAAAGAGGTGTGTGGATTCATGTCACGTATTCTTTTTGTGTAGGCATGAATTAGGTTTGATTGTAGTGAAATTAGCAGATATGTCAAAATGTCTTCAGGCTTTTGCTAAAATGCCTTGTCAATGAATTTGCATTATTGTTTATAAAGATGTAAAAACCCGTAATTCTTGTAAAAACTATTAAATACAAGGGGTCTCTGATATTTTTCCATACTTAACCAGTATAAGTATTGTTTACTTCAAGAATTTGATTGGTTTCTGGAAAGAGAATCATATCTAGAGCCTGGACATGATTAAAATGCTTGTATTTAGATGAGAATAGACAGAGGAGGGTTGTGAGACCTCCGCATGAAGTGTAATGGTGGTCTTATTGGTTTTAGGCTTCAGAACACTTGTTGTAGGACAGAATAGAAGCTATGTGTGTGTTAGGTTGTTTTGACCCTTCAATATGATTCTTCTCTTCTGAAATTGATGATGTCTTCTGAAAACGATTATACCTAAATCCAAGAATCCCAACTTTTACTGTCGACTCCAAATCAATTCTTCGTTTATTGTTGGTTGATAGTTACAATATCCCTTTTATTCTTCATTAGACAAATCTATGATCAACAACTACTATGATACGTTTAGTAAGTTTATAATAGTCTGATTATGTTGGCAATTTGATTAAACCAAAGTAGAGTTGATATAGTATCAGAAATGATTGTCTGCTCTTGAGAAACCTTAGTGATTCGATACTTATCCTTTTAATTAATTGTTTGCAACATTTGTTGTATACAGTTTTTTTTTGGTACACTTAATGTGTCTCGTTAACCTTATCTTTTTACCTTGCTAAGTTACTGAGTCTGTTATGAGTTTGAAGAATGTTTATTCTCTGTGAATGCACACAAAATAATTCAACGTATACACGAGTTTGCACAAGATTGATGAAAATTCAAATGTAATGAAGATGAAATCTGGAATTTGGTGTGAAGATATACTTTTGTGTTGTATTTTTGTGAATTTGGAATGCTCAATTTATAGACCAAAGTAGTGTTATTTCATAAGGTTGCGACCTTTGAAGAAATATACACTTTCGAACAACACTTTTATCAAATGTTGCACTGTTTCGTATATAGTAACATTTTTTCTAAATATTGCATTGTTTCGCATACATCAATAGTTTTTAAAGTATGTATTGTTTCAATTCTGCAATATTTTATGAAATGTTACCTATTTCTGAATTCAAATATAAAATGTTCAAATCTATATTTTCATTATTTTTTATTAATAAGGGTGCATTTGATTTGCAAAATAAGAAGTACTGGACAAAACAGTACTAGACAGAACAATACAAGACAATTTTTTTTATTATATATTTTGTTTGATGATTGATGCATTGGATAACTTTTTTAATATTTTGTTTGATATATCTATGCATTAAATAATATAATTTTTCCTATAATATTTTCATTGATATATATTAATATTCATGAATCAAAATATTAAATATTAAGAAGGAGAAGAAAAATGATACGAGAAAAAATTGTGCATAAATTTATTTAATATATCCATGTATTAGACAAAAATAATATAATTTTATCATAATTATTTTTATTAAAAAATAAAATATTAATATTATATTTATAAATCAAAATATTAAATAGAGAGAGATTAAAAATTGTATTTCAATATTTTTTGATAATTTGTGGTTGGGACAAAAAACTATCTCATGATTTAGTGAGGGACAAGAATTCATGTTTTTGTATGTCCTTTGTTATGTATTTTGTCTTGTCCACAATAAGTTTCTGTATCAAACAAGGTATATAAAAAGTTATTTTTTCCGGTCCCTTATTTCTTAGCAAATCAAACGCACCTTAAGTAAATGTTACTTCTTATTTAGATTTAAAATCCTAACTATTAATTTTTTAAAAAAAGATAAATATACAAACCCCCAGCCATTAGGACGTGATTTGGTTTTCCACCCTTTAAGTTTTTTTTTAATAGAGACCCCCCTTATAAAACCCAAAACCAGAAATTACCACTCCCTATTACCTCAATGTTGACTGTGTGATGGATGACCGAGTGATTGGATGCTAACTGTGTAATAAAACATTGAAAGCAAGAAGTGGGTTCTGTAGTTTCAATTCAATCTTCTACAGCAAAAGGAAACCTCTATCCCTTCCTCCAAACCACTCCTTAGACACCACCACTTTCATCTCCTCACGGGCTCATCACGATAACACCGCCTTCATCGATGCCTCCACCGGCCGTCATATCACCTACCAACAACTGTGGCGATCAGTAGATTATGTCACCTCCTCACTCTCCACCATGGGAATCCGAAAAGGTGATGTCATCCTCCTTCTCTCTCCCAACTCCATATATTTCCCAATCGTCTGTCTCTCTGTCATGTCCCTCGGCGCCGTCATCACCACCACTAATCCTCTCAACACAACACGCGGAATTGCAAAACAGATAATCGATTCCAAACCGAAATTGCAAAACAGAAAGAACCTGAGTTGAGTAGAGTGAGAGAACGAGTTAACCAGGACAACATTGTCACACTACTTTACTCATTTGGAACTACTGGACCCAGCAAATGAGTGATATTTTCCCACAAGAACCTCATAGCGATGGTGGATCCGATGAGTTGCACTCAGATGGGTGGCTTCACATGTTGGTGGAAAGGGCTCTGATGAATGGTTGAACCAGTTTGCAGATTTTGAGAAAGTGTTCTTAGGTGGTGGATCTGATGACCCATTACTTAACCCGGCTAAGGATCCGAATTTTGGGAGTTTGGGTTTTAAGAGAGTGCTTGTTTGTGTTGTTGAGAAAGATTTGTTAAAGGATAGAGGTTGGTATTACAAAAAGTTGCTTGAGAAAATCGGTTGGGGTTGTGTTGTTGAAGTTGTGAAGACAAAGGATGAGGATCATGTTTTTCATATGTTCAACCCACCTGTGACAATGCTGTCGATTTGCTTGATAAAGTTGTTTCCTTCATCAAAAGAACTTGAAAATATCAGGGGTGGAGTGGAATTGGAGTATTGTGCTTCCTCTATTTTGTTTTTTATGTTTTATTGCAAAGTCAACATCCAATCGTCCAGTCACCCATCATCCAGTCAGCATTGAGGTAATAGGGGGTGATAATTTCTGGTTTTGAGTTTTATAAAATTGTCTCTATTAAAAAATAAATTTAAAGGAGGAAAAAAGAAAGAGGTTTGTATATTTATCCCTTTAAAAAAATAACTAATGTATTGTTTTGTTTTTAAAAAGAATGTTGATTTTTAAACTTTAGCAGTTCTATATTTTCATTGTTTTTTATTAAGTAAATGTTACTTTTTATTTAGATTTAAAATCCTAACTATTAATTTAAAAAATAACAAATGTATTGTTTTGTTTTTGAAAAGAATGTTGATTTTTAAATTTTAGCAGTTGATTTGTTATGTGAAAAAAAAAATGGAAAACTAGACATGTATGTAACTCTAGTAGATCCAAAAAAATTTCAAACATACATTTCAAATATTTCAAATAATGGTTAATATCCATTTGCTCCTACCGTCAATTGGAAAAACGCATCCCTCGATGAAGTTAGTTAGTAGAATCTTTGACGAGACATACTTTTTTTTTATATAATTTTTTAATGACATAAATTTTATATGTTGGCATTTTTTTTCTAATTTTTCGTTTTTTTAAAATTCCATGTAGCTTTTTAAATAGAGAAAATAAAACTTTAAAAAACTATAAAGAAATTTAACACTATTAATGAATATACTATTATTGTATAAATATGAAAAAAAAACTTATTTAAAATAAACATATACTCATTTAAATGGAAGGTATTAATAATGATGTAATACATACATTTGAATGGAAGGTGTTAACAAAGCAAAAATGTTTGCATGACGAAGGAGGGTGTATATCCTGGTTTGATTCTTTTTTGGAATAAAAACAAAAACCTGATAATCCATGTCATTTAAAAAATAAAAAATAAAAAATAAAGCTAAATATACAATACATGTCTAAGATTCTTTTGACCAAATTCAACGAGGGGGCTAAAAAGTGAAATCTAAAATAATCTAGGAGGAAATTTAAGTTTTTTTTATAGGGTCGTTTTTCCAATTCGCCTTAGATGATAGAGGAAATGGGAATCAACTCTTAAAATAATAAAGTACAAGCTAAAATATCAATGTATTAACTAAATAATTAGTATTCTAAATTATCAAAACTAAACATTTCAATGTATTAATTAAATATTAGATAACCAGTACATTAGATAACCACATTGTATATTGGGTCTCAGAAATAAAATTTGCTACAAAGAGATTTCTTATAGTTTTCTTTTCTGCAGCCTTCGCTTTCACGGGAGACTGCTTACGTCTACGTTGTACTACTGCCCTAGCGACTGAATCTATGGTGAGCTGATGACAAACAACCTTAGGGTCGAGTCCGGGAATCTCCGTGGTGCTCCATGCGAATAAGTCAACATTCTCTCTTAGGCAGGCCTTGAGTTGTTTCCTCGTCAAGTCAGGGAGTCCAATGTCAATCTTCATGCCTTTGTTCGGGTAGTTTCTGAGGAGGATAAGCTTGAAATCCTCGTCTGGGATGGGGCACATAGGATATGGAGGTTCCATGTTATCAGCAGGTGTCAGTTAGGCATATCCTCATTTCCTCTCCTTTAGGCCGTCCTTAGTGAGGCGGTTGTCGAGATCGACAGAGTTGACGCGAGGTGAAGGCTTCTACTCCTCGAGTCGAGCTTTCTTGTTGTCCTCCTTGGACATTATGTTGATCATGGTTTGTCCCTTGATAGCTACCTCAAAACATCTTTTCGCCGCTTCAATGTCCCTGTACAGAGTGACAAAGCAACCCAACTTGGTATAATACTTCATCTTAGAGTGGAACGTGGAAGGCACGATAGTCAGCTCGGCCAGAGTTGGTCGTCTTATGATGCATTGGTATAAAGATAGACACTTTATGACCAGGAACTGGGCATTGACTGCTCTGGCTGTTTCTTTTTCCCCCGAAGGTGACGAGTAACTTGACATAACTCCATGGCTTGGTTGTCGCACCATTGAAACCTTGCAGGTCAGAACCTACGTATGGCGACAAATATCTTTCGTCGAGCAGGAGAGTCTTGAAAAAATGAGCATACATGATATCGAGAGAGCTTCCTTAGTCGACCAGGATGCGGCGGACGTCGAAGTTCTCCATTTTTTCTCTTATGAGCAAAGGGATGCTGGAGTTGGGGGATCCTCCTAGTAACTCCTCAAAGTAGAATGTGATGGGGTTAGATTTTCCCCGAACTCTACCAATGTTGCAAGCTGGTCAGGGGCAGTGTTGAGCAACTCATTAAATTTCCTTTTCACCGACCCCACAGTGAGTTCGTTGCTGAATCCACCTCCAGATACAACCATAATGGAGGGGAATTTCTCCCATGTGTTGTGTGCTACTAGGCAGAAGGGTTCTTCAACCTTGTCAGGGATGTAGAAGTCCTCGAGCCGAGATACACATAAGGCGACTTGGAAGTGGGTGTTCTTGGATGGAGTGTCCTTCCCGACCCTCTTTGTTTCCCGATCGTCCTGTCAAGGAGGCTCACTCCTCTTGGTGCACTACTTCAGGTGTCCCTCTTTGATGAAGATCTCAATTGCATCCTTAAGGTGGACGAAATCCTCAATGACATGGTCGTGGCTCATGTGGAACCGACAATACTTGGATTTGTCGGTGTTGGCCTTGAGTGTTGTTGGTTCAGGAAAACGAACCCCGCCCTGTCTGATATCCGATTTTACACACTCGAAAAAAATGTACTCACATGGAGCTGTTAGCAGTGTTTACTCGGAGAAACGACTTGTTGGTCCCATGTGCTTGCTGGAGTCACGACGTTTGTCATATTTGTTTCTTTCCCTACACATCGGGGAGCGATAGTGTCCTCGTACTTAGAGGCCCTGGTGTCATCCTGGCAACGCGAGTTTCAGGTGATGTGGGCGGCTTCCTTCTTATCGTATTGGATGTAAGCATATGCTCTGTAGAGGAGCTCATCCAACGAGCGAAGAGGTTATATACCGACTGTAGCGGTAGAATCATGAGTGTAAGCTATTAGCTAACTTAACTCAAAGTAAACAGAGTCGCCATCGTGCTTTTATTTTATTCCAAATGGAAAAGGGAAAAAGAGCGAATAAAACCTAATGAATCTAAAAGCAAAAAGCTAAAAGAATCGAGCAGAGAACGAGTAAGGGGATAGGTTACAAATTGGGAAGGTTTTACGCACCCAAAATGTCTGTGGTACTCCACGGGAGCCCTTTGAAAAATTTACTACTTTTGGTTTGAAAAAGGTTTGTTAAATGAGAGTGGGGAGATGAGAGAAGAAATGTTTTTTTTTTTTAAGATTTTTGTGTTTGAAGAAACGATCGTCTCATGCCTACGTACCCACAAAGTGCAATGCGAGATCAAAACCTCGTAGTTCGTGGTACAAAATGTGAAAAGAAACAATGTGTTGAATTGATTTTAAAATGTAAAGATAAGTTGTCATTCTTTAGCGAATAATTCCGCTAGAAAGATTGAATCATATCTAAACATAAAAATGGAAAGTGCACGAGGGCACAAAAACAATTGAATGAGTTTGAATTTTTTTTAAAGTGTTTTGAAAAGAAAGTTTTGATATGCTTATGTGGTTTAGCATTTATTAAGAAATGAAATCGAAAAGGTAAAACCGCTTGACCTAAGTCAAGGTTTGATTGTGAAAACGTTTGAAGTTTGATAACAAAGAAGGTTTTAAAAATAGGAAGAAGATTTGAAAATTTAAGAAGGGGAGGAGATGAAGTGACTATCCTAAGACTTTAAAGTAAAAGTTAAGGGAAGAACAATCAAACCGTATGGTGAACATTCTTTGAAACAATAGGACTTCCATCTTCAAAAACAAGTGAACCAAATCCGCTAAGGTCTTCAATCCATAATAACTCAAGCAAATGGGCAAGATCCTAAAATCTAAGTCAAAAACTCCAAGTTCAATGCTAAGGATGATGGCCATAGTCCAAAATTAAAGTCACAAGTCTTTTAGAAGTTTAATCCTTTATTAATGTTTTTGTGTCCAAATGGACAAAAGGAAAATCAACATAATAAAAAAAAGAGCAAATAATAAAACATGATAATGGATGAATAAAACATAGTAAAGCAAAATAAAAATAAAAGCAAATAAAAGTGCGAGAATTTAAATGTTAGTAGCAAAAGAAATTAAAGTGCAAGAATCTAAAATATTAATAGTAGTAATAGTATAATAATATTTACATAATAATGGTATGGTGAACTTAATCAACCACATCCAAAAGAGTAACCAAAATCGAAAGGCAACCGGATCCGCTTAGCATCTTACACTATAGCGGTTAATCAAGGCAAATCGAACCGAATTCAATGAAATTTGAAAGGTGGTTGGGAGACCCAAAACACCTACGCATCAAACATTCATAAGTCTCGATTCTTAATGCAATATGATTAACCACTTTGGGATTACGCGATCAACTAGAGATCCGGTCCACGAAAGTGCATGTACCCAATTAGATTTTAATTCCAAATTTAGGGACAGATTTAGGTCTATGTTAAGCAATCGCCGAGTAATTTACGAAGTAATTACCCTACAAATGAGGTCGGACACCACCAATTAAGGTGAACAATATTAGTGCTAATACATGCGAGATAAAAGATATGTAAATCGCTATCCGAACGCAATACCACACAAAACTAAAGATGAATACCAAATTGAGTCACACTCATGGTATTATTCCATCTTAAGTTCAATCACTCTTCTTGGTGGATTCAAACATGAAAATGTATCACTAATGCAAAGTACCTTAAATGAATTAAATAATTCACTTAAAGGTAGTTTTGAATTAATGAACATTAACTACTCTAATCTACACCCAAAGTTCATTGAAATTAAGGAGAAATCACTCCCAAAAGTGTTTCCCAAGGTAGGAATAAAAAGGACGAAGAAGGAGAAAAAAGAGGAACCAAAAAGGGGCTTGAAACAAGCCAAAAACACCATTCTGACTTGTGTTAACCGGTTAACGCAAGCAGATTTTGAATATTTACGTTGTTTTGAAACTGGTTAACCGGTTAATCAAATGGTTAACCGGTTAACGCTGTACCAGAAGCTGAAAAATGCAGAAAATTCAGCATGATCCATTTTGAAACCTTTTCTCAAACATTGGATGATCATGATCTGAATTTGCACGAATTTTAAAACCAAAATACAGTGGAATCCCTGCAATCAAACAACAAATAAAGATCTAAAGGATCTAGAAACAAAAGCACCAAAGATCTACATCTTGAATGTTGATGGTGAATATGGGTTTATGGAGGAAGATGAATTACCAAAAGCTCTTCTTCAAATTGGACCAACACAAGCTTAGATCTACTGAAATTGATGAGCAAAAGAATGAAAGGATGAAGGTTTAACTCAAGTTAATCAAGAATTCAATGTGAATTCTTGATAACTTCTAAAGAAAGAAATATGAGCTTTAGAGAATTTTGGTGTTGGGGGAGTATTTTGCAAGAGGTTTTGTGGCTATCAAAAGCTTATAGAAATTTTTGCAAGGTGAATTTGGATCTCTTAAGCTTGTTGAATGAATGAAAATGTGGTCCTATTTAAAGGCCTTAGGTATGAGAATTTTATGGAATGGAGCTTTCTTTGGTAATTCAAATTAGGTTTGGTAATTGCAAATTTGGTGGGAAATGGAAAAGAGTGGTGATTAGTGAGGGTTTATGGTAGGAAATGATCAAAGTGATGTAGAGAAATAAGAAACCAATGGATCTAGAATATTCCAATTAAATCAATGATCTAAGGGTGCTGAATTTGAATAAAATATTCAATTTGTGCACTGGTTAACCGGTTAACCAAATGGTTAACCGGTTAACCAAGCCAAAATTTGAATATTTTATTCAAATGAGGTTGCTTGGTTATTCTTGCCCGATTCTTTTTTGTACGTCGAAGAAATAAACACATGAACCTTGAAAATACTTTGAATGAATCAATTAACTTGGGAAATCCTCGATCAAATAAATTTGAATTATTTGCGGATCGTCTTCGTCTTTTGTCTGTGAAATTCACTCGAGCTACAAGACTGCTATTTTTGCCATTTTCAATGGGTCCTCTTTCTGGAAAAAAAAGTTAATGAAAGAAAAAACAAAAATATTTTTTTTTGGATTTTAATTAATGGTTAGTAAACATAAACAAATGAAAGCAAATAAAACATGGTGATCCCCTGTGAGGCATAAACCTGCACCCGAGAAAGATAAATGAACCAGTGCGAGATCTTGTTTGTATGCAAGATGCATATGAGATGCGAAAAATCTTAGGGTCAAAAATTAGGGTATGACACCGACCACCTTGAATAACTCGCTTCGTGGGAGGAATCCTTTCTCGAGTAGGTACCTCTTCATGTGGTCAGATGTATCGACCTCGACGCCGTCTTGGTTGAACCTCTCAATGTAAGCTCGGAGGGATTCATTTTTACCCTAGATGATGGCCTCGAGTGTTGCCTTAGACTTTAAATGTTGTCGATAAGCGGTGAATTGTATAGTGAACACCGTCTTCAAGTTCCTCCAAGAGGTGATGGACTCTGGAGGTAGGCTTTTGTACCAATCCATAACACATTTCCTCAGAGTCGTGGTGAACAACTTGCACTTGATGACACCCTCGGTGTTGCTGTAGTCGAGCATATCATTGATGCTCTTTATGTGATAGTCCGGTTCTATTGTGACATCATAGTTTGTGAGAGGTGGATTCTTCTCCATTCCATGGGGAGTTGAGTCTCCATAATCGTGCGAGACAGAGGGCAACGAGGATCATCTTCGTCACTCTAGACTGGTGACAGGGAAGGGTTATACTTTGGACTCCTGCTGCGTCACGATGAATTCCTCAATCGACCTCTTGACTTGTCCGGTTTTCAGACGACTTTGCTTTTCTTGGGACCGGAGGAGCATTGCTCCTTGTGGGGAGGAGTCCGACCATGCTTCTTGGTAATTTCGGGTTGGGGCCTCTCCAACAGTGAGCGACCCCATTTCTACCCGACAAATATTATAAAACCAAAGTTACAAAAATTCCAACAAACAAATGGAATGCTACACTTTCAACTTAAACAACAACATTCACTCACTTGATTAGTCTTTAAAATTAATACAACTTCCATTACTACGCATCGAATTCACAAAAATTCAACTTCTAATAGCATAACTCATGTCCAACTCAAAAACTTTAAAACAACAAGTCTCTAATAAAAACCACGTAAAATTCAGCAACATAGTGAAAAACCAGCAATAAATAAAACACGTGTTTATCCCCCCGAGTGCTACGTATCTGAGCGACAACACCGACTCGAACTAACAAAGTTAAGCATCTTTACTCTAGATTACCTGCACATTACCAACAAAGGACAATATTCAAACAGAAGGGGTGATATATCGAACAATATAATCAAATATATGACAAATAACATGTTAGACTAGACTATATATAATCACCATTTCACAACTTACAAACAACATCAATCAACATAAGATACAACACCATGATATAATTATGCAACTTTGAAATGCGACTTAGAAAATGCAAATGCATGTGGTACCATTTGAGCAGAACTCCCAACTTAAAAATCTGCCAATTAATAGAGACATCAACAAGGCATAAACCTTCAACTTAAACTTTTTCCAATCCAGGCCAACTTACCGAGCAACAACTCCAACTTGATATGCTATGTATGCGACTCAATATGAATGTCAAAACAATAATAATAATCACATAGCAACACAACAACAAATCAACATTGGTCATAGGCCTACAACTTAAATTCTTGCCACTAATAAGGCAATGCGACAAAATTCATACCAACAACTTCACAACTTATTCACGATGATATCAAAACAACTTATATTCTACTCTGTACCAACCAACTTATATCACAAATGCTCCTCTAAACTATTCGGGCAATACTAACAAAACCGACTAATTATTCTTCTACTTGATTTACTAATATTTCTACTCGGCATTAACATTATTAGGGTTATTCTGGTACTGTCATTGGGTAAGTGATGCTATTGATTCCTTACTGTCCTCCTAGATCATTTTCTCATAAAAAGCGAAAACAATTCGCCTCGCGATCAAAAGCGAAGACGCAATGAACTGAAACAGAGGCAAAAGTTCTAGACTTCGCTTGAAGCGATTAGAGGCGAAGGTACTTTGTGTCGCGACCAAAGGCAACGTAGAAGAGAACTAAAACATAAGAAAAATCCCAAGTTTTCACTTGAAGCGACTGTAAGCAAAGTGAGTTCGCTAAGCTTTGTACAATAAAGTGTGGCGTACTGACCTCCCAAATTTGTTCGCCTCTGTTCCTCTTCCACCAAATTTTTCCTTTCTTTTCCATATCAGACCCATTATTCCAATAATCTCATTACATAATACCGTAACAACATAATGAAATCATACACAAACAACATAGATACGACTAATTCCACAACATTAACTAATTTCGTTATCAACCTAACAATCAACACATAGATAGAAGTTATTCTATAAATCCAATTCCACATATTATTCATCAATCCCCCAACTATAGAGTCAGAACCCCACCCTTACCTTGGATTGAAGGTCACTCTAGTTCTCCGATTGAAGTCTTTTTCTCTTCTCTCCAACTTCACGTATCTTCTCCCAAGACTTATTTTTCAACTTACTGATAACCCACTTCTCTTATATTCTAATTAATCTTATAATTTTATTAATTTTAATAATTCTAATGGGCCTAACTCATACACCCACACTTTTTACTAATTCTATTCATACGTAAGCCCACTAACAATAATAGTATTATTCTACTAATATTTCTACAACTTAATCAACTTAATTTAATTCGACTAACCACAACACACTTAAATCAACTTTTCTACAACGTCGACAATTAAATCAAACAATCATAACACGAGGATAATTAATTAAATAAATAGGGATTAACAAGGTGATTCACTCCGGAGGTAGGCTTTTGTATCAAACCATGACACATTTCCTCATAGTCGCGGTGAACAACCTACACTTGATGACACCCTTGGTGTTACGGTAGTCGAGCATATCATTGATGCTCTCTATGTGATAGTCCGTGTCTATTGTGCCATCATAGGTTGTGAGAGGTGGATGCTTCTCCATTCCAGGGGGAGTTGAGTCTCCATAATTGCTCGAGATAACGGGCAACGAGGATCATCTTCGTCACTCCAGACTGGTGACAGAGAAGGGTTGTACCAGGGACTCCTGCTGTGTAGCGATTAATTCATTGGTTGACCTCTTGACTTGTCCGGTTTCCAGCCGACGTTGCTTTTCTTGGGACCGGGGGAGTGTCGCTCCTTGTGGGGAGGAGTCCAACCACGCTTCTTGGTGATTGCAGGTTGGGGCCTCTCCAACAGTGAGCGACGTCCGAGATGACGCAGTGAAGGGCTCCGAGATTCGTCCCGTCGACCTCTCCGCGAGGAAGAGCTTGAACAAGGTTCTTGTTGTCGCGAGGACATACATCAAGAATCAGACCGACGATGTCTCTGCGGGGGAGATCGTGATCGACAATCACTCTCCAGCATGACGATCCTTTCATTTTTGGTGAACAACATGTAGTTCGTCTGGTTGAGTGCCGTGATCAGAGCCACCGTAGTAGGGTCGACGTTGGACGACACAAGGATAGACTCGTAAACTCCAGGAGTTACGTACCGATGGATGGAGTTGTTGGCCACGAGGTCCGAAGAGGGATAAATGGTTTGCCTATCCTTGGCGTCAACTTCATGGGCTATGGTCCCGTTGTTGTTGTTGTTGCGAATGTGAGAAAGCAATGTCGTGATCGTCAGCGTGTTGGCTGGTCATGATGATTAGTTGTTTCAGAATTGATGCTTTGGTCTTTTGGTTTTGGGAAGAAAGACGGGGGAGCATCGTGTTCCCACATATGGCGTCATTAATCTTACCTGATCAGAAGGGATCTTCAGTGACCTGCAACACGTGTATCCGACAGTTGATGGTGAGGAGGGGGTGTACATGCAAGACACTCTGATGCTAAAGTGAGAATCAAAGTGATGAAAAGTAAATAGAGAAGGTAAGAGAGAGAGAGAGAGATAATTATGTAGAATATATGACTCTATAGTGAAAGAGAGTATTTATAAATGACCCCCCAGCACTGAGCCAATGTTTCCATCGTGGGTTGCATTCTCAGACCCACAATAGAGACTATCAATATCTTACGTGAAAGTAGAAGAAAACTAGTACGCGACCTTCATCTTAGGTCAACTATCCCGTTATATCTGGAAGGTGGAAGATTTGTTTGTGATAAAAAGAAATGGTGTTGAAGGTTTGAAGTTTACGATGGAAAGAGCGACACGTGTTCGTTCTCGATCCCTCACAAGCAGCAGATACGTGTCTCGCTGCTCCGTTCTCTTCCCTTTCCTCCGCCGTCACTCAATTTCCACCATATTGCATCTTACCTCCTCTTACTCCCGTAACCGCAATCGGAACCATTTCTCCACTTCCACCACAAACCCACAATCTTTCACCGTCTCTTACCTCATCAACAATTTCGGCTTCTCCCCAGAAACCGCTTCCAAAACTTCCCAATATCTCACTCTCTCCAACTCCCAAAAACCCGATTCAATTCTCGCCTTCTTCACTTCCCACGGTTTCTCCATCTCCCATCTACGCGATATCATCAGAAGGGAACCATTGCTCCTCTCATGTGACCCCAACAAGGTACTTTTACCAAAGTTTCAATTTTTACTCTCCAAAGGTGCTTCTTCCTCTGACATTGTTCGAATTGTTAATGCAGACCCTAGACTTCTTAGAAGAAGCTTAGACAATCATATAATTCCTGCTTATGAATGTGCGAAAGGGTTTCTTCAATCTGACGAAAAAACCATTGCTTGTGTTAAACGTTTTTGTTTTCTTTCCCATAGTGGTGTGCCTGAAAATCTCAAATTGTTGCTTCATAATGGAGTTTCTCACTCAAATATTGCTAGATTGTTTTATGGTTGGCCTAGTATATTTTACTCATTTGATTTGTTGAACACTGTTGAAGAACTGAAACTACTCTGTTTCGATGGCTCAACTTCACCAAGAGAACTCTCACTAAAGCCAAGTGGGACGAGAAAGTTGAAACCTTTAAGAAATGGGGTTGGTCTAATGAACATATTCTTCAAACATTTAAAAAGCATCCTTTCTGTATGCTGGTATCCACCCGTAAAATCAATGCGATCATGGATTTTTGGGTTCATCACTTAGGTTTGGATTCTTTGGACTTTGCCAGAGCTCCTGGGTTTCTTAACTAATTGGTATTACTTTGATGAAATATTTGCCCTACGGTGATGCCTAGCAATTTTTTATTAACGATCATGCCAATTAGTTTTCATCAAATGTTATTCCTTATGAGGTTTCCTTTTCCTGCAGAATTTTGACATATGTTTTAAGAACACTCTATGTAGATAACACGGACAACACTTGTGTATGATTTTGACCAGTTATGTATATCATGTTTTCTCATTCTCTTTTAAGTGCTAGTCCTTCTGTCTAAACACCTCAAATGGTTGTGTGTGGCGACTCATTAGTTTCTAAAGGATGACTTTTTCTCATTACCTGTTCTTTCTTACTTGGCCTAGGACATATTGCTCTTACCACTTGCTGAGCACTGTTGAGGAATTGAAGCAATTGGATTTTGGGTTTCACTGCTTCAACTTCAACTTTTGGGGTTGCGTTGATTGCCAAGAAAAGTATGAACAAAACTAGGTGGACTGAGAAAGTTGACACCTTAAAGAAATGGGGTTTGTCTGATGAGCAAATTATTCATGCATTTGAGAAGCTGCCTTAATGTATGCTGTCTATCATTCAGTTATAAAATCAATGCAGTCACGAGTTTATAGGTTGACCGCTTAGGTTTTGATTCTTGAGATCTTGTCAGTGCTCCAAGAATTGTTCTACCGAGTCACAAAATGAAGCTTATTCTGAGGGATTTGGTTCTGCAGTTTTTTGTATTCAAAGGTCTGAGGTAAAAAGATGTCGGCTTAAGTAACCTTTTGCTCTTTTGGATTACTTGTTCTGGGAAGGTTTGTCAAATCCTTAAAGAAGGATTCATCTCTTTGTTCAAGTTGCACGGTGAAAAAATGAATCTGGCAAATAGCACGGCAATGCCTTCCTTGTCAGTCATATAGGCGACACTGATATTTGTTATTACATTTAATTTATTCATTTTTTTTAAAGTTATTACTGATATCGACGTGTCAATATAGATGTCGTGTTTCTGGTATATGTGTATTGTAACATTGTGTTGAGCCTTCAATTAAAGCTTGAAGAGTACAAAAGGCTGGTTTTTCAAAAGCCTTTATGACAGGTCTTAAACTTATGAAAAGCTGAAACAAGCCTAAAATAAAACTACATACAAAATTGGAAATAGAACAAAGCAATTGTCACAGTCGTGTTCAGTTAACATCAGAATTGTCATCGAAATTCCATAATCAACTTTGCCTGTCAATAGCAGTTAGTAAATTCTATGGTTTTTCTGCTATTGAAAATGGGCTATGTCTTGCTGGTGTCACCTCACTGCAGGACCTTTTTCTAACCATAAAAGTAAAACAGTCTATGCAAGCAATATTATCTCCGGTGAAGAGGAATGCCTTTAAATTAGAATTTCAATAGAATGAGTAAAATTAGGATAATAAGATTTAAAATAGAGTTTAAATAACAGATATAAGAAAAGACTAAATTATCATTACTAAGTAACAATAAAATTATATAATAATATTATTTAATATTTCTCTCTATTCTCATCATGCATACCGTAAAGCATTGAGAGTTTATCAATTAAAAAACAAAAATGTAAGTGTCTTTGTGAATAAATTAGGTTTAATATTTTTTTAGTCCTTTAACTTTATCTTGGAATCTATTTTGATCTCTTAATTTTAAAAAGTGTCAATAAAGTTAAGGAATCAAAATGACATAAGAGACTATATTGATACTTTTTAAAATTAAGGGACCAAAATAGATCTCGAGATAAAGTCAAGGGACTAAAAAGGGCTTTGAGCCAATAAGTTAACAACCTGCAAGGAGAATGTGACAAATGATAGTGTAATAGTTGTATGTTGAAGATGATGACGAATGAAGTGACAATCAATCTTAATGTGTTTGGTACGTTCATGAAAGACCAAGTTGGGAGGCGGTTTAAATTACAATCTTGTTATTAAAATACACGAGAGTTGATTCAAATCTAAAGACACAAATATAAAAAAGTAATCAATACAACCAAGCTATTTCACTAATGGTGGATGCCATAACAAGATACTACTTATCGATTTGTCGAAGGATAGTGATAATTTTGGTCGATATTATGAGTAAGAGACTAGAAGGTTTGTTGGTTTTGGGACTTAGTGAAATTCAGAGTGCCCAAGATGTTTAGTTTCGCAGTCGAAAAAATTGTAATTGGATAAGATCAGACAATTATTCAATGACACGTGAAAGTCCGTCGAAGGTGAAGGTTGCACGGAGATGAAGACATGGAATATTTTGCTTAGTCGATCGTTGTAGACAATTATTTTAGGACTAATATATAAGTAAGTGTGCACTTATGTTTTAGGGGTCTGCAATTGTACACAAATTTATGCAAAAATCAAATTATATGTGTTTGAGAAAAATAGTCAAGAATGTGCATATATGCATTCCACTTTTTACAAATTCAAGTCTTTATTTTTGTCATTTAAATGCATTGAATCATTTTGAATAATTTTTTCTTTGAGTCTTTTCTTTCATTTTGATTACATAGTTAATTTTTTAGTCATTATTCCTAATTTCTCACATTTCGACGTAGATGTCAAACTTGTTTAAAATCTATGATTAACACAAATATGTCTTGGGATATTTTCGAGTGTAATCCTTAAGTGAAATGAAACTTGCCCTTGTTTACTAAATTTCATAGTAAATAAGTTGGCACACCTGATGGGACCCCTTTTGTGTGAATTTCTAACTTTGTTTTCGAAAATAGTTTTGCAAATCTCTTTATGAAACTTCTCAGACTGTGAGTGTGCATAATATTTAGGAGTGGTAAGATAATAAAAAGGAAGTTAGAAAATCAACAAGGAGATACATTAGGAGTATGGTTACTCCTAGAAATAATAATGGAGAACAACCATCTAATAACACAGGGGTATGCACAATTACTACGAGTTCGACTGAGCTAATCCCTTCGATTGCTAGTAGGACTGCCCTACCGTCAACGACGATTATGCCATCGACTACATAGGAAGGGACAACATTTTACCCTTCAATGACACAGAGTCACACTGTGACTCCTAGAACGACTATGGCAAGTGACTTTAGGCCTTTCGCCATAAGCTTTATAATTCCTTTGCATAAGTATGAACAACCTTATTATGGTATGCCAACATCAATCATGGCAAATTGGCATACACACCCTTCGATATTTGTTGACAATGTTGTGAATACATATTCACCACTATTGGAATTTGGATCGGCCATAGGTAACCCTAGTCGAACCATACAACCCCAACTATGGATGAGATTCGTCTCTCAAGCAATGACAACGTTCACTACGAATTCAGTGACGACGATGAGACAATAGATGGATGAGAGTAACCATGATATGGTCAATACTCTTACTCAACAAATGTGTATCATATTTAACCCATTTATTCAAAATATTAATTAGAGTTACGAACAATTGGCAAATCAAATGAATCGAATCATTGACTTCTTTGGCGCACTTCTAGCGCAAGTTCGACCCATAATACAACCTCAAATGGCTAGGCCAGTTCGAAACGAAGGGATAATCCTTGATGAAAACACAGTGAATCAGGGGAAACAATTTATGCTCCACGTAGTTGAACCAGAGAGGCCTAGAGAAGCTGAACGCCCACCAATTTTAATAGTTAGTTGAAATCAGGACGGTGGTGGTCCACCAAGTTCGACAAGATAACTTAGTGGGAGAAAATGATCTTCCAGCCATAGTAAAAGGATAATGACGCACAATGGTGTGAACATGGGCCTACAAAGGCCAAATTATACATCTTTCTTGTCGGAGTATGTGTTACAAACTCAACTTCCAAGGGGATGAAAAGTCCCTAAACTCACCAAATTTATTGGCGATACTAATGATTTCACAGTAAAACATATTGCTCAATATTTGATTGAGGCTGGAGACATAGCAAATAATGAGATATTTGCCTAGTTCTCTTACAAAAAACGCTTTTATATGGTTTACAACTCTCCATGCAGATAAAATTCGTCATGAGTACGAGACATATAACTTAATGGATATCCACAGATAAAATAAATGGATATTTAAATACCCGTTTTTTAATGGATTCAAATGCAAGTTTAATGATACTCATGTCCGCGAATATCCATATCCCTTAATAAATTATAAAATTTATTTGAATATCCTTTATTTATTATACTCCGTCTTTTCATATTCTAAAGAAATTAGTCATCTCATATTTCATTTTCTTTTTGACAATTTCTATGAAAAAAACTCCTATTCCATACAAATTCTATTTGAAAATTTCATATTTAAACCTCTTCTATACTCCACACCTCACACTTCCATAATTCCACAGTTCAACCAACCAATATCGCCATCCCTCCGTCCAACTAGTGTCATCCTTCATACTCCTTTGTCGTCCGCTCTTCTACTAAAACTCACAATCACAATATTTTTCATTTGTTTTGGTTTCCAACTAGTGTCATCTTTCCCACTCATTTGTCGTCCGCTCTTCCATGAGAATTCACAATCACAATAACTTTAATTTATTTTGGTTAAAAAGGAAATATATGAATATTATGTTAGGATGTTTTTTTATAAGAAATGGATATATTGAAAAAGAGAACTAAGAGTTCTCAAACTTGCTTACAAAAGGCAATAACAAAGCTCGACAAAGAAAATTACAATCCAATTGAGCATTACGATAAATGAAAAAAGGGATCTTTGATAAATTCGTAAAAATTGCAATTGTGATGAGTAATGTTCCCGATGAACGACCATCTCCAAATCAAAGCTTTAATGCTCCACACCATGTCCAAAACGTTCCATGAATTGTTCTTAAAAATAATACCATTTCTAAGCAACCAAAAGAGCTAACAACTTGCCATCCAAACACAACCTTCCTTCTGTTTCTTCTAAAGCTTCCACTTCCCAAAACGACTCCAAAGCAATAAACTCTCTTTCGAATTGTTCGATACAAAACCAACCAAACCTATCCAATCTACCACCTTCTTCCACACCAATTTTGGAACATTGCAAAAAAGAAATAAGTGATCGGTTGACTCCGGAGAGGCACGGAAAAACACACAATCCATGTCTCCGTTCGCTAAAGAGAACCCTCTAGAGGATACACTAACCTTTGAGGGAAGTTTATTAAAAAAAACCTCCACACAAAAAACCTAACCTTATAAGGCACATCCATCCTCCAAACTAATTGAAAAGCTTTATCAAAAGCATTACAAGGACCGAAAGGAACCCGATGAAAATAAATACTTTTTCTGAAACTTGCAACCGTAAAAACACTAGAATAATCGCTTAACCAAGTCACGAAATCATTGGCCTCACCCTCCATGTTCGATGTCAATAGCGGCCGCTGGAGGGAAGAAAAATCCTGCTGCAAGCTGCTTGAAGCAGACTGATGAGCAGCGCCTGTTGGAGCCTTCAACTTCTGCTAGCCAGTTAAAAAAACTGCATTAGAAATAGGAAACAACTGTTGCTCACCGACATCATGACTGAAAGACGCAACAAAAGTCACAACAGACCCAAAGGAACGCCAGAAAACCTGCTGGATCTGCGACTGAATACTAGAAAAAGCATGGGCCAATATTTTGCTACTACTAACCGCAACCCCTGTTTCACTTCCCACTTCAACACCAAGCCTATCCCAAAACCAATTCCCTATAGACTAGCCCCCCATACAAGCGACCGAAACTTCCTTAAGAAGATAGACATTAAATAAATTCTGGTATAAATCTCTAAGACAAAAATCTCCTAACCAATAAGAGTGCCAAAAAGATGTTTGA
Source organism: Lathyrus aphaca (assembly GCA_963966055.1). Taxonomy (NCBI): domain Eukaryota; kingdom Viridiplantae; phylum Streptophyta; class Magnoliopsida; order Fabales; family Fabaceae; genus Lathyrus; species Lathyrus aphaca. Next base: position 538,572,485 of record OZ014522.1, on the reverse strand, counting down.
AATCCATTCCGAACTAAAAATTTGCAATTAGGAACGAAAACGTCTTGCGGGAAATAATTGCGCAATTTAACAATCTCTCTCCACCACCACGAGGAACAACTACCCTTTGGGGTATCATCGTCAAGAGACACCATCTTCAAAGAAATGTTGCCATATATAGCCTTTAACACATTAAACCAAATACCATTTTTTTCCAGACAAAATCCTCCATTTCCATTTATGAACAAGAGCCACATTAAAATCATCGATCCACCGAAGACCTATACCACTTTTGTCAACGGGTAAGCACACCGAATTCCATCTCACCCAATGAATATGTCTTTTATCCTCTGAGTTTCCCCAAAGAAAATTACTTAGAATAGAAGTGATTTTTTGACGACCTTTGTAGAAGCTTTATAAAAAGAAAGCATAAAAATAGATAAACTTGAAAGAACCCATTTCAAAAGAGTCAATCTTCCGCCAAAACTAAGAAAACAATTTGACCAACAAGAAATCCTCTTCTTCAACTTCGATATCAACCCCGACCATAAAGAAGCATTATTAGATAAGTGACCAATATGGATCCCGAGAAAAGTTAATTTTTTATCCTCCTTCCTACAAGCCAAGAAACAAGAAGCCGCATCCAATCGATTAGAACTAATGTTCACCATGATAAGCCGACTTTTATGGAAATTAATAGGAACACCCGACACCATTTCAAAACCCCTTAAAACCGCCTTAATCGCCCATATATGCATCCAACTACCATCACCAACCAACAAGGTATCATCCACAAATTGGAGAATATCGACGAAGCATTCCCTATTAAAAAAAGAATCCCTTGAAATTATTGTTCTCCACAAACTTTTTCACCATTCCTCTTAATCCTTCCGCTACAATTACAAAAAGAAACGGAGAAAGAGGATATCCTTTCCTCAAGCCTCTCTCAACCATAAATTCCTTAGTCAGACTCCCATTAACTAAAACCGACATCTTACTAGTGAAAATCAAAGCTTCCATCCATTTCATCCAAGACTCCCTAAAACCCATATTTCTAAACATAAACCTAATAAAGCTCCAAGAAACTTTGTCGTAGGCTTTTTCAAAATCCACTTTAAAAAGCAAACACTCTTTCCCCTCCTTATCGGCAAAGTCCAACATCTCATTTGCAACAAGAACCCCGTCGAGCAATTGTCTTCACGGGAAGAAAGAACTTTGGTTAGGAGAAATTAAAGAATCCAACACCACTTTCAATCTAGTCGATAAGAGTTTAGCAAGAACTTTGTAAACACAATCGACTAGACAAATAGGTCTAAAGCCATCCAATCCCAAAGGACTGGAATTTTTTGGAACCAAAGTTAAAAAAGACGAAGTGAAAGCTGTAGAAAATAAATCCCTGATGTGAAAAGACTCAAAACACCTAATAAAACCATCATTACAGAAAACCAACACTTTTTAATAAAAGAAAAAGTATAACCATCCGGACCCGGACTCTTAGATCCTTCACACCCCAAACCGTCTCCTTTATTTCCCCTTCTAGAAAAGGAGCTTCGAGCAAAAAAATTTCGGAAAAATCAAGAGCCTTGAAAAGTAAACCATCAAGATCTGGTCTCACGAAATCCTCCTCCACGAATTTGGAGGCAAAATGCTCCCTAACCTCTTGTTTAACCTTTTCCAACGAGACCACTCTACTACCACCCGAATTGAAAGAACCAATGCGATTTCTCCTCCGTCTCTCTTTCACTACCCAATGAAAGTATTTACTATTTGAGTCTCCATCATTTAACCACTTCAACCTCTATTTTTGGATCAAAATATTCTCTTTAATCTTGAGATTCAACCAAAACTTACAAGTAGCCCTCCTTTTATCCTCCAAGAAAGAAGCCCCTAATTCCTCCTCAAAACCATCTCCAAAATTTAAATTAATCACCTCATCCTCAAGATCCAACTCAATCTTCCTAAAAACATTACGGTTCCACCATTTAAGTTTTTCTTTAAGAAGACGAAATTTCTCCTTAAGAATAAAATCACTTCTACCTCTTATCTCCAACTTCTTCCATTCTTGTTCAACAAACAGAATGAAATCTTTATTATTGAACTACTTATTACTTTAAAAGGCTTCAGACTCCAATTAGATTTATCAATAACAAGCCAAATGGGGCAATGATCGAAAATGTCTCTCAATCCAATAAATTGAGCCACCACCCCCATCTATCAATAGTCCTACTATCCACAAGAAAACGATAAATCCTACAACATGCCTTACCCCATCCACCATACCACGAAAAATTCTTACCTCTACACGGGGCATCAATTAAATCACTATCCGAGATGAAATCCGCAAATTTGCTACTTTACAAATGATTACTTCTCACCGAACACCCCTTTCGTTCATTGAAACATTTGACCGCATTGAAATCCCCTCCTATAATCCACTATCCGTCTGTCTTAGTAGCCTTCAAATCCAACAAACTACGCCATAAAATGCGCTTAGAAGCAATATCACAAGGAGAGTAAACATTCACAATGTAATATAACAAATTATTCCACCTAATCTTTATACCCAAATAGCCTACTCCTTTGAAACTACATATAATACATCACACCTGCCAACCTTCCACAAAATCAACAAACCTCCAAAAGCTCTTACCGAATTGGAAAAAGAATAATCAATAACCTCGTTCCTCCAAAAAATCTTCGTAATAAAGTCGGGTAAAATATGAAATTTAGTCTCCCGAAGAAGAAAGATATCTACATTTCCATTAGATATTAACCGAGAAAATCTCCTCCTCTTTGCACTACTACCACCCCATCTAATGTTCAAGGTTTCCACTATCATTTCACAATATTTGTTTTCTCCGTCCCTCCCGCTTTTTTATTGGAATCCACCTTCTCTAACACTTCTAATCTTAGTTTGAATTCTTTGTCTAAGACGCCTCCCACCACTCCTAAATCAGTGATATCCTTCCATAATTTAATGCCCATGTTAGAACCCAAATTATCCAACATTCTGATGTTACTTCTAACGATATCAGACTCATCCGAATGTTTGCCATAAATCTTAAAATCCGTGCTGACATAATCTGAATTAGAACCCGAATTATGCAAAGACAAAGAAGCTGAAGGAAATAAAACAGTCCTGCTCAGACCAGGATCCATTGGTGATTTTATACCAATAGAGGAAGGCAACGGTCTAGACTTGTTTTTCCTGTGTTTAATTCTACTAGGCCCACTCAAATAACACAATTTTTTGAATTTTAATAATTTTCCACTTGCTCTCCAGGCCCCACGGTGTGAATTATTGATAGGAAAAGAAGTAAGTTTAGAGGGCCCCACCGTAATAAAAGCTGAAGGAGGAGAAACAGCCTCAAAAGAGCACACCACCCTAGAACCCTCTGAAAATGACATTTCTTTTCCTTCCTTCTCCAAAGAGCCGAAAACTGAACTTTTGGTGGCAATAATATCCTTATCAAACATAACATCATCCTCCCTGATTACTGACACATGCTTATTCTCCTTTTCAACCCCACAAAAGAAGTCAGACTTGACACCATGCAAACAAAAAGTTTTATTAAGGACCGATGGGCAAAACATATTTTTCTTTATCGACTAGTTATTAGGACTGTTCTCCTCTTCAATGTCTTTCATAGTGCCCATCACACCTCCTTGTACAAAATCTTCCGAAGCAGACGAGGAGAAAGAGGCACGAAGATTACTATTCTCATTATCCGACAGAGAAACCAAATCATTGGACTTAGATAATTCCTTTCCACCTTTCTCAAACACAAATGTTCTAAGAGGCCCATGGAAATCTTCCCTCACCAATATCTTAAAAGCCTTTTCATCCATCCTAACCAAAATCGATTCTGGTAGTTTGAAATTAATAGGAACCCTCACCATAATTCTTGCAACGTCTTTCGACTCACCCTTCATTGTGTTATCATCTGCACAAATAAATTCTCCAATATTATTAGCAAGATCAATAAACAACTCCATCTTCCAAGCATGGAGAGGAACACTGAAAAATCTCAACCACAAAACTCTATCATTATCCACATCAAGTTCCGTCCAAGGTCTGATCGACTAAAACCACGGGCTCCATCACTTTACTCCTTCTTGAATCAACTCATTGATCTCCCCCGATTTCGCTTCCTCCAATAAGAAAAGATTAGCTCCTAGAGCTGTTACTTTTATAGAAAAGTAACTCTCAGATTCAAAACAAGATTTCATATTATACGCCGAGCCCGGAGAACACACTACCCATATGAAATATTTTTTCAATCTCTCAAGTAAACCAACATCATAGAAATAAGACAACGACGCAACTTCCTCTGTATGAATCTTAACATCACGTCCTCCGACCACCTCCAAAAAAGACTTACTACCATGCCCACCATACAAACCATTGAGATTATTCTAATAGAAAAACTTAGTTTCATGAAGATGTAAAGACCTATGTTCTTGCCTAGCAACCTGCGCATGCCTAACTACTTTACCGAAACTCCATCCTATCGAACCTGGGAGAATTTGCGTGAATCTTCTTTCCATCTATCAGGATGTTATCCAGCTTAACCGCAAGCATCCTCACATCATCCATTCCTTTAAACCTTACAAAACCATATATTTTTCCCAACTTATTAATCCTTGGTGGAATAACCACCTCAACTACCTCCCCCTTGCACCCAAAGATACCGAAAATATCCTCCGACCTCACTCTATGGGAAATTAAGGCAGTTTTACGCGGGTTTGAATTGGTGTCGGGTTTAGGAATAAACTTCCATAAAAGCTAACTCATTGGGTTGAACATTAGCGAGAACCTGTTGGAGGCGGCTTCTTGTTTCTTATCTTACAGGAGGGAAGATAAATAGTTCTCTTTTCTAGGGATTCCTATAGGTCACGTTTCTAACAATGTTACAATGTGAGAGGATTTGATAACGAAGATGAGAAATAAGGTTTCTTGTTGCACCAATCACTTGCTTAGCTTCAGTGGAAGGTTGACTCTTTTAAAGTCAGTGCTTTCAAGTTTATCCATTTTTATGCTTTCTTTTTTATAAGGATCCAACCAAAGTCATCAAAACCGTTACTTCAATCCAAAGTAATTTTCTTTGGGGTAGCAAGGAGGAGAAAATGTGTATTCATTGGGTGAGTTAGAATTCGGTGTGTCTACCCATTGAAAAGGGGGGTCTCGGTCTTCGTCGTATAAACGAATTCAATGTTGTTCTTTTACACAAATGGAGATGGAAGATTTTATCGAAAACAAACACCCTTTGGTTAGAGATTCTCAAGGCTAGGTATGGAAACATATCTTTAAAAGTGATGAGGTCGGAAGGAGTTAACTCGAAGGGAGCATATGATTCTGTGTGGTGGAAGGAAATTCTTAAGTTGCGTAATTACTTTCCGGAGGACGTTTTCGTTTCTTATTGCAAATTCTACGTGGGAAATGGGTTTATTACATTATTTTGGCACTTTTTTTGGTTACAAGATTCTTGTCTTAGGGATAAATTTCGGAGGATTTATATTGAATCTCAATTGAAAGAAGTGTCGGTAGTTTTAGGGTCGGCCCTGTACAAGAGCAGTAAGCTCTACCGCACAGGGCCTCAAATATTAGAGGGCCTAAATTTTTTAAAAGATGTCATTTTTTTCATTAATATTTATAAATATAAAACAATATTATAATAAAAATTTAATAAAATGAAAAATATTATGAAACTTAATCCATAAAAAAATGAGATGGATCAAATGTTAACATAATTATAATTAAATTTATTTTTCATTAATGTATAATTATATTTTTCTGTCATTTTTAATTATTTAATTGCATTTTTGTAAAAAAAATTGGGCCTATTTTTTAAAATAAAACGGGGCCTCCGAATTTATTGGGCCGACCCTGGGTAGTTTGCATGGGAGGATGGTCCGATGATACTTGGAAGTAGGGAGGTCTTGTAATTTCAAATAGTTTGGTAGCAGACTGTTTTTTTATCTAACAGTAGAACAACAATTTTGATTAATGCAGGTATTAACTCAGTCAGAGACATAATGCAGCAACAACAAAACACTCATTCCAGTCAGGATCTTAGAAGGCAGGCAGAGAGAAGTGAAGTTTCACATAATGGGCAACAAACAGAAGCAGGCCCAGGTGGATCGTTATATGCAGGAGCAGAGGGAATTTTTGCCGGCGGTAATGAGCAGTTGATTCGGATCCAGGAGCTACCTCAAGCGCTTGGTACTGGAGTGATTCCACTGGCTGTTGGAAGCAATAATGCAACTGTTTTACTTCAGGGAACGAACAATATTCTTGAACAAACAGCAAAAGCTGTTAACAGTGGGATTATGCAGGAAGTTGTTGATTTGGCAAACTTATTGCACGAGGCTGGTCCAATCAGAGAGGGGGTCGACTGTGTCAGGTGGAGGGCTGAAAGTAATGGGGTTTTCTCGGTTTCTAGTTTTAGAGCGATCACAGAACACTATCGGATCCCTTACGATCCTACGGAGGAGTTTCATGAAGCTTTTTCCGATATTTGGAGGGCGGAAATTCCGATAAAGGTTAGGTGTTTTGTATGGAGTTTTATTTTTTTGAATAGACTCCCATCAAAATTTAACTTATCCAAGAGAGGGTGTCTTTTTGAAAACAACGGCATCACTTGCGTTTTATGTGGTGGATGTCCGGAATCATCAGAGCACATATTTTTGGGGTGTTCGGAAAGTTTTTTGAATTAGAGTCGGTTTGGGAAGCTGATGGGATTGAGGAAAGGGAAGGAATATTGTGTTTGGATGGCTACTAGTTGACACATTTGGTTGTTAAGGAATGAGATTATTTTTAAGAACAACGCGTGGAATGTAATGAACTCGGTTTGGAGTATTAAAGCGTTAATTTGGAGATGGTCGTACATCGGAAAGATTACAAGTCCCAATTGCAATTTTTACAAATTTATTAAAGGTCCCATTTTTTATTTATCAGTTAAGGGGTAATTGGATTGTAATTTTTTTTTAACTCAGTTTGTCAATCTTTTATAAACAGGTTAGAGAACCCTTAATTCTCTCTTACTTATAAAAAAAATTATAAATCCTTCTTTTTATTTTTATATTTTAAAAATAATTAATAAATTTTTTACTTTTAATGTAAATAAAAGTAGAATATTATATAAATGTAACAAAATCAAAAACACCATTCTAGTGTATCCTTTGTTAATAATTTTTATGAAATAAATTGATAAAAAAATACCTTCAATAATTTAATTAACTACCTAAAAACAGATTTAAGAACCATAATATTTAATAAGAAAATACTTGTTGATGTCTTTGTATTTCGATCCATTCAATTCAATGACTAAATGACAATGCATTAATGTTCATCAAAGTTAAAATGATTATTATAATTTTTTAGATGGAGCAGTTTCATCCTTTATTTATGCAATGGTTTCAAACTTAGTGGGGGCTCCAGCCCACACTATGGCTAAGCTTGCTCCCTCCTTGACATTTAGATCGTTGCAAGCATTTTCTTCATTGTTTCTACAAACTCTTTTGGTTCGGTTTTTCCTGTATTTTCTCCAATCTCCGAATCGAAAGTCAATGTGTTATTCACCAATGTTTCATCAATAGTCTCTCCTGCAATTTTCTGATCAATCTAGATACCAAAAAATAAAGGTAAAAAAATCGGGTCAGTATTTATCAGGTGTCAACATGAGTGTTTTATTGTTAAGAACTATGCAAGCAATTTACACCTTTAAAAAAGAAGTTGTGTCTGTGTTTGTGTTTATGTAATCGTTATCAATGTCATCGATACTGTTCGTGTTTGTGGGTGTCCGTGTTTTATAGGTTATGAACAAATAAATAAATTATAAATAACAATGAAAAACATTGAAATAGAAAGCAAGAGAAAATACCATAGCTAATATTGCATCCTTGAGTTGATTATGCAAATTATCAAGTACCTGAGATAAATAAAATGTAGTGAATCCAAAGTTGAAAAAGAGAGCAAATTAAACTAAGAGAAAAAAACTTGAGTGTAACAAGAATGTCATGCCGAACCAAGTCATAGAAGAATAAGAAGCTAGTTTCTCTGAGAGAAAGACGACTTTTTTGTCTTGGGATAAAGTATATATCAAGATAGCGAAAAATCCATGACAGTCGTTTGGTCATAATTTGATGATTTGACCATCTTCTAAGCAACTCTCTTAACAATAACTCATCTTTCTTTTCTCGCAAAGATGGCAAAACCTAGTCATAACAAAATCAATCATTCAACGTATTAGTATTAATCCTATATTCATATTGTGAATATAGAAGATGATGATTTAACAATGTTTCTCACAGTTGATGTGATGTACTCAGGAATCACTTGCTTGTACTTTTCATACAGTTCTTGGCGATAGTCATTAGCCATTATATTGTACATATTGAAGATGGTTCTGCATTATGATATAAGAAATATAGAATCAAATAAGAATAAAATCTAAAACAAAAAAGAAGCAAAAAAAGGAATAAAAAGGTACGTGTATAGCATCATGTAATCATTAAAAGTGAGGTGAGTATCAGGCAAGCCTTCTAGATTGTCCTGGAGCTTCTTGATGCACTTATGCACAAAACTCCATCCTTCTTCACACTCCATTTCTGACATGTTAACGTATTCAAGAAAAATACCTAAATCTGCATTCAAATGTTTATGGATACTAGTAAATATGGTAGACATTAGAAATTCACAGAAAAATTGAATTAAGAATCATAGAAGTAGAACCTTTGTGAGAGCTGGAAAATTTGTTTGATTAAGAAAAAGATAGTAGGGTGTGGATTATCGTCAGGGTTAGGGTTTTATAGGAGATTATATTAGTCAAAACATGCATAAATATATAGCGTAAATCAAAATCCTGGATTTTTCACAAAAATCCATATCAATCCTCAGCTTAGTGAGTGGTATTACTCAGAGTAAGTTTCAACCCTACAGTCATCTCATTGCATGTCAGCAATGAGTCTAATGAAGTTTTCTCCCCTTCTCATTGCATGTCCCTAATGAGTCTAATTAAATTTTCTCTCTAAGTAGAGGTTTCTCTAAAAAAATCTCCTTATAACTTTTCCCATGGAGAGTATTATGGCAAGTAAATCTTCTCCCTATAGGAAGTCTTTTCTGGAACGTTCCCCAACCGATGATAGTCTTATGCGATACTAGTCAACCCATAATAGAGTTATCAGTTTCCTCTATTGATCATTTTAAAGTTTTTATCTGTTAATTTTATAAGAATCTTTCGTTGTTTGTTGAGAGTTTTCCTTATTAATTATCAGAGGATCTCCCAACTGTTAATTGATCATTTGAAAGTTTTTCTCTGTTAATTCTTAGAGAATATTTCGTTGTTTATTGAGAGTTTTTTTTTTTAATTCTCAGAGGATATCCTAATTGCTATTTATTATTGTTTTTAGGGAAAAAAATTATGTTAATTTTCAGAGAATCATTTATTGTTTGTTGAGAGTTTTCTCCGTTAATTCTCAAAGGATCTCCCAATTGTTATTTTTTTTGTAAGCAAGATATGTATTATAGCGAGTACAAAGGGTACTCAAACCTTGGTACAAAAGAAACGAGAAAAATCTCTACAAAAACCACAAAATTATCGACCAATTGCAATCTACGATAAGTGAAACCAAGGTTTTTTTTCTTCCGAAATCGTACATATCACAGTTGAGATGGGTAATTTTTCCGATAAAAGACAATCTCCAAACCAAAAACTTCACCTTCCAAACCAAATCAACTATATTACAATTCTAGTTCTTAATGATGATTTCGTTCCTTGTAGACCAAAGTGTCCAACACGTAGCCAACCACAAGCTTCCTTCCCTACCATCTCTAATCTTTTTTTTCAATACCTAAAGTATACCAATCTAAAAAAGTTCCTTTGAGGTCGATATTACCGTTGTAGGTGAACCCCAACCAAACCGCCACTTCTGACCAAACTATCCTCGCCACCGAAAACTTAAAGATGATATGCTTCAAGTTTTCAGCATTAGAGTCACAAAACCCACAATTGATATTACTTTTCGAAGAGATGATTCCCCAATGCACCAATCGATCCTTCGTCGGTAGTTTTTTCAAAAAACTCATCCACCCAAAAGCTTTAATTTTCAAAGGAACGAGAACTTTCCAAATCAAAATAAAAACTTCATCACCCCGATTCCTAGGGCCATAAGGAATACAAAATTGGTTTGACATCGAATAAAAAGATCTCACTGAGAACACATCTCCTAAATCCCAAGACAAAGTGTCTCTCATGTTGTTAATTGGTTTATGAGATGCTATAACATAAATTAAATTACTCAAAGAAGTCGTTACAGAAGTGGGATTGGCAGTCCCTAAAACATGCATCTCCAACGACTCCGAAATAGAATCTGGATGAACACCAGAATGCAGCAGCATGCCCATATCGATAACATCACTTTGAACCCCTTCATTGTTGGAAAATCGTAGTTCACCAGATAAACAATCGGCACTACCTTTAGATTTAGCTATTACCATGCCAACAACATCCAAAGAAAACCGATCCTCCGACATCTGATTTGAAAAATTAGTAGCATAATTTTCGAAGATGACACACAGAACAAACCCGAAATTTTGGGTCGCAACTACAGTACCAGATCCTGCAGGAAAAAAATGGTTGGTAAAAAATTGTTCTCTTCACTCCTATTATTATAATTCTCCTCCAGCCCCTCGCACTATATCCTTGGTCTCCCCATACCTAAAAACCATTCCTCAAACCTCCCAAACTAGCCACCGACACTTCTTTTAAAGACGAGATCGAGTACACTTCCGGATACTCCCTGTCAAAACTACCCTTACACGTCCAATTCACCTTCCAAAAGGGAGTATTAAAACCATTCCCCACGTTGAATTTAACATTCCTTATGAATATGTCCTCCGGATAAGTTTTGTTGATAAAGAGTAATTATATCCACCACGTGGAATGCGAAGACAAACTAATCCGGTTAGAGCTACTACGCGACACGTGTTGACAAATATCACCATATCTAGCTTGTAACATTTTGTACCACAAGTCCTCTGGCCCTTCAAGAATCATCCATCTCCATTTATGAAGTAAAGCCACATTGAAATCCTCGAACCTCTTTAAATTTAAACCTCCACTTTCATGTGGAAGACAAAGAAACTCCCAATTAATCCAATGTACAAACTATTATTTTCCTTCGAACTCCCCAAAGGAAACCACTTTGAAGCTTAATTATATCCCTTCAAATCTTCACCGACATCTTATAAAAAGAGAAATAAGAGATATGCAAGCTATTAAGAACTGATTTAACAAGCGTTAATCTCCCACAAAAACTCAAGAAACGACCATGCAAACTCGAGAGTCTTTTTTCCAACTTCAAAAGAATAGGGGTCCAAATGGCTATTCTCCTTGGATTGTACCCTATTGGGATGCCAAGAAAATGAAACTCCTTTTTCTCCGTCCTAAAAGCCAAGAATAAAGCCTCCTCTTCAAGAAAAGATGTCGAAGTATTGATACCTATCAATTTGCTCTTATGAAAATTGATTCCAAGACCCGAGACAAGTTCAAAACCCCTTAAAATCGATTTAATGGCGCAAATGTGTCTCCAACTCCCATCATCGATCAATAAAGTGTCATCCACAAATTGGAGAATATCAATACAAAAATTTGATTTTACGTGAGCACCCGAGAATTCACCATTCCGAACCGAATTCCTAACCAAGCTAGTCAATCCTTCTGCTACAATCACGAAAAGAAAAGGTGAAAGAGGATCACCTTACCTCAATCCTCTCTCCACCTCAAATTCCTTTGTTGGACTACCATTTACCAACACAAATATCTTACTAGAAAAAATTGTAGCTTCCATCCACCTCATCCAATGATTACCAAAGCCCATCATTCTCATCAAGAACCTAAGAAAGTTCTAACTAACTTTGTCATAGGCCTTCTCAAAATCCACCTTAAAGAGGGAAACAACTTTCTTCTCTTTGAAAGCATAATCCACCAACTCATTCGCCACCAAAACCCCTTCTAGAAGTTGTCTATTTGGCACAAAAGCACTTTGGCAATTTGAGATGATAGAATTCCAAACAATCTTGATTCTTCCCGCCAAAAGTTTGGCCAAAGCCATATACAAGCAACCAACTAGACAAATGGGTCTATAATCATCAAAATCCAAAGGATTCTCACGTTTTGGAATTAAAGTGAAAAAGGAAGAAGTGATAGCCTTGGATAAGACCGCCCCATTATGAAATTCATTAAAAAAGTGGATGAAATCCCTTTTAATGAAGTTCCAACACTTCTTAATGAAAAGGAAAGTGTAGCCACCGAGTCCCGGACTTTTAGACCCCTCACAATCCCAAACTGCATTCTTGATTTCCTTCTCCAAGAAATGTCTCTCAAGGAAATTCCGCTCCTGACCATTAAGAGTATTGAAATGCCCTCCCTCCAAGGTAGGCCTTAAAAAATCCAGTTCTACGAACTTCTTAGAAAAGTGAATTTTAACCTCCTCTTTAACCTCTTCCACCGTGTTCAACATCCCTCGACTAGAATTAACCGATCCAATAAAATTATGTCTCCACCTCTCCTTCATAATGCTATGGAAATAACGACTATTGTTGTCACCATTGTTAAGCCATTTTAGCCTAGACTTTTGAATAAGGATGTTTTCCTTGATTCTCAAGTTCAACCAAAACTTACTAGAAGTTCTCTTCCAATTCTCTATATCCTCCTCCGATAAAGGATCATGAATCATAGTGGCCATAAAATCTCCTCTATTAATCTCATCAATACTCTCCTCGGCCACTAAATCACTATCCATTATGAAGTCCATAAACTCTTTTATCTCCATACTCCGGCTATAAGACCCCTACCTTTTTTCTCCCTCAACGAAGTAATATCGTTAAAATCACCACCAATGCACCAATCTCCATCCGAAAATTTGGACTTCAAGGAAAGGAGATTACTCCAAAGCCTTCTTTTAGATTCAATATCACATGGAGAGTACACATTTACCATATATAAAAAACTACCCTTCCACCAAACGTTTACACCAACAAAACCCTCTCCTTTAAAACTACAAAAAAACCTCCACACTCCCTTTCTTCCATTAGATAATGAGGCAGCCTGAAATCCAGGTTGAATTAGAGAAAGACCACCCTATGTCCTCATTAGACCAAAAGCTTCTAGACAAAGCCTCCGACATAATTGAAAGTTTAGTTTCATGGATCATAAACATGTCCGCTTTGCCATTCTTAATAACTTTACTAATCATTTTCATTTTAACCGCCATTCCTCCCCCTCTAATATTATAAGAGCCTATAATCATTTTTGAACCTCTTTTAACGCCTTTCCTCCCAACCTTTTCTCTTTGTCATTTCTCTCCATTTCATTCATTCTATTATTGTAATCCTTCTTTAAATCGGCGACTATAATACAAAGATTAGATATTGCTTCTCACAAATTTCCACCCACCATTGAGTCTAAATTTTCCCACAAACGCCTATTTCTCCGAACTATGTCAGATTCAGCTGAGTTGTTTTCATAAAAAACTGGGGTTGCTGTCTCTATATAACTACCTCCTACACTATTAGCATTTAAAATACCCTAATAATCACCAATTGTATCATTACCTTCATGCGCTCCCTTTTTGACCAAAATTAAACTCCTATTTTATTAACTCCATGCTTTAATGTATTTCTGCCTTTATTACGTTTAAAAGGCCCTCCCATATTTTTAAATCTCATAAGTTTCTTTTTAATTACCAGTTTCCTGACTTCCTTGCGGTCCCCACCAAAAGACTCATTATTAAAATTCTCTCTACACGAATCACTAAGCTCTTCAATCGAGTGTGAGGAAATTATCAGCTGATTCGTGTCTATGTTCTCTGCATTGGTAGAAAGTGTGTCCCCACCTTTTCTAAAAATATCCACCCAACAAAGCACTCTAGACTCCACGTTTGTACCAAGGGAACTAGAAAAAATATTGTTGACTTCCCAGATCCGTTAGATTGCGTGTCTTCCCTAAACTTCTCAACTGCCCCCATCAAACATACCTTTTTTCCTACTTTATGACAATGACTTTTTACCTTGCAGCAGTGACTTTTTATTTTCTCAATGAACCCTGATTCCCCATACACCCTGATCTTCCCTCCATCTTCCACCGGAGCTTCATCCTCCATCATTGTCGTTGCCTAAACTTCACTACCTTCACTTCCATCATAGACTTCAAAATTATTCTCTTTGACACTCCAATTGTCATCTGAACTAGACACCTCCGATTTCTTTTCTTGTTGCTCTGGGTTCATTGTTCTCCAAGGACCAAAGGAATCCTCCCTCAAAATAATGGTGTAAACAACATCATCAATAACCACCTCTATACAATTTTTCAAAGAGTGAAACAATGGTACTCATATTATGAACCTCGCAACATCCATGAATGTTTTCCTCTAAGTATTCTAATCCGAGCAGATATAGGTTCCAAAGATGCTTGCTAAGCACTCTATGAATTCTAGGTTACAAGCATGGAAATGAATGCCATATGCTATAACCCAGATGTAATACCTCAAAATTTGCCCTCATATTCATTCCCTCTACTGGCTTACCGCTTCGCATTCATCTGCATATTCCACTAGGTCATTAACATTCATAATCATGCATTTCATTAATCCCAAGGCATGGGACCGAAGCATCTTCTGGTGATATAACTCTTCCTATTCAGAGGTGATTTATCTGACTACTACACTCAAGAATGTTCCTTAGTTATGTGCATCGCAGGTGTTAGGATTTCATTAAAATCATAAGTGAGTTTCGCTATAAACGGTGGTTCGCAAATGACTTATGTTTGACATTTAAATCACGAGTTAGGGTTTATTTCCCTAATTAAGTGATACTCGATAAAGTTTCCTTGCGAAATGTGTTCATAGGCGATCTTGTCGTTCAAGGGATTCCATTATTACTTGAGACACAATTTATTGAAGATCATAGTGCATGCATAACTGATTAGGGTTTTCATGAAAAATGAATGTGGGTTTATGGTACGAGAGACCAAGTTGTGGATCCTTATGATAATCAGGGCACTGTGGTCCTCTTTATAGTTCGTTGTTGGTAATACATGTCAATGGGGTTTGGATTTGAAGGTTGGCTGAAGATCGAGGATTCATTGAAGACTCGAGTTTGAATTAAATTGGGGGTTTAAGTTGGATTAAACGTGTTAAGATTGGGCGCAAGGATTACTTGGGTTTCAATAATCTTTTTCCATGCTAATATTCACTTTTTGTTTATTATCCAAATTAAGCCCATAAACTTTGTTTTAGTTCATTATCCACGTTAAACAATTCAATTCTAACCTCCACTTTGGATCCTTTTCAAGGCTCATTTGTTTAATCTAGTATCCAAGAGTCTAGTTCCAATTTAAATAAGTGGATTTATTCTAATTTCACTTGTCCACTTTTTTAGCCAATTAACAACAGTATTCCAAGAACGCATATTATCCATATTTCTTTATGTCGAGTTTAAAACTCATTGATTATTTTTCCGGTTACCATCAAATCTTCATTGGGCCCATGTCATTTAATTGCGAGGCCCACCAACCTTTTCTTTTTCTTTTATTGTTTTTATTGTTTTTAAGAAAATTAGGATATAAAAAAGAGTATTACCCTCCCTTTCAATTTTTTGGCATGCTGAGATTTTTCTAATAGATTTTTTTTCTCTCTTGTGACAATTCACTCAATGGAATTCATTACAAAACAACAGAATTTTTCTAATTTTCAGAAGGAAATTCAATGAATCATCAAGAAGGTATCAATTAAATTCAATTACAAAATAAATAAAAGGTTTAGTTACAAGGGAGTTACAAATATAAAAAAAAAAACTCAGAGAATACAAAAGGGGTTCCATAATTTTTTACAACAGAAAAGGTTTTCTGAAAATAAAACAAAGGGTAACATATCAGAAAAAATCAGTTGGAAATCTCCAACTGATGTAACAGAATTCTGCAGAAGGAAAAGAAAGAAAGTTATCCAACTGATAAAAAGGGGAAAAATTATGCAGAGGTTTTTTGGATGCAAACTCAGAACCATCTCCAATCTCTTTTCTTTAATTTATCACCACAAATGTTCATTAGCTTCACCAATCGTTCTTCGAATCTTCACTCTCCATTTTCCAATCTCAATCTCCATCTTCAATCTTCTCAACTCTCTTCCAATCTTCAAAAACCTTTCATCATCTTTAACTACGAACCATCATCACCACTCCAAAGCATCCTTCATCATCAAGAATCCTGCAAAAAATCTAATTTATCATCAACAACAATAGTCTCTACATAACCAGATTCAACAGAAACGACATTAACACGGTTCACACTTCAAGAACGTAACGAATCAATGCACAAATTCGCATCATAACAAGAACGTTAGAAGAAGAAGAGAAAATTTAGAGATAGCGGATCCGTTGAACGTACCTGAAGCATAGCATCGTCATCATCACCTCCTCACTATTTCTTTGACCACCACATCTTCATCAATTTTAATTTTCACACCTTGAATCTCCAATCTTCAACAATTGTAACATCAACATCTTCAAGCAACTGAGATGATTCAGTGCGGCTGAGAATCATCCAAGAAGAATTGGTTCCCCTTCGACATCGACGTTGCAACCTTGATTACTTCAGAATCAGATTCAGAACTTGTAGCATAGATTCGACGTATCCGCGATGCAATCGTAGTAGTGAACCTCAACACTTCATTAATTCTACACCATTCTGCATCAGCGATCATCATCTCTCAACTGAAACAACATCAACTTTGGCCTGCATCATCATCTGAACTTGTAATTCTCAATATCGATTTTTTTTCTCGTCTTCGAGCTTCATCGGTTCTTCAGTCTTTCCTGCAAGATTCAACAACACGCTTAACAAAAGTCGCAACGAAATCACATACACAAAGAATCAACAATAATCATCTCAATGTGACAAATTCAGATTTGCAGTGAGAAGGTGGAAATTTATCAATGACGAAGGACACAACAATGAACTGAATGCGACCAAACGAATTGAGGAGTCTTACCGTAAACTATGCGTAAAGGCCACCGTGGCCGAGTCACAACGACAAGCTTGAAACATGCGACGAACACATCATCTCAGATCGTCGTTGCATCATTTTCGTTCTTGTATAAATCTTGTGAGAGGATGCGAAGACGACGAACGGCGATGATGGTTTTGTTTGGCTTCGACGACGAAGTTTTCAGTGAGGTTTGACGGAGTATTCGCGGTAAGAGATCGATTGGAGTCTTAACGAAGAAGATGAAGGCGTTTGTGTGATGCCGAATGACGAAGACGAGGTGGAAAATACAGAAAGAAGATCGCGACGGGAGATTTCGAGGGTCAAGGTGCAAAGGATACGATGGAGGCGTTATTTCTTTGGTCGGCTATAATGATTTCGTGAGAAGGGGTTCAGTGAGTGATGGAGGCATCGGCCGCCGTCAATGAGAGGGAGAGTATTATCGTTGATGTCGCGGCGATGCACGGCGCGATGGAGAAGAGGCTTTAGCCGTTTTTCGTTTACGGAAGAAGAAGAAGAGGTGAAGAGTGCGCCTTTGGATTTTTTTTCCTAATTATTGAGTTAGGGTTGATGAATAGGGTTCTTGGATTGGGCTCTGAACACCATGGATTCATTATCACACCTGCAATTCGCTATTCCCACCACCCTGCACTAGCTGACCGTGAATTGGGCCTTTTGGCCATTGTAGTTCTATCCACACCTACCAATTTCATCATACACCCCCTCCTGCGGGTTTTTCTTCTTGGGAATGGGCCCCAGACTCTATGGGCTTTCTATTCGCGCCCCATAGTCACTAATACACCCCCTGAGTTTTATTTTTATTTGTTGTCTCTAAGAAACGTTTAATTATTTTTCATGTAAAAATTTGTTACTTAAGTTTCTTGTTAAATCATTGTTGGATTAATGATAATCCATTCTCTTGATTTTTCCTAATTATTTTTATTTTTTCATTAATTTTAATTATTAGTGAATTAATTTTGGACTAAAGTGTTCATGAGGTTTTTTGAGCGATATTCATCGATTTCGATTATGGTGGATCTTCACAAAATGATTATGGAAGATAAGAATTTATTTTGCTTATGGAGATCACAAGACCTTGCTTGAAGTGTTTTTTTGGATTTCTTTTGTGTGAAGAATCGGCACTTCGATCATGTAAGTAATCTCGATTCTCCATTTTAATGCACCATTCTAGATGTATGCGACTTAGGATCATATAACTTAAGGTGCATATTGAGACCTCCCACCTGAGGCACTGGATTTATTTGTGAGTTATGATGTTATATGTCGATTTCGGAGCTTAGTGATTAGGTTACGAATTGTAGAATTTGGTTCCTTTCACGTTCCCTTAAAACACCATTTTTTGCCCGTTTCGTCGCAATTATTAAAAATAGTTTTAGGTGAGATAAAATTCTGGAAAAATTCATAAGTGATCCTCATCCTCTTAATTAATTTGTCATATTTTTTGTTTCCAGATTTGGGTGGTTTTAATAATTAATTTGGATTTTAGATCACAAGCTGTCCCAAAAAGGAGTGTTTTGGCATAAGGGACCGAAATTGTTTTTTCCCCATAGGTGTGAAACCTATTTTTTGTGTGTGATTAATCACTGTAATTTGTGACATTATGATGCTCATTAGGCATTTTTTTCATAATTTTTAGTGCCCTTTTTGATCCACTTTGTGGAGTTGTTTTTCAATAACCATGATTTGTTACCTTGCTAGTCAAGGAATTGTTTTGGCACTTTGGTGCATAATTTTGTGGAATCCTTTTAGACCATGTTAGATATTGACTATATCATTCCAGGTATTTAATTTAATAATTTTTAAAGGCTTTTTGCTATTTTTTCATGTCACCTAGATCCTAGGTTGATTCATGTGTGTATTTGCTCCATATCCTAGGATTTAGAAAGGCATTCATGCCATTTGCTTGAGATGCTTTTTGGTAACTTTTAGGAGTTAATTATAGGTCACTTTTAGGTCCTTAATTCCAGTTATAGGCCACTTTTTTAACCATACTCATTTGGTTTGTTTTGGTGTTTCAAAGTGCATAATTATGTGAACATATTTTGCCCTAAACTAGATTCTCTTCTCCTCTAAATAATAACTTGAATTATGTGGAAATCATTAATGCCTATTCATGCATTCTAATTGCATCTCATACCTTGTATGCTACTGACCCATAATCATTTCATTCATATTCACATGCCATTCTTCCTTAGTTTGCATCATGTGCGATCTTATGCGATGTTTGTTCCATTTCATCTCACATCTTCTTCTCATTGCTCCACATGCCTAATCCATTGCATCCATGATTGTATATTCATGCATCCTCATTCATAAGCATTCACTACTGACATTGATGTTCATTTAATGTACTAATTCATGCTTGTAAGCCATATGCATTCATACTTCATCCATGAGCCTTAACTTGCATTTATGTGAACTTAGGTGAACTTTTTGTACATAGTTTGACATAGTTTGATCTTGTGAGGTATCCTAGCATACTTAGGGACCTATAGCATGTAGCTACTGACTTTAGAAGTCATGTAACCTTTAGGTACCTTCACCTTTAGACTTAGGTCTTATTTTGAACCCTAGTTCCATTCTAGGACGTTTATGGTACTTAATCGCTTTCATGCTTTGATTTTACTTCCAATGTGCATTGTCATGCTAACTTTTGTTTTGTAGGGGGGAAGATTGAGGTAAACATTACTTCATTCCCATCTCTTATTCATTTTAATTTTGTTTGCCTTAGCACCTTGTGCTTTGCTTTTAGGCTTTCCCTTTCCTTAGAGACAACTTAACTTCCTTAGGAAGTAAGTTAGTTTCTAACTCTTTTTTCTTCTTTTCCTTTTCTTCCTTAGGATTAGAAAACCTCATTAACCATAGGATCTCCTTTGTAAATAAATAACTTAGGGTGTGTCTTAGTTTCCCTTAGTTTGTCCTTTTTTCAATTTGAGTCATTCTTTCTCTCCTCATAAAGAAAATAATAAAACATATAAGGATAAACCAAACAATCTTGTACGACACGAAACTTTGTTGCGGAGTGCTTATACGCGTCCTGTTTCGGGGCGAGGTGTAAATATTCACCGCGATGGATAGGTCTTAGTACAAGACCGTTCACAAACAAATTCAAAACACTTATCATAAAAGACAAAAAAAAATAACAAGCGACTATCCTACGGGAACTTCTTTTCTCATCTCACTCACTCACAACGCGAACTCGTGACGACTTGTCTCGCATGCAAGACGGTAAACGCACTTGTACCAGACGAGCCTGCAACACCTGAGCATAGACATACGCAGTTCCAACATAAAAAACACAAACAAATAGTTCCCGCCTTAGTTAGGCGAACTACGTCGACTCTGATCCTCATTATCCCGATGAGGTACGTAGGCAGCAGGGTAGGGCCCGTTCGAGCACACTCTTTATTTTCCCTACATTTCCCCTTTCTTTCCATTTTCTTATTTTAGTTCATTTCTCATTTCCATTCCCTTTCTTCCAGTTAGCAGTTTTGTTCAGCAACATCTTTATTTCTCACCCTTTGAAGCAAGCAAGCAAGCGTGGATCCCGTCGGGTACGACGGACGATCTGGGGTGCTAATACCTTCCCAGGTCGTAACCGACTCCCGAACTCAGATCTTTGGTTCGCAAGGCCTCGTCCTTTTCCTTCTTCCTTAGGTTTGTGAAACATTACCTTTCCCATTCCTTTGGGATAAAAATGTCTGGCTGGCGACTCTACCTTTTCCGCGCCAGTTTCGCGTTCGTACTAGGATGAAAATCCCGGGAGCGACAGCTGGCGACTATGCTGGGGAATAACCTGATTCTTCCGGTTTCCCTTGTAGAGTCAATCCTAGCACCTGTTTGGTTTTGTTTCTTTGGGTGTTTATATGCTTGTTGCTGTGTGCTTTAGTTTAGCTTTACTGTTTTCATTTACAGCTTTTATTTACAACTTTACTTTACCGCATTTATTTACCGCTTTCAGTATTTTATTTTCCATGCATCATATTATACTGGACTGTCTGGCTGTGCTGGTTTTCATTTTTTCTGTGGGATGGGGTTACTGTGAGATGAGCTCGTAACCGGGGCTCGAGTGCACCCTAGGACTTAGAGTGGTTCCACTTTGGCTTCATGGCATCTTGCTATGTTGGTAGTAGTGAGTTCCACACCTTGACTTGCGACCTTCTCGGGAATGTGTTGGTTCCAGAATCTTTCTGGGGCAATACGCTACCTTGATAGTTATGTGCAGTCAGGGGACCGATCATTGAGAACCTTTGTGGAAACATCCCTCTCCAGTGATAACAGTGGCAGACCACATTTGTTGGCAAACCCACTCGCATCCGAGGGCCCACTGGGAACTCGCATAGGATGGCCTGGTTCTCTCATAGGAATCCAGTCAAGGCAAACTGTTCGTATGACGATAGTATTGTACCCTTCGGGATGAATGTACTATTGTTTCTCGATTCAGTGCTTGAAGCTGAGGACTTATGAGGGATGCTTGTTTCCTTGGACTCAGCTGAGACCTCCCTGAGTAGTACATAATGCCAAACCGATTCCTTGATTTGGTCATGAGCCATTTCTCGGAAATGGTGAACGTATTATTACTTTTCGGCTTTGAGAGTCCATGATGTTGACCCGAGTAGCACACCCGTGAGATTGGGAGGGGTTTGCAGGTTTGCAGGAACCCTAAACTTCAACATACCCGCTTTGCCAGTGTTGTTTTATGATATTATCTGGTGCTATATGGTTCTTTGATTCTGAGATCCGGGATTTCTATTCAGAGAAATGCTACTGTGATTACCATGGTGACCCTGATATTGTGACTGTTATTATGACTCTCCACAGACACTTGGCTCATTGTTCAGTTTCAACACCATCAGTGATTATTCAACTATGTGATCCAATTCTACAGTTATTGGGTTCTAGGTTATGGGGTTCTATACAGAGATGGTGCCGCTATTATGGTTCTATACAGACAGTTGATTCACTGCTCAACACCAGCATCAGACCATTGATCACATGCCTGTTGCATACATGACATCATAGCATTTCTGCACACATGTTCAGTTATTTCCGAGGATCACATATCTGAATCATGCCATTGGACTTTGTCTGTGTCAAAACTTGAATCAAAGCAGTTAGATTCCTCAGAAATAATTGAACATGGCATTTGCATACATCCTTGCATTCTTGACAGGTGTTCAGAGACACATTCTTTTCCAGACTTGATTTCTCATCAAAATGGACAACTTGAATCACATTCATCAAGGTATATATTTGAAGCAACTCTGGGTGGAGGTAACCGAAAGGAAGACCCAACTGGGGCAATTCAGGGCCGAGGTACAAGCTTTATTGCAGAATCAGAAACTGTTGAAAGAGGAAGTCAACCAGATGAAGACTCAGATAAGCCGGTTATGGAAATCCTGAATGTGGTGTCAAGGAAAGGAAGCTATTTTCATCCCTAGTGAGGGGAACTACGCTGCTCTGATTCTCCATTGGTCAATGGAGATACGTAGGCAGGAGATCACATGAGATCTTTCCGAGCAACCTTATTTATTAACCTTATCAACCTCTGCCCGCCAGATGTCGTTTGTCAGCATTCAACCTCAGCTTCCCAAGAGATTCCTAGGGACAGAGCATATGGGTAAAGTCCAGAACAACTTGAGAAGAAGTTTGATCATACTTTGAGGTCGTACGTGCAATGAGTTTCCTCATTTACTCAAGTTCAAACCAGTTGGGCTAATCACATCAGGATCATCTCCGACAAAGCTTCCTTTGAGGTTTCAATGCCAAGTATGACTACCGTTCTGGGGCACCTGGCCTTTTAATTGAAGATTGCAAATCTTTCAGAGACAAGGGTAAAAACAAGGTCGCGAATGTGATTGACTTCAAGACTATTGTGTTCGCACCAGGTAAAGGTGGGAATATGGCGCCGAATCAGTAATAGGAAGAACATCCAGACTGCTGACTGTTGAAAGTCTCCGAGAGCAACAAATCCAGACAGAGTCGGACCTCCTCAATAATGGAGACCACGACGTAAAGGCTAGATGCAAGTACCACTCAGGGGCATTTAGACATACCATTTGACAACTGTGATGCGTTCAGGCACAAGGTTCAAATTTTGATCGACTCAAAGGTCGTCATGCCAGAAGGTCTGCTCACATATTGAAATCTCCTCATCAAATTGGCATCTTAGTTTGCAAGGGCATCTTCAGAGGCAATAAGTCCAGACGGAGTCAAGTCTCCTCAATGATGGCAATGTTCAGCTTCTTTACTGCATTTTCATTTCTAGTTTGTTTAAACATTTGTATGCATGCATGAAACTTATTTGTTTTTAAATGATAACCATAATAAAATGCACATGTTTCTCTTGAAGTAATCCATTCGTATTCACTCATGATTTTGTGTATGTGCATTGCAATACCAACTGTTGTGCTTAAACTCTATCAGGGAGGATGACAAAATGAGAACGCAAAAACTTTAATTGTGTGCTTTTGAGAAAGACCCTGTTGATGATGTACAGGCATTGTTTCAAATCCTAAACACCGGAGATATAAGGGAGATAGACCCTCGCCAACCCATTTGAGCCTTGAAGTAGGAGTTTCTTTTCGCATGGAAAAAACCCTTGCATTTAACCCAGGGGCAGGGTAGGCGTCAGTTAGTTTGACCTAGCGTTCAAATTTCAAAAAGGAGTGTACATATGAGGATCCATTACCTTTCGCTTTACCAAATCAAGAGGTCCAATGACTAGAAACCACAATGGTTATCCCAAGCAAGAGGTCCAGAGATCGGAAACCACAATGGTTATCCCTTATCAACCAAGAAGTGAGACAGTCACGACCCTTTCAAAGCAATCAAGACAAACAATGTCACACGATTCGTTCAAAAAAAAAGAATTAAAAAAAATGATGAGAAAGCCCGCTAAGTCGAAACTTGAAAACAAGAGACTTAGGCAAAAATTAGGGCATCCCGCTGGACTTCACAATCAAAGATTCACAAGAATCAGTCCAGGCAAAAGTTAGGGATAAGAAAAATAATGCAAAAGCAAAAGATGAAAAGGATTACACAAGAAAGATCCTTGAACAAGAACAAAGTCATGTGATACAGACACAAAAGGCAAAGGGGTGACTGACTCCAAACAACAACTTGATTGGTGCTTAAACCTTTAGTGTAATTGGTTCCTCAACCATCACAAAACTCTTTTTGAGAAATGAGCGCTTGTGAAAGCTAGCCGAAAATAGGAATGGAGAACATCACGAAGATGGGTGGGCATAAATAAAATTCGAGCCTATATCCTTTGTTTCTATAACCGTGAACCGGGCCATGATGCAACCCTCAAAAGTCCTAACTGAAACAGGGTTATTTCAAGAGCGTACTACCACGAGACCGCGTTCCTGACTTCTATGAGCGGTGTTGAAAGATCTTTGTTGGTGTTGCATGTACATGCTTTCTATTATTAAAAAAATATTAATGTCGTATCTTAACCAGTGATTCGCTCACAAAGGTTTGCGACATCTTTTTCAGTAAAACTTCAAGATTAACATGGATGTTGCATTAGAATTTTCATTCTTAGAATAAACATTTTCTGCTTGCATATATTTGTTGGGCATCATAAAAATTCACATATGAAACTTCAGTCCAGAAGCTTAATCTTGCCAAAGTTGAGAAGTCTGAAACTCCCGAAGGGCCAGCATATGAAGATGCACTTTTCCAAGAAACTCCATTGAGTGGAGACTTTCCCAATAGTCGTGGTAAGAGCCAACTAATCTGGGGCAATCACGTCGAGCAATCTCTCCAAAGTTCAGCCAAACTGGGGCAATCACTTTGAGATTCAAATCGCTCAAAGAGCCAACTAATCTGGGGCAATCACGTCGCCAAACTGGGGCAATCACTTCGAGATCCAATCTTTCAAAGAACAAATGGTATGGGTATTTTCTTCAAAGCACAAGTCAGTCATAGATGATCACTTCAAGGGCATGAGAAGTCACTCTCTCCCGAAGACCGTCAATTCAAAGCGCCTATCCGAAGTTCAAAATACTGGGGCAGAATATCTCACAGTGATATGAGGCTTTTCATGAATCCTTGCGAGGCAAATTCTTGCACAGACCATGCAGTCTGGGGCAGTTATCTCGAGATCCGATGAATCTCTCCAAGAGTTTGAAGACACTGAGGCATTTCATATGCCATGTTTTCTGTAAAATCCTCTTGAGACATTTACTTCTGATGTACCTTAATTTGAGGCGAGTCGAAAATTGCAAAGAATCATTGTTCACTCATGATTAGTCGACAACCTATCAACCCAAGGCTAGGGGCAAAGCCATTGTCAGCATAGTACTGCAAGAGTTGTTTCATCTGCGGACTTCATCGATCAAGGTTCCTTAGCAAGTCTCATGGAAGGTTACTTCTTGAGAAGAAGGGTCATCGTCTCTCATCACCAGCATGAGACGCCTTACATCTCTCATTCCCAACATGAGAGGATTTATCTCTTATCCCCAGTAAGTGGCAGCTTGAGCTTTTAGCTTCAGCATGAAGCTTTATCATTGACATCACCCGTCATCCCCAGTAATGTGGAAGTTGAAATTTCTCCCAGCAAGGTAGCAGAAGGTGGGTGTCATCCCCAAGCAGGAGTTTCCCTTCAGACAGGGGCAATTCTCGGCAGTATAAGGAGTGTTTTGCCTCCCCAGCAATCGCTTCCTCAGCAGTATCATGCCTTTGGTCCCCAACCAAGTCAGGAGGTCCTCACTTCCCCACCAGGGTACAAGAAGAGTTCATCTCCAGTAGGGTCTTGGCACTCCAATCTCAAAGTCCAATTTATTTTTGGCTGTGGCGGCTGTTCAGAGCCGGTGAATTATTAACAGCATCCCCCGCAGAGTTGTTTCCTCCTCACAAAGATTAGTCAGATCAATGCAGTGATCATCAGTTCCTCCCCAGTCAAGCCATATGGGATACTTGCAGTCTTCTTGTCAGAAGATCTCTTTGCATTTGCATATGCATAATCATCATCACATTTGCATCCTCCAAAGCGTAGCATTTCCATCGTCATGGAGCATTACGCCATAAATCCAAACATATGCATCCCAGCATGGGCCAGTTTTGAGGTATATTACGAACATCTTCTCGACCTGAAGTACTCCGCACAGAGGATACCAATATCAGTTCCAGACATCTTTGTCTTTTCAAGCCAATGTTTGTCACTTATTCCGCGTCTTGTTTGGTACAGCAGTCGCGTCGCAGGTTCCCGTTTTGTACAACGGTCCTGTTTGCTTGGGCTCTCGTTTATGTACAACGATCTCGTTCCATCTTGTCCTACTTTCTTTGTTTCGGGTTACCGCCTGCGGCCGGTGTACCTTTGCGTCTCCATTCGAGGATGGTTTCGTGTTAGATCCGAGGATCTTTTGAATTGTCATTCGAGGATGGCATTTCTTTTCTTCAAGTCCTTCTGCGGTTGGTCTTGTTGTTTTGTGTGGCTATTATTCGAGGATAGTAGTTCACTTTTTGAGCTTATTGATCGAGGTCAGTTTGTCTCTTTTGCAAAGTCTGTCTGAGGTCAGCTTTGTGTTCGGTTATCAGTCGAGGCTGGTATACCTTTGCGTCTCCATTCGAGGATGGTTTCGTGTTAGATCCGAGGATCTTTTGGATTGTCATCCGAGGATGGCATCCTTTTCTTCAAGTCCTTCTGCGGTTGGTCTTGTTTGTGGCTATTATTCGAGGATAGTAGTTCACTTTTTGAGCTTATTGATCGAGGTCAGTTTGTCTCTTTTGCAAAGTCTGTCTGAGGTCAGCTTTGTGTTTGGTTATCAGTCGAGGCTGATATACCTTTGCGTCTCCATTCGAGGATGGTTTCGTGTTAGATCCGAGGATCTTTTGGATTGTCATTCGAGGATGGCATCCTTTTCTTCAAGTCCTTCTGCGGTTGGTCTTGTTTGTGGCTATTATTCGAGGATAGTTGTTCACTTTTTTGAGCTTATTGATCGAGGTCAGTTTGTCTCTTTTGCAAAGTCTGTCTGAGGTCAGCTTTGTGTTTGGTTATCAGTCGAGGCTGGTATACCTTTGCGTCTCTATTCGAGGATGGTTTCGTGTTAGATCCGAGGATCTTTTGATTTGTCATTCGAGGATGGCATTTCTTTTCTTCAAGTCCTTCCGAGGTTGGTCTTGTTGTTGTGGCTATTATTCGAGGATAGTAGTTCACTTTTTGAGCTTATTGATTGAGGTCAGTTTGTCTCTTTTGCAAAGTCTGTCTGAGGTCAGCTTTGTGTTTGGTTATCAGTCGAGGCTGGTATACCTTTGCGTCTCCATTCGAGGATGGTTTCGTGTTAGATCCGAGGATCTTTTGAGTTGTCATTCGAGGATGGCATTTCTTTTCTTCAAGTCCTTCTACGGTTGGTCTTGTTTGTTGTGGCTATTATTCGAGGATAGTAGTTCACTTTTCGAGCTTATTGATTGAGGTCAGTTTGTCTCTTTCACAAAGTCTGTCTGAGGCCAGTCTTTGTTTGTTGGTGGTTATCGCCTGCGGCCGGTATACCATGGTGTTTCTATTCGAGGAGGGTTTTAGTACTGGATCCGAGGATCCCGTGTGAGTGGTCTTTCGAGGATGACATTCTTCCCAGCATATTCCCACCTGGTTCTATTTTCGCTACCTATTCAGAGGTCAAAATCAAAAAAATATAAATAAATAAATGGGCAGATGACATTTTTGTTGCCCTCAGTGTGCAAATTTTCAGGTTTTATTCGAGTATTCAATCACTCCATACCTTGAACGTCTAAAAGTTGTTGCAATTATTCGTTCAGGTATGCAGATGATTGAATAGGGGCAGCTGTAATACCTCAAAATTTGCCCTCATATTCATTCCCTCTACTGGCTTACCGCTTCGCATTCATCTGCATATTCCACTAGGTCATTAACATTCATAATCATGCATTTCATTAATCCCAAGGCATGGGACCGAAGCATATTCTGGTGATATAAATCTTCCTATTCAGAGGTGATTTATCTGACTACTACACTCAAGAATGCTCCTTAGTTGTGTGCATCGCAGGTGTTAGGGTTTCATTAAAATCATAAGTGAGTTTCGCTATAAACGGTGGTTCGCAAATGACTTATGTTTGACATTTAAATCACGAGTTAGGGTTTATTTCCCTAATTAAGTGATACTCGATAAAGTTTCCTTGCGAAATGTGTTCATAGGTGATCTTGTCGTTCAAGAGATTCCATTATTACTTGAGACACAATTTATTGAAGATCATAGTGCATGCATAGCTGATTAGGGTTTTCATGACAAATGAATGTGGGTTTATGGTACGAGAGACCAAGTTGTGGATCCTTATGATAATCAGGGCACTGTGGTCCTCTTTATAGTTCATTGTTGGTAATACAGGTCAATGGGGTTTGGATTTGAAGGTTGGCTGAAGATCGAGGATTCATTGAAGACTCGAGTTTGAATTAGATTGGGGGTTTAAGTTGGATTAAACATGTTAAGATTGGGCGCAAAGATTACTTGGGTTTCAATAATCTTTTTCCATGCTAATATTCACTTTTTGTTTATTATCCAAATTAAGCCCATAAACTTTGTTTTAGTTCATTATCCATGTTAAACAATTCAATTCTAACCTCCACTTTGGATCCTTTTCAAGGCTCATTTGTTTAATCTAGTATCCAAGAGTCTAGTTCCAATTTCAATAAGCGGATTTATTCTAATTTCACTTGTCCACTTTTTTAGCCAATTAACAACATTATTCCAAGAACGCATATTATCCATATTTCTTTATGTCGAGTTTAAAACTCATTGATTATTTTTCCGGTTACCATCAAATCTTCATTGGGCCCATGTCATTTAATTGCGAGGCCCACCAACCTTTTCTTTTTCTTTTTTTCTTTTTATTGTTTTTAAGAAAATTAGGATATAAAAAAGAGTATTACCCTCCCTTTCAATTTTTTGGCATGCTGAGATTTTTCTAATAGATTTTTTTCTCTCTTGTGACAATTCACTCAATGGAATTCATTACAAAACAACATAACTTTTCTAATTTTCAGAAGGAAATTCAATGAATCATCAAGAAGGTATCAGTTAAATTCAATTACAAAATAAATAAAAGGTTTAGTTACAAGGGAGTTACAAATATAAAAAAAAACGAAAAACTCAGAGAATACAAAAGGGGTTCCATAATTTTTTACAACAGAAAAGGTTTTCTGAAAATAAAACAAAGGGTAACATATCAGAAAAAATCAGTTGGAAATCTCCAACTGATGTAACAGAATTCTGCAGAAGGAAAAGAAAGAAAGTTATCCAACGGATAAAAAGGGGAAAAATTATGCAGAGGTTTTTTGGATGCAAACTCAGAACCATCTCCAATCTCTTTTCTTTAATTTATCACCACAAATGTTCATTAGCTTCACCAATCGTTCTTCGAATCTTCACTCTCCATTTTCCAATCTCAATCTCCATCTTCAATCTTCTCAACTCTCTTCCAATCTTCAAAAACCTTTCATCATCTTCAACTACGAATCATCATCACCACTCCAAAGCATCCTTCATCATCAAGAATCCTGCAAAAAATCTAATTTATCATCAACAACAATAGTCTCTACATAACCAGATTCAACAGAAACGACATTAACACGGTTCACACTTCAAGAACGTAACGAATCAATGCACAAATTCGCATCATAACAAGAACGTTAGAAGAAGAAGAGAAAATTTAGAGATAGCGGATCCGTTGAACGTACCTGAAGCATAACATTGTCATCATCACCTCCTCACTATTTCTTTGACCACCACATCTTCATCAATTTTAATTTTCACACCTTGAATCTCCAATCTTCAACAATTGTAACATCAACATCTTCAAGCAACTGAGATGATTCAGTGCGGCTGAGAATAATCCAAGAAGAATTGGTTCCCCTTCGACATCGACGTTGCAACCTTGATTACTTCAGCATCAGATTCAGAACTTGTAGCATAGATTCGACGTATCTGCGATGCAATTGTAGTAGTGAACCTCAACACTTCATTAATTCTACACCATTCTGCATCAGCGATCATCATCTCTCAACTGAAACAACATCAACTTCGGCCTGCATCATCATCTGAACTTGTAATTCTCAATATCGATTTTTTTCTCGTCTTCGAGCTTCATCGGTTCTTCAGTCTTTCCTACAAGATTCAACAACACGCTTAACAAAAGTCACAACAAAATCACATACACAAAGAATCAACAATAATCATCATTCAATGTGACAAATTCAGATTTGCAGTGAGAAGGTGGAAATTTATCAATGACGAAGGACACAACAATGAACTGAATGCGACCAAACGCATTGAGGAGTCTTACCGTAAACTATGCGTAAAGGCCACCGTGGCCGAGTCACAACGACAAGCTTGAAACATGCGACGAATGCATCATCTCAGATCGTTGTTGCATCATTTTCGTTCTTGTATAAATCTTGTGAGAGGATGCGAAGACGACGAACGGCGATGGTGGTTTTGTTTGGCTTCGACGACGAAGTTTTCATTGAGGGTTGACGGAGTATTCGCGGTAAGAGATCGATTGGAGTCTTAACGAAGAAGATGAAGGCGTTTGTGTGATGCCGAATGACGAAGACGAGGTGGAAAATACAGAAAGAAGATCGCGACGGGAGATTTCGAGGGTCAAGGTGCAAAGGATACGACGGAGGCGTTGTTTCTTTGGTCAGCTGTATTGATTTCGTGAGAAGGGGTTCAGTGAGTGATGGAGGCATCGGCCGAAGCATCTTCGCCGTCAATGAGAGGGAGAGTATTATCGTTGATGTCGCGGCGATGCACGACGCGATGGAGAAGAGGCTTTAGCCGTTTTTCGTTTACGGAAGAAAAAGAAGAGGTGAAGAGTGCGCCTTTGGATTTTTTTTCCTAATTATTGAGTTAGGGTTGATGAATAGGGTTCTTGGATTGGGCTCTGAACACCATGGATTCATTATCACACCTGCAATTCGCTATTCCCACCACCCTGCACTAGCTGACCGTGAATTGGGCCTTTTGGCCATTTTAGTTCTATCCACACCTACCAATTTCATCATACACCCCCTCCTGCGGGTTTTTCTTCTTGGGAATGGGCCCCAGACTCTATGGGCTTTCTATTCGCGCCCCATAGTCACTAATACACCCCCTGGGTTTTATTTTTATTTGTTGTCTCTAATAAACGTTTAATTATTTTTCATGTAAAAATTTGTTACTTAAGTTTCTTGTTAAATCATTGTTGGATTAATGATAATCCATTCTCTTGATTTTTCCTAATTATTTTTATTTTTTCATTAATTTTAATTATTAGTGAATTAATTTTGGACTAAAGTGTTCATGAGGTTTTTTGAGCGATATTCATCGATTTCGATTATGGTGGATCTTCACAAAATGATTATGGAAGATAAGCATTTATTTTGCTTATGGAGATCACAAGACCTTGCTTGAAGTGTTTTTTTGGATTTCTTTTGTGTGAAGAATCGGCACTTCGATCATGTAAGTAATCTCGATTCTCTATTTTAATGCACCATTCTAGATGTATGCGGCTTAGGATCATATAACTTAAGGTGCATATTGAGCCCTCCCACCTGAGGCACTGGATTTATTTGTGAGTTATGATGTTATATGTCGATTTCGGAGCTTAGGGATTAGGTTACGGATTGTAGAATTTGGTTCCTTTCACGTTCCCTTAAAACACCATTTTTTGCCTGTTTCGTCGCAATTATTAAAAATAGTTTTAGGTGAGATAAAATTCTGGAAAAATTCATGAGTGATCCTCATCCTCTTAATTAATTTGTCATATTTTTTGTTTCCATATTTGGGTGGTTTTAATAATTAATTTGGATTTTAGATCACAAGCTGTCCCAAAAAGGAGTGTTTTGGCATAAGGGACCGAAATCGTTTTTTCCCCATAGGTGTGAAAACTATTTTTTGTGTGTGATTAATAAATATAATTTGTGACATTATGATGCTCATTAGGCATTTTTTTCATAATTTTTAGTGTCCTTTTTGATCCACTTTGTGGAGTTGTTTTTCAATAACCATGATTTGTTACCTTGCTAGTCAAGGAATTGTTTTGGCACTTTGGTGCATAATTTTGTGGAATCCTTTTAGACCATGTTAGATATTGACTATATCATTCCAGGTATTTAATTTAATAATTTTGAAAGGCTTTTTGCTATTTTTTCATGTCACCTAGATCCTAGGTTGATTCATGTGTGTATTTGCTCCATATCCTAGGATTTAGAAAGGCATTCATGCCATTTGCTTGAGATGCTTTTTGGTAACTTTTAGGAGTTAATTATAGGTCACTTTTAGGTCCTTAATTCCAGTTATAGGCCACTTTTTTAACCATACTCATTTGGTTTGTTTTGGTGTTTCAAAGTGCATAATTATGTGAACATATTTTGCCCTAAACTAGATTCTCTTCTCCTCTAAATAATAACTTGAATTATGTGGAAATCATTAATGCCTATTCATGCATTCTAATTGCATCTCATACCTTGTATGCTACTGACCCATAATCATTTCATTCATATTCACATGCCATTCTTCCTTAGTTTGCATCATGTGCGATCTTATGCGATGTTTGTTCCATTTCATCTCACATCTTCTTCTCATTGCTCCACATGCCTAATCCATTGCATCCATGATTGTATATTCATGCATCCTCATTCATAAGCATTCACTACTGACTTTGATGTTCATTTCATGTACTAATTCATGCTTGTAAGCCATATGCATTCATACTTCATCCATGAGCCTTAACTTGCATTTATGTGAACTTAGGTGAACTTTTTGTACATAGTTTGACATAGTTTGATCTTGTGAGGTATCCTAGCATACTTAGGGACCTATAGCATGTAGCTACTGACTTTAGAAGTCATGTAACCTTTAGGTACCTTCACCTTTAGACTTAGGTCTTATTTTGAACCCTAGTTCCATTCTAGGACGTTTATGGTACTTAATCGCTTTCATGCTTTGATTTTACTTCCAATGTGCATTGTCATGCTAACTTTTGTTTTGTAGGGGGGAAGATTGAGGTAAAAATTACTTCATTCCCATCTCTTATTCATTTTAATTTTGTTTTCCTTAGCACCTTGTGCTTTGCTTTTAGGCTTTCCCTTTCCTTAGAGACAACTTAACTTCCTTAGGAAGTAAGTTAGTTTCTAACTCTTTTTTCTTCTTTTCCTTTTCTTCCTTAGGATTAGAAAACCTCATTAACCATAGGATCTCCTTTGTAAATAAATAACTTAGGGTTTGTCTTAGTTCCCCTTAGTTTGTCCTTTTTTCAATTTGAGTCATTCTTTCTCTCCTCATAATGAAAATAATAAAACATATAAGGATAAACCGAACAATCTTGTACGACACGAAACTTTGTTGCGGAGTGCTTATACGCGTCCTGTTTCGGGGCGAGGTGTAAATATTCACCGCGATGGATAGGTCTTAGTACAAGACCGTTCACAAACAAATTCAAAACACTTATCATAAAAGACAAAAACAAATAACAAGCGACTATCCTGCGGGAACTTCTTTTCTCATCTCACTCACTCACAACGCGAACTCGTGACGACTTGTCTCGCATGCAAGACGGTAAACGCACTCGTACCAGACGAGCCTGCAACACCTGAGCATAGACATACGTAGTTCCAGCATAAAAAACACAAACAAATAGTTCCCGCCTTAGTTAGGCGAACTACGTCGACTCTGATCCTCATTATCCCGATGAGGTACGTAGGCAGCGGGGTAGGGCCCGTTTGAGCACACTCTTTATTTTCCCTACATTTCCCCTTTCTTTCCATTTTCTTATTTCAGTTCATTTCTCATTTCCATTCCCTTTCTTCCAGTTAGCAGTTTTGTTCAGCAACATCTTTATTTCTCACCCTTTGAAGCAAGCAAGCAAGCGTGGATCCCGTCGGGTACGACGTACGATCTGGGGTGCTAATACCTTCCCAGGTCGTAACCGACTCCCGAACTCAGATCTTTGGTTCGCAAGGCCTCGTCCTTTTCCTTCTTACTTAGGTTTGTGCAACATTACCTTTCCCATTCCTTTGGGATAAAAATGTCTGGCTGGCGACTCTACCTTTTCCGCGCCAGTTTCGCGTTCGTACTAGGATGAAAATCCCGGGAGCGACACCAGACAACTCTATCTACAGCAATGTTCGCCTCCTTCCACTTCCGAATCTCGGTGAACCACTCCTTCCATCAAGAAGAACCATTGTCTAACAAACCTTCCACTGCCCCGTCCTCCAAATCCTTCAGCAAACACATAGAAGCACCCAAGGGAGTGACTTTGATAGAAAAAACTACCTCAAGTTCAAAATTCGTTTGAATGTTATATGATGAACATGAGAAAA
The DNA here is from genome assembly GCA_963966055.1 of Lathyrus aphaca. Classification (NCBI taxonomy): domain Eukaryota; kingdom Viridiplantae; phylum Streptophyta; class Magnoliopsida; order Fabales; family Fabaceae; genus Lathyrus; species Lathyrus aphaca. Next base: position 538,538,122 of record OZ014522.1, on the reverse strand, counting down.
GAGTTCTTCCAACATAAGCTTTCTACAACCTTTCCTTATCCTCTGCGCTTGACTCATAAGCAACTGAGGAAGTATCTGAATGTTGATTCCTGCTCTTTCGTAAGACCTCAACATAAGATGTGGTGGAATTTCACAGCTTCGCTGCATATCCATTCGCCCTCCCATCCTTCTTCTTAATTCCTTCGTCAAAATTTGAAATGACTCCACCTCCTGTGAAACCACCCCTCACTTATCCTCTCTCGAAATGCGGTTGATTAGCATGGATTTTGATCCCATCTATGATGACATTGTCTAGATTTACCCCTAACCTCCTAACATCTTCTACCTCAGAGAATCTCGCAAAAGAAAATCTTTTGCCGTGTAAATTCCTTCAAGGCGAAACAACAACTTCCCTTACTTGACTAATGCACCCAAACAAAGAAAACATATCCCTCGTAGTTGTTATTTCCGAAAAATGAGATATGTAGAAAGATTGAATAGACACCCTTCCTTGCCATTTAATCCTCCTTCGTATGAGAATATATCCCATTTGTTGTTGTTAAATGTCGCTTTCCTTCTTCCTACAGTTTGCCACACCAGAAAGTGTTGGCTATCAGGACAAAAATGCTATCTTTGGTTAGAGAGAAGACGCAACTTCTCTCTCTAGCTTTATTATTCTCTTATTTAAAACATCTCCCAATTATTATTTGTATTGTTTGTAGAAAGTTTTCACTATTAATTCTTAGAGAATCTTTCGATGTTTGTTGAAAGTATTACATGTTAATTCTTAGAGAGCCTCAATTGTTTTTTGTGGAGTAATTTTCTCTGTTAAATTCTTAGAGATTCTCCCAGTTATTTTTTGTTGAGTGTCTTCTCAGTTAATTCTCAAAGAGTCTCAAATGTCTTATGTGGAGTATATTTCACTATTAATTCTCTGAGAATCTCTCAGTTGTTTTGTGTTGAGTATCTTCTCTGTTAATTCTCAGAGAGCATCAATTATCTTATGTGAAATACTTTTCTCTGTTAATTATCAAAGAATTTGTGATTTATTTTTTTTGTTGAGTGTCTTCTCTGTTAATATACTCGAGAGCCAAAATTATCTTTTGAGGAGTATTTATCTCTGTTAATTTTCAAAGACAATACAAGAAAAAAAGTGTTTTGCAACACATAGATTATGACAGTTCCATGAAACTGCCATCCTTTGTAAGTTACGACGGTTGCCACAACAATTTTGGACAACTGTCATTTAATTTCTTAAAATTCTTAAACATTTTACGACGGTTGTAGGTCTAACTTCCCTAAAAAGAAATCAGTGACAGTTCAATAACTGTCGTCCCCAAATAAATTCAATTTTCGGGTGAGGGAAACAAAAACATCCTAATATCCAAAATCTTAAGCAATCGTATTTCCAAATATCCCTAACACACACACCTTGGAGAAATAGGGAAATGCAAACACTTTGATTTTCTTTTCAGTCGTGAATCTCTGTGTCACGTTCTCTCAATCACTTCACATTCTCTCAGCCGTGAATCTCTCTCTCATCCGCGAGTTACCCTCTCTCAACCACCACCACGACTCTTTCTCTCTCTCTCTCTCTCTCAATAGGTTTTTTATATCAGTTGTGAATCTCTCTGTACCTATCTATAATGTTACGTAGAATCCGTGCTAAAGCATGACTTAATTTATTTCTTCTGTTGGGAACTTTTTTTTCTTCTGTTCTCACCTTAACTACTTTAATTTACTACTTTGTCTAGGGTTCACTTCTAATCTTATGAACACTGCTTTATCATCACCAACCTTAACTGCTTTACTTTAATACTTTGTTTATGGTTTCATTGTGAAGTTACTTGTTATTACAAAAGTCTTCAAGAGATAGCGAGAAGGATCTAGGAGTTCATCTCACTTTTTCCATTTCTTTGGTTTGACGTCAGAATTCTTATTATTTTCTTGGGTTAATTATATAAATCCCCCCTGTCATTAGGGCGTGATTTGATTTTGCCCCCCTGAATTTTTTTATTTATAGAAACCCCCTCAAAAAATCCAAAATCATATTTTACCGCCCCCTCTTACTGATTTGGGTGACTAGATTTATTGTCTGTGTAATTAAATTGCTGACTGGGCAAAGATTTAATATAATATTATAATTATTAGATTAAATTAAATAAATTAAAAATAAAAGGAAGATCATCAAATACCTCCAAAATGCAGCCCCATACTGGGTCATACAAGAAGCACTCATCTGGTGTTTTGAAACCCGTGTTTGTCTTCAACCAGTTTTTTCCCTTGAGCAAAAGCAAGGTACATAGAATAAAATAAGACAGAGATTAACTTTTTGCATGTAACATTTTTATTATAGCTCATGATTATTGTGTTTGTTTCAGATTGCTGACAGGGATGAATTTAGAAGAAGCTTATTTGAGAGGCTAGTAATGTTGGGATACAAGAAGCATATGCTTAATGTTCAATACAGAATGCATCCATCCATTAGCATGTTCCCAAGCAAAGATTTCTATGATAAGCAACTTTCTGATGTTGAGATTGTAAGAGAAAAAAGCTACAACAAAAGTTTCCTTGAAGGAAAATTGTTTGGTTCATACTTTTTCATCAACATATCTAAGGGCAGAGAGCAGTGTAATCATGATCATAGTTTGAAGAATGTGATCGAAGCTGCTGCTATCTCTGAGATTCTCCGGAGCACACCCTTCACGCCGGAGAAGACGGTGGCACACGGTGGTCGCCGCCGTCTTGCTCCGGCCAATAACCCCAAAACAAAAATGTTTCAACAACAATCCTCCATCATTTTTCTTCTTCTTTCCAAATCCACCATCAGTTTCCACAAAAGCCTCCTCAATTAACCAGATCGAAGAATTCAGATTTAAAAAAATTTCAAACAAAACGAAGATTGAGTTTGAAGATTGGTTAGGATTTATTCTTTGAGACCACTGTTCGTGGAGACGAAGATTTAGTTTGAAGATTCGGAAATTTGGAATAAGGATCTTGATTTTGAAGATTGATTAGATTTTGGTGTTGTTAATGTGAATATGAGGGAAGAATGAAAAAGAGGATTATGATTACGTTAGAAACCCATATTTTATTTTTTTATTTTTAATTTATTTAATTTAATCTAATAAATATAATATAATATTAAATCTTTGCCCAGACAGCAATTTAATTACACAGTCAATAAATCTAGTCACCCAAATCAGTAAGAGGGGGCGGTAAAATATGATTTTGGGTTTTTTGAGGGGGTTTCTATAAATAAAAAATTTCAGGGGGGCAAAATCAAATCACACCCTAATGACAGGGGGAATTTATATAATTAACCCTATTTTCTTTATTCTTATATATTGAATGTTAACTGCTTGATGAAATGTTCTTGATGGCTGTTCTTATGACTGCATGATATATGATGTACAAAATTTTCTGTGTAACATACTTTTAAATGGTTATGTTTCTCTCTGTTTGAACTGAAATGACTATTAAAAATTGTCCCCAATGGTTTCTGTGAAAGTAGAGTTTTTTGTGTAACATTCTGTCAGCATGTATTAACAAATAAGTAGATTGCAAATAAAACTTATTTGAAATCAAACATTAGAAACTTGTGTTGTTGATTGGTTATGTGATTGTTAATGGTGGTGAACTCACCATGAACCTTCATGCTGAATGAGAATAAAGTTGTAGCAAGAAAGCAAGAAGATGAAGATAACAAAAAGTTGTTACAAAAATTGCATTATCTTCATTGATTGATAAAGTGTTTACAATAATGTATATATATCTGTACAATCTAGTCTAGCCTATGTACAAAGCTAATGTGGCAGCTGTATTGAATACATGTACAAAATACAAAGTATACATAAACTATACTATCTAGACTAACAGCCCCCCTCAAGTTGGACTGTGGATAGAACAAAGTCCCAACTTGGCCAAAGTCTTCTTTAGAGCTGGAGAATTTAATGGCTTGGTTAGCATGTCAGCCAACTGATCATGAGTTGAAATGGGATGCAAATGAATAAGTTTGGATTGTATTTTCTCTCTAACCACATGACAATCCAATTCAATATGTTTGCTTCTTTCATGGAATGTTGGATTATGAGCCAAATACACTGCTGACTTGCTATCACAATAAATGGAGGCAGGCTGATGGAAATTAACAAGAAGATCATGAAACAAGTACTGCAACCACTATATTTCACAGGTTATAGAAGCCAAAGCCCTATATTCAGCTTCAGTGGAAGATCTGGAAGCTGTGTGTTGTTTCTTAGACTTCCAACACAATAAGGAGGATCCTAACATTACACAATATCCTGTTATAGACTTCCTAGTATCAGGGCATCTAGCCCAATCTGAATCAACAAATCCAAGTAACTTTAAGTCACTAGAAACAGAAAACTGAATACTAGTGGCTGGAACTGATTTAAAATACCTCAAAATTCTGATAGCAGCCTGAAAATGAGGAACTTTAGGATGAGCCATATACTGACTGAGATGCTGAACATAATATGAGATGTCTGGCCTTGAATTAGTGAGGTAAATGAGTCTTCCAATCAACCTTCTATAAGTTGAGGGATCTTCTATGTCTGCACCTTCAGTGGCAGATAGTTTGATATTTGGATCAAAGGGAACTGAAGAAGGTTTTGCTGCAAGGAATCCAGCATCTTATAATAACTCAAGAGTATACTTCCTCTGATTCAAAAATATGCCATCTTTAGATCTGGCAATCTCAACCCCCAAAAAATATCTAAGTTGTCCTAGGTCTTTAATTTTGAACTTTTCATGTAGCAAACTCTTCACAAGTTTAATCTCAGCTAAGGAATTGCCTGCTAGGACAACATCATCAACATAGACTAGTAGAGCAGTAAAATAGGGTGCATCATTTTTGATATAGAAAGAATAATCAGCCTGTGACTGAGTATATCCAAGAGAGATGAGGAAGGCAGATAGTTTGGAATACCATTGTCTACTTTCTTGTCTTAAGCCATACAATGATTTTTGTAGCTTGCAAACTTTGGATGAATCATAACCAGATAAGCCAGGAGGAAGATTCATATAGACTTCTTCATGCAAATCTCAATGGAGAAAAGCATTATTTACATCTAGCTGTCAAGAAACCATCCTTTGATAGTTGCAAGAGAAAGGATGACTCTGCAGTAGTGTTGCACCCCAAAATTTGCTCTCCATAAGACAAGTCATTGTGTACTAAGAGGCTCACAAGGTTCACAAGGTTCGCAAGACATCTCATGAGGTTCACAAGGTTCACAAAGTTCACAATTAGTCAGAAGATTTGACAATTCCCTCAGACAATGCATCCTCCTAAGCAATGCATCCTAAACTAGGGTTTTGACTTTAATCAGGCTAAATGGACTTCCAAGACTTCAAGTGAGCTTCATAACATCTTATATGTGTTCAAGAATCCCCATGACAAGTTTCAAGACTTTTCTCAAAGGTTTGCTCAGTCAAATGATCAGATAGGTTAAAATCAGTCAAAACAGTTAAAAAGTCAGACTGAGGTCAACTGTGGTCAAACCAAAGTCAAACTTCATGATTTTTTGCCAACATCAAGTATATGAAGTAAAATTCATCATTTGATCAAGGGTTGATCATGATTCATCAAGGAAGTTTCAGATCATCAAGAATCAGGAGTTTCTAAATTAGGGTTTTCACAGGAAAAGTCAACTGAACTTTGACCAGCCATAATTTTCACATGGTTCATCAAGAATTTTCCTTCCAAAGCTCATTTTGAAGGAAATTGAATTCTCCACAACTTTGTATCTCACAAGCCAAGCCCAAAAATGCTTCATTTGGAAGGTATGAGCTAAGACATTATAGGTCCTTTTGAAAGTCAACAAAAAGTCAACAACTTCAAAAGAGCATAACTTGAGAATGGTAAAAGATATGGACATGAGACCAATGAGGTTGGTTATAGGACTCTTTAAGCTTTCCAAAATGTCCAAGAACACCCTCATAACATTAAAATTGAAGGATTTGTGCCCTTGCAAAGTTGGGAAATTTTAGGGAAGTTTATGAAGCAAATAAGGCCTTAAATCAAATTTATGCTAAATGAGCCCACCAAATTGCTATCCCATCTTTACAAAAACACCAAGCACGACCCAACCCACCTATTTTCTGATTTTTTATTTTTTATTTCATATTTATTTGAATTTTATTCATTAAAATACCATTTAAATTGAAATAAAATATAAAATCATATATTTGAAAAGGGATTTTGCTTCTAGAATGTTATAAATGACATTTGGATCAGATTGATACACAAGTTATGAGGATTGTCCCAAAATAGCAATGTTAGATCAAAGAAAAATCAAGTTTTATGACATAATCTTTTTCAATCTCAAATGATCAAAATATCCAAAGTGTGACACAATTTTTTGACCTAATCTCATTCACATATATACATAGAACATATCACAACCTCAGGCACGAATTTTTGCATCCTCTTGTACCACTTTCAAACTTCACCAAAACCATAAAAATTCAATTTTCGGTTTCCATATTTCACGAGGTTTCAAGGTATTCTAAAGACACTACAAGCTTCCTTGAGCTTCCCTGAGTCTAAACCACCTCCTAAATGCCTCTGATTCATATTCATATGCATAACCTGAAGCATACATGCCATTAATCTATTTTTTTTCGATTCATGGAATTTACGTGTTTACAATGAGTTTTGATTATGTACTAATGTTTGTTGATGCTCATAGATGATTTCTGGATTGTTTTTGTGAAGAACCATGGCCGAATCATGAAAGTGCCATTGTTAGGGTTTCGAACATCACTTTAGGGCTTTACGTTTTACGTCGTTTATGAACATTCTAAAGACATGGCTATGACGTATAAACTATGAGTAATTGATCTGGGTTATTGGTTTTTATTATTGTTACGGTTTTCATGACGTTTCAAAAAAACATAGGATTCTGGTTTTGAAAATTTGCAGGTGAATTCGCAGGTATATTTGAATTAAAATTCGCAGGTAATAGGTTGAAGATGAAGCTGGTTGGCGCGAAACCCTAATTTGAATAATGGACTTATTTTATTATGAATTGTTTCTGTTATATTTTCAAAACGCTGCAATAGCTCAGTTGGTAAGTATGTACGCGTATGAAGGCAAGGGTCAAGGGTTCAAATCCCAGCTTCACCAAATTTTTGCGTTTTATCCATTTATTTTTCAGGTTTAAAATATAATGTTTCGTACCCATCCACTATCACCAAACGCAGCGCAGCCTGGTGGAGAGCTTGTTGGTCCAGGGGATGCAAAGCCTAGGGCCTGGGTTCGAATCCCAGCCCCAGGTAAGTTCTTTTTTCTCATTATTTTTTCATTTATTTTGTTTTATTTATGTTATATTTGATTAATTTAATTAATAAAAAATGTTTAAAAATAAAATAGTTATATTATTTTCTTATATATAATTCAAAACTTATATTTTTTAAGATTCAAACTTTATTAATAAAAATTATTTATGTTTATTGTATATTATTAATATTGTATATGTTTTTTTTATAGATAATTTATTTAGGCTTAGATTAAATAATTAACCCTAATATTTTATATGTAAAAAACCTAATTTTTTCATAAACCCTAATTATATTATAAATCTTAATTTTTTTGTTTGTAAATTTTAATTATATATATTTATTTTATAATTTGTTTATATCATTATTATATGTAGTTTTTTATATAAATGATTTAATTGAGTTTAGATTAAGTAATTAACCCTATTTTATTTTTTTCTAAACAATTAAAAACCCTAATTTTATTTTATGATTTTTATTTCTTATGCCTATTTAATTATAATATGTATATAAAATTAAATTATTAGAACTATTAGTCATATTTATTAGTATATAATTATTATTATTTATTTCTTTTATTAAAATTCTTAAAAATAATTATTTATTTAATTTTGAACTTTTAATTTGTTTCTACATTATATTGTTATACTAACCTTCTTATATTTATTTTTGTTTGTTATTACTAACCTATTTATTTATTTATTTATTATATGCTTACTTATTTAAATTGTTTTTATTATTCTTATAATGTAATTGTGCCAATTATGTAATAGTTGTAGAATTATTCTTATTATTTATTTTTAATTGCCATGGTTAGTAAAATAGGGAGTGTAAACATGTTTGTATTTAAAATTAAATTTAGATCACTAATCTTAAGATAAATATATGAATTTGTACACGCACACACGTAAGTCGATCTTTGATCGCCATCTCACTTCCTAAGGTTATCCCTCATGTTGCCTAACTATAAGGTCAAGTAAGGTGTCTAAAAGCAAGGTACCTTCTCAAAAACAAATCATCTAGTCCCTCCAATATTATAAGATCAAGTCCCTCCATGGTTGCCTTCGTAAATGATCTTGTCCCTTTCGAATAAAGATGATAAGTCCCTTCGAATTTCTAAATACACCTTACAGTTGCCTAATAACAGTTGTCCCTTCACTTGTCCCTTATAACATCCAAGGTAATGACTACCTATTCCTTAATAATAGGGATAGTCTTACCATTGAAAGAACATTTAAGAACAGAAAAGACTTAACTTAGGGTAGGTTCCTCTTATGTACTTGCTCACCTTTTCAAACATTTCAAAAACACTTCACATTTTCAAGCAATTTTCAAAACAAAGGCTTTATATATATCCGTACATGGATCATTATAAAGTACTTAAGAAAATTTCTAAACACACACTACACTTCTCAAAAACAATTTAAAGTGAGCTAAGTAACTAAGAGCCCATGGATAACCATGGATGTAAAGGGTGCTAACACCTTCCCTTTACATAACCTACCCCCCGAACTCAAAAATCTTTTAAGGTCTTTCCTGTTCTTTTATGTCCTTTCCTTATGGATAAAATAAAAGTCGGTGGCGACTCTTGCTATCCGCAACATTTAACTAAAGTCAGTTCTCCCACCGTGTTACAGAACTGGCGACTCTGCTGGGGATTTAATAAAAGAGGGGTACCCTTAGGAATTAGATCACTTTAAACTTGTTTGCTTTATTTGCTTTACTTTACTTATTGGGTGCTCTTATATGTGAAAGATCCTAACCCGGATCTAGTGTACCTTAGGTAAATGGCAATAGATCAAGGAAACTGTACGGCGTATACCGATATGGTTGATCTGGTGGCCATAGTTAGTGTTACTTCTTGGTTGGTGCTTATGTTCCTTAAGTAAAGTTGAGGATAATATGAGTCTGCCATATGTTGTCAATACACTAACTGACTTTTAGAACCTTAGACATCCCATCTTGGCCTTTAGAAAGTAGTGAGATAACCGGCTTTGGTGAAGACTGAAGTTGGTTGATATTCGATGCTACACTCATTGAGATTCTAAACTTGGAGGGTTTTGGTTAGCAAGTAAGTTGCCTACTGAACAACCACCCTTGTGAAGGATCAATGATATTGAGATCCCTTAGAACCTGGTTACTTTTGTAGGACAGGATGAACCATCTAAACTTCAGGGGAGGGTACTTACCTTTAAACCTCATGCAAACCTTCAAACCTAGGGCTATTGTGTGACTTGTTTGTGTGTGCCACATGTTTGTGATTGAACATAACATCATAGCATCATCATGCATCATAAGCATAGCATTTTCACTAACCATTTCAAGGACCAAAGGATTTATCTTTGTTCTTTGTTGTAGGTCATGGCTTCTGCTCGTAGGAATACTATCCGGATCAACTTTATAGGGATACCTCCTAAGCTTAAGGAATTGGTTTCTCAAGTTTCTGAAAACTCCCAGTTCATCAAGAGGCATGGTCACCTACTGGACTTAGTCACTTCAGGGTTCAATGAAGACATGATGAGTGTTCTGTTTCAGTTCTTTGATCCTAAACATCATTGCTTCACATTCCCTGACTATCAGCTGGTTCCTACAATGGAAGAGTTCTCTAAGCTTCTGGGTATACCTATCCTTGATCAGAAACCCTTCACAGGCTTGGACCTGAAGTCATTGCTGCAGTCCTACATTTGAAGAAATCAGACATTGTCCTAGAAACAAGGAGTGGAGTTAAGGGTATTCTTGCTAAGGTATTGATGGAGAAAGCTCAAGTGTTCCTGAAGGCTATGAGTTATGATGCTTTTGAGGAGATCTTAGCCTTATTGATTTATGGCTTAGTGTTGTTCCCCAATCCAGATCAGTTCATAGACGTTCACGCCATTAACATATTTCTGACTCATAATCCAGTGCCTACATTACTTGGAGACATCTTACACTCTCTTCATACCCGTACTACGAAGGCACAAGGAACTCTGATGTACTGCATACCTCTATTGTCTAGGTGGTTTATTTCTAACCTTCCTCGATCAGTGATGAAGAATGAACAAGGGTTTAGGTGGTCCAAGAGGATTATGTCACTTTCTCATTCAGATATTCATTGGTGCTCTAGATCTATGGAGAATGTCAATATCATTGACCGTTGTGGGGAGTTCCCTAATGTACCACTCCTTGGCATAAGAGGGGGCATTACCTATAACCCTTCCTTAGCTTTACGTCAGTTTGGTTACGCTCGGAGTGATGGTCCTCATGACATGTTGATTCAGGGTATTGTGTTTGACTACGACAACAATCTTCAAGGTTACCGTCAAAGGTTCATACGAGCATGGGGGAAAGTGAACAAGGTTGACAGTAAGACTCTGGAGCCCAAGTACACTATTCCTATAGAACCTTACCTCAGATGGGTACGAGCACGTGCTCAGACTCTTATGATGCCATATCCTGCCATCCTTCCAGTTACTATGGAGCCTGTTGCTGAAGGAGATACTTCTTATATCATTCTTCATCCAGACATGCCCACTGACATGGAAGATTTACAGAGGTCTTGGATCCAATTGAAGGAGTAAAGGGATACTTTTGAGACTCATTACAAAGCCAGTCAAGAAAGAATCCTGGAGCTAACAAAACAACTTCACGAGGAGCGGAATCTCAACTCATACCTCAACACAAAGAGGAAACGTCCATGGGAGACTTAAAACCCCATTTTTTGTATTCATTTCATTTTTATTGTAAGCCCAAGGGGCAAACAAGTTTATTGATTACTAATAAAAGTTTACTTTTTGTTTGTTTAAACAAATTTAAATCCTGCGGTCCTTGAAAACATTGCATATGCATTTACATACCATATCATTGCATCAAATGTTTCTTATGAACATGTATCTTATCTTCTCGCTGTTTATTTCAGCAGAAATGGCTCTCGAACAATCTGTCAAAGATCTTCAAGCTCAGAATGCTCAGTTTCAAGAAGTGATTCTGAATTTGTCCAAGGGGCAAGAAGAGTTGAAAGCACCCCTCTCTAAGGACATGAAGAAGAAGAATCCTGAGGACAACAAAGATGATCAGCTGAAACAACTACAAGCTGAGATAACAGAGATGAGGATTCAGATGAATGGCCAAATGGCTCTTATCCAGAGTTTGGCCCAGGGTCAAGAAGAGTTGAGAAGCTTTGTCAATAAGCTTCGACATAACGGAGTTGGGAATCTAATCATCAATCAACCTCCGTTGAAACAAGCCGATTTGGTTGAAAGGAAGATAATGATAAAAGAAGGAAAGAGACAGGCTACTCCTGACCATCCTCCAATGGATGAAAGAAGGCCTTGTAAGGTTAATCCACTTCTATACAAGGAATGTAGAAGACAGTTCATCCGATTCAGCACACCAATGTCACAAGTTTTGCAATGCCTGTTGGAGATGAAGTTGATTTCCTTGGAAAATTCTCCTAAAAATCCTAACACCTCTTCTCCTCGCTATAATCCCAAAGCAAGGTGTATGTACCACTCCGACAGTCCCGGACACGACACAAATAACTGTTGGGCATTGAAGAATAAGATTCAAGACCTAATTGACGAAGGAATACTCGAGGTTACGCCAGAAGGCCAGGTTGAGTTCTTCTATCGTCCATCAAGCATCAAAGTTTCTAGATAACTGGAGTGACGAGTTCAGAGGAAGAGGCTTTGAGAACATTTGAATTTTCGTTTGTAATTTCTTTTGTTTGCCTAAACACTTACTATTATGTTAAACTTTTGTTTTCATTAATGCATTGCATATGTTTGTCTTGAATTAATCCATTCGTTTCACTATATTTTGAACTATGCTTCATATTTCTATCTTGTGATATTTAACTCCTGATAAAGCTATAAGCCTGTAGAGGGAGGATAACGAAAAAAATACCATAATCTTATGCAATATGCTTTTGAACAGACTATGCTGACGATGTACATGCATTGTTTCAATTCCTAAACAGTGGAGATATAAGGAAGTTAATCCCTAGTCAACCCTTTTGAGCCTATGAAGTAGGAGCTTTTCATTCTCATACAAATTAAAACCCTTATTCATAACCTGGGGCAGGGTAGTTACTCGGTTAACTCAAATATGCCAATTATCTGTGTTGTTCACAACTAATGATGGTTCTCTGTAATCATTAAACCTGACAGTCAATATCTAGCAAAAAAAGCTCACTAATTCAAAACCTATGAAGGAGACTTAATAAAAAATTAAGACATCCCGCTGACTGTAACCTTGAAATAAACAGTTCAGGCAAAAAGAAGGGATAACAAAGTCAGAAGAAAAAAAGAGGTCACTATGAATCCTCAACAAAGAAAGATGACTGAATGTTCAAATAAATTTTTGGTTTCTGAACCATCATAAATGTCAGTGTTACAATTCCAAACTCATTTGAGCCTCAATGCATAAGTTAACTGAGCATAGGACTGAAGAACATCACGAAGAATGGGTTGGGTACAAATAAATTTGAGCCTTTATCCTTTGTTTCTTAAACCGTGAACCAGGCCACGTTACAAACCTTTAAAAGTCCTAACTGAAGCATGGTTAGTTCGAAAGCGTACTGCTACAAAAAGGTATCCTGACTCCTTTAGGGCTTATTATAAAACTTGAGTTAATATCACAGTTTTCATAAAAATTGTTTTTTCTAAAATAACTCTTTTTCAAAAAACTTCAAGACAGACATAAGCATTGCATTTTTGAATATATTTGTTTGCATATACCTGAGTGTTTGATAAACAGAGAAACTTACAGGATGAATGTTCAATAAACCAAAATCCTTCCGATAAACAAAGTTGCTTCCTGGATCAAAGTCCATGTATACAAAGGGGCATAGTCATTATCTCCCAATCAAGGGGGCATGCCATGATACTTCCTAACTCATTTGGGGCAATCAGGATAGGATTCAATTATGTTTAAGTAGCCAGGGGAAGATCTCCCCATCTATCTAAATTACCAAGGCTAACATTACATAGTTCATAATGCCAGGGGCATAGTCACTGTTTCCCAATCAAGGGGCATACCAACTTACTGTTCAATTCATTCGGGGCAATCAGGTCCGGATTCAACAATGCTTAATAGTCAGGGGAAACTCTCCTCATATATTTGAATTACCAAGGTTAACATTATAAAGTTCATGATGTCAGGGGCATATTATTGTGGGGCATTCTGCTTATTTCTCTTGAGGTAACTACATTCAGATACTTCCATCATGAGACAATTCATCCTCAACCAAGGGGAAATGCTTTCTTTTCAAATCTAATATCCGGAGCGTATATGGTCCATCACAATTTGAAGACACGTTCCTCTCATTGTATTACCTTGATATTGGATTCTCAGCAGAAGCCATTGTGGAAATTAATTGTCTATGCCAGTAGTATCAGATGGTGTCAGTATCATGTCTTCAGATCCAGCTATGAGGATTTCTGGGAAGGTATTCAGAAAAGTTAAGAATCTCAGGAGCTCTAAAATCCAATTGGTTATACACTCTCAAAGTTGAAACGATTCTGTTTTCGAGTTCAGCTTTACTTTTCCCTCTTTATTCAGGATTACTTTTCCTCTTTTACTAAAGCGAAAAACGTCTATTGGTTGTGTTTGAATGTATGTATGCTTTTGAATATGATTGATGTTTACCAGAAATGCATAAAATGCTTGAATATGATTGATGTTTACCAGAAATGCATAAAAATGCAGTAATAGTATTTACTAAGGACGAACGAGGGAAGGAATTCAACGAAGCTTCGCCAGTTCATCCCCACGAGACAACTACAAGTCCCCCAGTAGGGCAAATCCATCTTCATAAATACTTTGAGTCACATCTCCCCTGGAATTTATGTCCATCTCTTTTATCCTCAGTCGGGATACTCAGGAAATTATTCCTTCAACAGGAGTACGACAAACGAAGACGGGAGGTTATGGATACCATACTATCGAACGAAGACGGGAGGTTATGGATACCATACTATCGAACGAAGACGGGAGGTTATGAATACTATATTATCAAACGAGACGGGAACGAGTTCCTCATATTCTTCAGCAACAAATCGAGATTTATTTTCCCTGGCCAGCAGTTGTTATACGAAGATATCCAGACGCTTCAGGCTACATGATTCATACATACATCATTTACATCATATCATAACATACATATCCATAAATGCATAATACATTTACTTAGGTGCATCATACTATGCATGCATACATATTGCATAAACTAACATTCTCCTTGCAGGATAGTTATATGTAGATAAAACAGCATCAACAATTCACAACAGGTCAGAAATGATCCATACATTACTCAAGATGTCCTCGGAGAGCAGGCAAACGATCTGTATAAAGATCCATTCCCTGGTTCAAGAAAATTTTCAGAAGAACTAATCCTGACGTTCTTTTGGCCCTTGAATAGCAGGCAAACGATCTGTATAAAGATCCATTCCCTGGTTCAAGAAAATTTTCAGAAGAACTAATCTTGACGTTCTTTTGGCCCTTGAATAGCAGGCAAACGGTCTGTAAGAAGATCCATTCCCTGGTTCAAGATAATTTTCAGAAGAACTAATCCTGACGTTCTTTTGGCCCTTGAATAACAGGCAAACGGTCTGTGAGAAGATTCATTCCCTGGTTCAAGATAATTTTCAGAAGAACTAATCCTGACGTTCTTTTGGCCCTTGATAGCAGGCAAACGGTCTGTGAGAAGATCCATTCCCTGGTTCAAGATAATTTTTAGAAGAACTAATCCTGGCGTTCTTTTGGCCCTTGAATAGTAGGCAAACGGTCTGTAAGAAGATCCATTCCCTGGTTCAAGATAATTTTCAGAAGAACTAATCCTGACGTTCTTTTGGCCCTTGAATAGCAGGCAAACGGGCTGTACAAAGATCCATTCCCTGGTTCAAGATATTTTTCAGAAGAACTAATCCTGACGTTCTTTTGGCCCTTGAATAGCAGGCAAACGGTCTGTAAGAAGATCCATTCCCTGGTTCAAGATAATTTTCAGAAGAACTAATCCTGACGTTCTTTTGGCCCTTGAATAGCAGGAAAACGGTCTGTAAGAAGATCCATTCCCTGGTTCAAGATAATTTTCAGAAGAACTAATCCTGACGTTCTTTTGGCCCTTGAATAGCAGGCAAACGGTCTGTACAAAGATCCATTCCCTGGTTCAAGATAATTTTCAGAAGAACTAATCCTGACGTTCTTTTGACCTTGGAGAGTAGGCAAACGGTCTGTAAGAAGATCCACTCCCTAATCCAAGATACTTCTAGAAGAGATAATCGTCACGAAGATTTATTTCTACTGGTCCATTCAACAATTCAAATCATGTTGCATAAACGATTCAAAGACGGCCTATACGAAGACCTAGTCCTGATATCCAATATCAACATAAAGACATCATCACATCCTGATACCTTAGATGGCATCTCTAAGCCCATATCCAGTTCTTCCAAGTGGCATCTTCAAGCCCACTCAAGCATATACAATTAATCATCAGTGTTACTTTACGCACCGACGAGTGCAAATTTTTGGGCTTTTGTGTTCAATCCCCTTCAACCTTCCAGGTCATGACTGGCACATATACCAATCTAACCCCTCAGGTTTTAGAAAATTGAACAGGGGCAGCTGTTGCACCCCAAAATTTGCCCTCCACAAGACAAGTCATTGTGTACTAAGAGGCTAACAAGGTTTACAAGGTTTACAAGGTTCACAAGACATCTCATGAGGTTCACAAGGTTCACAAAGTTCACAATTAGTCAGAAGATTTGACAATTCCCTCAGACAATGCATCCTCCTAAGCAATGCATCCTAAACTAGGGTTTTGACTTTAATCAGGCTAAATGGACTTCTAAGACTTCAAGTGAGCTTCATAACATCTTATATGTGTTCAAGAATCCCCATGACAAGTTTCAATACTTTTCTCAAAGGTTTGCTCAGTCAAATGATCAGATAGGTTAAAATCAGTCAAAGCAGTTAAAAAGTCAAACTGAGGTCAACTATGGTCAAACCAAAGTCAAACTTCATTATTTTTTGCCAACATCAAGTATATGAAGTAAAATTCATCATTTGATCAAGGGTTTATCATGATTCATCAAGGAAGTTTCAGATCATCAAGAATCAGGAGTTTCTAAATTAGGGTTTTCACAGGAAAAGTCAACTGAACTTTGACCAGCCATAATTTTCACATGGTTCATCAAGAATTTTCCTTCCAAAGCTAATTTTGAAGGAAATTGAATTCTCTACAACTTTGTGTCTCACAAGCCAAGCCCAAAAATACTTCATTTGGAAGGTATGAGCTAAGACATTATAGGTCCTTTTGAAAGTCAACAAAAAGTCAACAACTTCAAAAGAGCATAACTTGAGAATGGTAAAAGATATGGACATGAGACCAATGAGGTTGGTTATAGGACTCTTTAAGCTTTCCAAAATGTCCAAGAACACCCTCATAGCATTAAAATTGAAGGATTTGTGCCCTTGCAAAGTTGGGAAATTTAGGGAAGTTTATGAATCAAATAAGGCCTTAAATCAAATTTTTGCTAAATGAGCCCACCAATTTGCTATCCCATCTTTACAAAAACACCAAGCACGACCCAATCCACCTATTTTATGATTTTTTATTTTTTATTTCATATTTATTTGAATTTTATTCATTAAAATACCATTTAAATTGAAATAAAATATAAAATCATATATTTAAAAAGGGATTTTGCTTCTAGAATGTTATAAATGACATTTGGATCAGATTGATACACAAGTTATGAGGATTGTCCCAAAATAGCAATGTTAGATCAAAGAAAAATCAAGTTTTATGACATAATCTTTTTCAATCTCAAATGATCAAAATATCCAAAGTGTGACACAATTTTTTGACCTAATCTCATTCACATATATACATAGAACATATCACAACCTCAGGCACGAATTTTTGCAGCCTCTTGCACCACATTCAAACTTCACCAAAACCATAAAAATTCAATTTTCGGTTTCCATATTTCAATAGGTTTCAAGGTATTCTAAAGACACTACAAGCTTCCTTGAGCTTCCCTGAGTCTAAACCACCTCCTAAATGCCTCTGATTCATATTCATATGCATAACCCGAAACATACATGCCCTTAATCAATTTTTTTTATTCATGGAATTTACGTGTTTACAATGAGTTTTGATTATGTACTAATGTTTGTTGATGCTCATAGATGATTTCTGGATTATTTTTGTGAAGAACCATGGCCGAATCATGAAAGTGCCATTGTTAGGGTTTCGGACATCACTTTAGGGCTTTACGTTTTACGTCGTTTATGAACATTCTAAAGACATGGCTATGATGTATAAACTATGAGTAATTGATCTGGGTTATTGGTTTTTATTATTGTTACGGTTTTCATGACGTTTCAAAAAAACATAGGATTCTGGTTTTGAAAATTTGCAGGTGAATTCGCGGGTATATTTGAATTAAAATTTGCAGGTAATAGGTTGAAGATGAAGCTGGTTGGCGCGAAACCCTAATTTGAATAATGGACTTATTTTATTATGAATTGTTTCTGTTATATTTTCAAAACGCTGCAATAGCTCAGTTGGTAAGTATGTACGCGTATGAAGGCAAGGGTCAAGGGTTCAAATCCCAGTTTCACCAATTTTTTTGCGTTTTATCCATTTATTTTTCAGGTTTAAAATATAATGTTTCGTACCCATCCACTATCACCAAACGCAGCGCAACCTGGTGGAGAGCTTGTTGGTCCAGGGGATGCAAAGCCTAGGGCCTGGGTTCGAATCCCAGCCCCAGGTAAGTTCTTTTTTCTCATTATTTTTTCATTTATTTTGTTTTATTTATGTTATATTTGATTAATTTAATTAATAAAAAATGTTTAAAAATAAAATAGTTATATTATTTTCTTATATATAATTCAAAACTTATATTTTTTAAGATTCAAACTTTATTAATAAAAATTATTTATGTTTATTGTATATTATTAATATTGTATATGTTTTTTTATAGATAATTTATTTAGGCTTAGATTAAATAATTAACCCTAATATTTTATATGTAAAAAACCTAATTTTTTTTTTATAAACCCTAATTATGTTATAAATCTTAATTTATTTGTTTGTAAATTTTAATTATATATATTTATTTTATAATTTGTTTATATCATTATTATATGTAGTTTTTTATATAAATGATTTAATTGAGTTTAGATTAAGTAATTAACCCTGATTTATTTTTTTCTAAACAATTAAAAACCCTAATTTTATTTTATGATTTTTATTTCTTATGCCTATTTAATTATAATATGTATATAAAATTAAATTATTAGAACTATTAGTCATATTTATTAGTATATAATTATTATTATTTATTTCTTTTATTAAAATTCTTAAAAATAATTATTTATTTAATTTTGAACTTTTAATTTGTTTCTACATTATATTGTTATACTCACCTTCTTATATTTATTTTTGTTTGTTATTACTAACCAATTTATTTATTTATTTATTATATGCTTACTTATTTAAATTGTTTTTATTATTCTTATAATGTAATTGTGCCAATTATGTAATAGTTGTAGAATTATTCTTATTATTTATTTTTAATTGCCATGGTTAGTAAAATAGGGAGTGTAAACATGTTTGTATTTAAAATTAAATTTAGATCACTAATCTTAAGATAAATATATGAATTTGTACACGCACACACGTAAGTCGATCTTTGATCGCCATCTCACTTCCTAAGGTTATCCCTCATGTTGCCTAACTATAAGGTCAAGTAAGGTGTCTAAAATCAAGGTCCCTTCTCAAAAACAAATCATCTAGTCCCTCCAATATTATAAGATCAAGTCCCTCCATGGTTGCCTTCGTAAATGATCTTGTCCCTTTCGAATAAAGATGATAAGTCCCTTCGAATTGCTAAATACACCTTACAGTTGCCTAATAACAGTTGTCCCTTCACTTGTCCCTTATAACATCCAAGGTAATGACTACCTATTCCTTAATAATAGGGATAGTCTTACCATTGAAAGAACATTTAAGAACAGAAAAGACTTAACTTAGGGTAGGTTCCTCTTATGTACTTGCTCACCTTTTCAAACATTTCAAAAACACTTCACATTTTCAAGCAATTTTCAAAACAAAGGCTTTATATATATCCGTACATGGATCATTATAAAGTACTTAAGAAAATTTCTAAACACACACTACACTTCTCAAAAACAATTTAAAGTGAGCTAAGTAACTAAGAGCCCATGGATAACCATGGATGTAAAGGGTGCTAACACCTTCCCTTTACATAACCTACCCCCCGAACTCAAAAATCTTTTAAGGTCTTTCCTGTTCTTTTATGTCCTTTCCTTATGGATAAAATAAAAGTTGGTGGCGACTCTTGCTATCCGCAACATTTAACTAAAGTCAGTTCTCCCACCGTGTTACAAGTAGTAAGCTTGGCTACAGGTGAAAATGTATCAAAATAGTCTATACCTTCCATTTGAGTGTAGCCTTTTGCTACTAACCTGGCCTTGTATCTTTCAATGGATCCATCTGCTTTATGTTTAACTTTATACACCCAACTACAACCAATAGGCATCTTACCAGAAGGAAGATCCACCACAATCCATGTATGATTCTCTGCAAGAGCTTTAAGCTCCACATCCATGGCATTAATCCAACAGTCATGTTTAATGGCTTGTTTATATGTGGTAGGTTCAGAAATGGAGGAAATAGCACAACATAAATTTTTATATGAGGGAGAACATTGTTCATATGAGATGACTGAAGAAAGAGGATAAGGAGTAGCAGGGTTATTTGAATGAGAAATTGAGGTAGAGAGATTATCAGTAGTGTGGTAGCAATGGTATTCTGCTAAATACCTAGGTGGATGTGAAACACGATTAGAGTGCCTAAGATTAGGTTGATATGTGGTGGTAAGATTTTCAGAGTTGTCATGGATATTAGACTGACTGGTGAGGGGTTTAGAATTAAGCACTGGTGTAGGGACAATATGTTCAGTGGGTAAAGGATTAAATGGACTATTTGCAGCAGAAGGAACAACAACAGTAGCAGTAGGGCTGCCCTGCTGTAAAGGTGATGAGGGCTGGGAAATGTCATAGCTGTTCAGGTTAGGAGCAGTAGACAGGTGTTCAGTAGAGGTAGGGGACTATTGTGATAAGTCAACATCAGTATAAATGTGTGGGACAGGTTGAGTAATATTGCTAGGATGTGATGAATGAGTAGAATTTTGATGTGTACTATCAAAGGGAAATATATTTTCATAAAATGTCACATGCCTAGACACAAAGATATTGTTTGTTTGGAGATCATATAAAATATAGCCTTTGGTTCCATCCTTGAATCCTAAGAAAACAGTTTTCCTTGCTCTTTGGTCAAACTTAGTTTTATGACTTTGATTGGAAATGGCATAGCTTAAACAACCAAACACTTTTAGATGAATGGGAAAAGGTGGATGTCCATGTAAGAGTTCATATGGGCATTTAAGTTTTAAAAGAGGGGTAGGAAATCTGTTTATAATGTGAATGGCATGTTGAACACAAAAACTCCACATATTAATGGGAATTTTAGAATGAAAATAGAGGGACCTGGCTACATTCAAGATATGTTGGTGTTTTCTTTCCACCACACCATTCTGTTGAGGTGTGTAAGGGCATGATTTTTGGTGAAGGATACCCTTAGATAAGAAAATTTCAGATAAGGCAGTGAACTCAGTACCATTATCTGATCTGAATTGTTTTAAGGTTGTATGAAACTGATTTTCAATAAAGGCTAGAAATTGAATGATACTAGTTTTGGTTTGATCTTTGGTTTTGATGAAAATAACCCAAGTATATCTACTATAGTCATCAACAAGAGTAATGAAATATCTATGACCTAGCATTGAAATGGTAGAAAAAGGTCCCCATAAGTCAGCATGTAACAATTCAAAGGGAGCCTTAGACACAGTAATACTATGAGGAAAAGATAATCCCTTTTGTTTGCTAAAGTGATAAGGATCACAAGGGAAATGAGTGTTACATTTAGAAGGAATAAAAGGAAATATTTTTGATACGTTTTGCAGGCCTATATTAGAAATGTGGCCTAGTCTTAAATGCCAAAGGTATGAATTATCTATGATGGAAGAATTACAAGCATGATCATATTGAGAGGAATCAAGCACATAGAGACCTCTTTGGAGTTTAGATGTACCAATCATTTCCTTGGAATGATTCTACAGAATGTGGCATGAATTATCAGTGAAGGTAACAACACAACCACTGTTTTGAACAAGCTTGGCAATAGAGAGTAAATTGACATGAAAACTAGGAATATGTAAAACATTATGCAGGACCAAGGTAGGAGAGAGGACAATGCTGCCAGAAATGGAGGCAGTGACAGTGGAATTATTTGGCAAGCTAACATGAACAGGAACTATAGTTTTATATGAACTAAAGCAAGATAAATCAAATGTTATGTGATCAGTGGCACCAGTGTCAAGAATCCATAAATGGGAATTCTTACCATTATCATGACTTGAGTGAGAATTCAGGACAAATGGGGAGATTGAGATGGAATTGGCTGTGGGGTTGGTCTTTGACTGTTGAATTAAGTCCAAGATGCTTTGATATTGCTCTTGAGTGAAGCTACTGATGGAATGTGTGAGATCCTGTTTTGAAGATGCTTGACCTATTTCAACAGAAGCAACAGATTGAGAGTGTAAATTAGAATTTGTGGATTTTCCTTTACCTCTGAATCCAGGTGGATAACCATTTTTTGTGAAACAAGTCTCTACTGTATGATTATTTCTTCCACAATTAGTGCAAACTCGATTAGGCCCTCTTGCTCCTCCATATCCATTACTCTTTCCCTTGTATGAATTGTTACTGAATTTCTGATGATTGTTGCTAGAATTTGTGTTCAGATGCAAAGCTGTTGATTCTTCAGTAGTGCTATTTGAAACCACCAATTGAGAACCATTAATCTCTCTTTCTTGTTGGATAACTAGAGAGAAGGTTTTATTAATGTCTGGCAATGGATTCATGAGCATAATCTGAGTTTTGGATTGAGTGAACTTCTCATTCAAGCCTTTGAGAAATCTAATGACATAGTCTTGTTCTCTGTATTTCCTTATGGAATCAATAGCTCCACACGAACAAGGAATGATATAAGAACATACAGTAATTGGACGATACGATTCAAGCTCATCCCACATGACTTTCATCTGTGTGAAATAATTTGAAACATCAAGATTACCTTGCCTGAACTTGTACAGTTCTTCTTGAATATCGGATATGCGGAAAATGTCTCCTTGTGAAAAACGGATCTGCAGATTTCGCCATACACCAACAGCAGTATCGATCCATAAAATTGATTTTTCAATGGACTTCGAAATTGAACGATGAAGCCATGCCAAAACCATAGTATTGCAGCGAGTCCATGGAGCGTAAAGAACATCTGAAATCGGGGGTTTCAGAAGCGATCCATTAATGAATCGTTCCTTGTTCTTGGAAATCAATGCAATGTGCATTGACCTAGCCCAAGTGTGATAGTTTTTATCATCAAGAGGAGTTGTAACAAGAATCAGAGATGGATTTTCACTCGGATGCAAATAATATGGATTCGAAAAATTGGTGGAGAAATCTGTGAAGCTCTGGGAAGCCATCAATGGATTGTATGAAAAAGATAAAGCTACTGATTGCGAAGAAGAATAATACAGAATAAGGGAAATGGAAAATCAATCAAGAACGATGGCTACCAGAGCTGTTAAAGCTCTGATACCATGTTAATGGTGGTGAACTCACCATGAACCTTCATGCTGAATGAGAATAAAGTTGCAGCAAGAAAGCAAGAAGATGAAGATAACAGAAAGTTGTTACATAAATTGTATTATCTTCATTGATTGATAAAGTGTTTACAATAGTGTATATATATCTGTACAATCTAGTCTAGCCTGTGTACAAAGCTGATGTGGCAGCTGTATTGTATACATGTACAAAATACAAAGTATACATAAACTATACTATCTAGACTAACAGTGATGAATAATAGTTGAATATGTTCAAATTGTAATGCTCGTATCTTGAATTATTTTGATTTAAGATAGTTGTACATTTTTTAGTTGGCATTGTTATTTAATTATTTTGATTTGAGATACTGGTGTTTTGAATATTGATTTTACTTTAAAATCTTAATTTTATTATATAGGCTTTAGCAATTGTATAGATGTATAATGACGAGAACATTAATTTAAGGTTTATTGAGAAAAATAATATAGTAGTTCCTCTAATTTTCAACAAGCATGCAGTCAATTTTCTTTATTTTAAGCTTCACATTCTTTGTAATCCTCCTATTCCTAGCCAAAGATGATGACTGGTGTAGATTGTCCAAAGATGATGACTAATGCAGATTTCTTTGAAGTAAATGTTGGGGCTCAATTGTCTTATGTGGAGTATTTTTGTATGTTAGTTTTGCGAGAATCTCCCAATTTGTTCTGTTGAGTGTCTTATATATTAATTCTCAGAGATCCTCTACTGTCTTTTGTGGAGTATTTTTCTCTGTTAATTCTTATAGAATCTCCCAGCTGTTTTTTTTAGCATCTTCTCTATTAATTCTCAAAGTGCCTAAATTGTCTTATGTATAATATTTAATCTGTTAATTTTAGAGATTTTCTTAGTTTTTTTTATGTTGAGTGTCTTCTTTATTAATTATCAGAGAGCCTCAATTGTCTTCTGTTGAGTATTTTTCTTTCTTAATTCTTAGAGAATTTCCTAGTTATTGTTGTTTTGTTGAGTGTCTTATCTGTTAATTCTTAGAGAACCTCAATTGTATTCCATGGAGTATTTTTCTCTATTAATTTTCAAAGAATCTCCCAGTTGTTATTTATAGAGAGTCTTCTCTGTTAATTCTCAGAGAGTCTCAATTGTCTTTTGTGGAGTATTTTTCTCTATTAATTCTTAGAGAATCTCTCAGTTGTCATTTTTTGTTGAGTGTCTTTTCTGTTAATTCTTAGAGAGCCTCAATTGTCTTATTTGGAGTAATTTTCTTTGTTAATTCTAAAAGAATCTCCCAGTTTTTTTATGAGTTTCTTCTCTTGTAATTCTCAAAGAGCCTCAATTGTCTTATATGAAGTATTTTTCTCTGTTAATTCTCAGAGAATCTCCCAATTGTTTTATGTTGAGTTTCTTATATGTTAATTCTTAGAGATGCTCAATTACATTATATGGAGAGTTTTTCTCTGTTAAATCTCTGAGAATCTCCTAGCTGTTGTTTTTTGTTGAGTGTCTTCTTTATTAATTCTCAGAGAGCCTCAATTGTCTTTTGTGGAGATTTTTTCTCTATTAATTCTCAAAGAATCTCCCAGTTGTTATTTTTTGTTGAGTGTCTACTCTGTTAATTCTCAGAGAGCTTCAATTATCTTATGTGGAAAAATTTTCTCTGTTAATTCTCAAAGAATATCCCAGTTGTTGTTATTTTGTTGAGAGTATTCTATGTTAATTCTTAGAGATTCTAAATTGTTTTATGTGGAGTGTTTTCTCTGTTAATTCTCAAAGAATCTGCCAATTATTATTGTTTTGTTGAAAGTTTTCTCTATTTATTCTCAGGGAATATCAAATGTGTTATGTGGAGGGTTTTCTCTATTAATTCTCAGAGAATCTCTCAGTTGTTATTGTATTATTAAGAATTTTATCTGTTAACTCTTAGAGAATCTCAATTGTTTTATGTGAAAAGTTTTCTCAGTTAATTCTTAGAGAATCACCCCGTTGTTGTTTTTTGATTGAGACTTTTCTCTATTAATTATCAGTGAATCTCATTTGTTTTATGTGGAGAATATTCTCTATTAATTCTTAGAGAATCTCCAGTTATTGTTATTTTATTGAGAGTTTTCTCTCACAATTCTCAGGGAATCTCAATTGTTTTATTTGGAGAATTTTCTCTGTTAATTCTAAGAATTTCCCAGGTATTATTATTTGGTTAAGCTTTTTGTCTGTTAATTCTCAAAGAATCTCATATGTTTTATGTGGAGAGTTTTCTCTGGCAATTCTAAGTGAATCATATAGTTGTTGTATTTTGTTGAGTTACTTCTTTGTTAATTCGCAAAGAACCTCAATTGTATTCTTTATAGTAATTTACCCTGTTAATTGTCAGAGAATATCCTAATTATTATTGTTTTGTTGATAATTTTCTTTGTTAATTCTCTGGGAATCCCAATTGTGTTATGTAGAGGGTTTTTACTTTTAATTCTCAGAGAATCTCCATGTTGTAATTATTTTGTTAGGAGTTTTATCTGTTAATTCTCAAAGAATCTCAACTATTTTATGTGGAGTGTTTTCTCTGTTAATTCTAAGAGAAACACCCTGTTGTTGTTGTTGTTGTTGTTGTTTGATTGGGAGTTTTCTCTATTAATTCTCAGAGAATCTCAATGTTTTCTATGGAGAATTTTCTCTGTTAATTCTTAGAGAATCTCCCAGTTGTTTTTGTTTTGTTTAGAGTTTTCTTTGACAAATCTCATGGAATCTCAATTGTTTTCTGTGGTGAATTTTCTTTATTAATTCTCAGAGAATCTCCTAGTTCTTATTATTTGGTTGAGGGTTTTCTCTGTCAATTCTCAGAGAGTCTCATATGTTTTATGTGCAGAGTTTTCTCTATTAATTTTCAGTGAATCTTCTAATTGTTGTGTTTTGTTGAGTGTTTCCTCTGTTAATTCTAAGAGAGCCTCAATTGTATTCTTTGGAGTAATTTTCTTTGTTAATTCACTGAGAATCTCCAAGTTGTTGTTTTGGTTGAGTTTCTTCTCTTTTTAATTCTAAAAGATCCTCAATTATCTTATGTGGAGTATTTTTCTATGTAATTTGTCAGAGAATCTTCCAGTTGTTTTTTGTTGACTGCCTTATCTGTTAATTCTCAAAGAGCCACAATTACCTTATGTCAAAAGTTTTTCTCTGTTAATTCTCAGAGAATCTCCTAGTTGTTGTTTTTTGTCAAGTGTTTTCTCTACTAATTCTAGGAGAGCCTCAATTGTCTTTTGTGGAGATTTTTCTTTGTTAATTAACAAAGAATCTCCCAATTGCTATTTTTTTATTGAGTGTCTTCTCTGTTAATTCTTAAAGAGACTCAATTATCTTATGTGGAGAGTTTTCTCTGTTAATTCTCAAAGAATCTCCTAGCTATTGTTGTTTTGTTGAGAATCTTCTGTTTTAATTCTCAGAGAGCATCAATTGTTTTATGTGGAGAGTTTCCTCTATTAATTCTCAGAGGATCTCCCTGTTATTATTGTTTCGTTGAAATTTTTCTATGTTAATTTTCAAGGAATATTAAATGTGTTCCATGGAGGGTTTTATCTATTAATTGTCAAAGAATCTCCCTGTTGTTATTGTTTTGTTGAGAATTTTATCTGTTAATTCTCAGAGAATCTCAATTGTTTTTTGTGGAGAGTTTTCTCTGTTAATTCTCAGAGAATCACCATGTTGTTGTTGTTGTTTGATTGAGAGTTTTCTTTATTATTTCTTAAAGTATCTCAATTTTTTATGTGGAGAATTTTCTCTATTAATTCTTAGAGAGTCTCCTAGTTATTGTTGTTTTATTGAGAGTTTTCTCTGAGAATTCCTAGGGAATCTCAATTGTTTTATGTTAAGAATTTTCTCTGTTAATTCTCAGAGAATCTCCCAGTTTTTATTATTTTGTTGAGAGTTTTCTCTGTTAATTCTAAGTGAATCGCATATGTTTTATTTGGAGTGTTTTCTCTGTTAATACTCAAAGAACCTCATATGTTTTATGTGGAGAGTTTTCTCAATTAATTCTCAGTGAATCCCCTAGTTGTTGTTTATTTGTTGAGTGTTTTCTCTGTTAATTCTCAGAGAGCCTCAATTGTCTTATTTGGAGTTATTTTCTTTGTTAATTCTATGAGAATCTCCCAGATGTTTTTTTTGGCTGAGTTTCTTATCTGTTGATTCTCAAAGATAATAAATTGCCTTATGTGGAGTATTTTTCTCTGTAATTTCTCAGAGAATATCCCAGTTATTTTGTGTTGAGTTCTTATCTTTTAATTCTTAGAGAGACTCAATTACCTTTTGTCGAGAGTTTTAATCTATCAATTCTCAGAGAATCTCCTAGTTTTTGTTTTTTGTTGAGTGTTTTCTCTGTTAATTCTCGGAGAGCGTTAATTGTATTATATGGAGATTTTTCTCTGTTAATTCACAGAGAATCTCCCAGTTGTTATTTTTTAGTATCTTCTCTGTTAGTTCTTAGAGAGCCTCAATTATCTTTTGTGGAGAGTTTTCTCTGTTAATTCTGAAGAATCTCTCTCTGTTGTTGTTGTTGTTGTTGTTGTTTTCTTGAGAGTCTTCTCTGTTAATTCTCAGAGAGCTTCAATTGTTTTTTGTGGAGAGTTTTTTCTATTAATTCTCATAGAATCTCTGAGTTATTATTGTTTTGTTGAGAGTTTTCTCTGTTAATTCCCAGGGATTCTCAATTTTATTTTGTGGAGGGTTTTCTCTAATATTTTTCTTAGAGAAACTCCTTGTTGTTATTGTTTTTGTAGAGTTTTATCTGATAATTCTCGGAGAATCTCAATTGTTTTATGTGGAGAGTTTTATCTATTAATTCTAAGAGAATCACCTTTTTTTAGTTGTTGTTTAATTAGGAGTTTTCTCTGTTAATTCTTAGAGAATCTCAATTGTTTTCTATGGAGAATTTTCTGTTAATTCTTAAAGAATCTCTCAGTTGTTATTTTGTTGAGAGTTTTCTCGTACAATTCTCAGGGAATCTTAATTGTTTTCTATGGAGAATTTTCTCTGTTAATTTTCAGAGAATCTACCATTAGTTATTATTTGGTTAATTGTTTTCTCTTTTAATTCTCAGAGAATCTCATATAGGGATGGCTGACATACCTAAACCTGCGGGGCCCACTTGCACTAGAACCCGAGTCCACGAGTGAAAACCTGAGTTGTCTGGGTTCCGGTTCGGGTGCCACCCGATATTTCAGGTACGGGTTTGGGTAGTATGAAACTCGCACCCGAAACCCGAAACCACACCCGCTTAGACTTTAATTTTTATTTTATTTTATTGTAGACTGTAGACTTTAATTTTAATTGTAATGTTAAGATGTTGAAGGCCTTAATTTTAATTCTAATGTTATCAAACTTGATGGAAAGTTGTAATTTAGTTCCTTAATTTCTTTGAGAGACCTTGATGGAATTCTTGTGTTTCAAATTTCAATGTTGCTTGTTGTGTTTTTGATACGGGTTCAAGTTTGGGTGGAAAAACCCGAACCCAACTGGTGTGGGCGTGGATGTTATTTTGCCACTAGAATAGCCTTTGGGTTCAGGTTCGGGTGGTGATTTCGGATGCGAGTTTGAGTAGTGTGAAACCCTCACCCGACGCTACCCGTTGCCATCCCTAATATCATATGTTTTATATGGAGAGTTTTCTTTGTTAATTCTCATAGAATCTCCCAATTTTTGTTATTTTGTTGAGAGTTTTCTCTATTAATTTTCAAAGATTTCAATGTTTGTTTGTCGAAAGTTTTCTCTGTTAATTCTCAAAGAACTTCTCGGTTTTTGTTTTCTATCAAAGTTTGTCATTGAAGGTAAGACCCTAACTGGTGGGTGGACGCTTCATGAATTTATCAAGCTCATCACCCTTCCTTTAAAAGGCCAAATTTAGTTTTTTTTTGTATTTAATTATCTTTTAGCCCGAATGTATGAAGATTGTTGTTATTCATTCTCTCGGGTTCAAGGTAATTAAATAGGGCCAACTGTCATACCATAATCTTATCATGAGTTTTTAATCTTTTTACTATTTTAAGTAAAAAATTACCTCATTTGAAAATTGTAAAAATAGTCTTACATTACTGTTAGCTGGAGATTTCGACTAGGATGGAAATGATTTTGCGTTTTGGAGCAAATCCATATAATCATCAAAGGGAAGTTTTCGACCCAGCCAAAGAAAGAGAAAACATGTTGAATTGTCGACAGGAAGAAGAAAGTGAGGAAAAAGCCAATCCAGTGAAGATAGGCGTTGAAACACTTCGACGCTACCCAGAAAAGCTACTTTGTCAAAGGCTTTCGACGCAACATGTAGAATGCCATGAAGAAACTGTCCAAGGAAGTGGGGTGACGTAGTGGGTAATTACCATATTAGTGGGGTGACATGTGTCATCATCAAATTCGTTAGAAAGGGTGCGACGGTTACTTTTTATTGCTATTTAAGTAGATTTCTTTTTCAGAATTAGGGGTTGCATTTCTTTACATTGTAAAAGGGACACTACCCCCTCAGTTCATTCACACTTAGACTCAACTAGAAAGTTTGTTCCACGAGCAGTTCTACATGGGGCAATCCAAGATTAGCCTAAAGGAACTGGCTAGTGTGAAATGAAAAACGAGTGAATCAGTCGAACAATAACGATCCTTGAAATATTTCCAACTATCGATATAGACATTGATGATTTTATTGGCTAGGCGAAAATAAATCAGTCCCTTGTCGGATCCCCCTTTCATCGAAGTACGAGAGACCGTGAAAATATGGAAAAGAGATACACTGAAGTAAAACCATCCTTCTCCCTATACTCATACAAATGCTGCAACATCTTGATGAAAACCCAAGAAACATAGTGCATTTGAAAGGGAGAAATCTATAAATACTAGAGCACCCATTTCTCGAACATATTGATAGGGAGTCTCAACTTCAACTTCTAGAAAAAGAACTCATATATTGGAATGAAATACCCCCCAACAAGCTGTAAATTCTTTTTGTCATCGTCAACAAGAGGGAACCTTCAATGCTAGCCACATTTTTTAAGCTAGAAGTTATTCTCCGGAGATTCATCTACCCATTGATACTAAGAAGAATTCGTCGCAACCAATCGGTCCTCTCGGCGAACCATAGTTGCCTAACTTTCCTAGAAAAACAAATTTCTACCAGGATTGGCAGAAGGATTGTAAAATTAAGTGTAAATCATAGGCTCTCTACTAGTAGAAACTCCTCTGGTTGTCTCCTCGAGGAATCTAATAGAACAACCGATTTGACACTCTTTTTGGGCATCCAAAGTATCAACCGAGTTTGAATAAGCTCGAGCGAGGAAGGTAATGGGAGAAACACCTCCCTTGTGTCACACTCATTACTAACCTCTGCAAAATCCAAGCTATACATGGGGTTATCACTAAGTACATTTGGGTAATGACATGAGGATCAACGTTTAATGGGTTACCATAAAAAATGTCTACAACGAAAACTCTCGGTCATTAGAGTCATTCAATGAATTTGCATGAATGTTCCATATATTGACCATTACAAGGAAGGAAATGTACGTTATATGGGTAAGGAAACATACCTAAAGAAAGACAAGAAGGAATTGAATGCACAAAAATAAAGAAGAAAACTTGAAAGACGCAATGGCTCAAAGACGAGCCTTAAAACTACAAGGGATGATAAGATTGAAGGTTGTCGACATTCACCATATAAACGAGGTTACAAGATAGCAACGAGTTCTAGAGAGGTGTAAAAATGAAAAGTTCATTGTAAAACCAAAGCACCTTTATATGGGAAAGTGAGTCGAACCAATTGATTATCTAAATCATAGGATAATGAGTAGATGGAAAGTAATAACAATCAGATTTATACATTGGGAATACAACGACACTTGAGTGCATTCAAATACCTTAGCCTGTGAAATAGGAAGTCACGTGTATCAGATCGTACAAAGCGACAGGATGACAAGACCATCATTTTGTGAACCTGTCTCTCACGCCCTTTACGATTGAATATGGAGCTCTCCATGGTTAATGGCGGTCTGCCTAATGTTTTGCGATCGACACAAATTCAAAGACTCCTCGCTCGAAATTTCACTATAAATCTAGGGGACAACTTTTCTGGTTTAGCCAAAGACACAAAGAGAGAGTCTTACTTATTATTCAAAGAGAAGTCAACTAACTATTTAACACATATTTATGTATATTTACATGTGTAAGACTTAAGGTACACATTTTTCATGTTTTAATCTATTCTTTTTTATTTGACATTAGAATGTTAATCTTCCAAATTCACTCATGTATTTCACTGCATCTAAACTTGCAACACCGCGTCAGAAATCAAACATCATAATTTAAGTATAATTCTAATTTTGATCAAGAAGATATTTCATTATAAAAAATCTTGGAAGACATATGCTTTAATACACAATCTTAACTTTATAATTATGATGAGCTCACACAAAGTTGATTGTGCATCCGCATGGTGTGTTGTGGTCCTGATTGGAATGCAATACATATTGATTGACTAGATTAGTGCTAAATGAATTCCAATAAAATAAAGATTAGTGCTTAATCCATGTATTAGTTGACTTAAGTTATTGTATACTCCGCAGGCACATTGACACGTGTTACTCCATATTTGTTGCGTGCATTCTAAGGCAACCACTTGGCTAACAGACACATGGCAAGAACAATTGCTCTTGTCATCAACCATGTCATCACACACAAAATAATACATGCTTTCATAATCTAATTTGGTGAGTGAATGACTCAATCTATATGATCTAGTTAGTACAATGAATCTTAAAAGCCTGTGTTGTAAGCTCCATCCTTTTGGAGTTATGCGTTGACAATAGTGATCTTTGAATATAATTCTTAATGTGTTTGGCTATTATCTTTTATCTAACAAAATGTTCTTTTGTCTCGTTTGATATTATCCATTTTATTCGTATTTTTAATAGGGTGAGATAAGATTTTAGGACCACATCTTTAAATTTGTTCGTCTCATCCCATTCTTTTTTCGGACTTTTGCAAACACGAATATTTATCTAATTTATTTATTTATTTTTAAATTTAAAAGATATAATATTCATGGATTCACCTCCGCTCTCATTTTTTGTGGGAAGAATCAATATTTTAGACTCACACTCTTAATTCTATTCTCTCTGTCCATTCCAACTTTTGCAAATTTTTACGGAAACAGATTAAATAGAAATGTCATGCCGGTTTGTCTTCTATCACACATGAACTAAAATTTATAATTATTAAACCTTAATTAAATAAAAAATTCATAAAATGTTTCAGTGGTCATGGTTTAATAGCCAGAAATAATTCTAAAATATTGAGATGCTAATCAAGATGAAGGTTCAACACTTTCATTTCATAAAAAACACAAGTCATTAAGGGATCTCAAGTTTATCAAATCAACTCAAACATGGTGATTACATAAACCAAAGGTACATGATGTAATTAAGATTAAGTAAGATTAAGATATAGTAATGAACAAGAAACAAAACAAGTAATTTTAAGTTCTTGAATCATGACACAGTTGAGTTAATTTGCTCTATCTTGAACAATATTATTAGCAGTTGGTGTTCTATCAACCTCTAACTCTCTATATCTATGCAAATACCTTCTCATTGGTTCAGCATAATCATCAAACCCAAGTGTAGCCAAAGCCCAACAGATATCATCACCATTCACTGTCTTTCTTCTTTCCTTCCTGCATTTCTCTGATGCCTCACTTGTCACAAAGCTTATGAACTCTGAAACACACTCTTGCATTGTTTCCTTTGATTCCTTTGAGATTTTTGCATTCTGTGGTAATATCTGCTTCATTATCCTCCCAACATTTGCTATTGGTAGCAACCGATCTTGTTCCTTAATGCCGCCATTTTCGTTTTCAAAAGAACTTCCTCCAATGTTGTTGTCCACCATTTCACCTCTCGAATAAATTTGATTCAGAGTATTCAAGAATCAATTAATCAAAGTCAGACAGAATCCTCATATATGTATCTATAGATATGTCAATATTTATATACATGTGCAACAAGTGCGCCTAGTCATATATATATATATATATATATATATATATATATATATATATATATATATATATATATATATATATATATATATATATATATATATATATATATATATATATATATATATATATATATATATATATATATTTTGTTAATATGTTTATAAAACCCAAAGTAAAGTTTAAAAGCCGGTAAAATCTAAAGCATGTAATCCCTCGATTCTTCAAGATCAAACAATTATGTCTTTTAGTCTATGTTTGATTTGGCGGTACAAATTCACTTTCACAGTGAAAATTCACGTTTGACCAGAAGTTGCCTTTTGTAGCTTCTAGTTTTCCACGGTGGAAGGACATTGCAACGTGCTTTTTGTTCACCAAAAGCTGAACCAAGCAGACACTTAGATATTTTCATCATCGTCTGATTAGATCCAATAATTATATGTGTGTCTCATATTACATAGACAACTTTCTTTTATAAGTAAAAGATGAATTATTCTGCATAAAGAGTGTACAATCCGAAACGCATAATACAAAGGGTAGAAAGCCAAAACAATCTATCCCAAATCCGAAGTTGGAGCGATACACCACTCCGACCATAACAAATTTTTATCATGTTTGAGAACCACTATAAACCATTTCAACGACAAGAGTTTGATCATCTCAAGTCCATCAAATTTATTCAACGAACCTCCATCAAATAAGAGAATATTTCTACTGGCATAAATAAACCAACAAATAATTAAATAAAAAATTCATCCCGAATCCACCTAACATAAACGATTTTATACGCTTTTAATATATAAAGAAAAAATATTTCATTCTAGACATTTAAATATTTTCTCATTTTCATCTTACTCTATTTTTTCTATTAACTTAAATGTTAAAATGTTAATCTTACATGTCAATCATTACTTCGTCATTTTACCGTCTATCTTTTATTATAAAAAAAAGACAGTAGAGTTAAATATATATTGTTAATATATGTTTATAAAAATTAATATTTTTTCAATGATGTGAGTTAAATGTGTCTTGTTCAAAGTGACATGTAAATGATGATAATTAAAGCCAGACGGCTAAGGAAATGTGGGGTCTAAGTTAATTGGACTAAAGAGTCACTAATTTTGTTGCAAACTTAAGACAAAATCAATCTTAACTAGTTAATCTTAATTTGTATTAATTTGAATGGTAATGGATGCTGAGATGGCTCTTGAGGCAGTTCAAATGAGTATGGATAAGAAATATGATCAACACATCCTTTGGAAAGGTCTAAAGATGCAAGTAACTAAATTGATGGTACTTGTTATTAAAGTTAGAATTATATATCAACATCCACCTAAGTGACACCACCAATAAGATTACATCAGCATGTTTAAAGTAATATTTGTCTACAATAAGTGTATCTTACTATCATAGGGACACTTTAGAGTTTACAAGGCAAATATAATTAAAATATTTTAAAACATGAGAAGAAAAAAAAAGTAACTGAGATTTATTGATATTTCTTTTTAATGGTTAAGACTACTCGATATAAGTTAAGGTTTAATAATGTGCATTCTATGTTTGAAATTTGTAATATATTTTGATTACTGCAATGTAAAATGATTGTCATAAAAGATATCATTAATATGAACAATATGATTTATAGAAATAAAGAAATATTTAACAGCTAATTTCAGTAATTGGTCTGTTATCTCTAATTTAGAGCGTCTAAGAATTCGCTAACTAAAAATTATTACAAAAAATATATACTCTTATTATGAGATGCATAAATTTGTGATTTTAAAAACTTTATTTGTTTGTATGTGTAAAGAAAAACTTTATTTATAAAAGTTCCTATGCCTAACACACTTTGCATTATATTGGAAAAATCAAGTCTTATATTGACTAAATAAATAATTCACAAATGATTTAAATATAGTGACACTCCTCACTTTATCAATCGGTTTTATAGGGTGAGTTATGTCAAACTCTAATTCTAACATGGCATCAAGAGCCATCGATTCGGGTCACCCATCATTTAATATGCGCATCAAGCCCAAGATGTGCTGGGCGCAAGGGGGTGTATTGGAAAAAATCAAGTCCTACATTGACTAAATAAATAACTCACAAAGAGTTTAAATATAGTGACACTCCTCACTTTATCAACCGGTTTTGTAGGGTGAGTTAGATCAAACTCTAATTCTAACACATTAAAATGGTATTATCTGCTGAGCCACAATTTTTTTTAATGTTTAATATCCCTTTTGGTCATCTAATCATAAGTATGATGAGTTCAATTTGGTTATTTTTCTTTTAAAAATTCTAAGTTGATTCCTTACGTTGTCTAATGTGTCGCTCCCGGGATTTTCATCCTAGTACAAACGCGAAAGTGGCGCTGAAAAGGTAGAGTCGCCAGTCAGACATTTTTATCCCAAATGAATGGGAAATGTAATGTTGCGCAAACCAGAGGAAGAAGGAAAGGACAAGGTCCTGCGAACCAAAGATCTGGGTTCGGGAGTCGGTTACGACCTGGGAAGGTATTATCACCCCAGATCGTCCGCCGTACCCGACGGGATCCACGCTTGCTTGCTTGCTTCAAAGGGTGAAAAAATATGAATGTTGCTGAATGAAAACTGCTGACTGGAATGGGAATGAGAAAGGAACTGGAAAAGAGAAAGAACAGAAGGGGGAAAATGTAGGGAAAATAAAGAATGTGCTCGAACGGGCCCTACCCCGCTGCCTACGTACCTCATCGGGATAATGAGGATCAAAGTCGACGTAGTTCGCCTAACTAAGGCGGGAACTATTTTTGTGTTTTTTACAGCTGGAACTGGGTATGTCTATGCTCAGGTGTTGCAGGCTCGTCTGGTACGAGTGCATTTACCGTCTTGAATGAAAGACAAGTCGTCGCGAGTTTGCGTTATGAGTGAATGAGATGAGAAGAGAATTCCCGCAGGAAAGTCGCTTATTGCTTTTGTCTTTTTATGAGAAGTGTTTTTGAATTTGTTTGTGAATATTCTCATACTAAAACCTATCCATCGCGGGAAGTACTTACACCTCGCCCCGAAACAGGACGCGTATAAACACTCCGCAACAAAGTCTCGTGTCGTACGAGAACATTCTACCTTTATTAGGTGTCTTTTATTGCTTTTCTTTATAAGGTGAGAAAGAATGACTCAAGTCGAAAAAAAGACAAAAACTAAGGGAGACTAAAACCAACCCTAATTTATTTATTATTCACAAAAGGGAGATCCTAATGGTTTGTGAGGTTTTCTAATCCTAAAGATCAAAAGGAAAAGAAAGAAGGAAGAAGGATACAACTTACTTCCTAAGGAAGGTAAGTTGATCCTAACAAAGGGGAGTCCTACCAAACACAAATATGGAAGGAAAAATTGAATTAAAAATCATAAAAGAAATGCATAAAAAATAAAAGGATAGGGTGAAGTAAACTTACCTCAATCTTCCCCACTACAAAACAAATGTTAATGCACATTTTTATTAAAAAGAATAAGGTAAACACACAACAATTACATCCTAATTAAATTCTAAGGCATCTTGGACCTAAACTATACTCTATTTTAATTCTAGAGGAACTAAAAAACTAGGACAAAAAATACAACACCTATTACAGCCCCTATTACACAAACAACCATGAAAACAATGCATAATACAACTCAGCGTTTTACAGTCAGCATGCAACATGAAACAGTAGGTGTAAAAGGTTACAAACAGCATGTACACATAACAAACATCACACATTTTACAGCACCTATATGCAAAAACAGCTATGAAATGCAAAAACGCATGCGTTAACCGGTTAACCAAATGCGTTAACCGGTTAACGCTGAACAAAATTGAAAAAAAAGCTTTTAAAATAAGTGCTTTTGGCCACAATCTTGCTTCTAATGATCCCTAACCTTCCTAGAAACATGCTACCATTAATTTCTACTTAATTTGAGCTTATTTACACATGATAGAACCTATATCTATTAATACCTTAACTCCAAATTCAACCAAAATCACAAATCACAAGCAAACATAATTGAAACGGAATTGATTTTAAACAAAGCGAAAAGCACTTAAAGAATGCCAAAAGTGGCGAGATGGAGAGAATATCATAAAGAAGAAGTGATTAAGATCACCAACCTACGAAGCGGAGGAGTGCTTCGATGATTGTTGCGGGAATCAGAGCTTGAATCGAAGAGAAAACCGAAAACCGAGAAATCGCAAAATAAATGCGTTCTTGACGTTTTGATCTTCTCGCACTTCCGATAAGCCGAAAATCTCCACAAAATTCAGTAGTTTCTTCTTCCATAATCCACAAAATATGAAGGTTGGAGGCTTAAGCTTCAAGATCTTTAAGTTTCAATGTGAAACTTGAAGAGCTTATTTGAAAAAGCTTTGGTGAAAGGAGGGAAAATGAGGAAACGTGAGAGAGAGAAAGTGCTTCTCAAAGAGTAAAAAATTGGAAAATGGTGTTCAACCCTTTGTAATGGAGTGATTAAGGGTTATATAGAGACTAGGCTAGGAGCTAGGTTTGGGTTTGGGGCCCAAAAATTAGGTTTGGGATCCAACATTAGGTTTGGTAGTTAGTTAGGGTTAGGGTTGGAAAAGGGAATATTCCTTGGAATATTCCTTGGAATATTCCTTGGAATACTCTAGAAGATGGTAGAAGATGGTGGAAGTTTCCAAGGGAAATGGAGTGGAATTAAGATTGAAAAACAAGATGGAAAGAATGAAAGGAAGTGTGGAAAGAAAGTGGAAGGAAAAGTGGAGGGAAATGGTGAAATCAACTACCTTTCAAATGATTTTTCTTTTGATTTTCAAATGATTCCTCCATCGTTTCTTGACCAAATATGAACCATAGGATCATTGTAACCCTAATTTCATGATTTCGATCTTAAAAGTCCGGAGTCGACCCCTTTTTACCTAACTCGGTTGCCTTTTCCCCGATTCCTCGATTTTCCGTCGTCCGGCCAGTCGAACCCCTTCCAAAACGAATTTGTGGACGAGATTTGAACCCTGTGCACCTGACATCATATATAAGTCAAAGGAACCTTCCTTGAACCAGAAATTCATGCCGAAGCCCCGTAGAAATGAAACCCTAATTCGGCCCTTTTCCCTCAGGAAATATTGCACTAATTGCCTCCTTCAATCAAACCCCCATCCTTCCATGGCTTGTGGCTTCAAGTGAAGACTTGTAGGATATTGTGAACCCTTTGCACAAGGTTGAGAAGCTTTGTGGCCCTTCGGTAGCCTCTTCATAGCTTTCGGTTGCTCCGATCATTGATCACATACCCATGCCTCAGCTATGCAATGTTTGATGCAATGTTTTTGGTTATTTTTTATGAATCCATATATGCAAAATGTTGAGGATATGAGAGGGCAAATTTTGAGGTATCACAGCTGCCCCTATTCAATCATCTGCAGGCCTGAACGAATAATTGCGAGAGCTTTTAGATGTTCAAGGGATGGAGTGATTGAATACTCACCTGGAAATTTGAACTCTATGGGAAATAAAATATATTGGGAAGAATGCCATCCTCAAATGACAATTCTCAAAAGGGATCCTTGGATTTAAAACGAAACCATCCTCGAATAGTGACACGATGGCATACCGGCCTCAGTCGATAACCAGAAACACAAAGACTGGCCTCAGACAGACTTTGCAAAAGAGACAAACTGACCTCAATCAATAAGCTCAAAATGGTCTATCACCCTCGAATGATAGCCACAATAAACTCAAACAAGACCAACCTCGGAAGGACTTGGAGAAAAGAATGCCATCCTCAAATGACGATTCTCAAAAGAGCCTCGAATCTAACACGAAACCATCCTCGAATGGAGACGCAATGGTATACCGGCCTCAGGCGGCAACCAGAAACAACAAAGACTGACCTCATACAGACTTTGCGAAAGAGACAAACTGACCTCAATCAATAAGCTCAAAATGGTTTACCACCCTCGAGTGATAGCCACAACAACAAGACCAACCTCAGAAGGACTTGAAGAAAAGACTGCCATCCTCGAATGACAACTCTCAAAAGGGATCCTCGGATCTAAAACGAAACCATCCTCGAATGGAGACGTAATGGTATACCGGCCTCAGGCGGTAACTAGAAACAACAAAGACTGACCTCATACAGGCTTTGCGAAAGAGACAAACTGACCTCAATCAATAAGCTCAAAATGGTTTATCACCCTCGAGTGATAGCCACAACAACAAGACCAACCTCAGAAGGACTTGAAGAAAAGAATGCCATCCTCGAATGACAATTCTCAAAATATCCTCGGATCTAACACGAAACCATCCTCGAATGGAAACGCAATGGTATACCGGCCTCAGTCGATAACCAGAAACAACAAAGACTGACCTCATACAGACTTTACAAACGAGACAAACTGACCTCAATCAATAAGCTCAAAATGGTTTATCACCCTCGAGTGATAGCCACAACAACAAGACCAACCTCAGAAGGACTTGAAGAAAAGACTGCCATCCTCGAATGACAACTCTCAAAAGAGATCCTCGGATCTAAAACGAAACCATCCTCGAATGGAAACGCAATGGTATACCGACCTCAGTCGATAACCAAAAACACAAAGACTATAGGATAAGATGGAACGGGATCGTTGGACATAAACGAGAGCCCAGGCACACATGACCGTTGTACAAAACGAGGGCCTGCAACGCGACTATTGTACCAAACAAGACGCGGAATAAGTGACAAACATTAACTTGAAGAGACAAGGATGTCTGAAAAATGATATCGGTATCCTCTGTACGGAGTACTTCAGGTTGAGAATATGTTCGTAATATACCTCAAAATTGGCCCATGCTGGCATGCATATGGTTGAATTTATGGCGTAATGCTCCATGATGATGGAAATGCTACGCTTTAGAGGATGCAAATGCAATGATGATGCAAAGGGATCTCTAATGAGGAAACTGCAAGTATCCTAGATGGCTTGACTGGGGAAATGATGATCACTGAATTGATCTGCTCCATCCTGATGAGGAGGAGACGACTCTGCGGGGAAAGCTGTCAATGATTCGCCGGCTCTGAACAACCGCCATTGCCAAAAATAAATTGGACTTTGAGATTGGAGCGCCAAGACCCTGCTGGAGACGCACGCTTCTTGCTAGGTACACTACCCGTTGAACTGCTGGGGAAATGAACCCTTCTTACTTAGCTGGGGAAACAAAGGCATGATACTGCTGAGGGAGCAGCTCGCTGGGGAGGAAAGACACTCCTTGTACTGCAGGGGATTGCCCCTGTCTGAAGGGAAACTTCTGCTTGGGGATGACACCCACCTTCTGCTACCTTGCTGAACTCCGCTGGGGAAGACTGGAAACATCCTGGGATGCACCTGTTCTTGGTCAAGCATAAAGAGATGTTCCTCCTGGGAAT
This sequence comes from Lathyrus aphaca, assembly GCA_963966055.1. Lineage (NCBI taxonomy): Eukaryota > Viridiplantae > Streptophyta > Magnoliopsida > Fabales > Fabaceae > Lathyrus > Lathyrus aphaca. The sequence continues at coordinate 538,497,703 of OZ014522.1, read as the reverse complement.
TTGCCTTTAGCTTTGTTAGCAACACCGGTACTTGTACCTGCATGAACACAATCGATAGTACCTGCAACATGGAAAGTTTGTTTGGGACCTGCCTGCCCCAGGCTCGTAGCATGAACCATTATCTGGGTATCTCGTCACCCTTTCAGAGTTGTATTAAATGTTTTTGTCCTCCTGCATGAGTTAGAAAGCATTCAAATGTTCACAACACAATATAAATCACGATTTGTTTGACGTTTTCGCAATCAATGCTAGATGAAAGAAAGCAAAACAAGAAGCAAAATAGTCAAACTGACTGAAGTTGAATTTTTATTGATTTGGAAAAGTGGCCATGAATGGGCAGTACAAAGGAAGCAGTTCCCTGGAAAGAGGAAACAGCCAAAAAGGAAAACAAAACTATCCTATTGGCAATGTGAGAAGTGGATCTCATCAAGTCTCAACCCCGTTATGACTCGTATGTCTTCAAGACGCTCCGCTCGCTCTACCTCTGAGAAAAAGTAATTGAAATGATCTTCAACCCTTAGGATAGCCTCAACTGTAGATAGGTTACGAATCTCGCAGATCGCAGTCGTTCGTGTTAATCCCTCTTTTGCGTGGATCGCCTTTTCAGGTTTTCAATCCACCGGGATACCCTTTTTTGTATGAGTTGTCCGGTGTGGCTTTTCAACTCAGCGGGTGTACATTTTTTTCAAAATTTCCCTAACTTTTGCCCGAGCCTTTTATTCTGTTTTTGGCTCGCCGGGATGCCCATTTTTGCCTGGATCTTTATTTTGTTTTTATCCAGCGGGTCTTTTTTACACGAAGTATTTTCTTACTGCGTCTGCATTGACAGGGGATTGGAAGTCTTCTCCGTCCATGGTTGTTAGCATTAAGGCTCCACCTGAGAAAACTTTTTTAACCACAAACGGTCCTTCATAGTTGGGTGTCCATTTCCCCCTGTGACCGTTGAGAGGAGGAAGAATCCTTTTCAGCACCAGGTCACCTGGTATGTACCTTTGTGGTCGCACCTTCTTGTCAAAAGCCTGCTTCATCCGTCGCTGATACAACTGTCCATGGCATACAACTGCTAGACGTTTCTCTTCAATGAGGCTCAACTGATTATATCTAGATCGGAGCCACTCAGCTTCATCTAGCTTGATGTCCATCATTAACCTCAGCGAGGGGATTTCCACTTCAATTGGTAGGACTGCCTCCATACCATACACCAGTGAGAACGGAGTTGCCCCTGTTGAAGTACGTACTGACGTTCTGTACCCATGCAACGCGAATGGTAACATCTCATGCCAGTCTTTGTATGTCACAACCATCTTCTGCGCAATCTTCTTGATGTTCTTATTGGCCGCCTCGACGACGCCATTCATCTTCGGGCAATATGGAGAAGAGTTGTGATGCTCTATTTTGAAATCTCGACACAAGTCAGCCATCATCTTGTTGTTGAGATTTGAACCATTATCAGTAATGATCCTTTCAGGAATTCCGTACCGGTAAATGATGTCTCTTTTAATAAACCGGGCTACCACTTGTTTAGTGACATTGGCGTAAGATGCCGCTTCGACCCACTTCATGAAATAGTCTATAGCAACCAGGATGAAGCGATGACCATTAGAAGTTGTTGGCTCGATCTTGCCAATCATATCAATGCCCCACATAGCGAACGGCCATGGTGAAGACATGACACTCAAAGGATTCAGAGGCACATGTACCTTATCGGCATAAACCTAACACTTGTGTCATTTACATGAGTACTTACAACAATCGGATTCCATGGTAATCCAATAGTATCCCGACCTCAACAATTTCTTGGCCATAGCATGTCCTCCAGCGTGGGTACCGAAGGAGTCTTCGTGGACCTCCTGCATCAACAGGTCTGCTTCGTGTCTATCCACGCATCTGAGCAGAATCATGTCGAATTTTCGCTTGTACAGCACCCCATCATGATTCAAGAAGAAACCCCCTGCCAGTCTCCTAATGGTCTTCTTATCTTTACTAGATGCCCCAGCCGGGTACTCTTGAGCCTTCAGGAATTGCTTGATATCATGATACCAAGGCTTATTATCTTCGGCACCGTCAACTACAAAGACATAAGCAGGTCTTTCAAGACGGGAAACCGTAATTCGAGGCACAAAATTCTCTTGACAAACTTTAATCATGGACGACAAAGTTTCTAGAGCATCGGCGAATTGGTTTTCATCTCGAGGAATATAATTCAATTTGACTTTGGTGAAGAAAGTTAACATCCTCCTGACATAATCTCTATAAGGAATCAAATGAGGTTGATGAACCAACCATTTGCCATTGACTTGATTTACCACCAAAGCAGAATCTCCGAAGATTTCGATGTTTTTGACTCGCAAGTCGATTGCCTCTTCAATCCCCATGATACAAGCTTCGTATTCCGCCTCATTGTTAGTGCATTCGAAAGTCAACCGAGCAGCTAAAGGTGTATGGACCCCTTCTGGCGAGATGATAACAGCGCTTACTCCACTTCCATTCATGTTCACAGCCCCGTCAAACATCAACTTCCATTTGGATTCAGGGTCTGGCCCCTCCTCCGGAAGTGGTTCTTCGTAGTCTTTCGACTTGAGGAACATGATGTCCTCATCCGGAAACTCGAACCCCATGGGTTGATAATCATCAATCGGCTGCTGAGCCAAGTATTCTGACAACACACTTCCTTTGATTACCTTTTGCGAAGTGTATCGTATATCATACTCTGTTAGTATCATCTGCCACCGGGCTACTCTTCCCGTTAGAGCTGGCTTTTCAAAGATGTATTTCACAAGATCCATCTTGGAAATTAAGAGAGTAGTGTGAGTCAGCATGTACTGTCTTAGTCGGCGAGCAGCCCATGCCAAAGCGCAACAAGTTTTCTCGAGTACTGAGTAGCGCGTCTCACAATCGGTAAACTTTTTGCTAAGGTAATAAATGGCATGCTCTTTTCGACCAGACTCGTCCTGCTGACCCAGCACACGTCCCATTGATCCTTCAAGCACAGTAAGATACATAATCAAAGGTCTCCCTGGCACTGGAGGCATAAGAATTGGAGGCTCTAACAGGTACTCTTTGATCCGGTTAAAGGCTCGCTGGAAGTCTTCGTTCCATTTATTGGCCTGATTCTTCCTCAGAAGTTTAAAGATGGGCTCACACGTGGCCGTTAGGTGAGAAATAAACCGTGCAATATAGTTCAGTCTCCCTAAGAAACCACGTACTTGCTTTTCAGTCTTCGGCTCAGGCATCTCTTGGATAGCTTTCACTTTGGCTGGATCAACCTCAATTCCTCGCTCACTAACAATGAAGCCGAGTAACTTGCCAGAACGGACCCCGAAGGTACACTTATTCGGATTCAACCTCAGTCTGAACTTCCAGAGTCTGTCAAACAACTTTGCTAGATTAACCAAGTGCTCTTCTTCCGTTTGGGATTTTGCTATTATATCATCAACATAAACCTCAATTTTATGATGGATCATGTCGTGAAATAGCGTCACCATTGCCCACTGATAAGTGGCTCCTGCATTCTTCAAACCAAATGGCATGACCTTGTAACAGAAGGTGCCCCAAGGAGTGATGAAAGTTGTTTTTTCCATGTCATCGGGAGCCATCTTAATCTGATTATAGCCTGAAAATCCGTCCATGAAGGAGAACACGGAAAACTGAGCAGTATTATCGACGAGCACATCTATGTGAGGTAGAGGAAAGTCATCTTTGGGGCTGGCCCTATTCAAATCCCTGTAGTCCACACACATCCTGACTTTACCGTCTTTCTTGGGAACCTGCACAACGTTGGCAACCCACGGAGGGTAACTGGTCACGGCCAAGAAACCAGCATCAAACTGTTTTTGTACTTCTTCTTTTATCTTGATAGCCATATGAGGACGTGTGCGCCTCAACTTCTGCTTTACCGGAGGGCAATCTTCTCTGAGAGGCAGCTTGTGTACCACAATGTCAGTGTCTAAACCAGACATATCTTGGTAGGACCATGAGAAGACATCAACGTACTCTCGAAGCAAAGCAATTAAATGAGTCTTGACAGATTCTTCTAATGCAGCCCCGATCCTGACCTCTTTCTTGTCTTCTTATGTACCCAGGTTTATTACTTCGACAACTTCTTCGTGCGGCTGAATCATCTTCTCCTCCTGTTTAAGCAGTCTGGCCAATTCTTCAGGTAGTTCGCAATCCTCTTCACCTTCCTCATCGGCTTGATAAATTGGATTGTCGAAGTCATACTCAGCCATAACAGGGTCATTGTTGATAAGATCCGGTGACGAGCACCTGCATGAATGGTGATTCATGCAAGGCTTTAGAAAAGGCTTGAGAAAATGAGAGACATTGCCATGTTTAAAACTTTTCTTTCTTTTTGAAAAACAAAAACAAAAATGAAAGACAAAGAACAACATGAATGAATGCGAAATGTCAGCTTTATTTATGATTGTAAATTGTGTTAGTAACATAAGAACCCTTTCAAAAAGCTATTATGCCCCGGGCAGGACATAGTGCTTGAATACAGGAAAAACAGAAACAAAAATTATTACTCTTCGAAAGAGGTGACTGAAATAAGCCTTTCTGATGTCCAATTGCTAAGCTGAGTCCTTGGAACAACAGGCCTGATCCACTCATCTATGTCACAGTCACTATCGACTGCGTCATCCTGTACATCACTGATGTTTCCATAATTGACCACTCCCGCACTCGTGAAAGTGATTGGGCCTTAACGACCTCTAGCATTTGGTTCGGACGATGACTGCCCAGGACGGTAACCAATTCCGAACATATCTTTCTTCTCAAGCACTTCTACTGGACTGCCCCAGCCTTTTTGTACCCCATATTCTACCAACTCAAGCGCTTGCTTGTAAGAGGCTATGGAAACCCCCTTTTTCGGTTCTTCTGGAGAAGCCGCCACTGCAGATGCTTGTTCATTCTTCAAGGGCTCAAAAGCCTGACATGGAGTCTCAACTATTTCGCCATCCATCTCCACATATTTGAATGAAGCCAGGTGACTAATGAAAATATCTTCTTCCCCACTGACAGTTACAATTTGACCCTCCCAGACGAACTTTAGCTTTTGATGAAGTGTGGACGATACTGCTCCCGCTGAATGTATCCAAGGTCTTCCGAGCAAACAGCTGTATGCAGGCTGTATATCCATTATGTAGAACGTGGTATTGAAGATCTATGGACCTACTTTGATTGGTAACTCCACCTCCCTGAACACCAATCTCCTCGACCCATCAAATGCTCGAACTACTAGGTCGCTGGGCTTTAGAACTACTCCATCATAATCCAACTTCATCAGTGCTTTCTTAGGCAAGATGTTCAACGATGATCCAGTATCTACCAACACGTGAGAGAGTACTGCACCTTTACATTCCAAAGAGATATGCAATGCCCGATTATGAGCACGCCCTTCAGAAGTCAGATCCAAGTCTGTGAAACCCAATCCGTGACTGGCATTGACGCTGGATACCACCGCTTCCAACTGATTTACTGAAATATCCTGAGGAACATACGCCTTGTTCAGAATATTCAGGAGAGCCTTCCTGTGAGAATCAGAACACATGAGCAAGGACAAGATGGAAATCTTCGACGGAGTCTGCTGCATATGGTCCACAATCTTGTAGTCGCTCTTTTTTATAATCCTCAGGAATTCTTCAGCTTCTTTATCAAAAGTAAGGTCTGGATCAGTTGCTGGTGCAGGATCATTGACAACCACTGGCTGCTTCCCTTTCGCCTTAGCCTGAGCTTCTGCGGTGTCTCTGGATGGTATCACACTATTTCTTAGTGTTTCCGGCACAAATAACCTTCCACTTCTAGTAAAGCCCCCTACTGCAACAGATAACGAACAAGATATTCAAAAAAAGTCAATCACATAAACTGAAGTTTGAAACAACAAAGTCCCCAAAGGGTGCCAATCAAAGGAACAAACAAAGCACATCAAATAAGAGGAATCCCACAACAAGCCCGTGGGTAACCCAAGTACAACAGCATGAAACTAAACCCTAGGGAGTTCGAAGTCTTGCAGCCTCCAGCTAAGACGCTTGATACTTTGGAACAACTGAACGATATCCGAATGACCAGGCTCCTGGATGAGTTTCTGGATGAGGAGGTCCCTTAGATCGAAGGAAGCATGTAACTCTTCAATTTGTTGCAGGAAAGTCACCTCATTCTCTTTGCTTGGACCCGGCTCGGTCTTTGACCTCTTCACATCAACACGAAGCTTCATCTCTTCAACTTCTTTCTGGACATCTTCAGCTATTTGTTGACTCTTTGCCATCTGACGAAGATACTCTCTCTGTTGCTCTTGTGCTCTCCGAACTAGCTTCTCTTTCTCAACTAAAGCATCCTGGAGGTTCTTGATCTTCAACTCGAATTTAGCTTCTACCTCATTTTGCTTCTTCTGATTATCACTCCACTTCTCCTGCCAAAGTGTGATGGCTTCATTAGCCTCATTAAGTTCTTTCTTATCCTTCTGGCACTGACTTGCCTTATGGATCTCAACCAACCCTCTCTTCCTGAAGTATAGCTCCCTCTCCTTGAAGTCCTTCTGCTTAAGATGAACCGCTTCTTCAGCTCGGAGAGCTCTATCTTCTAACTAATGGTTATGAATCATCAATTTCTGACAAGAATCGTAAGCCTCTTGATACTCAACCCTAAGCTGCTTGACCAAAGCTTCCAACTTCTGATAATCTTCTAAAGGCACCATTGCTGGAGGCGGAGTTGGTACAGAAAAAGGGACTAGAGCCGTTTAAACCTCCTCCTTTATCCAAGCTTCGAATTTAGGGAACATCCGGTTATTTCTCTTGCCTAGACGTGTCGTGTCCTTTCTTTTGATCACTTTCCAAGAACCTGCAGCTTTCCTGACCAACGGAAGATTGTCCTTCACCGGGAAGTAAAATTTTTGGAATAACTCAGATTCATCGGGAATCTCTTTGAGCGCATACCCTAACTGTCTTCTTAAGAGAATGGGATTGTAGTTCATACCTCCCGACACTCCTAACAAAGGCACATTGGGGTAATTCCCACAGCTGGTAATGAAACTCTTTCCTTTCAACCTTAAAGTAAACCAACGAATATCTCTGGCCGATAAAGTACTCAGCTTCTGGGCCCAAGTAGTATTAGGATCAGTAAAACTCTCAGTAGTAGGCAAATTCCTCATGACCCACTTGTAGAATAAGGGAGCACAACATCTAACCAGACCTCCTCGCTTCTTCTCATTCTTATAGTGCACTGAATAATACAAGTCACCTAGGAGAGTGGGCACCAGATTCTTCAACACAAACAAATGAATAGCATTTATGTCCACAAACTTGTCCATATCAGCGAATAGGATGATCCCATAAATGGATAGTGCTAATATGGCGCAAACAAAATCCCACCGATTTGTCACTGCAAGCTCTTCAGCTTTTCTAACCAGATACTCTAGAGTGAGACCAAGTACTTTTGCTTTGGTGGTAGACAAATTTGCAGATACTTCAGATGGGCTCAAATAAAGAGCTTTGGCGATGTCGGCATGGGTTGGTCTTGTCATCTCTGAGTTGAAAGGAATCTGATCCTTGATTGACACTCCCATAATCTCAGCATACTCTTCCAGCAAACGACCCAACTGAAAGTCATGAAATGTGAAACACCTGAGCCGTGGATTGTAATACTGCAACAAAGTGTGAATGACGCTTCTCTGAGTGCTACCCAAGTTGAATACCAAGTCCAGAATATCACCGTACTTTTCCTTGAAGTAACCCAAATGACCCGGGGTAATATGAGACACCATTTGGTTGATCAGGTCCATCTTGGTATCAAAGAATTTGTAGTGCACAGTTCTCTTTCTGACGTCTTCCATTCTGAAGCAATGATATGACCAGGAACCGGGAGTAATTCAGACCCTGAGAATAAAAGAAACACAAATGATTAATGATGATATGATGCTTATGCAAGACGAGGCATGTGATCAGTGACGTGTCTGTGATGTGCCAATCATATAATCAGGTGTCGGTGCAAGGTCACAATATCCACATGTCACAATAATAATCCCTCTGATCCGGGATCCATATCTCAGAACTAGAAATCCAGATCACAAAACTGAACCAATGGCAAAGCGGGTATGCTGAAGGTCTTAGGGTTCCTGCAAACCTGTAAAACCCCTCCCAATCTCACGGGTGTGCTACTCGGGTCAACATCACGAACTCTCAAAGCCGAATAGCAATAATACGTTCACCATTTCCGAGAAATGGCTCATGACCAAATCAGGGAATCGGTTTGGCATTATGTACTACTCAGGGAGGCCTCAGTTGAGTCCGGAAAAACAAGCATCCCTCACAAGTCTCCAGCTTCAAGCACTGAGTCGAGAAACAATAGTACATTCATCCCGAAGGGTACAATACTACCGTCATACGAACAATTTGCTTTAACTAGATTCCTATGAGAGAACCAGGCCATCCTATGCGAGTTCCCAGTGGACCCTCGGATGCAAGTGGGTTTGCCAACAAATGTGGTCTGCCACTGTCATCACTGGAGAGGGTTGCTTCCACTAAGGTTCTCAATGATCGGTCCCCAGCTGCACATAACTATCAAGGTCGTATCCCGAAGTGGGGCAAAACCCCCACACAAGATAGTTCCAAGACAGTCGCAACCTGGGTGTGGAACACATCGCCACTCATCTTGTAACCATGCAAGTACAATACGTCCACGCTAATCCTATAGTGCACTCAAGCCGGGTATTTGGCTTATCTCACAGTAACTCCCATCCCGCAGAAAAAATGAAAACCAGCACAGCCAGACAGTCCAGTATAATATGATGCATGGAAAATAAATACTGAAAGCGATAAATAAATGCTGTAAAGTAAAGCTGTAAAGTAAAAAACTGTAAATAGAAACAGTAAATCTAAACTAAAGCACACAGCAGCAAACAGATGAACACCCAAAGAAACCAAACCAAACAGGCGCTAGGATTGACTCTACAAGGGAAACCAGAGATTCTGGGTTCGGTCCCCAGCAGAGTCGCCAGCTGCCGCTCCCGGGATTTTCATCCTATTACAAACGCGAAAGTGGCGCGAAAAAGGTAGAATCGCCAGCCATACATTTTTATCCCGAATGAATGGGAAAGGTAATGTTGCGCAAACCCGAGGAAGAAGGAAATGACAAGGTCCTGCGAACCAAAGATCTGGGTTCGGGAGTCGGTTACGACCTGGGAAGGTATTAGCACCCCAGTTCGTCCGCCGTACGCGACGGGATCCACGCTTGCTTGCTTGCTTCAAAGGGAGAAAAAATATGAATGCTGCAGAATAAAAACTGCTGACTGGAATGGGAATGAGAAAGGAACTGGAAAAGAGAAAGAACAGAAGGGGGAAAATGTAGGGAAAATAAAGAATGTGCTCGAACGGGCCCTACCCCGCTGCCTACGTACCTCATCGGGATAATGAGGATCAAAGTCGACGTAGTTCGCCTAACTAAGGCGGGAACTATTTTTGTGTTTTTTACAGCTGGAACTGGGTATGTCTATGCTCAGGTGTTGCAGGCTCGTCTGGTACGAGTGCGTTTACCGTCTTGCATGAAAGATAAGTCGTCGCGAGTTCGCGTTATGAGAAGATAATTCCCGCATGAAAGTCGCTTATTACTTTTGTCTTTTTATGAGAAGTGTTTTTGAATTTGTTTGTGAATATTCTCATACTAAAACCTATCCATTGCGGGAAGTACTTACACCTCGCCCCGAAACAGGACGCGTATAAACACTCCGCAACAAAGTCTCGTGTCGTACAAGAACATTCTACCTTTATTAGGTGTCTTTTATTGCTTTTCTTTATAAGGTGAGAAAAAATGACTCAAGTCGGAAAAAGGACAAAAACTAAGGGAGACTAAAACCAACCCTAATTTATTTATTATTCACAAAAGGGAGATCCTAATGGTTTGTGAGGTTTTCTAATCCTAAAGATCAAAAGGAAAAGAAAGAAGGAAGAAGGATACAACTTACTTCCTAAGGAAGATAAATTGATCCTAACAAAGGGGAGTCCTACCAAACACAAATATGGAAGGAAAAATTGAATTAAAAATCATAAAAGAAATGCATAAAAAATAAAAGGATAGGGTGAAGTAAACTTACCTCAATCTTCCCCACTACAAAACAAATGTTAATGCACATTTTTATTAAAAAGAATAAGGTAAACACACAACAATTACATCCTAATTAAATTCTAAGGCATCTTGGACCTAAACTATACTCTATTTTAATTCTAGAGGAACTAAAAAACTAGGACAAAAAATACAGCACCTATTACAGCCCCTATTACACAAACAACCATGAAAACAATGCATAATACAACTCAGCTTTTTACAGCCAGCATGCAGCATGAAACAGTAGGTGTAAAAGGTTACAAACAGCATGTACACATAACAAACATCACACATTTTACAGCACCTATATGCAAAAACATCTATGAAATGCAAAATCCAGAATTGATTATTTTCATTTTTTAATGCACAAACATAATGCATAATGCACCAATTCCCACATGAACATATATTCAAACATGAATCAACATATACAAATGCAAGAACATGAATATTTTTTAGGATTATGCAAAAATGCATCACATGGATTATGCAACAAGTAATGCACAAAGTAGCATATAAACATGCATATGAACATGGCATATGAACATGATGATCTTTGATTATGAATATACAATATGATAATTCAACAAACACACTAAACTCAATGCAAAATTCAGAGGTGAATTGATATGGATAATGTGATCAAGTATGCAACAACATACAATCAAATGCACATGTCTATGATTATGCAAAATGCAACATACATCAACAATGAAATGCAAAATGATTTAAGGCAATGCAAACATGTAAAAACAGAATCCAACATGATTATTATGTGTCAAATAATGCACAAACATGGTAACAACATGTAAGAATTTAAGCTATGCACAAAGAACACAAAACATGCATAATACGCGACATGAGCGGAATCGTGTCGAAACGACTCGAAACGGGGGAATGAGCTACTGGAAATGGACTCAAAAATTCCCTAAAATCACTACCTAAACATGTATGATCATTAGAGGCACTAGAAATTAGGAATGAGCAATAAAATAAGCTAAAAAGTCAAAAATCAACAGCGTTAACCGGTTAACCAAATGGGTTAACCGGTTAACGGACCTAAAACAACATCATTTTAGCCAAAAACGCATGCGTTAACCGGTTAACCAAATGCGTTAACCGGTTAACGCTGAACAAAATTGAAAAAAAACTTTTAAAATAAGTGCTTTTGGCCACAATCTTGCTTCTAATGATCCCTAACCTTCCTAGAAACATGCTACCACTAATTTCTACTTAATTTGAGCTTATTTACACATGATAGAACCTATATCTATTAACACCTTAACTCCAAATTCAACCAAAATCACAAATCACAAGCAAACATAATTGAAACGGAATTGATTTTAAACAAAGAGAAAAGCACTTAAAGAATGCCAAAAGTGGCGAGATGGAGAGAATAACTTAAAGAAGAAGTGATTAAGATCACCAACCTACGAAGCGGAGGAGTGCTTCAGTGATTGTTGCGGGAATCAGAGCTTGAATCGAAGAGAAAACCGAAAATCGAGATATCGCAAAATAAATACGTTCTTGACGTTTTGATCTTCTCGCACTTCCGATAAGCCGAAAATCTCCACAAAATTCAGTAGCTTCTTCTTCCACAATCCACAAAATATGAAGGTTGGAGGCTTAAGCTTCAAGATCTTCAAGTTTCAATGTGAAACTTGAAGAGCTTATTTGAAAAAGCTTTGGTAAAAGGAGGGAAAAAGAGGAAAATGAGAGAGAGAAAGTGCTTCTCAAAGAGTAAAAAATTGGAAAAATGGTGTTCAACCCTTTGCAATGGAGTGATTAAGGGTTATATAGAGACTAGGCTAGGAGCTAAGTTTGGGTTTGGGGCTCAAAAATTAGGTTTGGGATCCAAAATTAGGTTTGGTAGTTAGTTAGGGTTAGGGTTGGAAAAGGGAATATTCCTTGGAATATTCCTTGGAATACTCTAGAAGATGGTAGAAGATGGTGGAAGTTTTCAAGGGAAATGGAGTGGAATTAAGATGGAAAAACAAGATGGAAAGAATGAAAGGAAGTGTGGAAAGAAAGTGGAAGGAAAAGTGGAGGGAAATGGTGAAATCAACTACCTTTCAAATGATTTTTCTTTTGATTTTCAAATGATTCCTCCATCGTTTCTTGACCAAATATGAACCATAGTATCATTGTAACCCTAATTTCATGATTTCGATCTTAAAAGTCCGGAGTCGACCCCTTTTTACCTAGCTCGGTTGCCTTTTCCCCGATTCCTCGATTTTCCGTCGTCCGGCCAGTCGAACCCCTTCCAAAACGAATTTGTGGACAAGATTTGAACCCTGTGCACCTGACATCTTATATAAGTCAAAGGAACCTTCCTTGAACCAGAACTTCATGCCGAAGCCCCGTAGAAATGAAACCCTAATTCGGCCCTTTTCCCTCAAGAAATATTGCACTGCTTGCCTCCTTCAATCAAACCCCCATCCTTCCATGGCTTGTGGCTTCAAGTGAAGACTTGTAGGATATTGTGAACCCTTTGCACAAGGTTAAGAAGCTTTGTGGCCCTTCGGTAGCCTCTTCATAGCTTTCGGTTGCTCCGATCATTGATCACATACCCATGCCTCAGCTATGCAATGTTTGATGCAATGTTTTTGGTTATTTTTTTTGAATCCATATATGCAAAATGCTATGCAAAATGTTGAGGATATGAGAGGGAAAATTTTGAGGTATCACATAATGGAAATATAATATTGGTCATTTTCCTTAAATAAAGGCAAACATTGCTAGTTTTGCTGACATGTAATCTGAGTTGGAGGGATGATTTGCCTAATCAACACATTTTTTTCCTTCTTGTTGAAACGTTTATAAATTCACCCCCAATTTGTGACTAGTTCTATATTCCCCAAAAAGTACCAAATTGAAATTAAATTCATCATCCAAACATGAGTTATGAGCGCGGATCGTCTTCATCTTCAAAGAGACGCATTGATTCGCAAGTTATATAAAGCTTTGGGAAACTTTTATGTGGTTGTAGAGACCTTACTGTACCTCATAAGGTAAGAACCGACAACAATTACGGAAATTTTTTTGGGATTGTCAACATTTTAAGGTAATATTCATTCCCAACATCTTCCTTCTATTTGCATTCTTCTTCAGAAATTTGAATGCACTGCATTTTTCCATCTCATTATGTACAGGGACACACAAATATTGGATGTGGTTTTTTTGAATGGTTCTATGAAGATTCTAGATATGAAAAGGAGGAAACCTTGAGGAATCTGCAATGGAAGATTGAACTGCAATGTAAAGAGATAAAAGAAGTAAAAAATAAATAAAAGTGATGGTAGAAGAAAAAAATGGTGGAAGTTTTGAGACTCAACAATATGGAATTAGAGTAAGCTTTGAAGAACACAAGCAAATGGAAGGAGATCTGGAAGATTTTTTGCTATTTTCTGTTATTGTTTTAGTAGTTAAGTTGATGTAAAAGTTTCAACCTTATTTTCTTGGTTTGGTGTATGTTTCAACTTTATTGTAAAAGTTATTGACAAAAACATGTTATTGTTACATGTATGTTACAAGTTTATTGTTACAAGTTATTGTTTATATTTGTCCTAAATTGAAATCACTTTTACATAATTTGTGTATAAGTTTGATGTTATTGCAAAATTTGTGCATAATGTGTACATAATTTGTGCATAAGTTTGATGTTTATGCATACATAGTTTGATGTTTATGCATAAGTTGTATAACATAATAGAAACTTTGACGACAATATAACATAATTTGTATAGAAATTGTGCATAATTTATATAGAAATTGTGCATAAATTTGATGATAATATATAACATAACATTATACCATAACTTTGATGACAATATATAATTTGTACAAAATTCGTGAATAAATTTGTTGCTTCTATAACATAACATAAACTTTGTCATAACAGAAAGTTAATACTTGTTCATAACATATGCTTCTATAATACTTGTTCATAACACTTGACATAAAATAGCAGAATTACAAAAAATAACATTACATAGAAACATTGTTCAAGATAACATTACATAAAATAGAAGGATTACACAAAATAACATAAACTATAATATCTAAGTGGATTTCTTTGAATTGTTCCTTTTTGTTGGAGTGGTCCTCCTAGTGGTAGGACCCACTACATTATGTGATGCACTGAGTCTGGTGGTTAGTCCTTTTGAAACAGGTGCTTGTGTTGGTTTTCTAAAAGGCAACTTATGCCTAGCTTGTGTTATTGCAGCCCTTTTATGAGTTCCTTATGGTGTTGTCCCTTGTATTAGTTGTATGTGATTATTGTGGTGTTGCACTTTCCTGAGTAAGTTGTGTTTGTTGCCTGAGTAACTTGTGATGCGTGTGGTGTTGTACTTGCCTGAGTAGCTTGTGATATTGGTGTACCTTTTGTTGATGGTTGAGTCCTCTTACAAGTTGATTTATTGTGTCCAGTTTGTCTACACCTAGTGCACCTAATTATCATACTAGTTTTTCCTAATTTTCCTATTTGTCCCATCAATTTCACCCTACTCACGGTTCCTCCTCTTCTTGGGTCTTCCAGGCATTTTCTTGAATTTTGGTGGCTGCACATTTGGGTACTTTGTTCTGACCCATAAATTTGTACTATTTAGAGGATAAATTATAGGTTCATACACCTTCATATACCTTGCCTTCTTATAATACTCTAGAACTTAATCATCAACAGCAAGACCTCTCTCTTCATTGAAGAAATGACATGTACACATGGGAGATCTGTCAATTTCCACTTTTTGAAAGAACAATCTTGTTCCTTTAAGTTGACACCAAATATGTCACCTTGATTAATATGTCTTACCTCAAAAATAAACTCAGATAACATCCTATAAAAATGAAAAAAAGAGAGAGTCATATAATGTATAAAAACAAGCCTAAAAAAAATAGACAATAACATAAATTTGTCTAAATAACCAATGAAAATTACCTTACTATACAATAAATTGTGTAACTGCTTGTTTTCTCCACCTTCTTCTTTATGTTTGGCAACACATCCCCATCACTTAAATGAGAAAATTTCAACCTATTTTCTACCCATTTTCCATGATATATCCCCTTATTTCTTCTAGCATGGTCACTAATGGTTTGGACCTTGACTCTACAATAACACTGTTGAAAGCCTCTGCCATGTTATTCAATACAAAATTAGACTTGGTGGTGGTCCTAAAATAGGACTTAATCCAAAATCTTGGTGGAGTTTTCATCATGTGCTTGTAAGCCTCTTCATGTATTTGCCTCATACCTCTCATCTCCCTTTCTCATGCTTGTGGATAAATAGCCCTAGCAACCTTCCAAATGATCTCCTTCAACATTTTTCCTGGATACTTCTTCCTAAAATTGTTGTATGAATATCTTACACAAAAACTTTGTTCAACATTGGGTAATTCACCCATTGTAGGAAGAAGACCCTATAAATTCATTTAAAGGTTCAAAATACACTTATTAATCAAAAATGAAAAATATAACTTAAATTAATGTAACAATTAAAGTGGTACCTTTTTCTGATCAGAAATGAATGTAAATGTTCTACATTCTTCCCTTCCACCTAAATCATCAATGAGGAGTTCCAAAAATTATGACCAACTTTCTTTAGTTTCCCCTTCCACCACAACAAAAGCAATATGTAACATATGATCATTTGGATTTGTTCCAATTGCAGCTAAAATCTGACCTCCGCATAATCCCTTTAAGAAGCATTCATCAAGACCAATAATTGGCCTACATAACTTCAAACTCTTCTGGCAAGCAACATAGCAAATATATAACCTCTTGAAATAAAGCCTTGTATCCTTAATACCCTATTGAACTGGTGTGACATATAACTTGACTGTGGACCCATGATTTGTCCTTAGAATTTCATGACAATAATCATATATCCTAGTGTAATCTCCTTAAAATGATCCATCAACCATATCTCTAGCTGCAAATCTGGCCTAATTCCTTTGTCTTGTTAACACCCACATTCCATTTCTTAAGAGCATTTTCCTTTATATCCTTTAGCTTCAACTTAGGATTATTTTTCAATGAATTTTGTAACCTCTTTCTAAGACATTTCGTACTCATCATATGTACATTGTATTCTCTAGAAAAATTGGGTGTATTGTAACACGGTGGGAGAACTGACTTTGTCGATTTTGTTTTCTCAAAAACAATGTTGTAGATAGCAAGACTCACCACCGACTTTTCTTTTATCCAAATAGGAAAGGTGGAAAAGAACATGAAAGACCTTGATTTAGATTATGAGTTCGGGGGGTAAGTTATACAAAGGGAAGGTGTTAGCACCCTTTGTATCCATGGTTATCCATGTGCTCTTACTAATTAGCTCACTTTGTTTTTGTTTGAAAAATAGTGGTGGTGTATTTAGAAAACGTCCATCTTTGTAATGATTCTCGTATGAATGTATACAAAGTGTTTTTTGGAAAGTTTTTGAAAGTCTGAGGTGTAAAGAGTGATTTTTGCTTTGAAATTATGAGCAAGCAGTTAAGGGTTTCCTACCTACTCAAGGTTGTTCATGTTATTTTTCTTTCCTTAGAGATAAGATTGTCTTTACTATTATTTAGTAAGTAATCTTATCTTTGGATTTAAGGGACGGACGTAGGGTCACCGTATGGTCATAGAAGGCAACCTTGTAAAGGTATCTTAGCAACTCGAAGGGACTATCATCATTTTTCGTAGGGTCATCGAGGAACTAGATCACTTATTCGTAGGCAACTCGAAGGGTCATCTAGGGACTGTGATCTTTATATCGAAGGGACTATGATGATATTTATTTAGGCTACTTTGCTAAGACACCTCTACGTTTGAGGGACTTGACCATTTTTTCGTAAGGCAACAATAGGGGATACCCTAGAGGTGTATGTGTGAAAAGTGTGTTGTATTCAGTTATTTTTCTTTGGATTAGTGGGCTACGTCCATTTTTATTTGCATACAATCTTTTCACACCCTATCGTTACTAACCACACAGTTTGATTATTTTGTGGAATTTAAAAGCGAAAGTAAAACCCCAAGCTATTACATCACGGGGAGGGGATACATAATTTAAATCGGAGGAGTGCGGAAATAAAAATGCAGAAAATGAAATTACTAACTATTACAAGATAATTAGCAATCCTATACACTTGTTCTAATAAATATAAACGACAAAGAAATTAAAATCGAGGACGAATAAGAATGAGGAAAAAAGAAGTATCGGAGGATTCATGTAAGATTGATTAATTGGTCTTTATTGAAAAAAATAAGGTTTTTATGATTTTTTTTTAAAATTTAAATTATTAATTTAATTATATAAAAAAAGTATTTTCTATGTATTTTTTATTTACAAGAAAAAAAGTTATTAAATTTTTTTTTTAATTTTGTTATTGGTTGAAAAATGTTAATGGTTAATTAATTAATTAAAAGAAATTGAAATATAAAAAATTAAGAAAAGAAAAATAGTGAGAAAACAATTGAAAAATAGAAAGAAAAAAAAACAAGAAAAAAGGGCCAAAAAGAGATGGGAGGGCGCAGGGTTTCGAACCCAGGCCCCAAAGGTCACATGCGCGCGCCCTTACCACCAGGCCATTGGTGCCTGCGTGATAATAAATAGAAACAATCAATTAAATATTAAAACAACATAAGAAACCAGAATCAGCCAATGCCAACGCGCCACGTCTCGTCTTCTTCCTCTCCACCTACAGATTTTAGCTACGAATTTGCTGCGTTTTAGCTATGACTTTGTTCGTAGCAAAATAACCTGCAAAACAAAAATCACAAAATCGAAGGTTTTTTAAAAACAAGATCATCCATGTCCACTAATTCGAACCCTAGGAATCCAATGGCAGTGTCCGTTTGGTTAGAAAACGCTTGTCTGATGAGATTCGAAGCTTGGAGAGTTTATGCCCTAATAATGGCAACTCTCCATTCTTGCACCAAAACCTGAAAACAATGGATCTAAATGATCCTAAACATCATGTTAAACACAAATATGAATGAAAAAACAATTAAAATGGCATGTAATGAAAGATTCAAATTAAAAGGCGAAGGGCGACCATGGCTTGTAGGTCATGCTTCATGCGTTTTCAACCTTCAAGGAGTATAGGTAATTGCCTCATGGGATCTCCTAGATGATATTTGGACGTGAAAGAGTGATGGAAACTTGCGACAAAAATCTTTTGTGATTTGCCCTAATTTTTACCTTTCCTTTGAATTTTCTCTAGGGTTTTTGTGTATGAATTTTTTGTCCCTTGAACTTGTGTATGTGATGAGTATTTATAGAGGATGTTTTTAGGTTAGAATTTGGGCTTAGGTGGAAGATATTTGATTTGATATTCAAGTGTGATCCAAATCTTTCTATTTTGGCGTATTTGGTCATTATACATTTCTTCTCTTGTCTTGCACGAATTTTGGATCACATATTATGATAATAAACTCCATATTCTGATCCCAAAATAGACCATAAATCAAATATTTGATTTTTCAATATTTACATTAATTAAAATCAAATTTAAATAAATTAAATCCAATAAAATATAAAATAAATACAAAAAATCAGAATATATGACTTATAGGTCGTGGATCCTCTCATGATTAAGTTTGGATTATGAAAATATAGGCCCATTTGGCAAAAACTTAAATTTTGGTAATTATTTGCCTTATACACCTCAAACTTGCTCAACTTTAACAATTTATCGAACACTTGGTGTACAATCGATAACAATTGGATATTTAATTTGTTTTGTTGATATTAAAAGCATATCAAGATCAAAGTGATTATGATTATATCAACAACAACATTTGTGAAAGATAATTAAAAACAATTTCCAATTGAATTGATCGAACAACAATGAACTCGATAAATTATGAAATCAACAATTAAAGCGATGAAAGACAAAAGAGAGAGATACCGAGATTTATTTAGGAAGTTCCCAAATCAGCCTTGTTATGGTTACGTCTATCCTCAATCCGAAATCGAATTGAGATACTTGAAATTAATATTTTCTTCGCAAAATCGTGTAGACAAGATATGAAGAATGCAAACCCTAAAAACAATATTGTTTTGTGTTAATTATTCCACCTTCAAAACCTTGATCAAAAGCTTGATCAAGCAGCCAACAATGCGGTTACAATCCTCTGATTATCCCAAGCATGCAACTTGTTGAACCCGAGATTCTCCAACACAATTCACCGTCTCGCGCTACTCCCTTGCAAGGAAACCCCCTTGTCCCAAGGTCTTCACTCGGTCAAATCTGTGTTGACGTGATCTTGTAGAAAACATTCAAATCACACTAATCTAGAATGAAAACCCCACCTTAGTTTTCTTATTTGAAACATATAAAGTTCTCAACCATTATCGGTTACACCAAACCTAATTGGATGTTCTCAACCCTAATCCAGATGGTTACACAATTGAAAAATGATTACGTGTAGTTCAATTGTGTGTGTGAATAGAAGAAAGGTTGAAGATGACGGGAAACTTTGTAATCTAGTTTATTTAGGTTTTAATATCTAGAAAACCCTCTTAACTAGAAGAAGATGCATGTATGAGTATATACAGGTATGTGATGAAATGAGCAAAAAGAATTCAATAAGTTGGAGCAAAACTGAAATTTTTAGGATGGAAACACATATAGGTTGGGCTATGAAAGCAATAGGTCGGCCTATGAAGGTGTTTAGGTCATCCAATGAAAGCAATAGGTCCGCCTATGTAGGTGTTTAGGTCGACCTTGTGAGGCAACCTATGGGCAGAGCTTATATGCTTTAATACTATTCCATGAAAGCTGACCTGAAGAATGTATGTGCCTACATATACTAAAACAACAACTTGTATAGGCCGACCTTTTCATGTATAAGGCCACCTGAAGTGATTTGTATGCCCAAAAACATGTTTTTAATGCAAATATGATGTTAAATCCCTTTCAAACTCATTTAAATATTTCCTAATGCCAAGATGCACTTCTAGAATGGGAAGATATAGTCCAATATACATAATGCTACATTATCCTAGTTTTGACATCACTCAAAATACAAAATCACTCATATACTCCCCTTTTTTTATGACGGCAAAACATGAGACGATGTGTTTAGCGACGTTGTTGTCTTTTTAAAGACTCCCATGAATACGTGCATCCAACTATAACTTGTGTATACTCCCCCCTTTGACAACATCAAAAAGAGAACAGGCAAAAAATTAGAATTATCAATAATCCCATATGAATACAAGATACCACGCAGAGACAATTTGCAAAGAAAAGAAAATCAACATGAAATCATTCACATAGAGTGATATGCACATTGATTTAGAATTCCTAAACATAAATACAAACACACCAAATAACAATAGAACACAATTGTTACACATAATGCTAAATAAGATAAAGAAACATGAATAATTAAATATATAACATAACTACAAACCCTTGTGATGCTACAAAAGCGACACGATTACACGACATATGCTTTTGGTGCTTCCGAAATGTTGCACACACATGTGCTCTAGCAAGGCGATAAATGAAGCAATAACCACTCAAACAAAAAACATAGATGTAACCATAATGGTGACACACAACAATAATTCTTTTAACATCATAACATGTTCAATCAAAGTTCATGAAATAATACATAACAAGCCAAATGCACCAAAAAAAATGTTTCAAGTATATAGAAGGAATATCACAATATCACTATAAGCATATACTTGACAAAGAACAATATAAATTTTTGGAAGTGAATATTGATAAATACTTCATACATCAAGGATATTAACCATTTGGACTACAAGCAACAATTAAAGAAAAAACTAAGTAAGAGAAAGAAAAGGAACAATATTACCTCTCATGTAGATTGACGAATCATGCACTCTTATGAGATGAAATTCTCAATGAAGATTAGAGTAAAATTATATAAAGGGCATGCAGTAAGATAATATGCTAGGAGAGATTAGAGATATCGAGTATCCTTAATTCCCTTCGGATGTTGAAGAATGGTTTGATCGTAAGTGGTTTTGTGAAAATATCAGCAAGTTGATGTTTACTATCAATGTGTTCAAATACGACATCACCTTTTCAACATGATCACGTAGGAAATGATGGGGAATCTCAATATGCTTAGTGCATAAATGTAGCACCAGGTTCTTAGTTAGATTGATAGCACTAGTATTTTCACACATAATGGGAACACATTGCAAGTTTATATCAAAATCAAGTAATTGTTGCTTAAGCTACAAGATAATGGAATAAAAACTACCAAACGCAACATTTTCTACCTCGACCGATTACAAACCAATGAAAACTTGTTTCTTTTTATACCAACTTACCAAATCATTTGAAAACATGTGGCAAGTTTAACTAGTGCTCTTCCTATCCGATTTACAATTGGCAAATTCATAGTCGGTGTATCCAACCAAGTTACAATCGCTTCCCTTAGAATACCAAAGGCCATATTGAGAAGTATCGTGAAGTTACATAAAAATAAGCTTTACAACTTTTAAATGAGATTATTTAGGAGTCGACTGGTAATAGGTACACATGCATACGCTTCACATTTACATCCTTACCATTTGTGTCCTTTTACAAATCACCATTTATGGACATAGGTGTATCGATAGAATTTTCATCTTACATGCCAAAGTACTTTAGCAATTCTTTGCAATACTTCATTTGATACACCAATGTACCCTTTTTCAATTGCTTGATTTGAAGCCCAAGGAAGTAGTTCAACTCCCCCATGAGGCTCATCTCAAACTCTCTTTGCATAAGCTTAGATAACTCTTATACAAGTTGCATATTAGTTGATCCAAATATAATATCATCAACATAAACTTGAACTAGAAACGTGTTCTTCCCTTGACGCTTAATGAATAGAGTAGTATCTACTTTGATCGTTAAGTATCCTTGGTCAATTAAAAATTTTCTTAGTCGCTCATACCAAGCCTTAGGGGCTTGTTTGAGACCATACCAAGCTCTTTTGAGCTTGTACACATAATTTTGATACATATGACTTTCAAAACCCGGGGGTTGAGATACATACACTTCTTCATTAATGAATCCATTTAGAAACACATTTTTCACATCCATTTGAAATAACATGAAATTCTTGGCGGAAGTATAGGCTAGTAGAAGACGTATTGCCTCAAGGAGAGCCATTAGAGCATAAGTTTCCTAATAATTGACGCCTTCCTCTTGGTTATAGCCTTAGGCCACTAGTCGTGGGGCTTATTGCGGGTAATCATCCTGTTTTTGTCAAGTTTATTTCTTAAAACCCATCAGGTTCCAATTACTTGATGATCTTTAGGACAAGGGACAAGGCCCCAAACGTCGTTTCTTTTAAATTAATTTAGTTCATCTTGCATGTCCATAAGTCAATGCTCATCAAGCAATGCATGTTTATCATTTTTAGGCTCTACTTGAGATACAAACGAAAAGTGATAACATAAATTACTTATCTTAGAATGAGTAGTTACTCCCTTTGTGATGTTGTAGCACCCTAATTTTTGCCCTAAGTTAAGCAAGTGCAAAAGGCGTAATTCAAGTCAAAACCGAGTGGTTATTATCACACACTTGTTTCCTCCCTAATAAAAGTCAAAGCAATTTTAAGAGTAGTACTACTCAAAAGTTGGAACATTACACTTTTTCAAGAGGATGATCTTTTGTTGCAACTCTACATTCAACAAGTTTTGGTTGTTAAATTTAAGTCAATCACAAGTTACAAGACACGTTGTGCTAATATGTTTAAATTTACAAAAAAAAAACTAAGGAGCTAAAATGCTTGATCTTCTCTAAGACAAGGCCACAGTTTTTTCACGTCCCATGCCATGCTCGAGTGAATCCTACAAACAAACAAGCTTGAAAATCAATTCATCTTGAGGCTGAACCAAAGTTTTTTGCAAGTTCTCACCATTTGTTTCTTAAGTCATGCCAAGCTTCACAAACTGTTGCCATTATCGTTGCAAGGCGCATAATCGTGCCAAGTTGCCTCCAAGATGTGCATGACATAGAATGAACACATGTGGTTAGAAAATATCAAAAGCAGCATGAAATCAAGGTCAGTTAAACACCATTAGTAAGGTTTTGTGATTACCATTCAAGTTCCATTAAACTATAAGCAAAAAATGTCCCTCACTCCATGACTCTATGACCAAACCGCCAGGATTCTTCCCCCTTAAGCAAAATCTCCTCGTGTCATACAAAACAAGGAAATGGAAAAAGTGAGTGAATTATAGGACCATATATCATTTCCAATTCAAAGACATTCAGTGGAATCATAGTCTCCAAGCATGCTTACAAACAGATAAATTCAAAAGGATAGTACAAGATCAAGCCAAAATTCATGCTAGCCTAGGTCACATTGAATTCTAACTCATGTTTCAAGTGCACTCAGTTTGCCAAAGGTCTCATTAAACTCTCATATCTAGGCTTTAGCTCCGAGATTCCTCCCATCGAGTCATCATGAAAATCACGGTTCGTTAAAGTCTGCTCATTACTTTTTTTTCAACCTACAAAACAGATGCGACAAAGATGTTTCAGTATCACATTGCCATAAGAATTGCATCAATCAAACATGGCAAGAAGAGGTGTTAGACACTCACAATGCAGCCAACAAAGATGAGATTTTGGGAAAGCAAAATCGGAGATAGAAAACACTACCATAAATGGAAATTCAGAAGGAAAGTCAGATGAATTTTATACCAAGTTTCACCAAACACATGGCTCATCAATTACAGATTCAATAGCTCTTCTTCAGTTCCGAGCTCCCATTATCAATAGCCACCTGCAAAAAGAAGAAAAGAGTAGCAAATTGAATCAGTGTGCAAGTTGAAGCAAAATCAATCTAGAAGAAAGAAAGCACACAACAGTGAAATCACAAGTACTGCAGTAAAAAAACAAGCAGTGAAAAATAAAGTTATGTAGTAAAATAGTGGCAGTGAAAATAAGCTTTGTAGTAGTAAAACAACAATTCACAACAGTAAAATTCAGTGAAAAAATCAAGAGACCATCATTTGAGTTTCTAGAAGCAGTGGAAACCTCACTCTCCATAAACTTTCTCCATTATACCCCTAGCGGATTTACACTTGGTCCCCACTGAATCTGAGAAGGATTTCCTCTCTAACAGAATGGATTTGACAGCTCATGATTCTTATCCAAGCTCAATCCTCACTTTTCATCCTATAAATAGGGGACCTAATCATTGAAGAGGGGACGAAAAAATCCTAGCTACACGCAGACCTAACACACAAAATACATGGAGGAACAAGAAACCTAAGAAAGCTCTGCTCAAATTACCCCAAAAACCTTATTTACTAAAGCTCAATCTCTCCATAAAGATCATTGATTTTTTTCACACCGAAACTCAATGATTTTGAACTAAACCCTAATCATATAACCGGAACACGCATAGAAGAGGAGAAAGATTACAAGACGAAAGAAAGAGGAAGAAATCAGCCAAACCTCATTATGATACACCACCAAATCCTAGAAGATCAAGAAAGAAGGTTCAAGTGAGCTTACCTGAGATCCATAACTTCATTAGAATCTGCATCTGATACGTTTTACAGCAAGGTAGAAAGTGTACTCCATTTGAGCGAAACTTGCTACCAATTTGTGCGTCTTAATACACTGTTTATTAATCCGTTGATTTGATTCCTTTTTGCTGCACCATTGTCATTTATTTGTAGTTTTAGGGTTTTGTGTTCATCGATTTTAGGTTGAAATCCTCCATACTTAAAGCCAATCAATAGCCTGTAAGTGTGAGACCTGCGAAGATGACTGTGGAGGAAGTGAAATCCGTGTTTGATTTCACATGAATCCTTGAGTTGCAGGGGATGTGTTTTCGGCGCCGCTTAAGGTAGAAGAAGAAGTTTCTTCGTGTTTCTCTTTGTTGCAAATAATGATCTGATAAAGATATTTCTACTTTCATTGTTTTTTTAAATACAAGATTATGCAACGTGTATACACCGCATGCTTGTGTTTCGTGTTCCTTTGAGTCTAAGCCGTCTGATATGATAATTTTGTTAATCTAATGCTTGCAGTGAATCATATTCCCAGCAAATGTGGGACGTGGGTTTAGATCCTACGGATCTGCTTGTCTAAAGGTCCTTTGACTTCTTATTATTATTATTTGTTTGCAGAATGTATGTATCTGCTTGGGCCATTGTGTTTGGGCTTTGTGGTACTTTTAATACCTCTCTATTTGTGGATTATACCTCCTAGCTTTATTTCTTTGTTTTAATCATTCTTTCCCCTTATTTTCTTGTCCCGATTATTTTATTTTGTGGTCAATGATATAATTAACGGTTTATTGATATTCGATTATTTAATAGACATTATCTAAACCTATATGAGGCCAACTTTTCCATTTTACATTATTTATCGATTTATCGATTTTATTCACATATATGTTGGTATGATATTATTATCTGATTTGTGACATTCGATTTTATCGACGTTGTCTGAATCGATATGAGACCGTTTCTATTATTTTTTATGGTTTCTAATTAGTTTAGATCCATTATTTATTGAATCCACAGAGACCAAATGTCAATCTATCGTTATCTGTTGTTATGATGTGTATCTAAGGAAATTGAAAATAATAGTTTTAAGGAGTGCACAAGGGTAAAATAAAATAATAAATTTAAATGATAAAGACATGTTCGAATGCAATTCACATAATCAATTGATAATCAAGTACTTGCTAAGAGAACTACATGTGGGAAATGTTTTCTACTTTTAAAAGAACTAATTTAACGGGAACTGTCGCTTACGCGTAATCAGAACCGAGTTGTACTCCCTAATCAAACCCTCCTATTGTCACGGATAAAAAGGCGCGCATTGCGTTAGAGTATTAAACCTATTTTTAAGAAATATAGTATCTTAACTAAGTTGAAAAGTATTTTGACCTGGATTTTCTAACAAAAAGAGGTTCTTACGAACCAGACTCTAAACTTCTTAACGCGTTCGAAAATAGTTTTAAAATCTCTTTTCTTTTTAATTTAAAAACTCCTAATGAACTAAACAAAGTGCTTTCTTTATTTTTGAGATAGTTAAAAACAATTAAGTTTAAATAGATGTTGGACGGATTTCGATCTTACCCAACGGAACTTTAAAGAACAAGAAAACTTATATAGAAAGTCAAAATAGCCCTTAAGTGTTTCTACAAACAATTGTACAGATTATCGGTCCAATTATGATCCTTACATTCTAACCTTTATAAAATTAGCTAGACATGGTAAAGTAAAAGTTCATTTTAACATATTTCATAAAAGGTATTAAGTGCGAGTGCGGGAAAATAAATAAAGTAGTGCAAGTGCGGGAAAATAAATAAAAGTAGTGCGAGTGCGAGAAAGTAAATAAAAGTAGTGCGAGTGCGGGAAAGTAAATAAAAGTAAAGCAGTGCGGGAAATAAATAAAAGTAAAGCAGTGCGGAAAATAGAATACGAACTGGAATTAAAATGGCGGCAGGATTATCTTCCTTCCAAAGTGCTCCAAGACTCGATCATACATACGTATACAGACTCGATCACTCGATTTTAGTAACACTCCGATGTGAAGCGGTTACTACTTTTACAACTGATATATGCCTAAGAATACTAAGTCTGGATGATATAAAACAAAAAACTGAAGTCCTATTTATAGGTGAAGAGTTGGTGTGAAAAGACATGGATGCCTCTGCATTCAAATTTGGGAGGGAAGCTTTGTTTGCCTTGTGGCGCCTGCCACACTCCTATGGCGCCTGCCATGTGTACAAAGTGGTTTGGAGTAGTGGAGATTGTGGGGATTGGAAATTGAGGAGAGGTTTGAGACGTGTTCACGTCATGGCTGACCCCATGGCGCCAGCCACAGTGGGTGCCACAAATGCAAAATGCTGAATTACTTGATTTTTGCTCTTTTCAGCCCTTTTTCCCCTCCTTTTCTTGCTCGAGGCTCCGACTAAACTAAAAACCTGAAAACAAAGAAAAATATAATAATAACATAACAAAATAGCAATAAAAAACTTAGAATGCATGCGAAATCGGAGTTAGAAACACAGTGAAATTCAGTGTTATCAGTTTCCTCCCTAGTTTATAATCTGGATGGAATTTCCCCAGTTGAGATATTTCCTCCTCGGGATGAGTCTTGTTTGACCGTTTCTCTCCAACTTGTTCTTGGATTGAACTATGGTCCTTTTGGTGAGTTAATATTTGATTTGCAATTAATCTATCATTGTTTGATAGGGGCAATACTTTCCCCAGCTTGAGTATATCACTTTGGAATTAAGCTATCAATTATTCGATAGTGGGTAATGTTACCAAGCTAATCAAGACTTTTTTTACTTGTGCTCCTACCCAGTAAATCCGGTAGTCGAGAGTTATTCTTTCTACCTAGTAAAAAGGTAATAGAAATTGTTTCCCTTTGCTTAAGCTCCTACCTAGTAAATCCGGTAGTTGAGATTTTTTTCTACCCAGTAAAAGGGTAGTGGAGATTATCCCTCTGTGTTTTGCTCATATCCAGTAAATCGATAGTCGAGTCCTTTATCTTTTACCCAGTAAACCGGTAGTTGGTGATTCTTTTCCAACTCAGTATTCTCCCATTCTTTGGACTCGAATACTTTGTTTGTTTATTATTCCCTGGAAGAGTGTTTACTCTTTCCCGTTGAATCTTTCTACCTTGATTATATCATATTTTCTTTCCCCATGTAGAGTCATATTTCTAGTGATTTATTTTCCTTGTAACTCTTTTGGTGTATTTCGTTTTCCCCAGCGGGATTTTCTTCTGTGTCCCCAAGCTTTCATTTTCCTCTGGTGGCCGTGTTTTCCCCACAGAGATCTTGAGTTTGCGTATTGTCGCTCCCGATAATGGGGAATGCCCAAATAAAGGTACAGACGCGAACGGTCGGCGAGAGGGACAATGAGAACACACAGTCGTGAACTCACTGGAGATGAATAGAGTCGCCAGCTAGGCATTTTTATCCCGGGGGGAAAGGCAATGCTGCATAGACCTAGAAAAAGATGGATAAGACGGTTGCGAACCAGAGAGACTGAGAAAGGGGGTTGGTTACAACCTGGGAAGGTATTAGCACCCAGATTGTCCGTCGTACTCGACGGGATCCACGCTTAAAAGATTTGTGTTTTAAAGGGGTAGTGTCAGTGCAATTTGTGTACAGAAGAGCTGGAAAAGGATGTACAGGTGTCAGTGTATGAGAAGTGTGAAGTGTATAAATGTACAGTGCCAGTGTAAGAACAAGAATAAGATGCTCAAGATCATGAGGCTTAAAGAATAATGCTGGAAGGATGGGGAATATACAGAGACTTTTGTTCGATAACTGTTAAGTTATGCCTACGTATCCTCTCGTGCAATGAGGAAGTCAGAACACCGTAGTTCGACCCAAAGAGACTGAAAGGTGAATTGACTTGTGAACTGCTTGCTTGCCTATGCTCAAGTGTATGACCTGTCTGGCTCAGGTGCAAACTGTCTTGCATTAGACGGAAGAAGCGAGTTCTCGTTTGTGAGTGAAGATGATGAGAAAAGAATCCCGAAGTAGACGATTATTGTTTGTTTTTGAGTTTTCAGTCTTTTATTGCTTTTGAAAGTTTGTCATAAGTTAATGAGCTTAAGCCTAAACCAGTGGGTTAGTAAACTCATCACATCTTCCCTCTGATTAGGGGTAATGAGAATACCTTAAGTGTGAAGTCAGATTCTCACACTTAATCACCTTTGATGCAGGATTAAGATCATTAACCTACTTGTGATTATTTAGATGTTTTTGTTGTTTTTTTGTTTAGTGTTAAGTAATGAGATTAAGCCATAATCAAGGATTTAACAGACTCATTACACCATCCTAATAGAAGGATAATAGATGAGAATGTTTAAGCTGAGGAAAGCTCCTCAACTTAATCCATGATTAGGGATTAAACCCATGACCAAACAAGCCTTTATTAGATGAATTTTATTTAATGATATGATGATGAAGTGATTTTTAGGGTTTGTAAGACAACTTGAGGGGGACTTGTCCATTAACACTAGGGTTAGTCCTTCTTAACCAATTAAAGAAGAAATAGAACCATAATGCAAGGCCCAAGTTACAAGTGTGATGTCTTGATATTTATTAAGTGAATTGATTAAGAGATTTAAACACATTAAGGGTTTAACACTTAGGATTAAAGTTATACACTCCATCCTAATAGAAGGATGCAGGCATAAGCTTAATCACAAAGCCTTAAAGCCTTTAGGGTTTAGTCCCTGATTATGAGATGAGAAGAGAAGACTCAAAAGAGACACAAAGGTAAAACTAAAAGGGGAGACTAATCAAAACCCTAATCATTGTCATGCTTGGTTGTTCCTAAGGTTTGTGAGGTTTATGAGAGAAATCTGCAATGGAACCACCAGGAAGCAGATGAAAGGATCAAGAGAAGCAAAGTGACTTGCTTCATTCAAGAAGTCAAGTCACTTGAAGAAAGAAAGTAAGGAGAAGAAGAATGAGCAAGCTCAATCTCAAACACAAGCAAAAATGCAGCAAGGATGCATAAAAGAGATGAAAAGGAAATGTGAGAAGTGAAGGCAAATTCACTTCTCAAAGTTACTTACCACCTGAAAAGTTAGTGAAAGGAATGCAATGCAATGCAAAATGGAATGAAATGACATGATGCAAATCAAAACCAGAAGCATAAATGAGATGATAATGATGCTATGAGATGATACAAACATGAAACAAGGCATGGGGATGATCATACAATTTCATGAATGCAAATGAAGCAAGTTAAAACACATGAACATACATGAAAAGTTATGAAGTGCATATGTCATACAAAATGGCAAATGAAAGATGCAATGATCAAGCATGCTTTCAATATGTCTTATGATGTCAAATGAATCAAATGGATGCTTGAAATGCCATGGCAAGTCATGTTATGCAAGAGAATGCAAGATGGATGCATATGGAAGCCCAAATTAGGGTTTATGAACCATACATCAAACAAAAATCAAAATCAGAAGCAAACCTTAAGATAAAAAATTGAAAATGCCACTCAAAGGACCCCTAATCCTATACTAACTCACTGCCCAAAGGAGAAGTCTCAACTCTTAACCAAGCTCAAGTTATGGTTTTCTTAAGATTTCTATGGTTTTAGGGTTCCTAAACAAGAAAAATACCAAACAAATGGAAAATGAAAGATCAAATCATGGCCATTTAATCTCACAAACTACATGCTAAACACAATGCAATGCAAAAAGAATCAATGTCCAACTCTTCATGGATAGGCAGAAATGATTTTTGGAACTTTGGATCAAAATAAAGCATAAAAATGATTTTAATTCAATGGAAAATTCTCAAAATGCATCAAGATCAAAAAATAAATTTGTTTTGAAGGTTGGACAATGTTTCTAAATGTCTTAGAACATTTCATGAATTTTTTGGTGATTTTTAAATACTTAAAAGTATTTTTAATAAATTAATTTTCATTAATCAATTAAAAATAAACTTTTAAATGATTAAAAATACTTTTTTAATGCTAAAAATGAAAATAAAAATATTTTTGTATTTTAAAAATTAATGAAACTCTTGACAAAAAGTTTCATAATTTTTAAACAATTTTTACTATTTTAAATAAATTATGGAAGTTAAATGAAAGAAAATGAAATAAAAATAAAAATAGACTGAAGTATGCAGGATGGAAGGCCAGGATTCACTCTGGATTTGAAGTTGTTGACTGCGCGCGTTTTTAAAGGGCCAGGATTGCGTCTGATTAAATTAATTTAATTATGATTAATTAAAACTAACTAAAGGGATTAGGGCAAATGAACAGATCTGGGCCATACATGCACGCGGGAAGTCAACAAAGTCAAGCAATCTGACGCATGAGATTCAAATGAGAGTTAATGACTGGGATTAGGGCATAACAACATTCAGGTGACCGGAGGGAAGCTCCGGTCATCTTCTCCGGCAACAACAAAACCCTAGATCCTGATTCAGGCTTCTAAACAACAAATTAAACACAGCCAAATGATCCTCTAACAACCTAGGTCACGAATCCACCCTCAAACATCATTTAAACATCAAGAATCAAGCAAATCGAAAGAAACAAATTTCACGGGTGAACTTTCAGAGTGACAATACAAACTCATTTCTAACTCATTTTCGATTCTAAGAGTATCCCCATGACCAGCAAGACATAAGCAACCAATTTATAACTCAAAATGCAAGCTCTGAGAAAAAATGTTCATGGCCATACCTGAGATGGAGACTCCTGTTTCTGGGCTTTCAGAGCTATTCTTTAGTGCAAGCTTGCTCCACTGACTCCCCTGGTGCTAATGGAAGGCTTGGAATGAGCTTAAACAAGCTAATTTGAGAAGTCCAGTTCTGGTGAAGCAGGTTTCACAGTCAGGAAATGTGAGGTTTCAGGCTAATCCAATGGTGGATTCTTGCTCCTTTGGGTGTGTTTGACTTGTTGGTGAAGTGAAATGGGGGGTTTGATGGCTGGAAAGTGAAATTCGAAAGTTCTGGCTTTGAGGATGAAAAATGGTGAAACTCAGTTCATGCTTAGTTCAGGCCTGAGTCTTGCTGATTTTGGTTCAGTGAAGCAAGGTGAGTTGGTCAGTGGAATTGGTTCTTGTGTTTGTGAGCTGTGGAGAGAGATTCGAAGAGTTTTGCTTGATGGAGTGTTTTTGGGAATGTTGTGCTCTTGTGTGTTTCAGCCTTGCTTGTTATGTGAAATGGCTAGCATTTGGCTTGCATAAAATAATCTCATTGGTCAGATGATGTGACCTGGCCTGCTGTGATAGGTAAGTTAACTTTTGCAAATTGTCAACCTTTTTGTAAGAGAGGCATGGGTTGTGTTCTAGGCTAGTACAAAGGTGTGGGCTGGTGCAGCATGGTGAGGGGGAAGGCTATGGCTGGTTCAACATCCAAGGCATCAAGTGGATGGAAGTGTTATGATGATTTTGCAACTTGTTTACTTTTGCTTGTTCATGAAAATCTCTTGCTTTGCCAACCATGAACATGTGATCTTTTGGTTCAAATCTGATTTTTAGAACTTGTGTGATGCTTGCACATTGGTTTGATATGAACTAGAAGTCACAAATGCCTTGGTACAAAGTTTTTGCAAGTTTCTCATTTGAGGCATATCTTGAAAATTAGTGATTTTTGCCAACTTTGACACACCATAACTTTTGATCCAAAATGAATTAGGTCATGTTCTTGTACTTTTTGAAAAGGGAAAGATCTAATCTACAACTTTCATGACCAAAGTTTTTCCATTTGAAGCATTTTTGGATCAAAAAGCAAGGGTTGAAAAAGTGGCATAAAATGACATTTCATGAAAAGTCAACCATGCCCTAAAAAGTCAACTTTGCAAAAACTTGTAATTCTTGAATTTTGTGAACTTCAACCTTCTTCCATGATCAAATAAAGATCAAATACACTCAAAATGATGAAGATCACCCCTTGGTTGGGTCATTGGGGGCCTCAGATGCCCTGATTTTGCACTGACTTGTCCAGAAAGTCAACCTTTGATCAGATGACTTCCCCATGGAATTTATTCATGAAAATTGATGTGCATACTCCCTATACCATATAGAGACCAATAGAAACAAGAATGACCAAAAAATTTGAAGTTATGGCCTTTGAAACCAAAACCCTAATTTTAGGTCATCTGTGCAGTCTAGCCTGGCTCTGCTTCCATACCAATCCCAGTTCTTGTGATTCCTTGGCATTTTGACTTTGAGAGGATGTAATATGATATAAGAACACACATGGATCCCTTTGAAGTGATTGATGGCCTTTGGAGTTGCTCAGAAAGCTCCTGGATTGCTCAGATCACAAACCCTAGGTGCAGATGACTTTGAATCTATGCAGTGAATCAAAAATGTAATATGAGATGGTATGCTTGGGTTTATGCATATGAAATGATCACAAGCCATGGTGTGAATGGGTGAGGGCAAATTTGGGGTGTTTACAGCTGCCCCTATTCAAACATGAGTTAGCTGTGTCGGATGTAAGCGACGGCTTAACAGGCAAACAAGATAACTTGTGGTTGAATACCAAAGACAGTCCAAAATTTGCACTCACAGAATGAAGAAGAAAAGGGATATAGATTGTAAAAGGAAAATAAAGTATATTGTAAAGTGTAGGCGACGGGGGACGACCGTCGAGCAGAGGACGACTGCTGGGTAAAGAGCAATGACGGGGACGGCCGACATGCTGGGAAAAGGTAAAGCCAAGACGGGGAAGGCCGACTGGCTGGGAAAATAAGATATCATGATGGGGACGGCCATCAAGTTATAAGATTCTCTGGAAATTAATGAAACATGACGGGGGCGACCATCAAGTTCATAAAGCAAAGTAACCGACGATGGGGACGGCCATCGGGCTAAAAAGAAAAGGGACCACGACGGGGACGGCCATCGGGTTAAAGAATAAATGAAATAAACAAATGATGAGGTACAGTCATCAAAGGTGAAGGACGATCACCTAGCAGGGGACGGCTGCTCTGTCGGGTTAAGATGAGGGACCGGTCATCTTAGGTGGAGGACGACCACCTGGCAGGGTACGGCTGCCGAAAATATCGCGACATAGGATGAATGTCGGATAAAAGGTCAACGATGGGGACGGCCATCGGACGAGCATGATGGAGGACGACCATCAAGAGGTGGAGGACGACCACCTAGCAGGGGACGGCTGCTCTCAAGGTTTGTCATGACATAGGACGAATGTCAGATAACCAAAATCAACAATGGGGACGGCCATTGGATAAAATGATGAAGGACGATCATCAAGAGGTGGAGGACGACCACCTAGCAGGGGACGGCTGCTAAATATCAACGATGGGGACGGCCATCGGATGAGCATGATGGAGGACGACCATCAAGAGGTGGAGGACGACCACCCAGCAGGGTACGGCTGCTCTCAAAGTTATCATAACACAGGACGAGTGTTAGATAAAAAAGAAAATTTGTTTTGTTGGCGATCTACTGGGGATATAGTAAACACGGACGAGTGTTTACAACCAAGAAAGGAAAGTATAAGTGTTTAGATGTTTGTGTATAGATTAAAGATGCGGACGAGCATCCTTAAGACTACGATACGGACGAGTATCGGGTAGAAACAAATACTGACACGTGTTCAGAGAGGATGATACAGACGAGTATCAACTGGTTAACAGAGAACACGGACGAGTGTTGAATCTGAAGGGACTCTTCTGGGGAATGGTAGACACAGACGAGTGTCTATATTTAAAAAGACATGAGTGTTGGACACAGTGTATGGATTAAAGATCCGGACGAGCATCCTTAAGACTATGATACGGACGAGTATCAGGTAGAAACAAACGCTTGACGCATGCTCTGAGATGATGATACGGACGAGTACCATCTGGTTAACAAAGAACACGGACGAGTGTTGAATCTGTGGGGATATAAGTGGTATATGCAAGATACGGACGAGTATCTGTTACAAGTATGATAGGAATGATTTATACATGATCATTCATTCTGCTGGGGAGGGTGACACGGACGAGTGTCAAAAGGAGAAGAGTATAATATAAACAGGTATATGGGTTGTAAAAGTGTAAGCGACTGCGCTGGGGATATGACATGGACGGGTGTCAAGACCATGTATATACAAGTAGGTGAGTGCAACGATGATGTCTTCGGCTTTTTGCTGGTGGCATGACACAGACGGGTGTCAGGAAGTATCTTTAATACGAGTGGTCTTGTTTGTAAAGAGTGTTCGGCGACTTTACTGGGGAATGATGACACGGACGGGTGTCAAAAGAGTATATACTGGCGTTTGTGATTTGTGAGGCAACTGCTTTTGCTGGGGACTCTGGTGGGGACTTCTGTACATTGATGAACGGTTATTATTCACAAGTGTTTGATTCACAACATGACTTATGATTATGCTATGTGTTTGATTTTTGCCGTAATGCTCCGTATTAAACGGAATGCTACGCTTTGTGGGTGAATATGATGCAAATGCCATGATTATGCGAGGGTACAGATCCGGGATTCGGATCCCGTTGTTGTGAAGATCTTTGGTCGATCTGCTTGAAATAGATATCCAGCTGGGGATGAGATCATTGATAGATCTGATGAGATGCATCTGCTTGGGGATATAGGTCACTGATAGACGTATCCTTGTAAATGAGAGACCCAGCTGGGTTTTGTAGAAGCTTTGTTCACTCTGTTGCGATATCCTCATGCGTTGCTCTTCTGAATAGAGGTTGAGGATTCTGTGGGGAGATGGTTCCCTGACCTTGTATTCTGTTGAGGAAGAATGCTCAACATCTCGACTGGGGGAGTGACAAGTGGCAAACTAGCTGGGGAATGTTGTTGGCAACTCAGCTGGGGAGAAAACACCTGGGTGCTAAGACTGAGCGAGTATTGATTTGTCAGCTTGCTGGGGTGAAGCTTCCATGCCCCAAGCTGTGCCTCGGATACCTGCAATCCTGAAAAGATAGAGAAACGCACAAGTATTCCCGAGGTATCCCTTACCGGATTCCGTCATAGGAGTTATACACTTCTGAGAGTAAGTATATTCCATGCAAGCACGTGTTTTTATTTTTAGAGAAAAACGTATGTACTCATGCAATTAGTTTTTTCAGAGACATCAGACATTTTTTGCAAATAAAAATGTAAAAGACGAGACATGACTGAAAAATCTGATTTTATTAATTCATGTGCCCTGAATTGGCAAGATACAGTCAAGGAAACAAATCTCCTAAAATGCAGAGACTGTTACAAATTGAGAAACAAAGTGCTGGCGACGTTGATGACGCTTTCAAAGGAGCTTCCTCTTTCGCTATGACTCGTATGACTTTTGACGTTCTTCTCGTCTTGCTTTCTGAAGAAAGTTGATTCCGATTGAAGCTTGATCCTTTCGAAGCTTACCAAGCTATAGGCGATACAGACGAATTCAGAATGCAGTTGTTCGCTTATTCCCTTGTTTTGCATGGATCGCCCTTTCGGGTTTTCAATCCATCGGGATACCCATTTTTGCCTGAGTTGTCCAATGCGGCTTTTCAACTCAGCGGGTGTACATTTTTTTGTTTATTTCCCTTATTTTTTCCCGAGTCTTTTATTCTGTTTTTGACTCGCCGGGATGCCCTATTTTTGCCTGGACTTACATTCTGTTTTTGTGTCCAGCGGGTCATTTTTATGCGAAGTATTTTTTAACTGCATCTGAATTCACAGGGGACTGGAAGTCTTCACCATCCATGGTGCTGAGCATCAGTGCTCCACCAGAGAAAACTTTCTTTACCACGAATGGCCCTTCATAATTTGGGGTCCATTTGCCCCTGTGGTCTGTATGAGGAGGGAGGATTCTCTTCAGCACAAGATCTCCTACTTGGTACCCTCGGTGCCTGACTTTCTGATTGAAGGCTTTCTTCATTCTCTTCTGATATAACTGCCCATGACAGATTGTAGCCAATCTTTTCTCTTCGATCAGACTCAGTTGTTCGTATCGGGCCCGAACCCATTCTGCTTCACTCAGTTTAACATCCATTAATACCCGCAGAGAGGGTAATTCAACTTCAACAGGTAGGACTGCTTCCATACCATACACAAGCTGATACGGTGTTGCCCCAGTGGATGTTCTGATTGACGTGCGGTACCCATGCAAGGCAAATGGTAGCATTTCATGCCAGTCTTTGTAAGTGACTACCATCTTCTGCACAATCTTCTTGATATTCTTGTTAGCTGCCTCAACAGCACCATTCATCTTTGGCCTGTAAGGAGAAGAGTTGTGGTGTTGGATCTTGAAGTCCCGACATAATTCAGCCATCATCTTGTTGTTTAGATTGGAACCATTATCAGTAATGATTCGCTCGGGCACTCCGTATCGACAGATGATATCTCTCTTCAGAAATCTGGCTACCACTTGCCTTGTAACATTTGCATATGAGGCTGCTTCAACCCACTTGGTAAAATAGTCAATGGCGACCAGGATGAATCTGTGGCCGTTCGAAGTAGTTGGCTCAATCTTGCCAATCATATCAATGCCCCACATGGCAAAGGGCCATGGTGAAGACATTATGTTCAAAGGATTGGGAGGCACATGCACCTTGTCTGCATAAATCTGGCATTTATGGCATTTTCTGGCATAGGCACAACAGTCTGCATCCATTGTGATCCAGTAATAGCCTGATCTTAGCAACTTCTTAGCCATGGCATGCCCTCCTGCATGGGTACCAAAAGATCCTTCGTGCACTTCATGCATCAACAAATCTGCTTCCGTCTTGTCAACACATCTGAGGAGTACCATATCAAAGTTCCTTTTGTATAAAGACCCATCAGTGTTCAGAAAGAAACTACCAGCAAGCCTTCTCAAAGTCTTCTTATCATTGGAAGATGCCCCAGGCGGGTATGTTTGATCCTCCAAGAAGCACTTAATGTCATGGAACCAAGGATTTTCGTCTTTGACAACATCTGCTGCAAATACATATGCTGGTCTGTCGAGTCTGGACACTGAAATCTGAGGTACAAAGTTGGCCGCTTGAACTTTGATCATGGATGAAATGGTAGCCAGAGCATCTGCAAACTGATTCTCGTCCCGAGGGATATACTCAAGTTTGACCGTTGTAAAGAAAGTCAATAATCTCCTTGTATAATCCCTGTAAGGTATCAGATGATCCTGGTGGGTGTACCATTTTCCGTTGGTTTGATTAACTACCAGAGCTGAATCTCCGAATACAGTCAATGTCTTGATCCTGAGGTCAATGGCCTCCTCAAGACCCATAATGCAAGCTTCGTATTCAGCTTCGTTGTTAGTGCAGTTGAAAGTGAGTTTTGCCGAGAAAGGCATGTGAACTCCTTTGGGTGTAATGAGTACTGCACCAACACCACGACCGTTCATATTAACAGCCCCATCAAACATCATAGTCCATTCTTCTTCCGGGTCAGGCCCTTCAGTGTGAATAGGCTCTTCATGATCTTTTGTTTTAATGAACATGATGTCCTCATCAGGGAAGTCAAATCTCATAGGCTGGTAGTCATCAATAGGTTGCTCAGCAAGATATTCAGATAGTACACTGCCCTTGATGGCTTTCTGAGAGGTGTACTGGATGTCATATTCTGTGAGAATCATCTGCCATCTTGCAACCCGTCCGGTAAGAGCTGGCTTCTCGAAAATGTACTTAACCGGGTCCATTTTTGAGATCAATAAAGTAGTGTGGGTCAACATATACTGTCTTAGTCGGCGAGCAGCCCACGCTAAAGCACAACAAGTTTTCTCGAGCAGTGAATAACGTTGTTCACAGTCGGTAAACTTTTTGCTCAGGTAGTATATTGCATACTCTTTTCGACCAGACTCGTCATGCTGGCCCAGCACACACCCCATTGACTCTTCTAATACTGTCAAGTACATTATCAGAGGTCTTCCTTCAACTGGCGGCATAAGGATTGGGGGTTCTTGCAGATATTCTTTGATCTTGTCAAAAGCCTTCTGGCAGTCTTCGTTCCACCTGACCGTCTGTTCTTTTCTTAACAACTTGAACAAGGGTTCGCAGGTTGTCGTAAGGTGAGATATGAACCGTGAGATGTAGTTCAATCGACCTAAGAACCCTCGAACTTCTTTCTCAGTTTTCGGTGCAGGCATCTCGTGAATAGCTTTGACTTTATCAGGGTCAACTTCAATCCCCTTCTCGCTTACAATAAAGCCCAGCAGCTTACCAGATCGCACCCCGAATGTGCATTTGTTGGGGTTCAGCTTTAGTTGGTACTTCCTCAGACGCTTGAACAACTTCAGAAGATTTACCAGGTGATCTTCCTCTATAAGGGACTTGGCGATCATGTCATCCACATAACATTCTATTTCTTTATGGATCATGTCGTGGAATAATGTCACCATAGCCCGTTGATATGTTGCACCAGCATTCTTCAATCTGAATGGCATCACCTTGTAACAGAACGTGCCCCAGGGTGTGATGAATGTTGTCTTCTCCATGTCCTCAGGTAACATCTTGATCTGATTGTATCCTGAGAATCCGTCCATGAAGGAGAATACCGAGAACTGAGCCGTATTATCCACCAATACATCAATGTGAGGTAATGGGAAGTCATCTTTTGGGCTGGCTCTGTTCAGATCCCGGTAGTCAACACACATCCTTACCTTACCATCTTTCTTAGGCACAGGTACTATATTAGCAACCCACGGCGGATAGCTAGTTACGGCAAGGAACCCGGCGTCCCACTGCTTTTGTACCTCTTCTTTGATTTTCATTGCCATGTCTGGACGAGTACGACGCAGTTTCTGTTTAACCGGTGGGCATTCTTCTCTCAAAGGCAGCTTGTGCACAACAATGTCGGTGTCCAACCCTGGCATATCTTGATAAGACCAAGCAAACACGTCCACATACTCTTGAAGCAGGTCAATCAGTTGTCTCTTCACCGAGTCTTGTAAGCAGGCCCCGATTTTAACTTCTTTCACGTCTTCATCTGTACCAAGATTAATCGTTTCGACCTCCTCCTGATGAGGAGTGATAACCTTTTCCTCTTGTCTCAACAACCTGGCTAGCTCCTCAGGAAGCTCATACTCTTCTTCAACCCCTTCATCAGCTTGATTGATTGGATTGTCAAAGTCATACGAAGTCATGGCCGTGCTGTTGTCGGTGCTGTCTGGAAGGCACTCTCTGCAAGGGTTTAGTTTGTTCATTTTAGTGATTGATTTTAATCTTGTTAAAAAAAGGTGAAATAAAGTT
Source organism: Lathyrus aphaca (assembly GCA_963966055.1). NCBI lineage: Eukaryota > Viridiplantae > Streptophyta > Magnoliopsida > Fabales > Fabaceae > Lathyrus > Lathyrus aphaca. The sequence goes on along the minus strand of OZ014522.1, from coordinate 538,457,961 downwards.
ATCATTTTGAAAACATCGCCATTTATTTTTTGTACAAAAAGAAAAATGGAAAAAACAGTGAGCGGAAAAGAAAAAGACTCATTTGCAAAAGATGTCTGATATTTCATTGATTAATCTTGTTGCACAAAAAGTACAGATGGCCCGATTACAAAATGAGTTTTGTCATCTTGAGCAAGATGCAAGACTTTGATGCATGCTATAAAAATACAGGAAATAATAATTACTCTGCATGAGTAACTCTTATAATTTCCTGGGAAGACCAGTTTGAGATACTGCTCCCCGGGACCTTTGGACGAATCCAATTCTCCAGATTGCGTTCTTCTTCCAGCTCGTCTTCCAAATTGTTGATAGCATCAGGGGTGAGCATCCCCCCACTGACAAAATCGGGCTTCTCGGCAGCCTCTGCCTGATTTTGTTGAGTTGGTTTGTAACCCAACCCAAATTTGTCCTTCTTCTCCTCCACAGATAAAACCTTGCCCCAGCCTTGGGCAGTTCCTTCCTCAACAACCTTTCGGGCTTGTTGATAAGATGACATGGAGATTCCAGACACAGCAGATGCTTCATTAACATTCAGGGCCTCAAACCCTTGGCTCATTGTTTCATGGATCTCCCCATCCATCTCAATATATTTATAAGTAGCCAGATGGCTAACAAATATGTCCTCCTCCCCACAGATAGTAACGACTTGGCCTTCCCACTCAAATTTTAACTTCTGGTGAAGGGTGGACGTTACTGCGCCAGCGGCATGAATCCATGGTCTACCCAACAAACAGCTGTAGGCAGGCTGAATGTCCATCACGTAGAAGATCGTTGTAAAAGTTTGTGGGCCAATCGTTACAGGCAGCTCAATTTCTCCCAGAACCGATCTCTTAGAACCATCAAAGGCTCTTACTACCAGGTTACTGGGACGCAACGCCAATCCTTCATACTCTAGCTTCACCAGGGCCTTTTTCGGTAAGACATTAAGGGATGACCCTGTGTCTACCAGCACATGGGAAAGGACTGCACCTTTACATTCCGTGGTGATGTGCAAGGCCTTGTTATGGTTGCGGCCCTCCGTTGTCAAATCAGTATTGGTGAACCCTAGCCCATTGCTAGCAGTAACATTTCCAACCACGGCTTCTAACTGATTGACGGTGATCTCTTCAGGCACGTAAGCTGCGTGCAAGACTTTGAGTAGTGCATTCCGATGGGCTTCGGAACACATAAGCAATGATAGGATAGAGATCTTGGATGGCGTCTGGTGAAGCTGATCCACTATTTTGTAATCACTCTTTTTGATGATCCTCATGAACTCATCAACTTCTTGATCGAATGGTGTTTTCAAAGCTTCCTTAACAGCTTGATCTTCCTGCACCGGGCTCTTTCCTTTTGCCTTGGCAGCAGCTTCTGCTTCGGCAGTGGGTCTTTGAACTTGTGGAGCAAAGAGACGTCCGCTTCGAGTGAAGCCTCCGCCTCCTCCCACATTGTCTATCTGTGGTGCAGGTGTTTATGGTTCAAGGGTGATTTTCTTTCCTTCGCAGTATACGTCAGAGCCGTAGTGCCAAGGGATGGCCCTATTGCTTTCATATGGTACCGGTCCAGGCACCGTGACAGTGACTGGACTGATGACAGCTGCAGAAGGGATTATGATAGTTTGTGGATCATAATAAATTGTGACTGGTGCTCTGATGGGAGCAGCACTTTCTGAGTTGTAGGCAGAGTTGTTTTCAGGATCATAAAAAATTGTGACGGTTGATACATCTTCATGATTTGTTGCTGATGTTGTAGGAGATATTGTTAGAAGGATGGGCGTTGTTGTTGTAGGAGATCCAAATTGGAGTGGTGCTGAAGTTGTAGAAGAAAAATTTGTTGATAACTGATCAGTTGAGATGATAGATGAAGTACTTGTGGATGAAGCCGAAGAGTTGTCGGGAACAATGGTTGTTGCAGTTGTAGGAGATACAGGAATTGCCGCTGATGAGATTGCTGGATTTGTTGGAAATGATGTGGTGATTTGAAGCTGGCCACTCTGAATGAGACCATCTATGCCATTCCTCAGGTTATCGCACCCATTTACTGAAATATTACAGTAAGCACACCCTAACTCACACCCCGAGAACATTTGACATTCGAGGAGCTGAGCCTTAATCTCTACCAACGGTGTCCGAATCTGACCCACACTGGTTATTAAATAAGACGGCTCGTCTTCTTCAATAGCGTTGATTCTGGGACCACCGTGGTTTGGCATGGGGTTCTTGTTGACATTGGGTGGTGGTGCGAAATTCAGGGCCTTAGAGTCTACCAGGTCTTGTACCTTCATGTGCAAGGCTCTGCACTTTTCTGTACTATGGCCAGGTGCATTCGAATGAAAAGCACATCTGGCGTTGGAGTCATAATTCCTGGGTAGACTGTTGGGATCTGGAGGTGCCAATGTCCTTAGCTCAACTAGGTTGAGTTTCAGGAGTTGTGGCAGCAATGTAGCATATGGCATAGGGATCGGATCGATCACCCTGTTGGCTTGAGATGGCCTCTGCTGGAATGGCCTTTGCTGATTATTGTTGTTGGTGTGGCTGTTGTTGTAGTTTCTCGGAGGATACTGAGCTTGTTGATGGTATTGAGGTTGTTGCTGATAGTTTTGCTGCGGAGGTTGATAGGCTGGTTGTGGATGAGCTGGAGCGGGAATGGTGACTGCTGCCACAGATCTATGAACATATTGGGGCCTGCCCCTGTTGGTGTGGATGGCATTGGTCTCACCAGTCCTTCTTGGGCCCGCAAAAGGCTTTCTTGCATTACTGGATGAGCTTGCACCGTTGTCTGAGATCTTACCCATCTTCAATAGGCTTTCAATTCTCTCCCCGGCTATGACTACATCTGCAAAGCTGGTAGATGAGAAGGCAGCCAGCCTATCAATGTAAGTCCCCTGAAGGGTATTCATGAACATATCAGCCATCTCCCTTTCTGACATAGGTGGCTGGACAGCAGCAGCAAGCTGTCTCCATCTTTGAGCATACTCTCGGAAGCTCTCTCTAGATGACTGTGACATTCCCATTAGGAGGGTCCTGTTGGGTGCCATATCCAGATTATACTGATACTGTCTGATGAAGGCCTCTGCCAGGTCCTTCCAGCATCTAATAGTTGCTCTTGTCAGATGGGAATACCATTCCCTCGAAGCTCCAGTCAAGCTATCCTCAAAATAGAACATCCACAGCTTCTCGTCCATGGTATAGGCTTTTAGCCTCCCGAGAAAAGATTGCAGATGGGTCCGGGGACAGGAAGTCCCATTATACTTCTCAAAGCATGGTGGCTTAAACTTGTGGGGAATCCTGACCCCATCTACCAAGCCCATATCCATAACATCAAAACCCAAAGAGTTTTGAGACTCTAAGGATCTTAATTTCTCAGCTATCTCATCCAACCTTCTATCATAAGCTTCCTCCCCGGCTCCCATTACCGTGAACTGGTCTTCCTGGGGGTCTTCTTGCAGTACCCTCCCTGCTGTGGCAGTCCCTTGAATATTGACAGGGATGTTGGCCTCTGGATGAAGGTGGGGTCCAAATACAGGGGGATTGACATGAGGTTGGACCCTCTCATTGTTGCTAGTCCCAGCAGTCCCTGGCTGATGATCTTCCTGATTTCTCCCTTCCACCAGTGCTCTGAGCCTCTCCTGGCTTTGAGCCATGTTGTTCATTACCTCCATAAACTGTGTCATTTGGTTCCTTATTTCCAACCTTTCGTTGGTCATTTGGTTCCTGACCTCTGTAAGGTCCTGCTGCATCTGATCCATCTGTATGCCCGGAAGATTGTTACGGGTGGGGTACCTGTGTGGTCGATTGAGTGGAAACCCTCTTCGTCGAGCAATAATTCCTGAACATCACAACAGAGTTAGCAACAATAAAACAAACACCTACAAAACAAACAAAGGGTTAGCATGCAATGCAGTATGCTTATTTGTTTTCAAGGTATCCGGCTTGGCATTCAGTTTTGACCCTTCCAGACCCTTGAAGATGCTGTTGATGTTGCTTTCGAAGTAAACTCAGATGGAACAAACTGATACATATATTACAAAAGGCCAATGGTACATAGTTTGTTTACAAATACAAGCCCTCCGAGGGGTCAAAATACAATACAAGAAAATAAAAATACATGGAATGAAAGCAACAACAAGCAAATGGTCAAACACCAAGACCAAACTCATCCTCCCGAACTTCCTTGAGAAGTGCTTCGGTCACAGGATCAGCCGGACGCTCCGTAAGGTTCCTGATGAGAAGATTCCTTGTAGTAACAGCTGCAGTTAGCTTCTTGTGTTGACTGTGGTCCTTTGACCTCTTCACTCCAGCTCTGATCTTCAGCTCTGATATCTCCCTCTGGGCTGCTGCCAAGGCTTCCTGCTGCTCTTTTGCACTAGCTTCCAGTTGCTCTACCTTGTCTTGGACCCTCTTGTCCTCCAGAGTACGAGCCTCGGTGATCCTGACCCACCTAGCCTGACTCTCTTTCAGATACAAGTCTGTCCTGGCTTTCTGGAACTGAGCTTCCTTGCAGGCATTCTTCAAGATCTGCTCTCCAGCCCTAGACTTCTTAATGTAATCTTCAGACTTCTCAATTCTAGCCAGATGCTCCACTTTCAACTTCTCCAACCTCTCAATATCTAGTCTGCCATCACTCCTCTCCCAGAGGGTCTTCTGTAGAGCTTGAGTCAGCTTCTCATTTCTCTCTTTCAACTTCTCAAACTCCTCTAAGCTGACAGTTGCTGGAGGTAGTGTTGTGGAAGGCCCAGGCATATCTTCACTAGTAAAGGGCATCCCAGAGAATTGAGCCCTGGCATGGGACCAATCATAGTATTGTGCTGATGCCACATTGTTACACTTCCCCAGGATGGTTACCCCCTTAGTCTGCACATTGTCCCAGGCCCAGGCTGCCTGCCTAACAATAGCCAGATTAGGTTTGTTTTCACAATAAAGAGTCTCAACCAAGTCCTGTGCCTTAGGAGTGTGGACCAGTGCATAGCCCAATTGTCTTTTGAACAGCAGAGGGTTATAATTAATACTACCCTTAACTCCTATTAGGGGCACATTGGGAAAATGCCCACAGCTGGTGATGATATCCCTGCCTTTTGTGCTTTGAGTGCACCACCTGATATCAGCTGAAGTTAGAGTAGTAAGTCTTCCAGCCCAGTTTTTCTGTTGATGAGGGTTCAAAAATGCATCTGTCCTGGGAAAATGCCTGAGAAGCCAAGTATGGAACAAAGGAGCACAGCATCTTACTAATCTTCCCCTCTGCTTTTCATTCCTCTGATGCAGTGAATAGTAGAGATCCCCCAATAAAGTTGGCACTGGGTTCTTTAGAATGAACAGATGGATTGCATTCTTACTAATGAATCGAGGCTCATCTGCAAATAATACAATCCCATATATGCTCAAGGCCAATAAAGCACAGACTGCTTTCCACTCTCCTAAAGAAGCTTTCAGGGTAGCTTGAGAGATCAAGAAATCCAGATGCAGGCCAGGGATTCCAGCCTTAGAAGTCATATGTTGCCCAATCAGGACTGGTTCCAGATGCAATGCCTTTGCTACCTCTTCATTACCAGGAAAGACCATCTCAGGGTTGAAAGGGACTCCACCCCTGATAGGTATACCAACTAATGATGAGTATTCTTCCAATAAGGGGCCCAGCTGAAAATCCTGAAAAGTGAAACATCTCAGTGGGGGATCATAAAACTGAAGGCAAGTGTGGATCAGGCTTCTCTGTGAGGGGTCCAGATCCATAACCATATCAAGTATATCTCCATGGTGTTCCCTGAACAGTGGTATATGGTCTGGAGTGATCAGGGTCTGAATCCTCCTGATGTCAGCTAACTCTGGCTGGAAGAAGTGGTAGGTGATGTTGCTCTTTTTAGGTGCCATGATGTTGAGACTGAGTAGAGACAAGTGCTGATGATGATACTGAAGAACAGGCCACTGATTGGCTGGTGCAGGTGACTGAAGTAGATAGCTGATAGCTGAAGCATGTGCTGATGAAGATAGGTCAATACTGAAGATGGGGTCAAAACCAAAACCAAATGAAGATGGATACCCTGAAACACAAATAAGCAAATGTCAATATGATGCAATGATTATGTATGCGAATGATATGCAAGGGTTTGTGACTGAGCTGGATCTGATCAAGTGCTCTGATATAGGTCCACATATGTTCAAGAAATCCAGATGGAGGTTCATAAGTCCAGTAACCAAGGTGGGGGACTCAAATAAAGAGTCACATGTCCAGGGCTTAGAATCACAAGAACTGTCCCAACATGGAGTATTCTTAACCAAATCAAAGTAACAGGGTATTCTGAGGTCAAGGTACCTGCAAACCTGTAAACAGCCCAACCTCCTCACAGGTGGTGTTCTAAAACAAGGATCCTCAGACTTGGATCAGTTATGAGAAGTGTAAACACTTCTAACCCGGAGGTACATGGTTTACAATAACCATAAAAGTTCCTCCTCTAATTCACCTCAGTTTCTGAAGGTCAGTACTAAAAGGTCATCCAGACTTAGCAGGCTTCCCAGATAGCCCTAGTACTGCAGGAAATCTGCAACACAGAGTTCTCAAGAAGAAACCCATATCTGAACCGTGTTTCATATTCCCGCACCAGACCGAGATGGAATGGGAAAGAATACGAACCACTCTAGCCTAGGTGTCACTCAGGTCCCAGGTATAGGACCTTAACTCTCAATGGAACACCCACCCACCAAAGCAAACAACAGATCCAGCCAGCAGCACAGTATGACAATATGATATAATGCAAAGCTATAAAGAAAGCAGTAATCAACTGTACATAAAGCAAAAATAAATATAAATATACAAACACAAATAAGCACATAACACCCCAGTAAACACAAATCAAACAAGCGCTAGGAGGAACCCACAAAAAGAACCAGAAGCCCTGGTTGTAGTATAAGTTTCCCCAGCAGAGTCGCCAAGTTGTCGCTCCCGATAAATGGGGAATGCCCAAATAAAGGTACAGACGCGAACGGTCGGCGAGAGGGACAATGAGAACACACAGCCGTGAACTCACTGGAGATGAATAGAGTCGCCAGCTAGGCATTTTTATCCCGGGGGGAAAGGCAATGCTGCATAGACCTAGAAAAAGATGGATAAGACGGTTGCGAACCAGAGAGACTGAGAAAGGGGGTTGGTTACAACCTGGGAAGGTATTAGCACCCAGATTGTCCGTCGTACTCGACGGGATCCACGCTTAAAAGATTTGTGTTTTAAAGGGGTAGTGTCAGTGCAATTTGTGTACAGAAGAGCTGGAAAAGGATGTACAGGTGTCAGTGTATGAGAAGTGTGAAGTGTATAAATGTACAGTGCCAGTGTAAGAACAAGAATAAGATGCTCAAGATCATGAGGCTTAAAGAATAATGCTGGAAGGATGGGGAATATACAGAGACTTTTGTTCGATAACTGTTAAGTTATGCCTACGTATCCTCTCGTGCAATGAGGAAGTCAGAACACCGTAGTTCGACCCAAAGAGACTGAAAGGTGAATTGACTTGTGAACTGCTTGCTTGCCTATGCTCAAGTGTATGACCTGTCTGGCTCAGGTGCAAACTGTCTTGCATTAGACGGAAGAAGCGAGTTCTCGTTTGTGAGTGAAGATGATGAGAAAAGAATCCCGAAGTAGACGATTATTGTTTGTTTTTGAGTTTTCAGTCTTTTATTGCTTTTGAAAGTTTGTCATAAGTTAATGAGCTTAAGCCTAAACCAGTGGGTTAGTAAACTCATCACATCTTCCCTCTGATTAGGGGTAATGAGAATACCTTAAGTGTGAAGTCAGATTCTCACACTTAATCACCTTTGATGCAGGATTAAGATCATTAACCTACTTGTGATTATTTAGATGTTTTTGTTGTTTTTTTGTTTAGTGTTAAGTAATGAGATTAAGCCATAATCAAGGATTTAACAGACTCATTACACCATCCTAATAGAAGGATAATAGATGAGAATGTTTAAGCTGAGGAAAGCTCCTCAACTTAATCCATGATTAGGGATTAAACCCATGACCAAACAAGCCTTTATTAGATGAATTTTATTTAATGATATGATGATGAAGTGATTTTTAGGGTTTGTAAGACAACTTGAGGGGGACTTGTCCATTAACACTAGGGTTAGTCCTTCTTAACCAATTAAAGAAGAAATAGAACCATAATGCAAGGCCCAAGTTACAAGTGTGATGTCTTGATATTTATTAAGTGAATTGATTAAGAGATTTAAACACATTAAGGGTTTAACACTTAGGATTAAAGTTATACACTCCATCCTAATAGAAGGATGCAGGCATAAGCTTAATCACAAAGCCTTAAAGCCTTTAGGGTTTAGTCCCTGATTATGAGATGAGAAGAGAAGACTCAAAAGAGACACAAAGGTAAAACTAAAAGGGGAGACTAATCAAAACCCTAATCATTGTCATGCTTGGTTGTTCCTAAGGTTTGTGAGGTTTATGAGAGAAATCTGCAATGGAACCACCAGGAAGCAGATGAAAGGATCAAGAGAAGCAAAGTGACTTGCTTCATTCAAGAAGTCAAGTCACTTGAAGAAAGAAAGTAAGGAGAAGAAGAATGAGCAAGCTCAATCTCAAACACAAGCAAAAATGCAGCAAGGATGCATAAAAGAGATGAAAAGGAAATGTGAGAAGTGAAGGCAAATTCACTTCTCAAAGTTACTTACCACCTGAAAAGTTAGTGAAAGGAATGCAATGCAATGCAAAATGGAATGAAATGACATGATGCAAATCAAAACCAGAAGCATAAATGAGATGATAATGATGCTATGAGATGATACAAACATGAAACAAGGCATGGGGATGATCATACAATTTCATGAATGCAAATGAAGCAAGTTAAAACACATGAACATACATGAAAAGTTATGAAGTGCATATGTCATACAACATGGCAAATGCAAGATGCAATGATCAAGCATGCTTTCAATATGTCTTATGATGTCAAATGAATCAAATGGATGCTTGAAATGCCATGGCAAGTCATGTTATGCAAGAGAATGCAAGATGGATGCATATGGAAGCCCAAATTAGGGTTTATGAACCATACATCAAACAAAAATTAAAATCAGAAGCAAACCCTAAGATAAAATATTGAAAATTCCACTCAAAGGACCCCTAATCCTATACTAACTCACTTCCCAAAGGAGAAGTCTCAACTCTTAACCAAGCTCAAGTTATGGTTTTCTTAAGATTTCTAGGGTTTTAGGGTTCCTAAACAAGAAAAATACCAAACAAATGGAAAATGAAATATCAAATCATGGCCATTTAATCTCACAAACTACATGCTAAACACAATGCAATGCAAAAAGAATCAATGTCCAACTCTTCATGGATAGGCAGAAATGATTTTTGGAACTTTGGATCAAAATAAAGCATAAAAATGATTTTAATTCAATGGAAAATTCTCAAAATGCATCAAGATCAAAAAATAAATTTGTTTTGAAGGTTGGACAATGTTTCTAAATGTCTTAGAACATTTCATGAATTTTTTGGTGATTTTTAAATACTTAAAAGTATTTTTAATAAATTAATTTTCATTAATCAATTAAAAATAAACTTTTAAATGATTAAAAATACTTTTTTAATGCTAAAAATGAAAATAAAAATATTTTTGTATTTTAAAAATTAATGAAACTCTTGACAAAAAGTTTCATAATTTTTAAACAATTTTTACTATTTTAAATAAATTATGGAAGTTAAATGAAAGAAAATGAAATAAAAATAAAAATAGACTGAAGTATGCAGGATGGAAGGCCAGGATTCACTCTGGATTTGAAGTTGTTGACTGCGCGCGTTTTTAAAGGGCCAGGATTGCGTCTGATTAAATTAATTTAATTATGATTAATTAAAACTAACTAAAGGGATTAGGGCAAATGAACAGATCTGGGCCATACATGCACGCGGGAAGTCAACAAAGTCAAGCAATCTGACGCATGAGATTCAAATGAGAGTTAATGACTGGGATTAGGGCATAACAACATTCAGGTGACCGGAGGGAAGCTCCGGTCATCTTCTCCGGCAACAACAAAACCCTAGATCCTGATTCAGGCTTCTAAACAACAAATTAAACACAGCCAAATGATCCTCTAACAACCTAGGTCACGAATCCACCCTCAAACATCATTTAAACATCAAGAATCAAGCAAATCGAAAGAAACAAATTTCACGGGTGAACTTTCAGAGTGACAATACAAACTCATTTCTAGGGATGGCAGGCAGACCCAAACCCACGGGCCCCACCCGCACCCAAACCCGAGTCAACGGGTGAAAACCCGATTTGACTGGGTTTGGGTTCGGGTTCGGGTGCCACCCGATATTTCGGGTGCGGGTTTGGGTAGTGTGAAACCCACACCCGAAACCCGAAACTACACCCGTTTAGACTTTAATTTTAATTTTAATTGTAGATTGTAGAATTTAATTTTAATTATAATGTTAAGATATTGAAGACCTTAATTTTAATTATAATTAGGGGTGTGCAAAATATTCGGTTGTGTGCAAAATTTTAATTGAAATCTTATTTTGTAAGCAACAATATTATAGTAGTAAATAGAACTTATAATCCTTCTTATAATTAACTAAGTAATATATATATATATATATATATATATATATATATATACTTGAAAACTAATTAAATTTTTTGAGAAAAAAAATTAATTTTGTGTTTTTGTTACGGGTTTGGGTTTGGGTGGAAAAACCCGAACCCAACGGGTGTGGGTGCGGGTGTTATTTTGCCACCCGAATAACCTTTGGGTTTGGGTTCGGGTTTGGGTGTTGATTTCGGGTGCGGGTTTGGGTAGTGTGAAACCCGCACCCGACCCGACCCGTTGCCATCCCTACTCATTTCTAACTCATTTTCGATTCTAAGAGTATCCCCATGACCAGCAAGACATAAGCAACCAATTTATAACTCAAAATGCAAGCTCTGAGAAAAAATGTTCATGGCCATACCTGAGATGGAGACTCCTGTTTCTGGGCTTTCAGAGCTATTCTTTAGTGCAAGCTTGCTCCACTGACTCCCCTGGTGCTAATGGAAGGCTTGGAATGAGCTTAAACAAGCTAATTTGAGAAGTCCAGTTCTAGTGAAGCAGGTTTCACAGTCAGGAAATGTGAGGTTTCAGGCTAATCCAATGGTGGATTCTTGCTCCTTTGGGTGTGTTTGACTTGTTGGTGAAGAGAAATGGGGGGTTTGATGGCTGGAAAGTGAAATTCGAAAGTTCTGGCTTTGAGGATGAAAAATGGTGAAGCTCAGTTCATGCTTAGTTCAGGCCTGAGTCTTGCTGATTTTGGTTCAGTGAAGCAAGGTGAGTTGGTCAGTGGAATTGGTTCTTGTGTTTGTGAGCTGTGGAGAGAGATTCAAAGAGTTTTGCTTGATGGAGTGTTTTTGGGAATGTTGTGCTCTTGTGTGTTTCAGCCTTGCTTGTTATGTGAAATGGCTAGCATTTGGCTTGCATAAAATAATCTCATTGGTCAGATGATGTGACCTGGCCTGCTGTGATAGGTAAGTTAACTTTTGCAAATTGTCAACCTTTTTGTAAGAGAGGCATGGGTTGTGTTATAGGCTAGTACAAAGGTGTGGGCTGGTGCAGCATGGTGAGGGGGAAGGCTATGGCTGGTTCAGCATCCAAGGCATCAAGTGGATGGAAGTGTTATGATGATTTTGCAACTTGTTTACTTTTGCTTGTTCATGAAAATCTCTTGCTTTGCCAACCATGAACATGTGATCTTTTGTTTCAAATCTGATTTTTAGAACTTGTGTGATGCTTGCACATTGGTTTGATATGAACTAGAAGTCACAAATGCCTTGGTACAAAGTTTTTGCAAGTTTCTCATTTGAGGCATATCTTGAAAATTAGTGATTTTTGCCAACTTTGACACACCATAACTTTTGATCCAAAATAAATTAGGTCATGTTCTTGTACTTTTTGAAAAGGGAAAGATCTAATCTACAACTTTCATGACCAAAGTTTTTCCATTTGAAGCATTTTTGGATCAAAAAGCAAGGGTTGAAAAAGTGGCATAAAATGACATTTCATGAAAAGTCAACCATGCCCTAAAAAGTCAACTTTGCAAAAACTTGTAATTCTTGAATTTTGTGAACTTCAACCTTCTTCCATGATCAAATAAAGATCAAATACACTCAAAATGATGAAGATCACCCCTTGGTTGGGTCATTGGGGGCCTCAGATGCCCTAATTTTGCACTGACTTGTCCAGAAAGTCAACCTTTGATCAGATGACTTCCCCATGGAATTTCTTCATGAAAATTGATGTGCATACTCCCTATACCATATAGAGACCAATAGAAACAAGAATGACCAAAAAATTTGAAGTTATGGCCTTTGAAACCAAAACCCTAATTTTAGGTCATCTGTGCAGTCTAGCCTGGCTCTGCTTCCATACCAATCCCAGTTCTTGTGATTCCTTGGCATTTTGACTTTGAGAGGATTTAATATGATATAAGAACACACATGGATCCCTTTGAAGTGATTGATGGCCTTTGGAGTTGCTCAAAAAGCTCCTGGATTGCTCAGATCACAAACCCTAGGTGCAGATGACTTTGAATCTATGCAGTGAATCAAAAATGTAATATGAGATGGTATGCTTGGGTTTATGCATATGATGATCACAAGCCATGGTGTGAATGGGTGAGGGCAAATTTGGGGTGTTTACACGTATCATATCATATTCATATCATATCATGTTCTCTTAGGACAAAAATTGGGTTTTCTGTATTTAAGTCTCTCCCATCTTGCAGAGACGAAGATGTCAATCTTCATATCTTTAGATTGAAGAAACTTAAATAGGGGCAGCTGTAACTACCTAATTTGTGCCATAAGTTTTCTTCGCATTTTCATCTACATCTTGCATACAAACAGGATCACACTGGTTGCTCGGTTCTTCTCGGGTTAGGTTTATGCCTCACAAGGGATCACTGTTGTCTTTAAATTACTTTATTTGTTTATGTTTACTAACCGACGTTATTTAAACAATATGAGACCATTTTATTTCTTTCTTGGAAATTCAATTTTATTTTATTTATTTTATTTAGTTTATTTTATTTTTGCATTTATCGCTTTTAATTCGTCCATGAACCCTTGATCCAACACAAAGTGGTTTCACTCGCACATTTCATTCGGTTTTGGTTTCGTTTACTGGGAGCCTCCCTTAGGACTAGGACTCGATCCCACGTAACCGAATCAACCCTTAATTGATTAACCTCCATTTTCATTTCACCCATAAGTCGAGTGCTTCGTGCATTGCCATCTAACCTTTTTTAATCCGAATAATCAAACTATTTTTATTAATCAAATAACGAAAGAATTGAATTCCGGAGTCTATCATTGCTCGAATTCTTGAATGAATGCTCCTGAGGCTCGCCCCATGGGATGTGGTTCATTCTCCCTTTCGTTCCTAAAACATTAATTAAATCGAACATTTTTCCTTAAACGAACCTTGTTTAAATCCCTTCCATCTCGTAAATAAGCTAGTGCTTCCGCCTCCTATGCGAGCAGACAAGCCAACGCTTAGCAGTTAGAAAACGGTTTGAACAATCGTTCACTAAAACAAACCAATCAACCGTAGTACCACGAACTACGAGGCTCTGACTTTCCCATTGCACAAGGGAATGTGCAGGCACACGGATCTTACTCCTTTCCGAGCACCCTAGGAATAAAACCACCCATTTCCCCGTAACCTTAGATTAGAATCGTTCACATTTACTTTATTATTCGAAGAAAATAGAAAGCATAAGTTAACATTTAATCGCAAGTTAAACTAAGAGGTTCCCGTTGAGTACAACGGACGTAAGGGGTGTTAATACCTTCCCCTTACGTAATCGACTCCCGAACTTAGAATTTGGTTTCAATGACCAGGTTCTATCCATCTTTCCTTATTAGGTTTTATCTATATCTTCCTATTCTTTTGTTAGAATAAATAGAATTAGGTGGCGACTCTGTTGTTCCGTTTATTCTGCGGTCGACACGAGGATCGTATTTTTCGAGGTACGACAAATGGCTTTTGATGTTTCCCTGGAGGATTTCGATTTAAATCTCTAGCATGATCCCCGACCTTGTTGCCCTGATTAGCCGAGTATCGAGTTGTTGTGGTGTTTATGTCACCCTTTTCTTATCTTTATGTCTGTTTTGTCAGCATATTCATACGCATAAGCATATCATCGTTTGCTTGTATTCTTGCATTTATCATTGTTCCCCGCTCTTTAGTGTGATATTCCCCCACGGAGTGTGTGTGTTGTCTTCCTCTCAAGTTTAGAGTGTCGACCATTAAGCATAAAAGTGTTGATCCTTTTTGTTTCCCCACTGAGTTTGTTTCTCATGGATGACTTTGATTCAGTTTCTGATGCGTGTTTTTCGCAAGTGTACAAACACGTCAGAATAATATAAAATATTGTCGAATCCACAGAGACCAAATGTCAATCTATCGTTATCTGTTGTTATGTTGTGTATCTAAGGAAATTGAAAATAATAGTTTTAAGAAGTGCACAAGGGTAAAATAAAATAATAAATTTAAATGATAAAGACATGTTCGAATGCAATTCACATAATCAATTGATAATCAAGTACTTGTTAATAGAACTACTTGTGGGCAATGTTTGCTACTTTGAAAATAACTAATTTAACGGGAACTGTCGCTTTCGCGTAATCAGAACCGAGTTGTACTCCCTAATCAAACCCTCCTATTGTCACGGATAAAAAGGCGCAAATTGCGTTAGAGTAGTAAACCTATTTTTAAGAAATATAGTATCTTAACTAAGTTGAAAAGTATTTTGACCTGAATTTTCTAACAAAAAGAGGTTCTTACGAACCAAACTCTAAACTTCTTAACGCGTCCGAAAATAGTTTTAAAATCTCTTTTCTTGTAAATTTAAAAACTCCTAATGAACTAAACAAAGCGCTTTCGCTGTTTTTGAGATAGTTAAAAACAATTAAGTTTAAATAGATGTTGGACGAATTTCGATCTTACCCAATGGAACTTTAAAGAACAGGAAAACTTATATAGAAAGTCAAAATAGCCCTTAAGTGTTTCTACAAACAATTGTACAAATTATCGGTCCAATTACGATCCTTACATTCTAACCTTTATAAAGTTAGCTAGACATGGTAAAGTAAAAGTTCATTTTAACATATTTCATAAAAGGTATTAAGTGCGAGTGCAGGAAAATAAATAAAAGTAGTGCGATTGCGGGAAAATAAATAAAAGTAGTGCGAGTGCGGGAAAGTAAATAAAAGTAGTGCGAGTGCGGGAAAGTAAATAAAAGTAAAGCAGTGTGGGAAATAACTAAAAGTAAAGCAGTGCGGAAAATAGAATACGAACTGGAATTAAAATGGCGGCAGGATTAACTTCCTTCCAAAATGCTCCAAGACTCGATCACACAGACGTATACAGACTCGATCACTTGATTGTAGTAACACTCTGATGTGAAGCGGTTACTACTTTTACAACTAATATATGCCTAAGAATACTAAGTCTGGATGATATAAAACAAAAAACTAAATTCCTATTTATAGGTGAGGAGATGGTGTGAAAAGATATGGATGCCCCTGCATTCAAATTTGGGAGGGAAGCTTTGTTTGCCTTGTGGCGCCCGCCACGCTCCTATAGCGCCCGCCATGTGTACAAAGTGGTTTGGAGTAGTGGAGATCGTGGGGATTGGCAGTTGAGGAGAGGTTTGAGACGTATCCACATCATGGCTGACCCCATGGCACCAGCCATAGTGGGTGCCACAAGTGCAAAATGCTGAATTACTTGATTTTTGCTCTTTTCAGCCCCTTTTCCGCTCCTTTTCTTGCTCGAGGCTCCGACTAAACTAAAAACCTGAAAACAAAGAAAAACATAGTAATAACATAACAAAATAACAATAAAAAACTTAGAATGCATGCGAAATCAGAGTCATAAACACGGTGAAATTCAGTGTTATCAGTTTCCTCCCTAGTTTATTATCTGGATGGAATTTCCCTAGTTGAAATATTTCCTCCTCGGGATGAGTCTTGTTTGACTGTTTCTCTCCAACTTGTTCTTGGATTAAACTTTGGTCCTTTTGGTGAGTTAATATTTTCTTTGCAATTAAACTATCATTGTTTAATAGTGGGCAATACTTTCCCCAACTTGAGTATATCACTTTGGAATTAAGCTATCAATTATTCGATAGTGGGTAATGTTACTAAGCTAATCAAGCCTTTTTTTGCTTGTGCTCCTACCCAGTAAATCCGGTAGTCGAGAGTTCTTCTTTCTACCCAGTAAAATGGTAATAGAAATTGTTGCCCTTTGCTTGAGCTCCTACCTAGTAAATCCTGTAGTTGAGATTTTTTTTCACCCAGTAAGAAGGTAGTGGAGATTATCCCTCTGTATTTTGCTCATATCCAGTAAATCGATAGTCGAGTCCCTTATCTTTTACCCAGTAAACCGGTTGTTGGTGATTCTTTTCCAACTCAGTATTCTCCCATTCTTTGAACTCGAATACTTTGTTTGTTTATTATTCCCTGGAAGAGTGTTTACTCTTTCCCGTTGAACCTTTCTACCTTGATTATATCATATTTTCTTTCCCCATGTAGAGTCAGCTTTCCAGTGATTTATTTTCCTGGTAACTCTTTTGGTGTATTTCTTTTTCCCCAGCGGAATTTTCTTCTGTGTCCCCAAGCTTTCACTTTCCTCTGGTGAACGTGTTTTCCCCACAGAGGTCTTGGGTTTGCATATCATATCATATTCATATCATATCATGTTCTCTTAGGACAAAAATTGGGTTTTCTGTATTTAAGTATCTCCCATCTTGCAGAGACGAAGATGTCAATCTTCATATCTTCAGATTGAAGAAACTTAAATAGGGGACGCTATAGCACCCTAATTTTTGCCATAAGTTTTCTTCGCATTATCATCTGCATCTTGCATACAAACAGGATCGTACTAGTTGCTCGGTTCTTCTCGGGTTAGGTTTATGCCTCACAGGGGATCACAGTTGTCTTTAAATTACTTTATTTGTTTATGTTTACTAACCATTAATCAAAATCCAAAACAATATTTTGTTTCCTTTTACTAACCTTTTTTCAGGAAGAGGAACCATTGGAAATGCCAAAAATAGCAGTCCTGTAGCTCGAGTGAAATTTCACAGACAAAAGTCTAAGTTGATCCGCAAATAATTCAAATTTATCTGATCAAGGATTTCCCAAATTAATTGATTCATTCAAGGAATTTCAAGGTTCATGTGTTTATTTCCATGCCTCCTTCGACATACAAAAAGAACCGGGGCACAACAACCAAGCAATCACATTTGAACAAAATATTCAAATTTTAGCTTGGTTAACTGGTTAACCATATGCGTTAACCGGTTAACCAGTGCAAAATTTGAATATTTTATTCAAATTCAGAACCCTTAGATTATTGGTATAATTGGAATATTCTAGATCCATTGGTTTCTGATTTCTCTACATCACTTTGATCATTTTCTACCATAAACCCTCACTAATCACCACTCTTTTCCATTTCCCACCAAATTTGCAATTACCAAGCCTGATTTTAATTACCAAAGCAAACTCCATTCCACCAAATTCTCATACCTAAAGTCTTTAAATAGGACCATAATTTCATTGATTTACCAAGCTTTTGAGAGCCAAAAAATCCCTTGCAAAACATTCCGCCAAAACCAAAAATTCACTAAAGCTCTTTTTCTTTCTTTTGAAGTTATCAAGAATTCACATTGAATTCTTGATTAACTTGAGCTAAACCTTCATCCTATTCTTATTTTTGTTCATCCATTGCAGTAGATCTAGCTTGATTTGGTCTAATTTGAAGAAGTGCTTTTGGTAATTCATCTCTCTCCATAAACCCATATTCACCATCAACATTCAAGATGTAGATCTTTGGTGACTTTGTTTCTAGATCCTTTGGATATTTATTTGTTGTTTGATTGCAGGGATTTCACTGTATTTTGGTTTTAAAATTCGTGCAAATTCAGATCATGATCATCAAATGTTTGTGAAAAGGTTTTAAAATGGATCATGCTGAATTTTCTGCATTTTTCTGCTACTGGTACAACGTTAACCGGTTAACCATTTACAGTGTAAATCTGTTAACCGGTTAACCATTTTAAAACTGCGTAGGTTTTGCTTGCGTTGACCGATTAACCGAATTGGTTAACCGGTTAACGCAAGTTAGAATGGTGTTTTTGGCTTGTTTTAAACCCCTTTTTGGTTCCTCTTTCTTCTTCTTCTTCTTCCTCCTTTTTATTTTTACCTTGGGAAGTACTTTTGGGAGTGATTTCTCCTTAATTTCAATGAACTTTGGGTGTAGATTAGAGTAGTTAATGTTCATTAATCCAAAACTACCTTTAAGTGGATTATTCAATTCATTTAAGGTACTTTGCGTTAGTGATACATTTTCATGCTTGAATCCACCAAGATGAGTGATTGAACTTAAGGATGGAAGAATACCACGAGTGCGGCTCAATTTGGTATTCACTTTTTGTTTTGTGCAGTATCGCGTCAGGATAGCGATTTACATATCGTTTATCTCGCATACATTAACACTAAAATTATGCACCTTAATTGGTGGTGGCCGGCCTCATTTGTAGGGTAATTACTTCGTAAATTACTTGGCGATTTCTTAACATAGACCTAAATGTGTCCCAACTTCGGAATAAAAATCTAATTGGGTACTTGCACTTTCATGGACCAGATCTCTTATTGATCGCGTAATCCCAAAGTGGTTAATCATATTGCATTAAGAATCAAGACTTATGAATGTTTGATGCATAGGTGCTTTGGGTCTCCCAATCCCCTTTCAAATTCCATTGAATTCGATTCGGTTTGCCTCGATTAATCGCTATAGTGTAAGATGTTAAGCGGATCCGGTTGCCTATCGGTTTTGGTTACTCTTTTGGTTGTGGTTGATTAAGTTCACCATACCACTCTTATGTAAATATTATTATACTATTATTATTATTATTATTAATATTTTAGCTTCTTGCACTTTAATATCTTTTGCTACTAACATTTAAATTCTTTCACTTTTATTTGCTTTTATTTTATTTTGCTTTACTATGTTTTATTCATCCATTATCATGTTTATTATTTGCTCTTATTTTGTTGTTGATTTTCCATTTTTGTCCATTTGGACACAAAAAGATTAATAAAGGATTAAACTTCTAAAAAACTTGTGACTTTAATTTGTGGAGTTTTTGGTTACTATCCTTGGCATTGGAATGAAGATTTTGGACTTAGATTTTAGGATCCCTCTCCCTTGCTTTGATCTTCATGAAGTTGGAATTTACCTTTATTTGGCCATTTGCTAGTTTATAAGGATGGAACTCTTATGCTCATATTTGAAGTATCATCAAGTTTGGTTAGATCTTTCTTCCCTTATCTCCTTATTTTCTTCTTTAGGATAGTCCCTTCATCTCCTCCCCTTCTTTAATTTTCAAAATCTTCTCCCTTTTTCAAAGGATTCCTTCTTTTTAAATCATCACCTCTTTAATAAACAAAACCTTGACTTTTGTCAAGTGACTTTTACCCTCTTTCTTTTCTTTTAAAAAATCAATGAATTTAATCATGTTGACCTTAATTCAAAAAAATAAAAAGAATCAAACTCATTCAAGTTGTTTTGTGCCTTTGTGCACTTTTGTTTATTTTCTTTAAAAGAGTGTCGATTATGAGTCATTATTATTTAGTCGGGTGCAAGTCTTTCAATCTTCATGGTTGTAGTTTGATATAATTGAGTCTCTTGTCATTCGTGGGGGTTTAGTGGCATACTCGTTGATTTTATCTGAGTTGTCGCTCTCCCCATAATGATGTATGAGTCCATGCCTTCATTTTCATGGTAGTTTATTTGGCCATCCACTTGAAGATGACAAATTCTCTTCACTTAACAAAAAGCAATGACAACCAACCCTTTTCACTATTTGTAACATGAACTACTGGGTTTTGATCTCGCATTACACTTTGTGGGTACATAGGAATGAGGTGGTAAACCTCTCCAAACACAAAAATATTAAAAAATAATTATTTTATCATCCCTTCACTCACATTTTACAAACCATTTTCTAACCAAAAGCAGTAAATTTTTCAAAGGGCTCCCGTGGAGTACCGCGGACATTTTGGGTGCGTAAAACCTTCCCATTGTGTAACCTATCCCCTTACCTATTTCTTTGTTGTGTTTCTTTAGCTTTTTGCTTTTAGATTCATTAGGATTTATTCTTTTCCTCTTGGAATAAAATAAAAGCACGGTGGCAACTCTGTTTACTTTGAGTTAAGTTAACTAATAGCTTACACTCATGTTTTTACCGCTACAGATGTCTCCAAGTATGTGATCAATATGGTGATCCTTTGATGTCTTCCAAGTCAAAGGCAAACCTTCCATTGTACCTGGACTTTCTTCCTTCTTTTCTTTATCGTTGTCATATTCTTTCTTCTCATCATCTATCGCTTTAGGTTGATCGATCCCTTGTTCAGTTCCATTGAAAATATCTCGAGAGGACACATCTAAACTACCTTTTCCAAGTATAACACCTTTGTTTTTATCTCCAATGTGAAAAATCCATTCTCTTTGGCATAAAGTCAATGAAAAGTGATATGTCAGCCATCATATGCCTTGAAACATCCAATATCAAGATACCACGTCTTTTCGGTAGATTCAAGACATTCAACCTAGAATTTTAAACAAATGCAATAGGTACCCAATTTTCATTGGGTCCTTGAGAGTGAGTAAGATCAAAGTTGATATTAGGCAACCATTGAATAGCTCCTTTAGGAACAAATAACTTCCTAACTTTTCACTTTTGAATGGTGTGTCCTTTTTTGCAACAATAATGACAAGATATAATTTTATGAGACATGTCCTTTCTATTAGAATACTTATGCATATGTCTATCTTTCTTTTTGGAGTGATTCAAAGGAATTTCAACCTTAGAAGGATCAATAGTAAACACAATCCTAGGTTTCAAGGTATCATTTAATTTAACTTGAAGAGATTTAACTTCCTCTTGTGTATAATGACAATACTCAAAACCAAACCTATGAGGTATTATATCCTCTCTCTTATAACTTTTAATTTCTATCATAGATTTCTTAATAGCTTTGAACCTCATTTAAGATTCTAACACTTTAGCTTCCAAATTTAAAACCACTTTTTCATGTGAAGGTAACTTGTTAAAATTCTGTAAGGCTTCTTTATGTAGATTTTCAGAGGTCTAATGTAATTGAAATCGAATTGAGAAACTTGCAATTAACATTTTCTTTGCAAAATCGTTTATACAAGAGATAAAGAATGCATACCCCAAAAACCTTGTTGTTTTGTGTTGATTCTTCAACCTCAAAACCATTGATCAAAAGCTTGATCAAGTGACCAATAATGCAGCCACAATCCTCCAATTATCCGAGCATGCAACTTGTTGAACCCAAGATTCCTAAACATAATTCACTAACGCGCGCTACTCCCTTGCAAGGAAACCACCTTGTCCAAAGGCCTTCACTCAGTCGAATCTATGTTGACGTGAACTTGTCCAAAACCTTCAAATCACACTGATATTAGAGGAAAAACCCACCTTGATTTTCTTATTTGAAACACATAATGTTCCCAACCCAATATTCTTAGTTACGCCAAACCTAATTGGACATTATCAACCCTAATCTAGATGGTCACCCAATCAAAAAATGATTATGTGTAGTTCAATTATGTGTATGCATAGAAGAAAGGTTGAAGATGATGGGAAACTTTGTAATCTGGTTTGTTTAGGTTTTAATATATAAAAAACACTTAACTAGAAGAAGATACATGTATGAGTATATATAGATATTGAAGAAATGAGCAAAAGGAATGCAATAAGTTAGAGAAAAACTGAAATTTTTAGGATGGGAACATGTATAGGTCGACATATGAAAGCAATAAGTTGACTTATGAAGGTATTTAGATCGGCCTATGAAAGCAATAGATCAACCTATATAGGTGTTCACTTTGACCTATGAGACAACCTATAAGGCGGCCTATGGGAATAACCTACATGCTTTAATATTGCTTCATGGGAGCCGACCTGAAGAATGTATATACCGACCTATACTGAAACTGAAACTCATATAGGTTAGCATGTTCATGCATAGGTCGACCTTAAGTGACTTGTATGCCCAAAAACATGTTTTTCAATGCAAATATGATGTTGACTCCTTTTAAAACTCATTTAAATGTTTCCTAATGCCAAGGTGCACATTTTGAATGGGAGGATATTGCCAATATCCATAACGCTACACTATGCTAGTTTTGATATCACTGAAAATACAAAAGCACTCATAAATTGAGAAACTGTCTAAAAATCTCTCTCTAGATCTCTCTCACTCTCTCCATATATATATACATATATATATATATATATATATATATATATATATATATATATATATATATATATATATATATATATATATATATATATATATATATATATATATATATATAACCCTTAATGTGTAATTTGAATTTTTTAAAATTCTGGTTGTGTTGAGTGTTTAAAGTTGTTTTTGTGTAACCATTGCAATTGATTTGTTATACCTTCAATACAAAGAGAGTTAAGCTTGGTGTATTGCACACCAAGTGTTTGTAATTTTGATTGCACATTGTTAGAACAAGATTTGATTCTACTTATCTTTTATAGTTTTGATGATAACAATAATTATAAGAACAAAATATAGCACTTAAGAATATCTTCTATGTGCAGGACAAAAGTTCTTATGATAAGACAAAAGCTAAAGTGATTCACATCTTCTACGGAGAAATAAGTGAAGCGCATCACTCTTAGAATATTTGATTTCAAATCAAATAAGAAGTTCCCATCAAGTAAAGAACCAAGCTGCGAATTTTTATATATACTCTTATGCGAATTCAACATCTTCTGATTCTCAAAATAATGTTCATTTATGAGATAATCAATAAATAACGGATGGGATCAAGATATCTTATTTTTGGAAAGGCCTTTATGATATTTATCATGCATAAAAAAATGGAACCATATGTTTCTAATGGATATCTTCATCAACAGTCTATAAAAAGGGATCATTTGAAGAAAATGAAGCTCTTCCTCTCGCGCGAATTCAATACGATCAATTTCTTTTTTCTATTCTTAATTTTGTAAAAACTATCATTGTATGATAACTGCTTTTTGAAGCATTTTTGTTACAAACCTTGTAAAGAAATTTTGATTTTCCTTGAGTGACTAGTGCAGTCAGTAAACTCATGAAGACTTTGACTATAAGTCTTAGTGATTGTATTCAAATTTTGAATAATGGATTAAGACCTCGTTGAGAGAGGCGAAATCACCTTAGCGGGTGGATTGGATGTAGTTTGAGTTCAAAGGAACCAGGATAAATCAAAGTGTCATTTGCTTTCATTGTTTTTGAAAACCCAATTCCAACCCCCCTTCCTTGTGTTTTTGCACCTTCAATTGGCATAAGAGCTCTAGGTTCAGAGAAATACACTTAACTATGTCAGAAAAAGATCCAGAAGATAAACACAGTGGCAGATTCAGTCAACAACAACAATGATTACCAAAATGACAAGATCAATGGAAAACCTCATGTGTTCAATGGCGACAACTTTGAATACTAGAAGGATTTTATGGAGTTTCTTTCTGGCTCTGGATGGAGATTTTTGGGATATGGTGACTGATGGATACATTCATCCTGTTGGAGCAGATGGTCAGAAAATTGAAAGAAAGAATATGACAGCTCAACAGAAGAAGGAATTCAGAAACCATCACAAGGCCAAAACAATACTTCTGAGTGCTATTTCATATATAGAATATGAAAAGATTACAAACAGAGAATCAACCAAACACATGTTTGACTCTCTGAGGATGACACATGAAGGCAACACTCAAGTCAAGGAGATAAAAGCTCTGGCTCTTATCCAGAAGTATGAAGCATTCAAGATGGAAGAAGACAAAACGATTGAGAAGATGTTCTCAAGGTTTCAAATTCTGGTTGTAGGACTAAAAGTTCTAGACAAAGGCTACTCAACAATAGATTATGTGAAGAAGATCATCAGAAGCTTGCCAAATGCTTGGAGACCCATGGTCACTGCTCTTAAGCTGTCAAAGAATCTGAATGAAATATCTCTTGAAGAACTGATCAACTCACTAAGGAGTCATGAGATAGAACTAGAAGAAGATGAACCCCATAAGAAAGGTAAGTATGTTGCTCTTAAATCTAACAAATCTGAATCTAAAGCTTTGTAGGTAGAAGAAGAAAGTTTTGGAGGCTCGTCAGAAGAAGACGAACTATCACTTCTTTCCATAAGAGTTCAACAACTCTGGAAGCATCGTCAGTAGAAGTTCAGGAATCTCAGAAGATCAAGAAATTACTCTGAATCATCCTCTAGGTACAAGAAGTCTAGAAGCAAAGAAGTAGTTTGCTATGAATGCAAGAAATCTAGACACTACAAGAGTGACTGTCCCAAACCTCAGAAAGAGAAGCCCATAAAGAAGTTCAATAGAGAGAAGAAGAAAAGTCTCATGGCAACAATACCAGAAGATGTCAACTTCTCAGAATCAGAATCAGATTTTGATACAAAGGCGTATTCTCTAAACTTTCTAGATCTCAATTAGAAGATAGCCTCTCAGAAATTATTGAAAAGTATCAAAAACTCAAATTCAAATACAAAGACCTGAAACAAAGTCTAGTATCTGAATTGGAGGAAATCAGAAAACTGAAGTCAGAAAACTCTGAGCTAAAAGAAAATATTTTAGAATGCAAAATTTACTTTGAAAAACTTAAAGCTCAGAAGGAATCTGAATCAGAAGTTCTACCGAGTTCTGATAATATCATAAAAAAAATATGATTACAATTTTCAAAAATTTCTAGCTAAAAACATAGATAGAAGCAAAATTGCCTCAATGATCTATGGAGTTAGCAGAAACGGTAGAAGAGGTATATGTTATGTGAAAACCAAAGGAGAAGAACCACTAAAGTTTAAACAGGTTGATGATATGATTATAAAAGTCAACACTCCTTTAAGTTCTCACTTCACCTATGGTCATAATCATGATCTAAAATATACTAGTGAGTCATCATGTTCTACAAGTTCTGATGAGAAACTTAAACTCAATCAGAAGTTTGTAAAGTCTAACAAACAAGGACCCATAAAGATATGGGTACCCAAAGATAAAATTGTGTATGTTGTAGATGTCTTTAACAGCCATATTGAAACACCATTCTTGGTACCTGGACTCTGGATACTCGTGACACATGACAGGAAGAAAGCACATGTTCCAAAGTCTTGAGTTAAGAGTTGGAGGCTACCTAGGTTTCGGAGGTAATCAAAAAGGAAAAATCATTGGCTCTGGAACTATTGGTAACAGTACACTTCTCTCTATCTCTAATGTCATGTTAGTATAAGGATTAATGCATAACTTGTTATCCATAAGTCAATTAAGTGATAACAGTTATGATATAATCTTCAATCAAAATTTCTGTAAAGCTGTTAGTCAGAAAGATGGAACAATCTTGTTTAGTGGAAAGAGAAAGAAAAACATCTATAAAATAAAACTTTATGAACTGAAAAGTCAGAATGTAAAATGCCAGAAGCTCTGTGGATAACGAGCAATGGGGCTGGCACAGAAGATTGGGACATGTTAATATGAGAAGATTGTCTCATATTAACAAACTCAATCTGGTCAGAGGACTTCCAAATTTGAAGTTCAACTCAGAAGCTCTGTGTGAAGCATGTTAGAAAGGCAAATTTTCTAAACCTGCTTTTAAATCCAAAAATGTTGTTTCTTCCTCTAGACCATTAGAACTTCCGCACATTGATCTGTTTGGATAAGTGAAAATGCCTCAATCAATGGTAAGAAGTATGGATTGGTGATTGTAGATGACTGTAGCAGATGGACATGGGTAAAGTTTCTTAGACACAAGGATGAGTCAATTTCTATATTTTCTAACTTCTGTAAACAAATCCAAAATAAAAAAGAGTTTATAATTGTCAAAGTCAGAAGTGATCATGGTGGAGAGTTTGAAAACAAAAAATTGGAATTATTTTTTAACGAAAATGGCATCTCTCACAATTTCTCTTGCCTTAGAACTCCACAACAAAATGGAGTTGTAGAACGTAAGAACATAACATTGAAAGAGATGGCCAAAACCATGATCAATGAGACTAACATGGCTAAACACTTTTGGGAAGAAGCAGTAAATACAACATTCTACATTCATAATAGAATATCTATAAGACCTATTTTGGAGAAGACTCCTTATGAATTGTGGAAGAACAGAAAGCCCAACATTTCTTATTTTCATCATTTTGGATGTACTTTCTTTATTTTGAACACTAACGATCCCCTGAACAGGTTTGATTCTAAGGCAAAAAAATGTTATATGTTAGGATACTCTGAACGTTCGAAAGAATACATAGTATACAATACAGAAACACGAATTGTGATAGAATCCATCTATGTCAGATTTGATGATAAGCTTGGTCCTGAAAAACCAAAGCATAATGAATCTCTTGCAGATATAGAAATTCAAATCACTGAAGACAGAACATCTGAAGAACAACCAACCACAAAACAAGACAAGATAACTACACCAACAACTTCTGAAGAACCCAGCCAGAAAAGACAACCCAGAAGCACGTTGAATCACCCAGAAGATAAAATCTTAGGAAAGAAAGATGATCCAATCAGAACAAGATCCTCCTTCAGAAACTCTGAAGAATCTTTAATGGGACTTGTGTCACTGATTGAACCAACTTCTGTTGACGAAGCTCTTTCAGAAAATGACTGGATACTTTCTATGCAAGAAGAACTAAATTAATTCACCAGAAACGACGTATGGGATTTAGTTCATAGACCAAAAGGATTCAACATCATTGGAACCAAATGGGTATTCAGAAACAAGCTCAATGAACAAGGTGAAGTTGTCAGAAACAAAGCACGACTGGTTGCACAAGGTTATAGTCAGCAAGAAGGAATAGACTATATAGAAACCTTTGCACCATTTGCAAGGTTAGAATCTATCAGACTCTTAATTTCTTTTGCAGTAAATCATGACATCACTCTTTATCAGATGGATGTAAAGAGTGCTTTTTTTAAATGATTATATTGATGAAGATGTTTATGTGTACCAACCTCTTGGTTTTGAAAAATATAAATTTCTAGAACATGTTTACAAATTGAAAAAATATTTATATGGTCTGAAACAAGCTCCCAGAGTTTGGTATGAAAGACTAAGCAATTTTCTTCTGGAAAATAACTTTACTAGAGGGAGAATGGACATAACTTTATTCTGTAAAACCTTTAAAAAGGATATTCTGATTTTTCAAATTTATGTAGATGATATTATTTTTGGTTCTACTAAAAGTTCCTTGGGAAAGGAATTTGCTAAGTCTATGCAGGCAGAATTTGAGATGAGCCTGATGGGAGAATTGAAGTTCTTTATGGGAATTCAAATAAACCAAACATCAGAAGGAACATATATTCATCAAAGCAAATATGTCAAAGAACTTCTGAAGAAATTTGACATGTCAGAAAGTAAGATTTCCAAAACTCCAATGCATCCCACATGTATTCTGGAGAAGGAATAGGTAAGTAAGAAAGTAGATAAGAAGATCTACAGAGGTATGATTGGCTCTCTTCTTTACTTAACTGCCTCAAGACCAGATATTTTGTATAACGTTTATTTATGTGCTAGATTCCAATCAGATCCTAGAGAGACTCATTTAACAGCTGTTAAGAGAATCTTCAGGTATCTGAAAGGTACTACTAACCTTGCTTATGCTACAGAAAGTCCAGAGAATATAAGCTTTTAGGGTACTGTGATGCTAATTTTGCTGGAGACAGAACAAAAAGAAAAAGTACCTCTGGAATTTGTCAATTTCTTGGAGACAACCTAATATCCTGGTCTAGCAAAAGACAATCAACCATCACACTTTCAACTGCTGAAGCTGAATACATAACAGCAGCTGGTTGCAGTACTCAGATGCTCTGGATGAAAAATCAACTTGAGGATCTCAACATTTACGAGAGTAAAATTCCTATCCTCTGTGATAATACTTCTGCTATCTGTCTTTCTAAAAATCCTATTTTACATTCTAGAGATAAACATATAGAAGTTAAACATCACTTCATTAGGGACTATACTCATAAGGGGATATTATTTTTAAAATTTATAGATACATACCATCAATGGGATGACATCTTTACAAAACCCCTTGCTGAAGATATATTTAATTTAATTCTGACTAATCTTAATATGGAGTTATGTCCAGAATGAAATGTTTAAATCCATATATTTTAACTCTCAGAATCTTTGTTATATATTATCTTCTGATCAACAATTCTTCTTTTGTTAGAAGGAAAATTATTTCAGAAGTTTTTCTTTTCGATATGACTGTCTACATCTAAGACTTTTGTGTCAAGAAAATAACATATAGATCATTACATCAACATCTGTCAATAAAGCTCTGAGGTGTCATCAGAATTAGAATACGAGTTCAAACTCTGAGGAAGGACAAAACATGTATTCCATCTCTTGGACAACTGTTCTCTGAAGAAGAATACGTGCTCAACTTCTGAGAAACTGAAACGGCTGAAAAGATAACATTGAGGAAAGAGCCACGTTGGTAACTATTTCAAAATCTTTTTTGCCACTCCCTTGTCGAAATTGATTTAATGTTGATAATCATGATGTTTTTGCATTAATTGTTTTCCACTAATTGTTTTTTTTTGTTTCAAAACTCACTATTTATATGATTGTTTTTAACTCACTTTCACTTCCACCTTCACTCTCTTGTTTCTATTTTCACTGCATTCACTGCATTCTTGCTCCAAACCTTTATCTTGGTAATCAACGGCTTCCTCCTCTCAAGAAGTTCAACAAGCTCTAGTTACTCAAACCTCAGAAGAACAACACACTTCACCTGTCAGAACACTTCTCACTCCTGTAGAGAAACTTGAAGTTCTTTGTGAGTTATTTGTTGATTTTGAAAGTTTGAAGGATAATGGGTTTGATTTATTGCCAGAAGTCGCAGCTCAAGGCTAGGAAAAGTATTTTGACCGTCTGATGGGTCCAACTTTTCCTAAGTTGGTAAAGGAATTTTGGATTTTGCTCTACTACCCACTGTTGCACCCCAAAATTTGCCCTCACAATACAAGACTTTGTGTTCTAAGAAGGTTCACAAGGTTCACAAGTCCCACAATGCTTTCAAAACCTTTCATGAGGTTCATGAAGTCTACAAAGCCACTTCATGAGGTTCACAAGGTTCACAAGCTTCTCAATATTTACAAGACCTTTCATGAAGTTCATGAAGTCCACAAGTCACTTTTTGAAGGTTCACAAGGTTCACAAGTTCTACAATGATTACAAAGCTTTCCTGAGGGTCATGAGGTCTACAAAGCCACTCCATGAGGTTCACAAGGTTCACAAGCTTCACAATACCTCCTATAGGTGTCACAAGACATTTTATGAAGATTCACAAGGTTCACATAGTTCACAATTGGTCAAAGAAGTTGACAATTCCCTCAGACAATGCATCTCCTAAGCAGTGCATCCAAAACTAGGGTTTTGACTTTAATCAGGCTAAATGGACTTCCAATACCTCAAGTGAGTTTCATAGCATCTTATATGTGTGTAATAACCCCCATGTCAAGTTTCAAGGCTTTTCTCAAAAGTTTGCTCAGTCAGATGATCAGATAAGTCAAAATCAGTCAATGCAGTTAAAAAGTCAAACTGAGGTCAACTGTAGTCAAACCAAAGTCAAACTTCATGATTTTTTGCCAACATCAAGTATATGAAGTGAAATTCATCATTTGATCAAGGGTTGATCATGATTCATCAAGGAGATTCCAGATCATCAATAATCAGGAGTTTCTAAATTAGGGTTTCCTCAGTAAAAGTCAACTGAACTTTGACCAGGCATAACTTTCACATACTTCATCACCAAGTCTCCATCCAAAGCTCATTTTGAAGGAAATTGAATTCTTTACAACTTTGATGTTGAAAGTTAAGCCTAAAAATGCTTCATTTGAAAGATATGATCTAAGACATTATAGGTCATCTCAAAAGTCAACAAAAAGTCAACAGCTTCAAAAGGGCATAACTTGAGATTGGTAAATGATATGGACCTGAAACCAATGGGGTTGTTTAGAGGACTCTTCAAGCTTTCCAAAAAGTCCAAGAACACCCTCATACCCTTAAAATTGAGGGAGATATGCCCTTGCAAAGTTGGGCAATTTTGTGATGGTTTATGTTGAAAATGGAGGTTAAGAAGTATTTCTTTCCAAATGGGCTGACCAATTCATGATCCAATCCATACACAAACACTATGCACGACCCAATGGAATAAAATTCATCATTTTTATTATTTTTTATTTATTTATTATTGATTTAAATCATAAAAATCATTTTAAATAAATAAAAAATATAAAAATCTATTTTTGGGTGGAAAGATTGAATCTAGAAAGTCTTAAAAAGTGATTGAAACTTAAAGAGAAAAGAATCATGTGAATTGTCCAAGAATAGCAAGTCATAATGCACAAATATTTGAATTTTAACACTTGATCTTTTTGAATCTTTTTTGGATCAAATATCCACACAACTTATCCATGTTTTTAACCTAAATCCATCACACATATATACTAAGTGAAACCCTAGCCTGAGACACGAATTTGAGCAGCCAAGAGGTAAGAACAAAAACACAAAAAATCTCTCCATAAGGGACATTCGGATTTTTGGATTTGAAGCATTTGAAGGTAAAATAAGTACATAGCAAGCTTCATGAGACTTCTCTAATGGTGAAACATCCATCATATGCATCACATATGCCTCCTGTTGATCAACCCGAACTCATCTTTGTCTTAAAATAATTTTTTTCGAATCCATCAATATATGTATTATGAACTGTTTTTGATGATTGATTTGTGTTTATTTTGATCCCTAGAATGATTCTGGATAGTTTGATTGAAGGATGAGAGCTTGAAACAGAAACGGCCATGGTTAGGGTTTGAACCTCCAAATTAGGGTTCATCAATTCACCAAATATAAATGGATTTGGAGAACGTAGAGATGTTGTGTGGACTGTATGGATCATAAAATGTTAATCAATTTCATAAATCGGAACTGTTTTGTCCATGTTTCGTTTTCGCAGGTTGAAGAACAGGAAGAACTCGCAGGAAAGTTCATATGTAAATTCATAGCAAAAATCGCAGGTAAATTGGAGAAGAAGAAGTCCTATGGCGCGCATTCTGATATTTGAAAAATTGTTTAATAATTTTATTATATTAATATAAGTTGATATCATCAAGGCAGTAGTAGCCCAGTGGAAAGGAGGCGTATGTATTTGGTGAGAGGTCCATGGCTCGAATCATGCTGGGGCCATATTTTTTTGTTTATTTTTCAGGATCATGGAAGGCATAAAATATAATGAATCAAGGCCAACAGGTTGACAGGAAGGCTCTCCCAGCCAGGCGGTAAGACGCGCGTATGCATATCCATAAGGTCCTGGGTTCAACACCACCCCAGGCCTTTTGTTTTTTTCATATTTTTCTGGATTTATCAAAGACAAAGAACAAAACCAACCATTCTCATTCTACTTTCACCTGCGTATGGATGGCTTAGTGGTTCTGGATGTTGTTTGCAAACCTGAGGTCTTGGGATCAAATCCCAGCAGGTTCCCTTTTCTTTTTCTTTCTATTTTCTTCTTTTTTCTTATTATTCTTTAATTAATATTTTAATTTCAAGAAAAATCCCTAAAATTCAAAAATAATATATTTACATTAGATTAAACTTATATTTATTTCTTTTACTAAAAAATAATAATTTGTTAACATGTCATTATTTTATTAATTAAAAAAAAATTTGTACATATGTTTGTAAATAAAATAGGTAATTAGATAAACCCTAATTTTATAAAACCCTATTTCTAAAAAACCTAAAAAAATATAAAACCCTAGTTTTCCAATCCTAAAATATTTTTCTAAATAAAATTAAATTCTTTTTTTTTTTAATTCCTAATATAATTATTATGTATATATATTTATTATAATCCTTATAAATTTTGTAAGTATATTTATAATTCAAATTATTTTTCTTTTAATGTTTAAAAACAATTTAATTCATAATAGTTATATTTTTATGTTTGGTTTAAAAATTTGTAAGTATAATAATTAATAGGATTAAAATTTATAAACATGATTAATTTTATATATGATATTAAAAAAAATTTACTTTTTTCTTAAGATATGTATAATATTAATAATAATTAAATTTTGTAGTCATATTATATTTAAAAGAATAATTTAATAATTTAAAACTTAAAAAATAATTGTTCGTTAATATTTGTTTTCTAAGTATAATTGTTCATATTAAAAATTGTTAATTAATTTTGTTTATTGTTACTAACTAAATTATTATGTATTATTATATTATATTTTTATTTTGTTTACTCTAATTACTTTTATTCTTATTTACTAACCATATTATTATTATTTTTATATTTCTAACCTCGTTTATTATTTCTAACTTATTATTATTATTATTGCTACTAACCCCTGATTATAATTTGTTTATTTATTTATTTATTATTTATATTTCGCTATTATATTTATTTATTTATTTTATAATTATTATGTAATTGTTCCTGGATGTAAAATTGTAATTATTTAATTATTATTGTTGTGGTTAGTAATTAGGGAGTGTAACAACATGTATGTAATATTAAAATAAATTTAGATCACTTTTAAATAAAGATAATTAAATTAAACACTTCACACACGTAAGTCGATTTTAATCGCCGTCTCACTTTCTAAGGATATCCCTCTCGTTGCCTACGAATAATGGTTAAGTGGGGTGTATAAAGCAAGTCCCTCGAAATAAAATCATCAAAGTCCCTTTATGGTTGCCTTTACGGATCGAGTCCCTTTCGAAAAATGATGATGGTCCCTTATATGTGCTTATTACACCCCACCATTGCCTTCAAAATCTAATTGTCCCATACATGTCCCTTAACATCCAAAGTAAGGACTACCTACTCCATTATAGTAGGGATAGTCTTACTAAGGAAAGGATAAAGAATAAGAAAGACCTTAAACATTAGGGTAGATTACTCCTAAGTACTTAAGCTCATTTCAAATTTTTTTTCACACTTAAACAAATTTTCAACAAAATTTTCAAACAAGTTTCTTACACATCCATACACGGATTATTATTAAACTATTCTGAAATTTTTGCTATTCACACACTACACTTTCAAAACAATTCAAAAGTGAGCTTAAGTACCTAAGAGCCCATGGATAACCATGGATGAAAAGGGTGCTAACACCTTCCCCTTTCATAACTTACCCCCCGGACCCAAAATATTCTCTAAGGTCTTTCCTGTTCTTTTATAACCTTTCCTTATGGATAAAATAAAAGTCGGTGGCGACTCTTGCTATCCGCAACATGGTTTAAAGTCAGTTCACCGGATTACAGAACTGGCGACTCTGCTGGGGAATATTATTTAAGAGGGGTACCCTTAGGAATTAAGATCACTTTAATATTGTTTGATTTGTTTGCTTTATATTACTTGTTGGGGTGCTCTTATGTGTGAAAGGTCCTAACCCGGATCTAGTGTACCTTAGGTAAATGGAAATAGACCAAGGAAACTGTACGACGTATATCGATACGGTTGATCTGGTGGCCATAGTTAGTGTGACTTCTTGGTTGGTGCTTATGTTCCTTAAGTCAAGTTGAGGATAATATGAGGCTGCCATATGTTGTCAATGCACTAACTAACTTTTAGAACCCTAGTTAACTCATCTTGGCCTTTAGAAAGTAGTGAGGTAACCGGCTTTGGTGCAGACTGAAGTTGGTTGACACTCGATACTACGCTCATTGAGATTCTAAACTTGGAGGGTTTTGGTTGGCAAGTAAGTTGCCTTCTGATCAACCACCCTTGTGAAGGATCAATGATATTGAGATCCCTTAGAACCCGGTTACTTTTGTAGGACAGGATGAACCATCTAACTTCAGGGGAGGGTACTTACCTTAAACCTCATGCAAGCCTTAAAACTTAGGGCTATGGTGTGACTTGTTTGTGTGTGCCACATGTTTGTGATTGAGCATAACATCATGACATCATCATGCATCATAAGCATAGCATTTTCACTAACCATTTCAAGGACCAAAGGATTTATCTTTGTTCTTTGTTGCAGGTCATGGCTTCTGCTCGTAGAAACACCATCAGGATCAACTTTGTGGGCATACCTGCCAAGCTTAAAGAGTTGGTTTCTCAAGTGTCTGATCATTCCCAGTTCATCAAGAGACATGGTCACCTATTGGATCTAGTCACTTCAGGGTTCAATGAAGACATGATGAGTGTTCTGTTTCAGTTCTTTGATCCTAAGCACCACTGCTTTACATTCCCTGACTATCAGTTGGTCCCTACCATGGAGGAGTTCTCTAAGCTTCTGGGTATACCTGTTCTTGATCAAAGACCCTTCACAGGTTTGGAGAAGGAACTTAAACCTGAGGTTATTGCTGCAGCTCTACATCTGAAGAAGTCTGACATTGTTCTAGAGACGAGAAGTGGAGTTAAGGATATTCTTGCCAAGGTATTAATGGATAAAGCTCAGATGTTCTTGAAGGCCATGAGCTATGATGCTTTTGAGGAGATCTTAGCCTTGCTGATATATGGCTTAGTATTGTTCCCCAATCCAGATCAGTTCATAGATGTTCATGCCATCAACATTTTCCTGAGTCACAATCCAGTGCCTACATTGCTTGGAGACATCCTACATTCTCTTCACACCCGTACTACAAGGGCAAGAGGAACTTTGATGTGCTGCATACCTTTGCTATCTAGGTGGTTTATTTCTCACCTTCCTCGCTCAGTAATGAAGAATGAGCAAGGGTTCAGATGGTCCAAGAGGATCATGTCACTTTCTCACTCAGATATCCATTGGTGCTCCAGATCTATGGAGAATGTCACCATCATTGACCGTTGTGGGGAGTTTCCTAATGTGCCACTTCTAGGCATAAGAGGAGGCATCACCTACAACCCCTCTCTAGCTTTACGACAGTTTGGTTACGCTCGGAGCGATGGCTCACATGACATGTTGATTCAGGGCATTGTGTTTGATTACGACAACGATCTTCAGGGTTACCGTCAGAGATTCATACGAGCTTGGGGAAAGGTAAACAGGGTTGACAGCAAGACACTGGAGCCTAAGTACACTATTCCTATGGAGGCTTATCTCAGATGGGTATGATCTCGTGCTCAGACACTCATGATGCCATATCCTGCCGTCCTACCAGTTACCATGGAACCTGTTGCTGAAGGAGACACTGCTTATACCATCCTTCACCCAGTCATGCCTACTGATAAGGAAGACTTGCAGAGATCATGGATACAACTGAAGGAACAAAGGGATACTTTCGAGGCTCATTACAAAGCGAGCCAAGCAAGGATCCTGGAGCTAACCAAGCTACTTCACGAGGAACGAAACCTCAACTCATACCTCAACATAAAGAGGAAACGTCCATGGGAGACTTAAAACCCCATCTTTTGTACTTATTTCACTTTCATTTTTTGTAAGCCTAAAAGGCAAAACAAGTTATTACTAATAAAAAGTCACTTTCTTGTTTGTTTAAGCAAATTTAAATTCTGCGGTCCTTGAAAACATTGCATATGCATTCACATATCATTTCATTGCATCCCAGGTTTATATTTGAGCACAGGTTTCTCATCTTCTCGCTGTTTATTTCAGCAATGGCTCTTGAACAAACAGTTAAAGATCTCCAGGCACAGAATGCACAGTTCCAAGACCTGATCCTGAACCTATCCAAGGGGCAGGATGAATTGAAGACACTGCTGGATAAGAAAAAGAATCCAGAGGACAACAAAGATGATCAGCTGAAACAACTACAATCTGAGATAGCAGAAATGAGGATCCAGATGAATGGCCAGGTGGCTCTTATCCAAAGTTTAACTCAGGGGCAAGAAGAGCTGAGAACCTTTGTCCAAAAACATCAAAGTGATAGAGTCAGGGATCTAATTGTCAGTCAACCTCCGTCAAAACAAGCTGATTTGGTTGAAAGGAAGATGAGGATTAAAGAGGGTAAGAGACAAGTTGCCATTGATTATTCTTCAATTGAAGAAGAAAGACCTGGTAAGGTTAATCCACCTCAACACAAGGGATGTAGAAGACAGTTTATCAAGTTCAGCACTCCAATGTCACAAGTTCTGCAATGCTTGTTGGAGATGAAACTAATTTCCTTGAGAAATTCTCCTCAAAATCCTAAAACCTCTTCTCCTCGCTATAATCCCAAGGCAAGGTGTGAGTATCACTCCAACAGTCCTGGACATGATACTAACAACTGCTGGATGTTGAAGAATAAGATTCAAGACCTAATTGACGAAAGAATACTCGAGGTTACGCCAGAAGGCCAGGTTGAGTTCTTCTATCGTCCATCAAGCATCAAAGTTTCCAGAATACTGAAGTGACAAGTTTAGAGGAAGAGACTTTGAGAACATTTGAATTTTCATTTGTAATTTCTCTTATTGGTTTGAACACTTATTATTATGTTAAACTTTTGTCTTCATTAATGCATTGCGTATGTTTGTCTTGAATTAATCCATTCGTTTCACTATGTTTTGAGCTATGTTTCTTATTTCTATCCTGTGATATTTAACTCCTGATAAAGCTATAAGCCTGTAGAGGGAGAATGACGAAAACAATACCATAATCTTATGCAGTATGCTTTTGAACAGACTATGCTGACGATGTACAGGCATTGTTTCAATTCCTAAACAGTGGAGATATAAGGAAGTTAATCCCTAGTCAACCCTTTTGAGCCTATGAAGTAGGAGTTTTTATTCTCGCACAAATTAAAACCCTTATTCATAACCTGGGGCAGGGTAGTTACTCAGTTAACTCAAAATATGCCAGTTATGTGTGTTGTACACAACTAATGATGGTTCTCTGTAATCATTAATCCTGACAGTCGATTTCTGAAAAAAAAAAAAAAAAAAAGCTTGCTAAGTCAAAACCTATGAAGGGGACTTAGTAAAACATTAAGACATCCCACTGACTGTAATCTTGAAATAAGCATTTCAGGCAAAAAGAAGGGATAATAAAGTCAAAAAGAAAAAAAGAGGTCACTATGAATCCTCAACAAAGAAAGATGACTGAAGGTTCAAATAAACTTTTGGTTGCCAAACCATCACAAAATATCAATGTTACAATACCACACTTCTGTGAAATCTCAATGCATAAGTTAACTGAGTATAGGACTGAAGAACATCATGGAGATTGGGTTGGGTACAAATAAAATTTGAGCCTTTATCTTTTGTTTCTTAAACCATGAACCAGGCCACGTTATAACCCTTTAAAAGTCCTAACTGAAGCATGGTTAGTTCGAAAGCGTACTGCTACAAAAAGGTATCCTGACTCCTTTAGGGCTTGTTATAAAACTTGAGTTAATATCGCAGTTTTCAAGAAAAAAATAAAAAAATAATAATAAACAGTTTTTCAAAAAAAAAAAAAAAAAAAAAAATTTTTCAAGACAGACATAAGCATTGCATTTTTGAATATATTTGTTTACATATACCTGAGTGTTTGACAAATGGAGAAGCTTACAGGATGAATGTTCAATGAACCAAAGTCCTTCCGATAAGCAAAGTTGCTTCCTGGATCAAAGTCCATGTATACAAAGGGGCATAGTCACTGTTTCCCAATCCATAGGCATTCCAAGTTACTGTTCAGATCATTCAGGGCAATCAGTTCCAGATCCAACAGTACTTAATGGCCAGGGGCAGTTCTTCTCATATATTTGAAGTGCCAAGGGTAACATTACAGAATTCATAATGCCAGGGGCATGGTCGTTGTTTCCTAATCAAGGGGGCATTCCAAGTTACTGTTCAGATCATTCAGGGCAATCAGTTCCAGATCCAACAGTGCTTAGTGGCCAGGGGCAGTTTTTCTCATATATTTGAATTACCAAGTATGACATTACAAAGTTCACAATGCCAGGGGCATATGCTTATGGAGCATTCTACTTGTTTCTTTTGAGATGACTCATTACAGATACTTCCATTATGGGACGATTCATCCTCAACCAAGGGGCAATGCTTTCTTTTCAAATCTGGTATCCGGAGAATACATGGTCCATTACAACTTGAAGACACATTCCTCTACCTTGATTTGGAATTCTCAGCAAAGGTCATTGTGGGAATTAATTGTCTATGCCAGTAGTATCAGATGATGTCAGTATCATGTCTTCAGATCCAGCTATGAGGATTTCTGGGAAGGTATTCAGGAAAGTTAAAAATTTCATGAGCTCTAAGTCCAATTGGTTATACACTCTCGAAGTTGAAACGATTCTGTTTTCAAGTTCAGCTTTACTTTTCCCTCTGAATCCAGATTTACTTTTACCCTAAGCAAAACGTCCATTGGTTATGTTTGAATGTATCATGCTTTTGAATATGATTAATGTTTACCAGAAATGCATGAAAATGCAGTAATAGTATTTACTAAGGACGAACGAGGGAAGGATTTCAACGAAGCTTCGCCGGTTCGCCTTTATAAGACAGTTGCAAATCCCTCAGTAGGACAAATCCAGCTTCATAAAATCCCATCTCTCCTGGAATTTGTGTACATCTCTTTCATCCTCATACGGATATTCGGGAAACTACTTTCCAATAAGGGTACGACGAACGAAGACGGGATGTTATACTTATCCTACTACCAAACGAAGACGAAGGTTATATATACCTTACTATCCCCAACAATGGGAGGTTATATCTATACCTTACTATCCCCAGCATACGGGAGGTTATCAATACCCTGTTATCTCCAGCAGACAGAGGGTTATATATTCTTCAGCAACAAATCGGGATTTATTTTCCCTGGCCAGCAGTTGTTATACGAAGATATCCAGACACTTTCGGCAATATCATATCATACATACATCATTTACATCATACCATAGCATATATATCCATAGACATATAGTACATTACCTAAGTGCATCATATCATACATGCATACATAAAGCATAAACTAATGTTATTATACAAAAGCTACCTTGTTTCAGGTTAATTACTCAACAAACAAACTTATGATCTTCAGGACTGCTTTATCGTCACCTCAGGGTTACTTTATCCTCCTGATAAGCTTCTTATTTCTTCAGGACTGCTTTATCGTCACCTCAGGGTTACTTTATCCTCCTGATAAGCTTCTTATTTCTTCAGGACTGCTTTATCGTCACCTCAGGGTTACTTTATCCTCCTGATAAGCTTCTTATTACTTTGGGACCGCTTTATCGTAACCTCAGGGTTACTTTATTCTCCTGATAAGCTTCTTATTACTTCGGGACTGCTTTATCATCACCTCAGGGTTACTTTATCCTCCTGATGACTTCTCATGACTTCAAGACTGCTTTAGAGTTATCATTATTGATGGCTCTATCCTCCTGAAATCATATTATTACTTCAAGACTGCTTTAGAGTAATCATTGTTGATGGCTCTATCCTCCTGAAATCATTATTTCAAGACTGCTTTAGAGTAATCATTGTTGATGGCTCTATCCTCCTGAAATCATTATTTCAAGACTGCTTTAGAGTTATCATTATTGATTGCTCTATCCTCCTGAAATCATTACTTCAAGACTGCTTTAGAGTTATCATTATTGATTGCTCTATCCTCCTGAAATCATTACTTCAAGATTGCTTTAGAGCTATCCATTGCTCTATCCTCCTGAAATCATCTT
Organism: Lathyrus aphaca; assembly: GCA_963966055.1. Taxonomy (NCBI): domain Eukaryota; kingdom Viridiplantae; phylum Streptophyta; class Magnoliopsida; order Fabales; family Fabaceae; genus Lathyrus; species Lathyrus aphaca. The sequence goes on along the minus strand of OZ014522.1, from coordinate 538,418,204 downwards.
ATTACTTCAAGACTGCTTTAGAGTTATCATTATTGATTGCTTTATCCTCCTGAGGTCATATTACTACTTCGAGACTGCTTTAGAGCTATTCATTGCTCTATCCTCCTGAAGTTATCTTATTATTTCAAGACTGCTTTAGAGCTATTGATTGCTCTATCCTCCTGGAATCACATTATTACTTCAAGACTGCTTTAGAGTTATTCATTGCTCTATCCTCCTGAAGACCTATCACATTATTATTTCAAGACTGCTTTAGAGTTATTCATTGCTCTATCCTCCTGAAATCATCTCTTCAAGACTGCTTTAGAGCTATTGATTGCTCTATCCTCCTGAAGACATATCACATTACTTCAAGACTGCTTTAGAGTTATCATTATTGATTGCTCTATCCTCCTGAAATTATTACTTCAAGACTGCTTTAGGGTTATCATTATTGATTGCTCTATCCTCCTGAAGACATGCTGTTACATTAGGATTACTCCAGTCTTCTGAAAGCATATCATCAATACCTCAGGACTGCTCCAGACTCCTGGAAGCTTTCATTATACCTCCATATTTTGGACTGCTTTATCTTCCAAGAAATACATCTGAAGAACTTTCCCCTAGTGGCATCTTTAAGCCCACTCAATCATATTCAACCAACCATCAATATCACTCTATGCACTGGTGAGTGCAAATTTTTGGGCTTTTGTGTTCAATCCCCTTCAACCTTCCAGGTCACGACTGGCAAATATACCAATCTAACCCCTCAGGTTTCAGAAAATTGAACAGGGGCAGCTGTTGCACCCCAAAATTTGCCCTCACAATACAAGACTTTGTGTTCTAAGAAGGTTCACAAGGTTCACAAGTCCCACAATGCTTTCAAAACCTTTCATGAGGTTCATGAAGTCTACAAAGCCACTTCATGAGGTTCACAAGGTTCACAAGCTTCTCAATATTTACAAGACCTTTCATGAAGTTCATGAAGTCCACAAGTCACTTTTTGAAGGTTCACAAGGTTCACAAGTTCTACAATGATTACAAAGCTTTCCTGAGGGTCATGAGGTCTACAAAGCCACTCCATGAGGTTCACAAGGTTCACAAGCTTCACAATACCTCCTATAGGTGTCACAAGACATTTTATGAAGATTCACAAGGTTCACATAGTTCACAATTGGTCAAAGAAGTTGACAATTCCCTCAGACAATGCATCTCCTAAGCAGTGCATCCAAAACTAGGGTTTTGACTTTAATCAGGCTAAATGGACTTCCAATACCTCAAGTGAGTTTCATAGCATCTTATATGTGTGTAATAACCCCCATGTCAAGTTTCAAGGCTTTTCTCAAAAGTTTGCTCAATCAGATGATCAGATAAGTCAAAATCAGTCAATGCAGTTAAAAAGTCAAACTGAGGTCAACTGTAGTCAAACCAAAGTCAAACTTCATGATTTTTTGCCAACATCAAGTATATGAAGTGAAATTCATCATTTGATCAAGGGTTGATCATGATTCATCAAGGAGATTCCAGATCATCAATAATCAGGAGTTTCTAAATTAGGGTTTCCTCAGTAAAAGTCAACTGAACTTTGACCAGGCATAACTTTCACATACTTCATCACCAAGTCTCCATCCAAAGCTCATTTTGAAGGAAATTGAATTCTTTACAACTTTGATGTTGAAAGTTAAGCCTAAAAATGCTTCATTTGAAAGATATGATCTAAGACATTATAGGTCATCTCAAAAGTCAACAAAAAGTCAACAGCTTCAAAAGGGCATAACTTGAGATTGGTAAATGATATGGACCTTAAACCAATGGGGTTGTTTAGAGGACTCTTCAAGCTTTCCAAAAAGTCCAAGAACACCCTCATACCCTTAAAATTGAGGGAGATATGCCCTTGCAAAGTTGGGCAATTTTGTGATGGTTTATGTTGAAAATGGAGGTTAAGAAGTATTTCTTTCCAAATGGGCTGACCAATTCATGATCCAATCCATACACAAACACTATGCACGACCCAATGGAATAAAATTCATCATTTTTATTATTTTTTATTTATTTATTATTGATTTAAATCATAAAAATCATTTTAAATAAATAAAAAATATAAAAATCTATTTTTGGGTGGAAAGATTGAATCTAGAAAGTCTTAAAAAGTGATTGAAACTTAAAGAGAAAAGAATCATGTGAATTGTCCAAGAATAGCAAGTCATAATGCACAAATATTTGAATTTTAACACTTGATCTTTTTGAATCTTTTTTGGATCAAATATCCACACAACCTATCCATGTTTTTAACCTAAATCCATCACACATATATACTAAGTGAAACCCTAGCCTGAGACACGAATTTGAGCAGCCAAGAGGTAAGAACAAAAACACAAAAAATCTCTCCATAAGGGACATTCGGATTTTTGGATTTGAAGCATTTGAAGGTAAAATAAGTACATAGCAAGCTTCATGAGACTTCTCTAATGGTGAAACATCCATCATATGCATCACATATGCCTCCTGTTGATCAACCCGAACTCATCTTTGTCTTAAAATAATTTTTTTCGAATCCATCAATATATGTATTATGAACTGTTTTTGATGATTGATTTGTGTTTATTTTGATCCCTAGAATGATTCTGGATAGTTTGATTGAAGGATGAGAGCTTGAAACAGAAACGGCCATGGTTAGGGTTTGAACCTCCAAATTAGGGTTCATCAATTCACCAAATATAAATGGATTTGGAGAACGTAGAGATGTTGTGTGGACTGTATGGATCATAAAATGTTAATCAATTTCATAAATCGGAACTGTTTTGTCCATGTTTCGTTTTCGCAGGTTGAAGAACAGGAAGAACTCGCAGGAAAGTTCATATGTAAATTCATAGCAAAAATCGCAGGTAAATTGGAGAAGAAGAAGTCCTATGGCGCGCATTCTGATATTTGAAAAATTGTTTAATAATTTTATTATATTAATATAAGTTGATATCATCAAGGCAGTAGTAGCCCAGTGGAAAGGAGGCGTATGTATTTGGTGAGAGGTCCATGGCTCGAATCATGCTGGGGCCATATTTTTTTGTTTATTTTTCAGGATCATGGAAGGCATAAAATATAATGAATCAAGGCCAACAGGTTGACAGGAAGGCTCTCCCAGCCAGGCGGTAAGACGCGCGTATGCATATCCATAAGGTCCTGGGTTCAACACCACCCCAGGCCTTTTGTTTTTTTCATATTTTTCTGGATTTATCAAAGACAAAGAACAAAACCAACCATTCTCATTCTACTTTCACCTGCGTATGGATGGCTTAGTGGTTCTGGATGTTGTTTGCAAACCTGAGGTCTTGGGATCAAATCCCAGCAGGTTCCCTTTTCTTTTTCTTTCTATTTTCTTCTTTTTTCTTATTATTCTTTAATTAATATTTTAATTTCAAGAAAAATCCCTAAAATTCAAAAATAATATATTTACATTAGATTAAACTTATATTTATTTCTTTTACTAAAAAATAATAATTTGTTAACATGTCATTATTTTATTAATTAAAAAAAAATTTGTACATATGTTTGTAAATAAAATAGGTAATTAGATAAACCCTAATTTTATAAAACCCTATTTCTAAAAAACCTAAAAAAATATAAAACCCTAGTTTTCCAATCCTAAAATATTTTTCTAAATAAAATTAAATTCTTTTTTTTTTTTAATTCCTAATATAATTATTATGTATATATATTTATTATAATCCTTATAAATTTTGTAAGTATATTTATAATTCAAATTATTTTTCTTTTAATGTTTAAAAACAATTTAATTCATAATAGTTATATTTTTATGTTTGGTTTAAAAATTTGTAAGTATAATAATTAATAGGATTAAAATTTATAAACATGATTAATTTTATATATGATATTAAAAAAAATTTACTTTTTTCTTAAGATATGTATAATATTAATAATAATTAAATTTTGTAGTCATATTATATTTAAAAGAATAATTTAATAATTTAAAACTTAAAAAATAATTGTTCGTTAATATTTGTTTTCTAAGTATAATTGTTCATATTAAAAATTGTTAATTAATTTTGTTTATTGTTACTAACTAAATTATTATGTATTATTATATTATATTTTTATTTTGTTTACTCTAATTACTTTTATTCTTATTTACTAACCATATTATTATTATTTTTATATTTCTAACCTCGTTTATTATTTCTAACTTATTATTATTATTATTGCTACTAACCCCTGATTATAATTTGTTTATTTATTTATTTATTATTTATATTTCGCTATTATATTTATTTATTTATTTTATAATTATTATGTAATTGTTCCTGGATGTAAAATTGTAATTATTTAATTATTATTGTTGTGGTTAGTAATTAGGGAGTGTAACAACATGTATGTAATATTAAAATAAATTTAGATCACTTTTAAATAAAGATAATTAAATTAAACACTTCACACACGTAAGTCGATTTTAATCGCCGTCTCACTTTCTAAGGATATCCCTCTCGTTGCCTACGAATAATGGTTAAGTGGGGTGTATAAAGCAAGTCCCTCGAAATAAAATCATCAAAGTCCCTTTATGGTTGCCTTTACGGATCGAGTCCCTTTCGAAAAATGATGATGGTCCCTTATATGTGCTTATTACACCCCACCATTGCCTTCAAAATCTAATTGTCCCATACATGTCCCTTAACATCCAAAGTAAGGACTACCTACTCCATTATAGTAGGGATAGTCTTACTAAGGAAAGGATAAAGAATAAGAAAGACCTTAAACATTAGGGTAGATTACTCCTAAGTACTTAAGCTCATTTCAAAATTTTTTTCACACTTAAACAAATTTTCAACAAAATTTTCAAACAAGTTTCTTACACATCCATACACGGATTATTATTAAACTATTCTGAAATTTTTGCTATTCACACACTACACTTTCAAAACAATTCAAAAGTGAGCTTAAGTACCTAAGAGCCCATGGATAACCATGGATGAAAAGGGTGCTAACACCTTCCCCTTTCATAACTTACCCCCCGGACCCAAAATATTCTCTAAGGTCTTTCCTGTTCTTTTATAACCTTTCCTTATGGATAAAATAAAAGTCGGTGGCGACTCTTGCTATCCGCAACATGGTTTAAAGTCAGTTCACCGGATTACACCCACACTCAAGTAACTTCTTATGTTCTGGGTAAGAAGATTGTCATCATAGAAGACCATATTGCCAGACTAATACAATCTGATGGAACTGGAATCAAGTGCAGAGAAATGGATAAACTTTCTGATACTTCCATCATCTCTTAAGAAATTTTCTCAATGTATTTTCTGATTAATGAAGATCTGATGTTTTTGGCTAAGATTTCACACCCTTATCTTTTTTTTGATTTTATGCTTTTTTGAATTATGACAAAAAAGGGGAGAATGTAAACTATTTTGTCCCATAAAAGTCTACCAAGGTTAAACCTCAAATATCCTAATATTCTAATAAAATTGTCTAAATTTCTTAAGAACATGATAAGTAATTAACTCAGGGGGAACGTGAGCTACAAGAACTTCTCATAAGAAACTTCTGAAGAAACATCTCACAATTATTAAAGGAGTTTCTCTAACTTCTGTTTTTCTTTGTTCTTAATCAAAATAGTGTTTTGTCATCATCAAAAAAGGGGATATTGTTAGAACAAGATTTGATTCTACTTCTCTTTTATAGTTTTGATTATAACAATATTTATAAGAACAAAATATAGCACTTAAAATTATCTTCTATGTGCAGGACAAAAGTTCTTATGATAAGACAAAAGCTAAAGTGATTCACATCTTCTACGGCGAAATAAGTGAAGCGCATCACTCTTAGAAGGTCTGATTTCAAATCAAATAAGAAGTTCTCATCAAGTAAAGAACCAAGATGCACATTTTTATATATACTCTGATGCAAATTCAACATCGTCTGATTCTCCAAATCATGTTCATTTATGAGATAATCAAGAAATAACGGCTAGGAACAAGATCTCTTATTTTTAGAAAGGCCTTTATGATATTTATCATGCATCCAAAAATGGCACCATATGTTTCTAACGGATCTCTTCATCAATAATATATAAAAATGGATCATTTGAAGAAATTGAAGCTCTTCCTCTCGCGCGAATTCAATACGATCAATTTCTTTTTTCTATTCTTAATTTTGTAAAAACCATCATTGTGTGATAACTTCTTTTTGAAGCATTTTTGTTACAAACCTTGTAAAGAAAATTTGATTTTCCTTGAGTGACTAGTGCAGTCAGTAGACTCAAGAATACTTTGACTATAGGTCTTAGTGATTGTATTCAAAGTTTTGAATAGTGGATTAAAACCTCGTTGAGAGAGGCGAAATCACCTTGGCGGGTGGACTGGATGTAGTTTGAGTTCAAACGAACAAGGATAAATCAAACTTCCATTTGCTTTCATTGTTTTTGAAAACCCAATTCCAGCTCCCTTCCTTGTGTTTTTGCACCTTCACACACTAAGTGTTTGATAAAATTCATTGGTCAAGTTTTATTTTACTTCACATTGGAAATCGTTTACTTTAGTGGGGTGTATATTCAAACAAATTATATTGAACTTGTTGGTTTGTGTGAGATATTGGAACGAACTCTAGGATTTTGCATGTCGTCGAAGTACGCTCACATGTTGTTGTCAAATTGGGCCATTGTTATGGATCCAATTGTTTAAGTTAGCTTGTACCCTAAGTTAGGTTGTAATGGGTAATTGTTAAAAATCTCATTATATTAGTATGTTAGTTTTCTTATACATAGCATACTAGTCTCTCGTCTTTATTATAAGGGAAAATAGGAAGATAACAACCTATTTCAAAAGTGAGAGAGAGGTTATTTGTTATTCTTATATACTGGAGTGAACGACTTCAGTCTGTGGCGCTTGAAGATGAAGTCCCTACTTGTTCAACATGATTTTTTGGAAGCGTTGAAGGGAGAGACAGCCACAAAAGTTACGTTAACGGAAGCTAAAAAGATGGCCATGATTGAGAAAGAACACATCGCAATATTGTGTTGCCTTGGTGATAAGGTTCTTCGATAGGTATCAAAGGAGGCGACGACATCAGGGTTATAGTTGAAACTTGAAGGTTTGTACATGACCAAATCTTTGGTGAATCGACTATACCTGAAGCAAGTTTTATATTCATTCAAGATGAGAAAAGACAAGGTGTTGGTTGAGCAGTTGGATATGTAAAACAAGATGATACTTGATCTTGAAGATATTGATGTAAAGATCAATGATAAAGATCAAGCGTTGTTGTTGTTATGCATTTTTCTCAAAACACATGCTCATTTCAAAGAAACCTTCTTGTATGGAAGAGAGTCCCTGACCTTTGAAGATGTTCAATCTACCTTGTACTCTAAGGACTTGAACAAACGAAAGGAGCATAAACCTTCGACGATTGGTGAAGGTTTGGTCATTAAGGATAAAATCCTGCGAAAGGATGGCAAGTTTGACAAGAAGGGTAAAAGTCAGTAGAAGTCTTATGGTGGTGAAGCATCTGGTGTTTGATGATATCATTGTAAGAAGGAGGGTCGCATTCGAAAGGTGTGCCATGAAAGCATGAAAGATCATGAAGGTAAGGATAATGCCAACATGGCCATTATTAAAGATGATTTCGAATCATCTGACTTTCTTGTGGTTTCAAGTGGAAACTCAAGAAAAGAGTGGATTATGGATTCAGGTTGCACTTGGAACATGAATCCAAGCAAATATTTATTCGAGGAGTTATGTGATCAAGATGGTGGATCAGTGTTGTTGGGAAATAATAAAGTTTTCAAAATTGTAGGTATTTGATTTGTGAGATTCAAGCTCCATGATGAGTCAATAAGGCTATTGACTGAAGTTAGGTATGTACTTGACTTGAAAAGAAATATGATTTCTCTTGGTGAATTCAACAATAAGGGATATTCTTTTCAAGGATATAAAAGTATCTTAAGAGTCATGAAGGTGTCGAAGGAAGTCTTAAGAGGCGTGAAGAAACTAGGCTTGTATACCCTTGAGATTGAAGTTGTAAGTGGTTCGACAAATGTTGCATCCATGAAACTGTTGTCGAAGACAAAATTATTGCACATGAGATTGGGCCATGTCAATGAGAGAGGCCTGGTCGAATTCGGGAAACAAAACCTGTTGGGTGGTGACAATGTCGAGAATTTAGAGTTTTGTGAACCTTGTGTATTTGGTAAATCCTATAGGGTGTAGTTTAATAAAGGTAAGCAAAAGAACACATGGATCTCTTGATTACATCCATGCTGATCTTTTGGGTCCTGCAAGGAGTCCTTCACATTCAAGTGCAAGGTATTTTCTATCCATAGTTGATGAATATTCCATAAATGTATAAGCATTAATTCAAACTAAGGATGAAACTCTTGAGAATTTAAAGAGTTGGAAGGTTTTGGTCGAAACTCAAACTGGAAGAAAGGTCAAGAGGTTGAGAACTGATAATGGCCTTGAATTCTGCAATGAAGCTTTCGATATTTATTGTGTCGAGTCAGGAATTGCAAGGAATAAGACTGTAGCAGGTACTCCTTAATAAAATGGTCTAGCCGAGAGATTCAATAGAAGAATCCTTGAAAGGGTTAAATGCATGTTGGTTAGTGTTAGATTGAAGAAGGTGTTTTGGGCTAAGGCCATTTCGACAACAACATATATGATAAACAGGTGTCCTACGACTACGTTAGATATGAAGACACCTGAAGAAGTTTGGTCGGGACATCCACCAGATCTTGACAAATTAAGAGTATTTGGTTGTGTGGCCTATGCTCACATTAGGCAAGACAAGGTCGAACCTAGAGCTCTAAAATGTATGTTCATTGGATACCTTGAAGGATTCAAAGATGATAGGATATGGTGCCTAAAGCAAGGTCACAGGAGGTGTATCACCAGTCAAGATGTAGTTTTCAATAAAGCTGAGATGGCTTTCAAGAAAACTGACGATGTTGATGAAGAGATGGAACATGGAGAAATTCCTGTTGAGGTGGAGCATAGTGATAATGAATTGCATTACCCAAATGAAGTTGAAAAAGAAGCATAAACTGTTGTCGAAGATGAGGAGACTGATGATGACTACCTTCTGGAAAGAGACAGGTCGAGAAGAGTTATCAAGCCACCTTAGAGACTTGGTTATACACATCTTATAGCTTATGTCTTAATCTCTGCAAGTGAGGTTCTAGAAGAAGAACCTAGAGGCTATAAGGAGCTTATGAGGAGTCTAAATAAGACTGAATGGCTGAAGGCCATGGATGATGAAATGAAATCTCTTCATGATAACAACATAAGGGAACTGATCAAAAAACCAGCTGGAGCCAGGTTAGTCAAGTGTAAATGGATTTTCAAAGTTAAAGAAGGAATTAAAGGAGAGGCGTCAAAGAGATACAAGGAAAATTTGGTTGCAAGGGGCTTCACTCAGAAAGAAGGTGTCGAGTTCAATGATGTGTTCTCTCTTGTTGTGAAGCACATGTCCATTCAAATGTTGCTTGCCATGGTGGAACAATTTGACCTTGAACTGGAACAGATGGATATGAATACTGCATTCTTGTATGGTGATCTTGATGAAACAATCCTGGTGAGGCAAGCTGAAGGGTATGTCGAAGAGGGGAAAGAAGAGTATGTGTGCAAACTGTAGAGATATTTATATGGACCGAAACAATCTCCTCGATAATGGAATAGGAGATTCGAAAAAGTCATGGCACGTATAATTTTCATCAGAAGTTAGTTTAACCACTATGTTTACTTCCAATTTTGATCGGGTAATTCATTTGTTATTTTGTTGCTTTATGTGGATGATATTCTAATAGCAAGAAACAATGTTGAAGATGTAAAGAGAGTGAAGGTTGAACTCAATAAGGAGTTGAATATGAAGGATCTGAAGAGATAAAAAGCAGTCAAAATTATGCTTATCTCAAGAGGCATAGCTACGGAAGATTCTTGAAAAGTTTGGTATGTCGAATTCAAAGCCTGTTGTAACTCCGACAAACCCTCAATTCAAGCTGAGTATAGATCAGTGTCCTAATACTGATGTCGAAAGAAATTATATGGGTAGCATTCCATATGCTAATATAATAGGTTATTTGATGTATGCTAAGGTATTTACTAAACCCGATATAACATATGTAGTAAGTCTTGTAAGCAGGTACATGGCGAATCCTGGAAAGGCTCACTAGAAAGCATTGAAGTGGATTCTAAGGTACATAAATAGGTATCTGAGCAGAGTCCTAACTTATGGTGGAGCCTTGGGTGAAGATAGTAAAGCGGAAATCGAAGGATATGTCAACTCTGATTATGCATGTTGTATATATTCCAGAAAATCTATTTCTGGATATGTTTTCACTATGTTTGGCACAACAATTAGTTAGAAAGCAACACTTTAGAAGGTTGTTGCATTATCAACCACTGAAGCGAAATATATAGCCCTAACTAAAGTTGTAAAGGAAACATTATAACTTGAAGGTTTTGAAAAGGAGTTGAAACTTGAAGGTCTAGGTATCACTATTAAATGTGATAGTCAAAGTGAAATACACTCGTCGAAGAACTCAGCCTATCATGAGTGAACCAACCATATTGATGTGAGACTGCATTTCGTCAGAGGGGTAATAAAGCATGGAGAAGACCAAGTGCTGAAGTTTTCGACAAATCATAATGTTGCTGATATGATCACCATGACGTTGTTCGATTGCAAGTTTTTTCACTGTATGTAGTTGATAAAGCTACATGAAGAAAGCTAGTTTGTTTCTTATTATTATAGAGTTTGTTCTAAGGTTGAGATTTATGAGATATTGAAATGAACTCTAGGTTTATCATGTTGTCGAAGTCCACTCACATGTTGTTGTCAAATTGGGCCTTGTGTTATGGATCCAATTGTTTAAGTTAGATTGTACCCTAAGTTAGCTTGTAATGGGTAATTGTTAAAAAGCCCATTAGATTAGTATGTTAGTTTTCTTATACATAGCATATTAGTCTCTCGTCTTGAGTATAAGGGAAAATAAGAAGATAAAAACCTAATTCAAAAGTGAGAGAGATGCTATTTGTTATTTTTGTATACTTGTAATCTTGTTTCAAGATAAATGAAAGAATATCGGTTTATAAACAATCCTTGTTGGTGTCCTTGGTTACCATAAACCCTAACCCGTGTGGGTTTCTTGATCATAAATAAACCTATTATACTTTGTTTCTAAGGTATCTGATGTACAACAATTTGCTTTTCTCATCTTTAGCTTCATTTTACTACAATTTGTATGCATATTCGATTCTACCAATAACAGTTTGAATAGACGAGAGTTGATCCCGATTTGCTTCCGTCTGCTATAGAAAAATATTTTTCAAAATAGAATTTTAATAAGAAATTTATTTTATATGGCGATTTATTCAACCCCCCCTCCTTCTAGATCGTTTCCCCCATCTAACATACACTACGGACCCAATTCTCCTTTTCAGGCACCGCTCTCCAATTATGTTTTGTACTCAAATCTCATTTTAGGATATTTTCTTCCATTTTCATTTGGACGATCAAAGTAAGGCATTTTATTTTATTATAATTATCACATGCACAAGATCGGTCGAAATTTTTTTTAGACACCATTTATATTTTATGTATCGATGAAATTACACATTTTGTGTGTTTATTTATTGTCCACTTTGGGACGACGTTTGGGGTTCAACCACCGCTAGGCTGAATAATCAGGTGAGGGTTATCCAACTTAGAAGGGTTGGTTGCCTTTTACCTCCTTTTCATCATTTCAGTGCTAATTTTTTTCTCAACCAACCATACATGTTATGTGAATGCAAATTATGCCAGACTCTCATGATAAAATAATTAGAGAGTACTTCTCAAAATATAAGTATTATGTTACAAATCTACATGTTGGACTCATGTCTTACATTGGGGAATTTAGGATGTTCGAGTAATTACGGAAACAAATAAAAAAACAAAAATCAAACAAATATGCAAATAGAAAAAACAAAACCATCTTTAAATCCATAAAAGGGAAGGTGGAGAAAAAGATGGTTAGACACCTTTTCCATCTTATATTACATTAAACACCCATATTTGAACAAAATCCCTCATCGGGCCTTACCTATGATTTTCAGCAACAATTTCAAAAAAAAATTGTTAATGGTGTTTCTTCCACTCTAAAGCTTGCCTCTTTTTTCAACTCTTGTGGTTCCTCCCACATTCTGACTTTTTCCCAATTTTCTCTAACCACAAATTCACCTAATTTACCTTTATTTTATATTTAAGCCTCCATACACCTATTTTTACTCACCAGACCTATGTTCTCATTTGTTCCCTATTTTCTAATTTCTAACTATTTCTAATAAATCAATACAACTATAATATTTCTATTATTTTATTTAAATCTTATTTTAATTCGAAAAATCTCCGAATTCTAATATTTTCTTAATATTCTAATATTATAATTAAATTAACTATTCTAATTCAATTAAATTCCACCACTCTCGTTCATTAATTAAATTAATACTATCAATATTCACGATTAATTATTCCACCATCTAAAATAGATAAATAGGCACATAATTATATAAACAGCCCGAAAGTTCCACATAATTATTTAAAAATGATAGTAAAATACGTTAATACTATTAAATTAGATATAGGGTGTTACACCCACCATCTCTACATCCACCCAACAGTAATTAACTGTATCAACTGAGTCCACCCACGTCACGTCTTTCTAGACCAAGTGACCGACTTTAGAATGCTTGACAGGTGTGATTTAGGAAACTATATCTTACATATCCCAAAGCTCTAAGCGGGTCCTCCCTTCAGCATCGTTTGGCTCACAGATACAGGTTCTAAGTTAAGTTGGATGAAATCATAAAGGTGTTATCTCATCCATTTGTTAGCTTGTACTTTCTCCTCAGTCAAAATGGGAGGGGCATAGGGACCTTAGTGCAATTTCCCCTTTGCTGCCATTTAATAAAAAGAATTTGAAATAATCAAATGAAGGGGCTCATTCATTAAGGGATTTCCCATATACTTTCTCTGAATTAGATTTGTCAGATAGGGATATAACTTCTTGGCCATGCGATCATGAGCAATGTAAGGGAGATGAGTTCACACGAAAAATAATGTACATTATCTGATTTCTACTTTTCATTACATTCATCCTGAATTTTGAATTAACTTACGAGTTGGAGTATTAATATTGTAGGTCCACCCCGTACCACCACATCCAAAATCAACACCACTAGTTCAAAATTCCTCTTCTACAAACTAATTCCATTTTTTTATTTCATTACGGAACTAAAATCTAACAAAACTAACTACATTTGCAAACTGTTTTAGGAAATATATGGCCCGAAGCATGCCACAAGGGGTTGTATTGATAGCCTAAATAATTGTTTATTAAATTGGGATTTTCACAACACTAAAATGTTTGATCTCTCTTCATCCTTAGAGGTAGAAACCTTGTCACCTTTTTATTTTCTTAGTTTTGTGGATTATATAATAGTAACGGGTAAACACAATTATATTTCTAAAACCACTTCTGGATAAACTCAATGTGGTTTTCTGACTCAAGGACATTTTTCTTAGGTATTGAAGTGTGGAGAGATGCATGTGGGATGTATTTAAAACAATCAAAATATATAAATGACATGCTTAAGAAATTCAAGATAGAGAAATCTTCAACTTGTCCATCACCTATAATAATTGGAAGATATCTTACTATCGATGATGTTGAGAATCAAGTATGAGGAAGAAGCCCCACATTGATTAGAAAAGAGAATATTGAACACTATATAAGTGAAAGAACCCACACACCTATTACCTTAAGGTTATAGGTGGATATGTGGTGTGTCTCTCTCACAAAGGTGTGTCCCAAGTAAAAAATACTCCCTCATTGACCCCCTGAAATGCCCTAACAGTGATATTATCATCACAACACATGTAATTCACAGTTCTACAGGTTGCAGAGTGAATCAAAAGAAAAAATCTCACAATTTGTGGGTAACAACATTCTTCTCCAAAATTCTCTTAGAACCCTAATTTCTTTTCTTTCTCTATTTTCTTCTTTTCTTTGTTAATTGTTCCGCAAGAACCTTTCTTGTTCATAAAGAAAAGGTCAGAATTCTCATAGGTTTTGAGTTAATTCCAACATCTGGTATCTAGAGCTCTGGTTTGAATGATCTGTGGGAAGAAAAAGTGATGACGATGAATCATCTGAATGGGCACTTTCCAACAAACCTTCCAATTCTCAAGAAAGATCATTATGAGAATTGGTGCAAGAAGATTAAATTTATTTTCTGTTATCAAGATTTATGGGATCTTGTGAAGGAAGGAGTAACAACGCTTGAATAAAATGTAACAAATCAAGAAAAGGTTGTGCACAAAGAATTGAAGAAAAAATATTATAAAGCTCTCTTTATAATCCATCAATGTGTTGATCCAGATAACTTTGAAAAGTTTAGTGATGTTGAATCTGCAAAAGAAGCATGGGAGATTCTTGAAAAGTCTTATGGAGGTGCAGAGAAGGTGAAAGAAGTGAGGTTACAAACTCACAAAAGGGCTTATGAATGGCTTCAGATGGAAGACAATGAAAGCATTACATATTTCTTCACAAGAGTTACGAAACTTGTGAATCAAATCAAAGTATGTGGAGAAGTGATGATGACGAAAGTAGTTATCTCAAAGATTTTGAGATTGTTGGATCCAAAGTTCGACCATGTGGTAGTAGCCATAGAAGAGCCAAAAGATTTGTTGAAGGTAACTAAAGAAGAGCTTCAAGGGACACTTGAATCTCATGAACAAAGAATGGCTGAAAGAGAAGCAGACAAGTCGAAGAGTGACGTGGCTCTGCAGACTCAATCAATAAGAGATAAGAAAGGCAAAGGAAAGGTATTCGACAACAAAGGCAAATGAGGCTACAACAATTTGACTAGTCAAAGTCAGCAAGAAAGAGGCTGGTTGAATCAAAGAAAACCCTAAAACCAAGGAAACCAAAGAGGTGGTGTTGCAGGTAGAGGAAAAGGTGGTGGTCAAAAGTCAGACAAGAGTCATATTCAGTGTTTCAACTGTCAGAAGTATGGTCACTATTTTAGTGGTTATCTAGAAAAGAAAAAGAATCAAGATTCTGATGCTAAGCTGGAAAAGCATGAAGAAGAAGAAATGTTACTGATGGTCACAACAAGAGATGAAAAGAGATTTCAGGACCAATGTTACTTGGACTCAAGATTTTCATCACGCATGACTTGTAGGAAAGATTGGTTTGTTAATATGAAGCCCTCAATGAAGAACACAGTGAAATTCACAAATGACAATACTTTAGCAGTTGAAGTTATTGGTGATGTTCTTATTAAGAGGAAGGATGGCGAGAGGTCAGTAATTTCCAAATTTTTGTACATACCAGGCATGAAGAGCAATTTGCTCAATATAAGGTAGTTGGTAAAAAAACTATAAGGTGTCGGTCGAAGACAAGGTGATGAAAGTCATCGATGCAGGTGGTAGGTTGATCTTGAAGGCTCTAATGTCTCAGAATAAAACCTTCAAGATCGAACTAAATATGATGGAGCATAAGTGCCTTGCAAGTGCGGCCAGTAAAGATGAATGGTTATGGAATTATAGACCTGGTCATCTCAATTTCAAAGAAATAAGAGATTTGAAGAGAAGAAATATGGTTTCAGGATTGCCAGAAATTGACATTCCAAACAAAGTGTGTGAAGAATGTGTTTAGTCAAAACAACACAAGAATAGCTCCAGCAAGGATGCAGGAAACAGGTCGAAGGCAATTCTTGAAGTCATATACTTTGATGTATGTGGTCCTATCCAGGTGGATTCGATTGGAGGTAACAAATACTTTGTCAATTTCATAGATGATTTCATTCGAAAATTATGGACTCACCTGATCAAGAAGAAAAGTGAAGTGATCGAGGTATTTTCCAAGTTTAAATCTATGGTTGAAAGACAAAGTGGTAGAAAGCTCAAGATTTTGAGGATTGATGGTGGTGGAGAATATGTGTCGGAAGATTTCAATGCATTATGTGTGAAAGAAGGGATTGTACATGAGGTGGTTCCACCTTACAATCCACAACATAATGGAATTTCAGAAAGGAAGAATCTAACCATCATGAACATGGTGAGAAATCTGTTGAATGACAAGCATCTACCCAAAGAACTATGGGGAGAAGCTGTGTCGACTACAACGTATATTTTGAACATGTGTCCAACGAAGAAGCTAGAAGGAGTTACGCCAGAAGAGTGTTGGTATGGTGTTAATCCTAGCTTGAGTCTTATGAAGGTGTTTGGATCTATAACACATAGATATGTGCCAGATCAATTGAGAAGAAAGCTTGATGACAAGTCCAGTCAAATGATTCTAATAGGATATCATTCGATTGGAGGTTACAAGTTGTTCGACCCAGTGAACAAGCAAGTAGTGATCATCAGGGACTTGATCATAGATGAACTTAAAGAATGGGATTGGACTGAAAATGTCAAGAAAGATTCAGTTGGAATATTATGTGAAGAACCAGCTAGTGAAGTCGAAAGAGATATTCGACGAGAAGATGTTAGAGGTGAAGCAGGCCAAAGCAGACCTCAACGAAGAAGACACATGCCTGCAAGGTTGAAAGAGTATGTGATTACATCAGATGATGTGGTCGATAAAGAAGGTGAATTGGTACACTATGCTTTCTATGAAGATGTCGAACTTTTCAATGAAGTCGAGGCATTGAAAGATTCGAAGTGGGTGAAAGCAATGAATGATGAGATGAAGTTCATCGAAGTCAATAACACTTAGTCATTTGTCGAATTACCTCAAGGCAAGAAGGAAATTGATGTGAAATGGGTATACAAGGTGAGGTTGAATCCTATAAGGGAAGTGACTCGACACAAGGCGAGGCTTGTGCATTAAGGATTTCTTCAGAAGGAAGGAATCAACTTCGATGAAGTATTTGCACCTGTTGCTAGGATCGAAACAATCAGGTTGGTTTTTGGTCTAGAGAATATGAACAATTGGCACACATGTCAAATGGAAGTGAAGTGTGCATTCCTGAATGGTCCCTTAGATGAAGAAGTTTATGTGACACAACCAGTTGGGTTTGTGAAACAAGGCGGAGAAAGAAAGGTGTACCTGCACAAAGCCCTGTATGGACTTAAGCAAGCTCTAAGAGCTTGTAACAAGAAGATAGATGGCTTTCTAAGGGAGAAGGAATTTGTGAAGTGAAAAATTGAGCATGGAGTATATGTAAGAAGATGCAATGGCAAATTGCTTATATTATGTCTCTATGTCGATGATATGTTGATAACAGGAAATGCAAGAAGTAGATTGAAGATTTTAAACGTGACCTAAGTGAGGAGTTTAAAATGTCAGACTTGGGAAATCTCTCATATTTCCTTGGCTTTGAATTTTACAAGAGTGGTAGAGGCTTGATGATGCACCAAAGAAGATATGCAGGTGAAATACTAAAGAGATTCGAGATGCAAGATTGCAACCCAACTTCGACTCCAGTTGAGTCTAGGTTGCAATTGTCGAAAGATTCAGATGAAGATGATGTCGACCCAACCCAATATAGAAGACTTATTGAGTCACTAAGATACATGTGTTACACAAGGCCTTACTTAGCATACAGTGTTGGTATGATGAGTAAATTCATTCATACGGTATTGGATATGTGTTTATGTTAGGTGGTGCACCCATTGCTTAAAGTTCGAGAAAGGAACCAGGATTTGATACCAGATGTTGGAATTAACTCAAAACCTATGAGAATCCCGACCATTTCTTATGAATAAGAAAGATTCTTGCGAAACAATTAACAAAGGGGAATAAGAAATATGAAAAAGAAAAGAATTAGGGTTCTAAGAAAAAATGGAGAGAAATTTTCGCCCCCCACAAACTATGAGATTTTGTTCTTATTAATTCACTCTGCAACTGCATAAGCTCTGAATTACTAGATGTTGGAATTAATTCAAAACCTATGAGAATTCCGATCATTTCTTTATGAACAAGAAAGATTCTTGCAAAATAATGAACAAAAAAAAGAAAATAGAGAAAGAAAAGAAATTAAGATTTTAAGATAATTTTGGAGAAGAATGTTGTTACGCACAAACTATGTGTTTTTTTTTCTTCTTTCTATTCACTTGCAACTGCAAACCGTAATTACAATATGTTGATAGATTACAAAATATAAGGTTGCTCCTTATTTATTGCTTACATTCCAAACAAAAGCCAAAAACAATAAAAGCCCAAAATATCTATTTTGAAACTAAATCAAATCTAAAACTAAATCTAAATTTAATCTAAATCAAACATGACATAATGAATTGCACTTTCAACTGAGGAAGAAGTAATGACCAATCCAATTATGTTTTGATAGACCATATATTTATTTTGCAAGAAATAAAAAGAATTTTGAAATATCTCCGAGATGCAATTAAATATAGTTTAGTGAATATGTCAGCCCACGTTTTTATATGGGTGACAGTAAAGAGGTGTCAAAAAATTTGAGATGTTTTAGCATAGCATATTTTACCTTTCACTGAATTTTTATTGAAATAATTAAATAATTATCAAATTGAAAACATGAAAAAGAAAAAAGTGTTTGAGATTTGGTGAAATTTTTATTTTACTGTTCTAAATTTAAAGGCATTATTAAATCTCGACTGATATGTTTAGTCACATTTAAGTTTTTTATTTTGTAAGATCTAATTCAAATGATAATGTTAATATTATTAGATTGAGCACCTTCATTTATGTTTGAACTCAATATCTTATAGTATGCATGAATTTTATGTAGTATTTGCAATTTACTATGACATAATTGAGAGGTGGTCCTCCCTACTAATTCGATAACCAAATGAGTCACGTTGGTTGGATTTGACTCATTGAAATTGATCCAAGATAAAGACTTGTATAACTCGAAGAAAAGAAAATATATATAGGAAATTTCAGTCTATTAAGATAAAGGTAGTTTAAAAAGGAATGAGCTAAATTTTTTGCAACAGGAACATGGTGGATAAAAATAAGTACTTATAGAAAGAAAGAAAAAAATATTAATAAAAAATTAAAAGATGAAAAGGAAAAAAAAAGTAATTATATATATATATATATATATATATATATATATATATATATATATATATATATATATATATATATATATATATATATATATATATATATATATATATATATATATATATATATATATATATATATATATATATATATATATATATATATATATATATATCAGTTGGCATTTGCTATCTTAAATCAACCCAAGAGTTTCTAATAATTTAAAAGAATAAATATTTCATATTTTCAGTTGATTTTTTAATAGTTTACAAAGTTAGTATTATAAAAAATAGGTGTGTCTCTTAAAACATATAACATGTTATAAATGTTTGGAATTCAAGAAAGTCAGAGCAATAAGAATACTAATATTCTAGAAAAGAGAGTGAAACGTCACGTTTCCATCCAAAATTTTATAACATCAAATATATGAATCATCTCTTCTATAAAATCAATATTTTATTTTATCATAGGCGATGTGAGATTGACCAATCACACTTGCACCCAACACAAGTGAGTATGTCACATCCTGTAAGAGGATTCAACACATGATTCAACTTCTACTATCTTATCAAGTCGAACCATGACTCTAATACCATTTATTGGGAATCCCCACAAGTATGAGTCATTCATATCAGACTCGAATCTCACTTCCAATCCCCATTGGAGAGTTTGGGGAAGACGAACAACAACATGCTCAATTATTTATACCACAAAAAAAAAGTGACACCACATGATCACCACCGAATATACTTGCATAGATATATAGATCAATGCTTTTATAAATCCAATATACCACAAATATGAGTCTCCCACATCTTATAACAGGATCCAACACTAAATCATTTTCTCACAAAATCGAACCATGACTCTAATAACACTTGTTGAGGATTCTGGAGAATTCAGAACTAACAACATAACCAATGCTCTGTGGCCTAAAGTGAGAGAGACACCACATCTCCATCCAATATATTTTTAGAAATCATGATATCATTAAAAAATTTAAACTGTATCTTAAAATTAAGTATGCAATAAACAATAAACTAGATTTAAATTTGAATCTTTTAAAGTTCATGAGAGATGCAATAGACTTATAAGATTACTTATGTGTAAATAAGAGGTTAAAATGACATAATTGTTTAGATTAATGTGGAATAGATGATGGTTGGTGGGCGTGGAGGCATTAATTGTTAGAGTAAGAATTATTCATAATGTTGTTTGTTGATGGATGAAGTTATTGTATAAGATAATATTTTATATATGTCGTCGTAATAGCTTGAACATAAAATTTATTTATCGAAAGGAGTCCATCATATACTTTTTCTGGAGACTTATACAAATAACTTTGCTTACTAAAAGATCCCGTGGAATAATCAGACTCCATTGAAGGTACCTTTATTTATTTGGAGACTTATAAAAAATAGGTTCAAAGCTTAAATATTATTGATTTAACAAAAAAAATATATGTAACTTTGGTGTTGTTCCCTTTAGACTTTTTAAGATATATTTTGTATAGAATTTTTTTATTCATTTATATGGTGACACATCTGCAGTCATATACCCTCATATTATTCTACTAAATTATTTGTAATTATTATTAAATGAGAAAAAACACAATTCTAAATTGAAAATATATCAATATGAAATATTAATATAAGATG
This sequence comes from Lathyrus aphaca, assembly GCA_963966055.1. Classification (NCBI taxonomy): domain Eukaryota; kingdom Viridiplantae; phylum Streptophyta; class Magnoliopsida; order Fabales; family Fabaceae; genus Lathyrus; species Lathyrus aphaca. The sequence continues at coordinate 538,397,522 of OZ014522.1, read as the reverse complement.
AAATATAATAAACTCTTTGAAATGTAAAAACATGTATTTTCAAAATAAATCCAAGCGATATAAACTATTGTTAATTGTCTTATGTAACTCCATAAAACAAAACATAATCATTACTACAAAAAACACATGTTACCTCGGGCGCGAAGAGGATTTTACCTCGATGATACAACCAATATAACAAAGGGCGTCATGTAAAGTTGCAATATAACCGAGGGGATAATTCAAATGGTCATTGGCTCGATCCCTAACAACAATATTTTTTATAGTTTCAAAACTATCGCCACACACCTCTCGGTTTATGTCCAAAATCGAGGGAAAAATACTTTTTTTAAATACAAATTATATTGTTTACACATAATATTAAATTAAATTGTTTAAAAATTACAATGTTTACACATAATATTAAAGTATAAATATATAAAAATTGAATTTCATTCATCGTCATCACTGTAGGTGAAGAACAAATGTTGGATCCCCATTTCATTGAATCATGGGGAAGATAAAATGTTGAGTATTTTATACATTTGTTTATGATATAAAACCCAAAAAATTTAGATAAATAAAATAAATATTCAGTTATATGATTATTTAAGAACACAAACTTTAAACCCCAAATACACTACGCCAAAAAGGTTTTTTAATAGCGCATCTTAGACAGCGCTTTTAAAAGAAAGCGCTGTCTAAGGTTAAAATAAAAATAAAACACGGAAAATGTTCTAAAAATATAATAAAAGCGCTGTCTAAGGGGGGGTCTTAGACAGCGCTTTTAGAAAGCGCTGTCTAAGACCCCCCCTTAGACAGCGCTTTTAGAAAGCGCTTTTAAATATAGACCTTAGTCAGCGCTTTTGAGAAAGCGCTGTTTAATGTCTTTCAATTAAAAAAATATTTAAAACCAAAAGCGCTGTCTAAGGGGGAGGTTTAGAAAGCGCTTTTGGAAAGCGTTGTCTAAGGCATATCTTAGAAAGCGCTTTCCATAAAAGCGCTGTCTAAGGTCTAATTAAAATAAAATTTCAGACTTCTATTTTCGTTCTCAGTTCTTTTTGTTTTCCCTCCTGCGATTAAACCTCTCCAGCGAACCCTAACTGCGAACGAGAATACATTGTAATCATTCGGTTTCAATACCAGAAAGTGTTTGAAGAATCGGTTTCAGAACTTCATTTTTACTGCGGTATGTTCTTCATTTCTGCATTTTTTCATTTCTGATTCAGTTCGTCATTCTCTACTGCGTTTTGTTCGTCATTTCATTTCTGATTTTGTTCGTCATTTCTATTTGCATATGGTTTCAGGCATTGCAAGTGTTTGAAGAATATTTCATTTCTGAAAGTGTTTGAAGAATCCTTCATTTCGGTATGTTCTGCATTTTTTCATTTTTTCATGCTCTGTTATTTAGGGAAATATCAGTATTTGTAAAATACACTGTTGATGCTTGCTTTTTGTTTGTAAAATACACTGTTGATGCTCAATTGCCAACCCTAACTGAATGAGAAATAAAAATTCTTGTTCTTGTCTTTATGTAAGTGCAAGCATATTTCTTTATCATCTAATATGCAAATATGAATACCTAACAATATCACATTAATTATGAGTACTATTTTTGTTGCATTATTCTACATGTACATCAAGTATTTTGTCCAAATATTTGAATATAAAGTTTAGGCAAGTAATGGGGTCCATTTATAGACTTTTAGATTGAACACATAAGATTTTGGACATGAAACATGGTTTTCCCACATAAAAAGGTAGGTAGGTAGTATTAAATTTCATACATTGTTTTGTTACAGTGTATGTGTCTACTTGACTTTAAACTCTAAATATCATTTTGGATTTAGATGTTCAATATTGTTCAAACTTCATGTTTCCTTAGTGATTATACTTGAATATTGAATAGGTAGTTTTTTTTCTTTTTAACTGTGAAAGTGTTGTTCATCTCACTTTCATTCTAAAGGAACAAGATTTCTCCCATAAAATGATTGAACGAACTCTAATATAGTTATAGGTATAGTTATAGGTATATTGTAATAGAAAAAGTTTGATTCTTGTAATATAAAAAATGAAAGTGATGAGGTAATTAAAGTTGGTATATTGGCGTATCAGATACGTTATTGAAGTTTATATTAACATTGGTTATGTATAGGTTTTTGAAGTTTAAAATGAATTGAACTTTAAAATTGTTAGGATATTCAATGATACTACCTTAGTTATGTATTTTCGTCTGGATTGATTGTTTACTTTAATAAGTAGGAAAACCATGGATAAAACATGGATCTGTGCCGATCGAATGACCAAAGAGTACGAGAGTGGGGTTGCGGAATTCGTTAAGTATGCTGTTCAACACGCTGAAAACCCCAGACGAATGCATTGTCCTTGCTTGCGTTGTTGTTATATTGGTAAGGTTGACGCACATGGATTAAAATCGCATTTGCTGAGGCATGGAATTGATCAAAGTTATCAGTGTTGGATATTTCATGGTGAGAAAATTAACGGGAATGTTGAATCGAGTGGAAAAAGTAATACGACCTATGCTTCATACGACAAAGACACGGAAACATATGATTGTGATCGAGTTGAAGAGATTGTAGAAGCACTGGAAGAAGATCTTCATGATTGTCCTGAAATGTTTGAGAGGATGGTAAGCGATGCAGAGAAACCGTTGTACAAAGGTTGCACTAAATTCTCAAGACTTTCTGTGGTATTAAAGTTGTACAACTTAAAGGCGGGCAATGGATGGTCGGATAAAAGTTTCACAGAGTTGTTGGCCCTTATGAGAGAAATGCTACCGGATGATAATGTTCTTCCTAATCGAACCTATGAGGCAAAAAAAATGTTGTGCTCTATTGGCATGAGCTATGATAAGATACATGCTTGTCCTAACGATTGCATTTTGTTTCGTAACGAATATGCAACGTTAACTGAGTGCCCTAAATGCGGTTTGTCTCGATATAAGAAAAGATTATCTCCCGCAAAAGTCTTATGGTATTTTCCGATAATTCCGAGATTTAGGCGCATGTTTCGTAGTGAAACCGATGCAAGACATCTTACTTGGCATGCAGATGAAAGAATTATTGATGGAAAGTATCGGCATCCGGCTGATTCACCACAGTGGTCGAAGATTGATAATGATTATCCTGAGTTTGGATCAGAAGCAAGAAACCTTCGATTGGCATTATCTACTGATGGAATGAACCCACATGGTCTTCAAAGTATTTCACATACCACATGGCATGTGATTCTTATGATTTATAACCTACCTCCATGGCTATGTATGAAGCGTAAGTACATGATGTTATCTATGTTAATCTCTGGGCCTAAACAACCAGGTAATGACATAGACGTATACTTGACACCTCTGATCGAAGATTTAAAGATTTTGTGGGAGAACGGTGTGGAGGTTTATGATGGATATAGGAAAGAAAGTTTCAATTTGAGGGCGATGTTGTTTGGCACAATTAATGATTTTCCAGCATACGGGAATCTATCTGGGTATAGCATTAAAGGTCAACGTGTGTGTCCTGTTTGTGAAGACGGAACCGATACGATTCGATTGGAACTTTGCCAGAAGAATGTGTTTCTCGGTCATCGTAGATTCTTACATTCTAAACATCACTACCGTGGGTGGAGAAAAGCATTCAATGGAGACACCGAACATCGTAGAGCTCCACCCGCATTGTCAGGTGAACAAGTTTTTGAAAAGGTGAAAGATGTGCGTACTGAGTTTGGCAAGCCTTTTGCACATAAGATTGTGAAAGGTGGGTGGAAGAAAAGGTCGATATTTTTTGAATTGCCATATTGGAAGTCTTTGTACGTGAGACATTTTCTCGATGTTATGCATATTGAAAAAAACGTATTTGAAAGTGTTATCGGTACATTACTCAATATAAAAGGCAAGTCTAAGGATGGCCTTAAAGCAAGGGAGGACATGTTAAAAATGGGAATGAGAACTGAATTAGCACCCGTGAAGAAAGGAAGACGAACATATCTACCACCTGCTGCTTTTACTTTATCTAGAAAGGAGAAAAAAAATTTGTGTAAGTCTCTGAGTGAAGTTAAGGTTCCAGAAGGATACTCATCTGATATCAGAAGACTTGTTTCTATGAAAGACCTCAAGTTGAAGAATTTGAAGACACATGATTGTCATGTTATAATGGAACATTTTCTACCGATCGGTATACGTTCTATTTTTCTAGAAAAAGTAAGAAGTTCCATAACTAAATTGTGTTTTTTCTTTAGGTCAATTTGTAGTAAGGTGATCGATCCCGAGATCTTACCCACACTACAAAAAGAGATTGTAATTACCTTGTGTGAGCTTGAAATGTATTTTCCTCTGTCTTTTTTTGACATAATGGTTCATTTAGTTGTTCATCTTGTGAAAGAGACACAGTTGTGTGGACCAGCTTATATGAGATGGATGTACCCTGCTGAACGGTATATGAAAATATTAAAAGGGTACGTGAAATCCCGAAGTCGACCAGAGGGTTGTATTGTTGAACGATACATTGTTGAAGAAGCTGTTGAGTTTTGTACTGAATATTTGTCTAATGTTCAATCGATTGGACTCCCCAGAGCTCATATTTTCGACAAAATGGAAGGTAAAAAATTAATTGGGAATAAAATTGTGACAATATCAAGGGATGAACGGGATCAAGTTCATTTGTATGTTCTGCACAATAATAATGAGGTTGAGCCATATGTTGAAATGCACAAGGATGTACTCCGAAGGTTAAATCCGAACAGAAATGAAAATTGGATAGTTATAGAGCACAATCAAAGTTTCATACAATGGTTGAAGGATCATATTTATTTGAAGCGCTCTTCAGATCCTTCTTCGGTAACAGAAAGGTTGAGATGTTTGGCATATGGTCCAAGTTTGCATGTGTTTTCTCATAGTGCATATTCAATTAATGGATACACATTTTATACCAAAGAACAAGATGAAAAGAGTACTATGCAAAATAGTGGTGTCACCGTGCTAGCTGAAGTAATGCATATATCAAGTATGAAGGACTTAAACCCCAAATATGCAAATTTGTCATATTTTGGAGTTATTGAGCACATGTGGGTGTTTGATTACGAGAAGTTTCAGATTCCCATCTTTGGTTGCAAGTGGGTGAATAGTAGTGGCATACGAATGGATAAGTCTGGATTTTTGCAAGTTGATCTTACTAGGGTGGGGTACAAAGATGAACCTTTTATTCTAGCATCTCAAGCTAAACAAGTGTTCTATGTGAATGACCCGAAGAGTACAAAATGGTCTATAGTGCTTTTCTCTAACAAAGTGACTGATGATAGCGGTGTCGATCAATGTGATATTGATGTTGAGAATGAGTCATGCATTAGACGGAATTAGTTGAATAGAAATGATGAAGTTGAGGATCTTATACCGGATGAGTCATATATAAGAAACGATCATAATGAGGGAATTTGGATCAATTCATCCGTACGCATTGCTAAGAAACAAGTGATTAATATTCCAACAAAGAAAAGAAAGAGATGTTAGTGACTTAGGTAAATTATCCATGGTTTTTTTATTTTATTTTTTCAATTGTTTTGATTATAAGTTATATGTGATAATGCATGATTTCATTATATTTTTGTTTTCAATTGCTTTGATTATAAGTTATATCTGATAATGCATGATTTCTTTATTTTTTTGTTTTCAATTGCTTTGATTATAAGTTATATATGATAATGCATGATTTCTTTATTTTTTTGTTTTCAATTGCTTTGATTATAAGTTATATTTGATATTTGATGGTTTCCTTGGTTTATTACAGGTTAGACATGGCTGATGACCAACATGAGGAAGTTAGTAAAAAAGTATCCACGGAAGAAGAAATTCGAAGAGGCATCACAGTAATGAGAAGGGTGGTCCAAGGAAGATCCCGAGGCATCATACTAGATGTCTATTGGAGCACCCATGGACAGCTTATAGAACCTAATGGGCATACCTTAACTAGTTTTATCGGTGCACTAGTAAGGAATGAAATTCCCATTACATGTGATGATTGGAGAAACAAAGAGCTGAATGAGTCCAAAGAAAAAATTTGGAGTGAGATAAAGGTACAATCATTTGGCCCTTAATTATACGGTATCAATTATGTTTTTTCAATTACCGATACTAACTATCAATCTGTATGTTTTTCTTAGCGATGTTTTAACATCGAAGAAGAAAGAAGAGGCTTTTGTATGAAATTGGCCGAAAAGCTTCTAAGAGGGTTTCGGACATTTTTATCATCCAAGTTCCTTAAGGATGCGGATGGTAATTTTGTGGATGCGGAGCTTCCTAAAAAATATGAAAGTTTGATATCGGCTGAAGAATGGGAAGCTTTCAAATCCAAAAGACAAGACCCGATTTTTCAAAGAATAAGTGCTACAAATCGGGAAAGAGCATCAAGTCCCGCATATCCGTACCGAAAAGGACGTGTCGGATATGGACGCTTAGAACAATCCATGGTAAGTATTTATAAATTGCGATAACAAATTTGTTAATCATATATTAGTTTTATCTGATCAAATTGTATGACTTAATGTGTAGCTGCAGAAGGAGGAAAGTTCAGAAACATCTCTTCCTGCACATGTTTTGTGGAAGGAAGCCCGTGTGGGCAAATCTGGAGTTCCTCAAGAAGAAGTTTTACACGTATACCAGAAATGTGTAAGTATAACATTTTTTCATTAATTGAATAACATTTTTATACACAAATATTTGACAAGTGTACGGTATTCATCTGATTTTTCAGGAGGAGCTATCTCAGTCTTTATCTCCCGATGATACTAGGAGCATACTTGGTCGGGCATTAGATGTCCCTGAGTATTCTGGTCGGGTGAGGGGTAAGGGATTTGGAGTCACTCCAACCTCCCTGAGTATTAAAAAAGGAAAGGCTCCTAGTAATCGGGAGCTTCATGCAAGAATGGAAGCCATGCAAGCTGAGCTTGATGCATTGAGGAGAGAAAGAGAGGCTAGCGCCTCAACAGTATACAGAGATGCTTCGGACAAAGACAGTATCAACTGTACCTTTCAGCCGAACATTCCAGAGGTAATTACATATAATTGTCTTAAATTGAACTATTTGCTTAAATTATGTATTTGACATATATACACATTAACGATTTCTTGTTATTATTGGTTTTAGGGCATTTCCCATTGTCAGTTGTATTTGTCGTCACCATACTATCGGATGGTTGGCAAGGGAAAAGTGCATAAAGTTAGCGGAGTATTACTCCACACTAGAGAGCTCCCTGCTGGATGTTTGAAGGTATCAGTTGATATTGCAGTTGAGCCGAATGTAGCATTACCATATCCTAGCGATGATTCGGATGCAACAACGGTACACGAAGCAGTAGGTTCGTTTGTTGCATGGCCGACAAACCTCATATGCGTAGGATATGAGGTATGATTAAAAATTATGTTAACTTCCTTGGTATATTCAAAGTTTAAAATTTATGCTTAAAATTTTACTTACATATTTTCCTATGTTAAATAGACTCCCACAAAATCCAAATCAAAAGATAGTGCAATTCCACGGCATACCGAGTCCACGGTTTCAAGAAAAGAGGTAATATACAATTATATGACATATATTCATGGAAGTTGTTACATTCTTAATTTGATCTAACTATTTATATGACATGTAGCTTCAAGAAAATGAGGATAGCAATGCCTCCGCACAACAAAAAAAGGAGGTTAGCAACGCCTCCGCACGGGTAAAAAGTTCTGGTGCTAAGAAGACCGTAGCTAGGAAAAAACCTACCACCAAGTATAGGTCGTGCCTCAGGACATTTCTAGAGATGACCGATATACCGACCGGAGGTGTTCGGACTGTACATATGGAGGTAGGGATTTTCGGCTTTGATTACGAATAAATGATTGGTAATGAGGACTTCATGCAAGTTTTTGGTCGTGAAGAAATCGGCGTCAACGTTGTCAATACATATGTTAGGTAAATCCGGACTACTTTGTTTTATTAATTAAACAACTTATGTTAATGATGTTTACTTTATGTTAATGATGTTTTTATATTAGGTTTTTGTATGACAAATTGATGCGCCCCAATGGTTTGGACGTGTCATTCGGATTCTTAGCACCCGCGACCGTCAACTATGGTTTAATGTTAAGTAGACCGGATACCGTGACGGAGTACGTTCTTCGGATCCTCATGGACAATAAAGATGCGGAGAAGTTGTTTTTTATACCGTTTAATACCGGGTTAGCATTTCATTCTAAATTCATCTATTATAATTATTTTCCAAGTTACCATCTAACATTTGCCTAATCATTACAGTGGACATTGGTTGTTGCTCGCAATCAATCCTATCCGAGAAATTGTGTATTATCTTGACTCGTTAGGAAATGATTGGACAACATACCCAGATATGAAGGTCCTAATTGACACGTAAGTGAGAATGTTCAAAAAATTTCTTAGTTTATGTGAATTGTTCTAATTGCTTCATTTTTATTTTATTAGCGTCCTACAAGCTTTTTGGGCCCAACGAGTTATCCAAACCTCAAGGAGGGGCGCCAACTCCATTACATGGATTAAAGTGGCGGTATATTTTTAATTACCACGTTTTTTATTATATTAGTGATGACTACACTTGATAAAACTTAGGATTTATAATCCATATTTTTTTTCATATGTAGTGTCCTCGTCAACGTAATCAAATAGATTGCGGGTATTTCATGTTGAGGTTTATGCGAGATACTCTCGTTTTGGGCCGATTAGAGATTCTCACCGATGTATGTATTTCTAACTTATGAGTTATTTTTATATTTACACATATCTCATATAATTAAATAGTTGGAATTAATTCAAAATATGTTATATTATTATGTAGTACTTTGATGAATTCAAGTGTGCATCTTATACAAAGGATCAAGTGGACGAAATCAAAGAGGAGTGGTGTCAATTCATGATAGAGCTCAAAGTTTGTTCATAAATTTGTGTAATTAATGTGTACATTTGTAGTAGTATATGTAATGACTTATAAATGTAAACATAAATTTGTATATATTTTGATACATTTATGGCAAAATTGGTTTGAATTGGTTAGCCAAAAATTGGTAAAAAAAGGCCAAAATGGCATATATATAAAATGTGATAATTGTCTGCCAAAATCTGGTTGAAAACAGGTAGAAATTCTGGTTTATAAACCTGGAAAAAATGTGGTTTCAAACAAATCCTTCAAAAAATTTTGTATACCTTAGACAGCGCTTTTGTAAAAAGCGCTGTCTAAGGGGGGGGGGGATTAGAAAGTGCTTTAGGCAAAAGCGCTGTCTAAGGGGGGGGGGATTAGACAGCGCTTTTTGAAAAGCGTTGTCTAAGGTATACCTAAAAAAATTAAAATAGGAGGGGCTTAGACAGCGCTTTTGGCCAAAGCGCTGTCTAAGGGGGGGGGGGGGGGGGGCTTAGACAGCGCTTTTCAAAAGCGCTGTCTAAGGTGTACCTAAAAAATTTAAAATAAGAGGGTCTTATAAAGCGCTTTTGGCCAAAGCGCTGTCTAAGGGTGGGGGCTTAGACAGCGCTTTTAACATTTTAAAAAGCGTTGTCTAAACCTTTAGCAGCGGAGGTTTAGACAGCGCTTTAAAGCGCTGTCTAAGGCTAAAAAAAGCGCTGTCTAAGGTCTTGTTTGTTGTAGTGATATTTGATCCATAAACCCAATCATTTTTCTGTTCTTAGAATCTATCAAAGAGAATAATGTTTCAATGTTTATGATATAAATCAAATAAGTTTCAATGTTTCCATGACAAATGCTTTCATGATTATTTTTTTATATTTGGAATACTTTTATAAATTGGTATTAGCCTTCTATATGGATGTATTTTAGGTTTCACATGGATTACTAATGATAATGTCTTGAGCGTTGATACTTATTAAATGGACGACAAAGATTTGTTTAAGGACTGCGAAAAAAAGTAAATAAACACACTTATTTTTTCCATTCGATTTAACCTTAGTTTCTAAAATAACCAATATAATATATGACTTCTAAAAAAAATTGAAGCAACATGTATTTTTTTCTTTTTCAAATTTTTACCATTCACCAATTTCTCTGTGTGTGTTGCAATATGATTAAGAATAAATTTCCCAATGTTGTTAGCCAACGAAATCAATATCCAAGATAGAAAGTTTTATTAGATTAACAAAATTGAAAAGTTATTCCATTAAACATTAATGCGAACAACAATACCATTACATAAAATAGATTGCAAGAAGAGAAAAATTATTTGTGAAATGTTGGTGTAAGAAGAACAATAACACATACAATAACAAAATTTATGTTTTGCAATCCATCAGACAAAATGATGTTTAAGAGTAATGTAATAATCCATAAAATATATATCTAGAATAATATCATACAAGTGTTATTATTTGGTACTAACACCATCATAAGTGCCTATCAACATCAGTTACATACTTGACCATTCTACTAATACATAAAAGAAACAACATATGGTACAAGCTATGGAAAGTGTCAAAGTAAAAAATCAAAAATCTAAGTACAATATCCTTCATTGTATATAATACACGACAAAAATAGACATAATCTAAGGTTACCTTGAAACATTCATGCACAACTCCACTTGTAAACTAAACCTACAAATAATACTTGAAAAACAACAACAATAATGGAGTGAGATAATAATCTCAATGAGTTCTCCTATGTTATGGATTCACTCGGCTCAATAGGGTTCTTATAAAAAAACTAACTCAAGTCAAAAGGGAAAGGGGTAAGACTTGAGTTCACACAACTCGCAATGTATAGAAACATGTCTTTTGAGTTCACCAACTCAAACTATCACTAATTGGAAACCATACCAAGGCAAATTTCCTCATACTTTCCTACTTCTAGGACTTTCGGAACGAGTCATATATCCTTGTATCATACTTTGACATACGAAATGGATTTAGATTCAAGGTGCTTCCCACATAAATCGTTGCTTCCCATGGCACCTCTGCTTATCTCAAGCCTTTTACCTATAGGCTCCATTCATACATCGAGAGTCAAATCTGCCAAAGTAATGATGCATACATCCCATAGAATCTCTGCATGAGCATCAACACTTGCGACAACACAAATAAGGGTTGTTTCTGACTATGTGATTAAATATACAAAACATGATCGTATTCAACAATCACAAAGCGGACACATTCACCTTAATTATAAAAAACACAAAACCATACATGTTCCATACAATGCACACTCAAAACTATGGTAACCATCCATCCATGACATGCAGTATTAGCTCCTAATTTCGACGCCTACTTGATTTCAAGAAATATTGATTTAAGGATGTTCTTTAGAAGAGTTAAAAGGCTTTAACTAAATCTTGATAAAGAGGCCTGAGTCGAAGACAGGCATGGAAAGCAAAGATGTGGACTTAGAATATTTTCTAAGTATAGGAAATGTATTTCGACCGAATGTCCATGAGGGCGTTCGACACGCAGTAGTTGAGATTCAATATTGGAGGGAAACTTATGGTTCTTTCAAATTTGAAATAGGAAAAGTGGTGCATATTAGAGGTTCAAGACATGCAAAGCCCCAAGTGGCATATTTTTAGGAGTAAACTACCAAAAGCAGTTATCTTCGACTAGTATAAATAATGTAGCTCTAGTGTAAGGATGGGGGTGAATCATATTGTACAAGTTACTCCATAAACACTCAAAGTACCCGTGTGTAGAGAAATGAGTGAAGACAAGAATTTATGTGATGAGATCACCACCATATTGCATTTAAATGCAATTTCTATTCAAGTTTTTACTTTGAAGTTATTTACTTTGCATTTCTTTACTTTCAAGCAAGTTTACTCTTTAGCAATTTATTATTTCCTTTACTTGCTTTCCTTTACATTTTCTTGCAATTCACCTTCCATTGCATTTTACTTTTGACTTCAATTACTTTGAGCCTTGTTTGCTTTATTTTCTCTTTTTACCAAAACACTTCATAAAGTCTGTCGAAGAATTCATGACATTTTCACTAAAAAAACAACTAAAACCAATTATAGCACATGTCCTAGGATCAATCTGGCCGATCCTGTGAGTAATTGAGAACATCTTGGTGTTTTTAGAGGACCAACGGTTGTTTACTATGTTTCAGGGTAAACACAAACCTAGGTATCATATTGCATGAATGTCACCTTCTAGTGTTATCTAAATCATATTTGTAACATATTCATCTTTCTAATCCATTTGTCTAGTTATAGGCCTAGGTTTCCTCACTCATCTCCATAGTGTTTTAAGCATGTTATCACACAATCAAAACATCCAAACCATTGTTCATATGTCATACATGTAACACATATAATAACATAACATAAACATTTCACATAAGACATAATACAATTACAATAAATGGGACTTTTAGAGTCAAGTTCCTCACCAAATAGTACTTTCAGAACAAAGGTCCCTCACCAAATATCAAACCATTCACATGGTGTTCATCATAACGGTAGATGTTCACCTTCACCCGTTCATATTTTATTCCGCATTCATTTAAATTCAATACTATTCAATCAATCAATCATCTATGGAATAGATTTCCAACGCTTCCGATTATGCCTCAATCCGAGTTACGGTTCACAAGTTATGGAGAAAATAAGAAACAGGAAAACGAAACTATGTCATGGTCGCCTAGTGAGGTTGGCTCGCTTTTGGTTCGCACGGCGAATCCAAGGCGAGGTACAAATAGAATTTTTTTGCAACATGGTTGTAACACCCTTTTTACCCCCACAACATAATAATACAAAATTATTCAATAAAATTAGAGTCATCAACATAAAGGATATCACATTTCATCAAAACATCAATAAAACTCATTACTTGTGTCTTATCCCGTAACACGAGTTACAACATTTATCATAATTAAAAACAAAACATCATTTATACGCAGCGGGTCATCATTCGACAACTTAGTCAACATAATACGAAAATTCAATGGTTAATTCAAAACATCATCATCATGTATTAAAACAGACAAAAACCAACAAAAATTCAAGTGTTCCCGATGTTACACGCCACAGAGCAGGATACCACCCTAGACTCTATAAACGACAAAAGGACATACACTCCAAGCTACGTCCAAGCACCAAGCTATTCTTGAGTATCTACAGGATGACATAATAAACCATCACCAAAGGCAGGCAGGGTGAGTAAATTCACATTCAATATAAATAATATAAAGAAGAAATTATAAGACAACATGCACCAATTGATCAATTACGTCAAGTCTCACCCATATACAACAAAACCAATCACATCATCACAAAAACAAATACAATCATGTTATGCCACCAAGAATGAAAAGCAATCCTCATAATATGCATGTGGTACCGAAACATCATCATGGATGGACACTGACCATCAACCATCCACAAGGGAGCACAACCTAAGCAACATATCACTTCAATCCACACAATGAGATTGAAGCTACCACTGGACCGAAGCCCCAACATAAGTATGCCATAAATGCAAGACGCAATACAACCATGCATCGTCAAAACACAATAACTATTGCATTTGCATTCATCATCATTCCTTATTCATCATTCACTCATCTAATATCTTGCCTACTCATATCATCATTGATACATGTCATCATGATACAACATAATCGTCTAAACATCATTTCATTACAAATTTGTACCTATTTATCATTTATATCATGGCAAGAATTCACAACAACATCATAGCAACTTAATACAACAAAACATGTCATTTAAAGTTATTTGGAAAAAGAAAATATTTTTCAAAAAGTTCCAGGTCTAGCTAAGCTGGTATGGCTCTTGCTAAGTGAGTTGGTCTCGGGTTGCAGGATTCTCAGAATTTCATTCGCTTTCTAAGCGAGCACCCGCTCTCTAAGCGAGACAGTGATTTTTGGCAAAAACCCTGCGATTTTCAACACGACTCAGCTGCGACAAACTTCATCCAAAACCATCATTTAACAACAACAAAAACACAGAATTCATTCTTACAACCTGTTATCATCATATATTCATCAACTACAACATCTAACAACAATAATTCATCAAACTCTCCCAATAATCCTCCTAACCCTAAGGTTTCCCTAAAAATCCCCTTTCTTATAAGACTTGCCTCTACATTATAGACATTGAATAGAAATTACTCCCTATACCTTAGTCAATTGAGCTCTTCGATCACTTCTTGAACAATCTCTAACCTAAGCCTCCTTGTTCTTTAGAGCAACTATCTCAATCTTCACAAATATGAATTATGAGAAAACTATTTGTATTACATAAAAAACAAAGTTACCCCTAAGACCTCAAACTCTTTATTTTATTTTAATAATAATATTTAGATAATATCCAATTATTCTAATATCACTATTTAAATAAAATAATTTCACCACAACACCACAAACTACCACATAATTGCCAAATTATCATAATAATTAAATAAATAAATAAATTATGAAATCGGGGCATTACAACTCTCCCCCACTTTAGGAATTTCCGTCCTTGAAAATGTTACCTGAAACAAACAGAGTCGTATACGACTCCTTCATCTGATCTTCATGTTCCCAAGTTCAACGTTCACCTGTTGGTCCACCCCACAATACCTTTATCAAGGAAATCTCTTTTCCTCGTAACTGCTTCATTTCTCGGCCATCTATCCGCAGTGGTAATGCCTTAACAATCAGATTATCTCTTGCCTTCACGTCATCCATCTGAATCACATGTGATGGATCGCACACATACTTCCTCAATTGCGACACATGGAACACATTATGCAAATTCACAAGCGACAGTGGTAACACAATCTGATATGTTACTGCTTTGATCCTTTGCAAAATCTGATACGGACCAACAAAACACAGAGTGAGCTTTCTAGACTTCAAAGCTCTTCTGACACCAGTCACCAGAGTAACTCTCAAGAACACATGGTCTCCCTCTTGGAAATCAAGAGTTTTCCTCCTTTTATTTTTCAGAACATGTTGACTTAAGTTAATTTTGGTATCAATCCAAGTTATTAGTTAAGTTCTTGTTCTTTTATATTTTTTTTTGTGATAATTGATATCTTATCATATAACACTAATATAATCCAATATAAGCAAAACTCATATAACATAAAAAAAAAACTTCATTTATTCACGCAACTAAACCATTACAACATTGAACCAAATCAGTTACAATTACATAAGTTACAAACTGAACTAAGTAGCAAAACTAAGAAGCATTACATTGAACTAAGAAGCAAATGAACACAGAGACAAATTAACGCAAATAAAATATAATTCATCTTCTTTGTTAACCCATCAAACTTTTTCTCCATGTCTTCCATCTTGCTTGTAATATCTCTCTAAATTCTACTCATCAGTTCAACTGCTCCTACATCCGAGTAGTCAAAAAACTCATCATCCCAATGAAATGCGTTGCAATATTCACCTTTACCCCAAAACTTACACTTCCAGTATTTTCTCATAGGGTTTGAAACCGATTTTGAAACATACAAATTCATGGAGACATTGTGGCCACATTTGGGAGTTACTCTACCATTTGAAGAAGAGCTTGAGTTAGACTAAAAAGGCTGAGTCATGTTACCGAATTTCATTGAGGAACAAGAAAAAAATGCAATACGAAAACACGACAAAGACGATGAAGAAGAAGAAAGTTTAGAGAAAGATAGATGGGATGAAGAAGATGAAGGGAACGAAGAAGAAAATAGGTTAGGACAAGAGATATGGGTTTTGTTAAGAAAACAACTAAGGGTATAAATGTCCTTGCACACGCTCATTAAATGATATGGAATTACTTTTCATTAAAAAAAATAGTTGCCACATCATTATTTTTGATGATGTGGCCAGATAAAGGTCTAAATGCGAACTTTTGAAATTTGTTAAGGCCAACCTTATAACTTTTTTTTCGCAGGGGGATTTTTCAAAACACCCCCATATGACAGGGGTGAAAATAGGTATTAATCCTATTTTGTATCATGTCAGAAATTTTACCATCATATTTCATTTTCATTAAAGACATTGCTTCATTTTTTTCAACAATGATAGGGTGATAATTCTTCCATAACATCTCAGTTTACTAGACTATTCTTTCACAAATGATGAGAATACGACGAAAATATGAAATTGAAAGGTTAAGGCTAAGAATGAACATGAAATCAGAGACTGGAATGAGAGTGAACACTTTAGAGAAAGAATATGAACATGAGAGATTGAAGATTTCATATTATTATGATTTAGAAAACGAGAATGGAAACTTATGCTTGAGACGTGAGAGCAACATATGAGATTAGGGTTCTTCGTAGGTTATGCACTGGGTGATGTGGTAGGCACGTGGTGGCTGACATGAGTGAGTGAGTGAGTTGCAAAGAAAATCATAGCTCTCTATGTAGAGGAGAAAGAAGAAAAATTTCAATTATCTATTTAGAGTTTTCCAATTTTTACGAAACTTTTTTTAAGTATGTTTCTGAAAAATACGAACATTCAATATATAAATATATTTGAGGATGAAAATTTAACAAGAAAATATTTATGCCTATTCTTTCTAAGTTGTAGCATAAAATAAAATTTATTATCCATTTAAGCGATGATTTTTCAATCGTTACTTATTCTTCTGTTGTTTAATGTAAAAATTGTTGTAATGATTTTTTAATAACAAAGATTCTCGTAAAAGCGAAAAGAATGTAACAATAATCTTTCTTGATCATAAATAATCATAAGTCTGTCTTATTCTCGACATTGCCAAAAATTTATGTTTGACGTAAATCAATGTAAGGAATGAAAATTTTAATCTATTCTAATTTCTTAAGTTTGTCACCTGAAATTTCTAGTTTTTATTTTTTTCAATGGTTTCTTTTACTTATTATATTAAATTTGTTTTATATATATATATATATATATATATATATATATATATATATATATATATATATATATATATATATATATATATATATATATATATATATATATATAACTTTTTAAAAAAATTGGTAAACTTAAGTCTTTGAAAATCATAAATTACCTACTTTCACCTCCAATTTGAACAAATTATTATATCAATTTCAATTTCAATTTGAATTATTTTTATAACTACTTTCAATAGTATTATATAACATTGTGTGGATGGTCAAAGTTATCCAATGAACACCCCTTCCTATGTCTACATGATCAAAGCACATTTGCAAACACCAAGATTTGTTTCTTAGGTTAATATTTGATTATTATTCTAAATTTGGCCAGCATTAACCATACTATAATTGTTTTCTTCTCACTTTACCTCTATGCTTATGATTAAGACAAAGAATCTTAGTGGAGTCAACAAATTAAAGTAAATCTCATCCTAAAATGAGAATTAAATATGGAACTAAACCTAGAAGTTTGCAAACTTTTTAAAGTTATTCAACAAGTAGATACATAGAAAGATGGTTTACACATGTGTCATCACTCCAATTCAAACAAGTGTGTTCTCCACTCTCCTTTTTAATATTTTTAATACAACCAAAGAAAAACAATGTAATGTAAAGTTTATAGGCATAAAAAAATGTAGGGTACGAGAAATTGTATGTGACACACGTGGTTCACTTGAGAAACAGCCACTTGAAAATTATTAATTTGTTTAATTTAAGGATTGGTTTGTAAAAAATGTCAATGTGCACTTTCAATTCATTGGCTTTGAGATATAGCTCTTGTTATTCATCAAAAAAGAAAATGTTAATATTGGAGCATTGCTAAATGTCAAAAGGCATTGCTTTACTTGGAGTCAACTGATTTAGTGTCTCTCCATGCATTCCTTTGGTCCACAAAGAGACAGGGGCAAAGTTTAAAAAAAAAAAAAAAAAAATCTAGACAAAGATATGTTTCTACTATATTAAGAGTTTCTCATTAAATAATAATAACAATTTTGTAGAATTAAATTAAGTCAAATTTAAATGTTAAGAAGATACATGACTGTTGTTGAAGATAGGTTATCATATACAATCTAAAATTTTATATGTTTAAATTATAGTTTAAAAAATCTCATAAAATATTTATCAAAATTAAACCACAACAAAATAGAATATTTAATTATATTATCAAAATTAAATCGTGAATATTACACAAGATTTTCAAAATTTTAATATGACTATGTTAAGATATTAAAGAATAGCAAATTTATGATCTTCTAGACTATTATCCAAATATTCAGTTATGAGTGTGGAAAAATAGTTTAGGGTTAATAGTTATTTTGTCTTTTGTCATTTTGGCGAAATTTGTAAAATTTCTCTGTAAAAAAAAGTTTAGATTCTCATCATATCATTTGAAATTTTATTGTTTTAGTCATTCATTAAATCAATTCACGTTCAAATCTGACGTGGCCTTGTCATTGTGTATTCCTATTGCCCAAGTGTCATTTTCACGTGTAAATTAAATTAGATTAAGGATAGAAAACCATATTTAAGTAATCTGTCCCAATTCCTTATTTCATCATCATGTCCTTTGTCTTCTACCTCCTCTTTCTTCTACCTTCATTGTTGTCTCCCTCATTTGAGGTTCCATCCGCAGACATTCTTCCTCATACCTCAAATCCTGTGTGTATTCTTCGTTATTCTTCCTTCAATGGCCGAAAGTTCCAACATAAGCATGTCCTCTAATGGTAGAAACACTCCCAGATGTGGCCACAGGTTTGCAATGAACGTGTTCGTGTCAAAGTCTGCTGCAAATCCTGGTAGAATGTATTGGAAGTGCAAATTTTGGGGGAAAGAAGAAGACTGCAAGTTATTTTATTGGGATGATGAATACTTTGGAGTTATTGATAGGAAGAGAACCAAGGAAGATGATGATGGGTGCGTTAGATGTCATGATACATTAGAGTATTTGAGAAAATTTGGAAACGATTTTGGGAAAGAATTTGGAAGAGAATTTGGGTCAAAAATGTGTTCCAAGGAGATGGAAGATTTGAAGAATAAGTTAGAGAGCACAAGGAAGAAGTTGGCTTTTATTGTTGGAGTAATTATTTGTTATTGGGTTTATCTTATCATAGTCTTAGCAACCAGATAATTGTAATGTATTAGGTGTTGTTTATGTAGAATGATTGTTGTATTTTGATGACTTGTGTCTTAAAGAATGTTGTATTCTATGTAAGACATATTGGTTGATTTTAATTGAATGAAATCAAAGCTTCTGGTTACAAAAATGAAACAAATTGCAACTATAAACAAAATAATTGATTGTTCCAACTAGTACTTCCATAGATAATTAAGATTCCATAAGCATAATGCCAATACAAATCACAAAACAAAATGATGGTACAACCATGTTGTTCCAAATTACAAAACAAAATGACATATTGTGCATAAGTCTTATTGCTCCAACTTACAAAACAAAATGAAAATACAACATTCAAAATGACAGTACAACAAACATCATGACAATACATATTATTGGGTCAGGTTCTTAGAGACTTCGTCATATGACTTCATCATGCGCACACATGTCCCTAGTTTGGGGTCTACTTGGCTAGTAGGAGTAGCAGGTGTATCGGGAACAGGTGGATCCTCAATTTCCAATGGTGCATCAGCTGTTGAATATGGACCATGGCATTTGGCTTGCCTGAAGAGTGTTTTTAGCCTATCACTTCTCCTTGTAGTTGGTTGTGTTTTCTTCCTTGAAATATTCAACTTTTCAATTCTCTTCTTCTTTGGTGTAGGATTAATTCGTTGAGAATTGAGTTTTTTGTGGTTGATATGTGACTTCAATCGGAAGTGCCTATGAAGAAACCAAGTCTTCAATGATGTCATCAATTTCTTGATC
Source organism: Lathyrus aphaca (assembly GCA_963966055.1). Lineage (NCBI taxonomy): Eukaryota > Viridiplantae > Streptophyta > Magnoliopsida > Fabales > Fabaceae > Lathyrus > Lathyrus aphaca. Next base: position 538,377,767 of record OZ014522.1, on the reverse strand, counting down.
ATAGAAAGGATCCTCAATAGTTTTATCCAGCAGCTTCATTAGGGTCAACAACTTGATTAGGTTCATTAGGTTCAATAGTTGGTTCATCAGCTTCATTAGGATCGGCATCTTCATTATGGTCAGTAGCTTCATTATGGTTAGTAGCTTCATTAGGATCATTAACTTTCTTGGTTTTTGAAGTCTCACCCTTAGTTCTGGGTGTCTTTCTCTGTACATAGACAATGACAAACCAAATAAAGTGCTCAACTAGGACAAAGAATTAGTCATAGTAATAAACAAGAATTCAAATGATATTATACCTTTCTCTTTAATGCATTAGTGTCTCGTATTGTAATTTTGCATTTCCTTTAAGTGTGCCTATTTTTATCATACTTTGTGCACCTATAATTAATACCAGCCCTTTTCATCCTTGAACCAGTTTCATCATGCTCCATCCACCTTAACTTTTTTTGTCTTACCAAGACCCTTCTTAAACATTGGTGGTAACATGTCCTTAATTTCTACTTCTGGCCACATGTATTTCCCATTGATTGGGCAAACATTATTTACATAACACAATTTATATGCCTCTTTCTTGTAACATTCATCATCATACAATTCTAGATTTAGAGATTGATACCACATTGTGTCGCTCCCGATATTTTCATCCTAGTACAAACGCGAAAGAGACGCGAAAAAGAAGAAGAGTCTTCAGTCAAGAATTTTTATCCCAAGGAAAGGGAAAGGTAATGTAGCACAAACCCAGAGAAAAGGAAATAATGAGGTCTTGCGAACCAGAGAAAACATGTAAGGGAGTCAGTTACGTGAAGGGAAGGTATTAGCACCCATTCACGTCTTTCGTACTCGACGGAATCCACGCTTGCTTGTACTGCTCAAAGGGTGTTGATTTGCTTCATCTGCTGCTAAACTGGAACACAGGAAAGAACAGGAACGGAAAGAGAATGATAAGCAATGTAGGGAAAAGAAATAATTGTGCTCGAATGGGCCATACCCCATTGCCTACGTATCTCAATGGGTATGAGAATCAGAGCGGCGTAGTTCCCCTAACCTAGGATGAAAATTTGTTTATTTTTGTGATTTTTATGATGACGTTGCCAAAGTTCTAACTTAGGTATTGCAGGCTCACTGAATCGAGTGCGTTACTATATTATTATTGAACTGAAATGACAAGTCAAAGCATCCGCAAAGGAGCATGAGGTGAGAAGAGAAAACATGTTGTTAGTTTATTGTCTTTTAACAAAAGTAGATTGATTATGTGTTTGTCATGTGCACAACACTAAAGACTATGATACATGATTGAATACTTTACAAGGTCGCTCCCAATGGAACGTTTGTAAAGCACTCTAGAATAGTGAAGGAGACCCCCATTAATCATTTCCTATATAGCTTAAGGCTCGTGGCACACTATGCACACTCTTGTTATTAAGTGTTTTTGCTTTTCTTTGAAGGAAGAAAAGAGACTCAATAATCCTATGGTTGAGGATTTCTAATCCTAAAATAAGAGAGAAAAAGAGAGGAAGAGGTAACATAACTCACTTCAAGGATTGAAGTTGAGTTAGGAACCTAAAAGGATAGAAAGAGGTTACTTGTCAAATAAGCATCAATATACTTTTCACAAACACAAGTTGAAAGCTTAAAAGAGACAAGGGAAGAGGTTATATATGGATGCACATCCACACACTTGACTTACCATTAGCCCCTGAAAGTGTTAGCAAAACAATACACAAGTAAAGGAATAAGGGGAAAAGAACAATGAAAGTTCTAATACAAGTCCTAAAATGAGATAAGGGTTCAAACTAAGTCTAATTCTAATGATGAAGGTACCTAAGGGTTAAATGACTTCAAAAGTCAGTAGCTACATGTTATAGGTCTCTAAGGATGCTATGGTACCTCACAAGTCCAAACTATGTCAAATTATGTACATAGAGTTCACATAAGTTCACACGAATGCAAGTTGAATATAGTTGATGAATGATGAATGTTTATGTAAGATGAACATGTATTAATGCATTGATGAAAGTTCAAAGTCAGTAGCATATGTTAATTATAAATGTCTTATTATGTCGATGAATGAGTATACAAAATATAACGCCCCAAAAATCTAAATTAATCATTTCTTTATTTATTTAATTTAGAAAGAATTAAGTAGTTTTAGTGATTTTTGGAGAATATTGGAGCAAGAGATTATTTTTAAATAATTTAATAGAATGAATAGTCATGTATTATTTAGACTATTATTATTATCATTAAAAATAATAAGAAAAGGACAAGGTGGTCATAAAAGAAAAGAAGTAAGGATAGGATTGAAAGTTCATAAACTGGGATATTTGTCTAAAGAGGATAAGACCGATCATTTGTCTAACTTATCATGTTTTTGTGAGGAAGAACTCTAAAGAAAATAAGAGAAAGAGGAAGCCCTAGGATCTTGAAGAATTTTTTAACAATCTTAGAGAAGGAGGAAAGCTACAGATTTTTCTCTAAGGTATGGGAAGATTTTCACCTTTTACTATAATTGTATGTTGTTTGGATTATGAATATGATAGAGTTTTATGGTTTGGATAATTTGAGTGGTTTGGTGGTTAGAATGTGTGAGATAAGTATGTGTTGATGAAATAAAATGAAATAGGATGATATGTGTTAATGTATGTGTAAATGGTGGTTTATTTGATGCATTTTCGTACATGAAAAATTGGAAAAATTGGGTTTTTTGGGTTTGAGCCGTAGCAGGAAATTCTGCATTGGGAGAAAGAATTTTTTTTGGTGCAGGCTTCCTGACACGGTCGTGTCATAGGACACGGGCGGCCGTGTCAGACAACTGTTTCTGCTATATTTTTCAGTTTTGGTTTCTGAGTGCAGGTTTTTTGACACGGGCGGCCGTGTCAGGCGGCTGTTTTTGTTGTTTTTGATGTTTTTTCGTGTTGATTTTTACTGTCTTGTTGTTTTGTTGTTGTATTGATGATAAAACATGATTATATGATGATTATCGATGAAATAAAACGAGTGATGTGAGACATTTTCCAGTTCTGAATTTTTAGAAAAAGTTGAATTGGTTTTTAGGAGAATTTAGCATCATTGCATTTCATAGCATATTATGTTGGGACTTCGATTCATTGGTAGCTTCAATTCCATTGTGCGAATTGAAGTGATATGTTGATTATGTTGTGCTCCTTTTGGATGGTTGATGGCCAGTGTCCATCCATGGAGATTGGTACCACATGCATTCTTTTCATTTCATTCTAGTTGACATTGCATATGAATGATGTAGATGTGATTGTGTTGTGAAAATTTGTTGATGATACCATGACGTTGTTGTTGTTATTTTCCATGTCAATATATTATTATAATGAATTATGATTTTCTCACCCTGCCTGCTTGAAAACGTTGTCTCTTATGTGGGTAACTTGCAGATAACCAAGAATAGACTTACGGTGCTGGAAGATTTATTGATGATACCATGAAATTGTTGTGTGTTGTATGAATTGTAAAGATTGATGGTGTGTTGTTATGTCTTATTGGTGGTTGCATATACTTAGTGAAGGGTAGTGGAATTGTGATGTAGATTGGTGTGTCGAGTAAAAGGAATTATATTATTTTTATTTAATATAAGTTTAATGATTATATTAATATAGTGAAATAATTTAATTAGTGGAATATTAAGTGGAAAGGGCATTATTGTGATTAGATGAAAGGTTAGTGAGGGCAAGATGGGTATTCCAATATTAGGGGTCTAAGGGTTATGTTGGAGATTTTGAGAAAGGGAGAAATACAGCTCGTAAAACTGATCGTGGAATTGAGAAAAGTGTGAACAGAAGAAAGGAATAGGGAGCTAGGGCAAGAGATAAAGAAAGAGAATCTTGGCAAGAGAGAAATCATTCGTCGAATCAAGGTAAGGGTGGGATTTCTTTCATCTCTTAAGAGTAATCTGATATGAATATTAAAGTAGATATCCTTAAGTATGATACTGGGATTGTGGGGTTTAGGAAATTGATAAGTGTTGTAAGTAATTGTGAAGTTAAATTACATTATGTGTGATTGTGTGTTGGAATTGTGATGTTGAATGATGAATTATTCTTGTGGATTATGGTGTGAAAAATATGAGTGTAACACTGTTAAAATTGAGCTTTGGTGGAAGGAAATCGCATGGAAAAGTTGCAGAAATCATAGGCTGAAATAACAGAGAACTTCTGCAGAAATCGTCATTCCCGCTTAGCGCGATGTAGCGCGCTTAACGCAATGTTGAGAAATTTTGCCTCTTCCAGGAAAAGGCGAGCACACTTAGCGTGGTCTGGAACCAAAAATAATTATTTAATCATCCAAAAATTCCAGAAATCATTTGTTTTATATCCCATTGGTCTTGTTTTGATGTGGTAGTTTTAGGAGCGTGTATTGATAGGTTATATGCGTGTTTCATGGGATATTAAGTATGATGATAGAAAGACGTGATTTAATATATATATATATATATATATATATATATATATATATATATATATATATATATATATATATATATATATATATGTGTGTGTGTGTGTGTGTGTGTTGCACCCCAAAATTTGCCCTCACAATACAAGACTTTGTGTTCTAAGAAGGTTCACAAGGTTCACAAGTTCCACAATGCTTTCAAAACCTTTCATGAGGTTCATGAAGTCTACAAGCCACTTTATGAAGGTTCACAAGGTTCACAAGCTTCTCAAACATTTACAAGACCTTTCATGAGGTTCATGAAGTCTACAAGTCACTTCTTGAAGGTTCACAAGGTTCACAAGGTTCACAATACCTCCCATAAGGTTCACAAGACATTTTATGATGGTTCACAAGGTTCACAAGGTTCACAATTGGCCAGAAGAGTTGACAATTCCCTCAGACAATGCACCTCCTAAGCAGTGCATCCAAAACTAGGGTTTGACTTTAATCAGGCTAAATGAACTTCCAAGACTTCAAGTGAGCTTCATAATATCTTATATGTGTTTAAGAACCCCCATGACAAGTTTCAAGACTTTTCTCAAAAGTTTGCTCAGTCAGATGATCAGATAAGTCAAAATCAGTCAATGCAGTTAAAAAGTCAAACTGAGGTCAACTGTGGTCAAACCAAAGTCAAACTTCATGATTTTTTGCCAACATCAAGTATATGAAGTAAAATTCATCATTTGATCAAGGGTTGATCATGATTCATCAAAGAGATTCCAGATCATCAAGAATCAGGAGTTTCTAAATTAGGGTTTCCTTAGTAAAAGTCAACTGAACTTTGACCAGCCATAACTTTCACATACTTCATCACCAAGTCTCCACTCAAAGCTCATTCTGAAGGAAATTGAATTATCTACAACTTTGTGTCTCACAAGCCAAGCCCAAAAATGCTTCATTTGGAAGGTATGAGCTAAGACATTATAGGTCCTTTTGAAAGTCAACAAAAAGTCAACAACTTCAAAAGGGCATAACTTGAGATTGGTAAATGATATGGACATGAAACCAGTGGGGTTGTTTAGAGGACTCTTCAAGCTTTCCAAAATGTCCAAGAACACCCTCATAGCATTAAAATTGAAGGATATGTGCCTTGCAAAGTTGGGAAATTTTGAGTTGGTTTATGATGAAAAAGGAGGTCTAAAACCAATTTCTTCCAAATGGGCTTGCCAAATGATGACCCAATCCATACAACAACTTCATGCACGACCCAAACCATTAAAAATCAGAATTTTTATTATTTTATTTTTATTTATTTTGATTTAATTCATTAAAAATCATTTTAAATAAAAATAAAATATGAAAATGTAATATTTGATGGAGATTGAGTTTCTAGAAAGTCTTAAATGTTGATTGGAATTGAAGAGGAATGAAATCATAAGATTTATCCAAAAATAGCAAGCCTTCATACAAGAATATTGGATTTTTAAGGCATGATCAATATGGATCTTTTCATATCAATTTTTCCACATGATCAATCAATTTTATTGACCTAATTCAATCACCTATAAGTACTAAACATAACCCTATTGCAAAGCCACGAATTTTCTGCCTCAAAGAGTAAGTTCACAAAGTCAAAAATCCCTTCCAAAACTCATATTCGGTTTTCAATTTGCAGGACCTTTGAAGGTAAAATAAGAACATAGCAATGTTCCTTGGACCTCACTGAAGCATTATCATCACTCATATGCATCAATACCTTACTATATTGCTCAACCCGAGTTCACTTTGTTCTTGAAAATAATTTTTTCGATTTCAATAATGTGTTGCTTTTCCATGAATTTTGTTTGTTTAATATTGTTTGTGATGATATGTAGAACGTTTCTGGGCAAAGAAACCAAAGAAACCATGAGGAATCCGTGAGATGCCATATTAGGGTTTGGACCTTCAAATTAGGGTTATTTGATTCATGCGTTATAAATGAATTTGGTTGATAAAATTGGACTGTACAGGTTGCAAGGAATCCAAAAGTGTTCCCAATTTGATAAAATTGTATTGTTTGATGATAGTTTGAAATTCGTAGGTTTTAGGGTGCAGGTAAAATCGTAGGTAATATTGCAACAATTTTCGCAGCAAAATTCAATGTTCAGAGGTTGAAGATGAAGTTGGCCTGCGCACGTTTTTTCAAATTCAAATATCATGTATTATATTTTATGCAATGGTGGTGGTTTTCTGTCACAGCTGGCTGCTTGGCCCAGTGGTATGAAGCATGCGCGTATAACTTGATGGCATGTGTTCGAGACTTGGCTGCGCCATCCTTTTTCTTATTTTTTCCATATAATTGGCAGTTATATTATATTATCAGTTATTGTTGGATAACTAACAGGTTCGCTCATCTAGCTTGGTTGGTAATGTGCACATGCGTTTGGTTGAAAGGTCCTGGGTTCAATCCTCCCCCAGGCCTTTTGCTTCCATTTATTTTTCTGATTTTTTCCAGGCATTGCATAAAACTGATTCAACTCATTCTATTATCACCAATACGTGGCTGGCCTGGTGGTACATTTTGTTGCTTGCAGGCAGGATGTCCTGGGTTCAAATCCCAGCCAGGTTTGTTTTGTCATTTTATTTTATTTTATTTTGTTTTGCTTAATTTTATTTAATTGATTTAAGTTTTAATTATATATCATAAAAAAATAATTCTATAAAATGATTATTCAATGTTTTTTTCTAATTATTTTGTAATTCAAAAATTATTTTCTTTATTATGTAATTAAATTGTAATATATGTTTATTTATTAATTTTGTATATTATAAACCCTAAAAAATATTTTCTAAAACCTAACTTTATAAAAACCCTAATTTATTTTTCTAAACAAATGTTAAAACCTAATTTAATTTTTCTAACTTTATTTTTGTAAATATAATATTTAGTATAGTTAAATTTTATAATTATTATGTACATATTTATTTAATATAATTAATCTTAGTAAATACAATTATAATCAAATTTTTTATAATAGGTAATTATTTCTATAATTTTGTTCATAATCCAAATTTTATTCTTTTAAAAAAATATATATGGTTAAAAAATAATTAAATTTATGCTAATATATGGTAATTGTAATTTTTATGTTTATATTTTATAATTAAGTTGCTCTTATTTCCTTAATAATTTCTAATTCTTATTCATTATTTATTTTGCTTATTATTATTACTAATCCATTTATTTTATTATTATACTTATTATTATTATTTCACTAACCCTATTTATTTTTAATTTATTATTATTACTAACCCCTATTATATTTATTATTGCCTATTTATTTTTGCTTATTATTTATATTAATTTATTTGCTATTTATTTTAATTGCTTATTATAATTATTATGTAATTGCTCCTTGGTGTAAATTTTGTAAATATTTAATTTATTTAATTTTTTATGCTATGGTTAGTAATTTAGGGAGTGTAAACATGTATTTGTATTTAAAATCGAATTTAGATCATTTTAATTAAAGATAAATTAAATTAAACACTCACACACGTAAGTCGATTTTTAATCGCCATCTCACTTTCTAGGGTTGCCTCTCAATGTTGCCTAATCATAAGGTCAAGTGGGGTGTATAAAGCAAAGTCCCTTAAAAGAAAAGTCATCAAGTCCCTTAATGGTTGCCTTTAAAAAAAATCAAGTCCCTTTCGAATAATGATGACAAGTCCCTCCAAAAAAATGCTTAATACACCCTACAGTTGCCTTCACTAACAGATGTCCCTCACTTGTCCCTCACATCCAAGGTAATGACTACCTATTCCTTAATAATAGGGATAGTCTTACCATTTAAAGGATTCAAGAACAGAAAAGACTTAAACTTAGGGTAGGTTCCTCATAGTTACTTGCTCACTCTTCAAAACTTTTCAAACACTTCACAGATTTCAAACAATTTTCAAACACAAGTTTTTTACGCATCCGCACACGGATCATTATTAAACTCTTATGAAAATTTCTATTCACACACTTCACATTTTCAAAAACAATTCAAAGTGAGCTACGTAACTAAGAGCCCATGGATAACCATGGATGTAAAGGGTGCTAACACCTTCCCTTTACATAACCTACCCCCCGGACCCAAAAATCTTTTAAAAGGTCTTTCCTGTTCTTTTATGCCTTTCCTTTGGATAAAATAAAAGTCGGTGGCGACTCTTGCTATCCGCAACATAATTAAAGTCAGTTCTCCCACCGTGTTACAGTGTGTGTGTGTGTATGTGTTGTTGATGTCATTGTATGTTGTTGTTCATGTTGTTGCATGAGGTTGTTATTGTTATTGACATTGCATATTATCATTGAGTGCATGGCATGTGCATAGTTGTGGGATGGTGTACCAAGGTGGGGTAACAATGTCCATCCAAATTCCTTGAGGGAATAGTTGTTAGCGCAGTCAGAAAATAGGGATCGTACGTGACCATGAAATAGGGGTCGTGGGTGTGATCAAGAAATGGGGGTCATATTGGACCATGAAATAGGGGTCGAGAGTTCCGACGGGAACTGGATCATGAAACAGGGATTGTTAAATGGTACAACATGCATTGAGTTATGGTTGAGTCTCATTTACATGCTTTGATTGTTGGTGTGCATGTTGTTGAATTATAAGTTGTTGTATGTGAGTTGTGACTCTTGTTGTTGTAAAGATGTGGGATGTACTTAAATGATATATGCCTTGTATTTATTTCATTTTCTCTTTTGATTGATTTAAGTATCTCACCCTTTCTGTTTGAATGTTACCTCTACGTGGGTAACGTGCAGGTGATTAGGAGTAGTAGGGTTCGCTGTTGGTGAAGTCGGTGCACTTCACATTAGAAGAGAAGAATTTGATACGTAACTTTGGGGAGTTGGGGATGATGTTTGAATTTTTATGTTTTAAAATAAAAGACTACGTTATTATTGAAATATTATGTTTATTTTCCTTGAAAATTCTGCTGCATGATTAACTTTTGTGTTACATATAGTTTGAGCCATATTTTGGAAACAATTGTGACACTTGAATTTCATTTTATAATTTGGATACTCTGATTTTAAATTGAAATTTTTCCGGGAAAATATTTGGGTGTTACAAGGGTACTGTCGCTCCCACCAGATGAAGCCGAGTCAAATGGGGTACAGACGCGAATGGTCGGCGAAAGGGGGTGCGAGAACACACAGGAGTGAACTCACAGGGAATGAAAAGAGTCGCCAGCTAGGCATTTTTATCCCGGAGGAAAGGTAATGCTGCATAGACCTAGAAAAGATGGATAAGACGGTTGCGAACCAGAGAGACTGAGAAAGGGGGTTGGTTACAACCTGGGAAGGTATTAGCACCCAGATTGTCCGTCGTACTCGACGGGATCCACGCTTAAAAGATTTGTGTATTAAAGGGGTAGTGTCAGTGCAATCTGTGTATAAAAGAGCTGGAAAAGGATATACAGGTGTCAGTGTAAGAGAAGTGAAGTGTATAAGTGAAGTGTCAGTGTAAGAACAAAGATGAAATGCTCATGATAATGAGGCTAAAGAATAAGGCTGGAAAGAGGGGGGAATATACAGAGACTTTTGTTCGATAACCGTTAAGTTATGCCTACGTATCCTCTCGTGCAATGAGGAAGTCAGAACACCGTAGTTCGACCCAAAGAGACTGAAAGATGAATTGACTTGTGAACTGCTTGCTTGCCTATGCTCAAGTGTATGACCTGTCTGGCTCAGGTGCAAACTGTCTTGCATTAGACGGAAGAAGCAAGTTCTCGTTTGTGAGTGAAGGTGATGAGAAAAGAATCCCGAAGGAGATGATTATTGTTTGTTTTTTTTGAGTTTTCAGTCTTTTATTGCTTTTGAAAGTTTGTCATAAGTTAATGAGCTTAAGCCTAAACCAATGGATTAGTAAACTCATCACATCTTCCCTCTGATTAGGGGTAATGAGAGTACCTTAAGTGTGAAGTCAGATTCTCACACTTAATCACCTTTGGTGTAGGATTAAGATCATTAACCTACTTGTGATTATTTAGATGTTTTTGTGGTTTTTGTTTAGTGTTAAGTAATGAGGTTAAGCCATAATCAAGGATTAAACAGACTCATTACACCATCCTAATAGAAGGATAATAGATGAGAATGTTTAAGCTGAGGAAAGCTCCTCAACTTAATCCATGATTAGGGATTAAACTCATGACAAAACAAAGCCTTTATTAAGTGGATTTTAGTTAATGATATGATGATGAAGTGAGTTTTAGGGTTTGTAAGACAACTTGAGGGGGACTTGTCCATTAACACTAGGGTTAGTCCTTCTTAACCAATTAAGGAAGAATTAGAACCCTAATGCAAGGCCCAAGTTACAAGCTTGATGTCTTGATGATTATTAAGATGGATTGATTAAAGGAGTTAAGCACATTAAGGGTTTAACACTTAGGATTAAAGTTATACACTCCATCCTAATAGAAGGATGCATGCATGAACTTAATCACAAAGCCTTAAAGCCTTTAGGGTTTAGTCCCTGATTATGAGGTGAGGAGAGAAGACTCAAAGAGACACAAAGGTAAAACTAAGAGGGGAGACTAAATAAAACCCTAATCATTGTCATGCTTGGTTGTTCCTAAGGTTTGTGAGGTTAACAAGAGAAATCTTCAATGGAACCACCAGGAAGCAGATGAAAGGATCAGGAGAAGCAAAGTAACTTGCTTCATTTAAGAAGACAAGTCACTTGAGGAAAGAAAGTGAGAAGAAGAAGAATGAGCAAGCTCAATCTCAAACACATAACAAAATGCAGCAAGGATGCATGAAAGAGATGAAAAGACAATTGTGAGAAGTGAAGGCAAATTCACTTCTCAAAGTTGCTTACCACCTGAAAAGTTAATGAAAGAAATGCAATGCAATGCAAAATGGAATGAAATGGCATGATGCAAATCAAAACCAGAAGCATATATTAGATGATAATGATGCTATGAGATGCTACAAACATGAAACAAGGTATGGGGATGATCACATGAACAAATGGATGCAAATGGAGCAAGTTTAGAACCATGAACATACATGAAAAGTTATGGAATGCAAATGGCATACAACATGGCAAATACATGATGCAATGATCAAACATGCTTTTAATATGTCTTAAGATGTCTAATGAATCAAATGGATGCACAAAATGCTATGGCAAGTCATGTTATGCAAGCAAATGCAAGATGAATGCAAAAGGAAGCCCAAATTAGGGTTTATGATCAATGCATCTAACAAAAACCAAAATCAGAAGCAAACATCAAGATAAAAAATTGAAAATGCATTCAAAGGAACCCTAAACCTATACCAACTTACTGCCCAAAGGAGAGGTTCCAACTCTCAACCTAGTTAGGGTTATGAATTTCCTAAGATTTCTAGGGTTTTAGGGTACCTTAACAGGAAAAATGCCAAACAAATTGAAAATGAAAGATCAAATCATGCCAATTTAATCTCACAAACTACATGCTAAACAAAATGCAATGCAAAAAGAATCAAAGTCCAACTCTCAATGGTTAGGCAGAAATGATTTTTTGAAGTTTGGATCAAAATAATGCCTTGAAATGATTTTAATTCCATGAAAAATTCTCAAAAGACATCAAGATCAAAAAAGAAATTTGGTTTGAGGATTGGACAATGTTTCTAAATGATTATGAAGGTTTCATGAATTTTTTGGTGATTTTTAAATACCTAAAAGTATTTTTAATCAATTAATTCTCATTAATTAATTAAAAATAAACTTTTAAATGATTTAAAAATATTTTTTAATGCAAAAAATAAAAATAAAAATGTTTTTGGTTTCTGAAAATTAATAAAAGTGTATACAAAAATTTTCAGAATTTTTAAAAAGGTTTTGCTATTTTAAATTAAATGGAGAAAAGAAATGAAATAAAATGAAAAATAAAATGAAATAAAATGGAAAGTCAAACAGATCAATGGCTGGTATTCAAATGAAATGCGCGCGTGTTGACTGGCGCCAGATCCAAGGGTGGAGATTCAAACTGGCCAGATTAATTATAAACTTAATTAATTAAGGTAATGACGTGGATTGGGGTTAAGTGAAGCAATCAAGGCCATTGAAAGCACGCGGGAATGGACTAAGTCAACTCATCCAACGCTCACAATTCAAACTGGCATTAATTACAGGGATTAGCCCTAATTGTTTTCAGGTGGCCGGAGAAGACTTCCGGTCGTCTTCTCCGGTGGGAATCCCACCTGAAAATCCCTAAAATCTTCAAAACTTCACCAAAATGAAAACTAAAAGCCCAGAAATCAACCCCACACATCACTGAATCAAAACCCCTAATCAAAACTCATTTATCTTTCCTTAATCGTGTGAATCGAAACCAAAAATTTTTAGGTCAGAAACGTTTCAGAACAAGATTAAATACTCATTTCTCAACCATTTTCAAAACTAAGAACATCAGAGTGATCAGCAAAGCATGAGGAACAACTTAGAAACTTAAGAATTCATTTCTGGAAAAAAAGTTCTTGATATACCTGAGCTTTGAGCTTTCTCAGTTTGCAACTTTCTGACCCTCTCTCTTCGTGCAAACTACTCCTCTTGGTCCCCTGATGAAGTCCTGATGCTTAGAAGAAGTTTGTAGTGGCTGGTTTGGAAAATGGCAGAGGTTCTGCTCAAGGTGAGGTGAGAATCGTATTTGTGATTCTGGGAGTTTAAGGCAATGGTGATGGGTGCTTTGTGATCAGGAAAGAGTGTTGAGATTGTTTGTGAAGTTTGTTTTTGTGTTTGAGGCTTGTACTGGCTGTTTCGAAGGCTCTTGCAAGATGAGGTGAAAATGAGAATGCTGAGTTATGGAGTGTTTCAGGCTTTTGTTGTAGTTGCTTTGGCCTGCTTTTGGCTTGCATAAACAAGTGGGATTGGTCAGAAGATGTGATGTGTGCTTTTGTGATAGGTATGGGTCCTTTTGCCAAAATGTCAAAGTTGGTGTAAGAGAAGTATGGGCTACTTTCTAGCCAAGTACAAAAGTGTGTTCTGCGCAGCATGATGTGGGGAAAGGCCTAGGATGGTTCAACAAGCTAGCAAGCAAGTGGGCTATGTCTTATGATGAGTTTTGCAACTTGCCTTGCCTTTGATTCTTATGAAAAATCTTGATCTATAGGCCACAAAAGTGAGAAGTTTCTTGGCCCATTCTGATTTTTAGGTCTTGCATGATCATGTTGTGAAGTTCAGAAGTCCATTTGATGACTGAATTTGCCTTGAGAAGTGAATTTGCAACTTTGCCTCTTTGGTGAAAAACTTCAAATTTTGTGATTTTTGCCAACTTTGACAAGCCATAACTTTTGATCCAAAATGAATTAAGTCATGTTCTTGTACTTTTTGAAAAGGGAATGATCCATTCTACAACTTTCATGACCAAAGTTTTTCATTTGAAGCTTTTTTGAATCAAAAAGTAAAGGTTGAAAAAGTTGCCTAAAATGGCAATTTCATTAAAAGTCAAACTTGCCCAAAAAGTCAACTTTGCAAAAGACTTGAAATTATTGAATTTTGTGAACTTCCAACATCTTCCATGATCAAATAAAGATCATATACAATCAAAATGATGAAGAACACCCTTTGGTTGGGTTATTGAGGGCTTCAGATGCCCTGATTTTGCACTGACTTGCTTGAAAAGTCAACTCTTGATCAGATGACTTCCCCATGGAATTTCTTCATGAAACTTGATATGCATAATCCCTATACCATATAGAGACCAATGGAAACAAGAATGACCAAAAAATTTGGATTTATGGCCTTTGAAACCAAAACCCTAATTTCAGGTCATCTGTGCAGTTAAACCTGGCTCTGCTTCCACACCATTTTCAGTTCTTGTGATTTTTGACATTCTTGACTTTGAGAGGATATAATATGATACTTGAACACACATGGACCCCTTTGAAGTGATTGATGACCCTTGGAGTGGCTCAAGAGGCTCTTGGGTTGCTCAGATCACAAACCCTAGATGCAGATGACTTTGAACCAATGCAGTGAATCAAAAATGAGGTATGAGATGCTTTGATTGAGTTTATGCATATGAAATGATCACAAGCCATGGTGTGAATGGGTGAGGGAAAATTTGGGGTGTTTACAGCTTCCCCTATTCAAACATGAGTTAGCTGTGCAGGATGTAAGCGACGGCTTAACAGGCAAACAAGATAACTTGTGGTTGAATACCAAAGACAGTCCAAAATTTGCACTCACAGAATGAAGAAGAAAAGGGATATAGATTGTAAAAGGAAAATAAAGTATATTGTAAAGTATGGGCGACGGAGGACGACCGTCAAGCAGAGGACGACTGCTGGGTAAAGAGCAATGACGGGGACGGCCGACATGCTGGGAAAAGTGCGGAAAATAAAGCAATGACGGGGACGGCCGACATGCTGGGGATAAAAAGAATTATGATGGGGACGGCCATCAAGTAAAGCTGTAAAATTCTCTGGGGATTAATGAAACATGACGGGGACGGCCATCAAGTTCATAAAGTAAAGTAACCAACGATGGGGACGACCATCGGGCTAAAAAAAGGTAAAGGGACCACGACGGGGACGGCCGTCGGGTTAAAGAATCAATGAAATAAACAGATGATGAGGTACGGTCATCAAAGGTGAAGGACGATCACCTAGCAGGGGACGGCTGCTCTGTTGGGTATAAGATGAGGGACGGTCATCTAAGGTGGAGGACGACCACCTGGCAGGGTACGGCTGCCGAAAATATCGCGACATAGGACGAATGCCGGATAAAAGGTCAACGATGGGGACGGCCATCGGATGAGCATGATGGAGGACGACCATCAAGAGGTGGAGGACGACCACCTAGCAGGGGACGGCTGCTCTCAAGGTTTGTCATGACATAGGACGAATGTCAGATAACCAAAATCAACAATGGGGACGGCCATTGGATAAAATGATGAAAGACGATCATCAAAAGGTGGAGGACGACCACCTAGCAGGGGACGACTGCTAAATATCACGACATAGGACGAATGTCGGATAGAAGATCAACGATGGGGACGGCCATCGGATGAGCATGATGAAGGACGATCATCAAGAGGTGGAGGACGACCACCTAGCAGGGGACGGCTGCTCTCAGGGTTTATCATGACATAGGACGAATGTCAGATAAAAAGAAAATTGCTTTGCAGGAGATTTACTGGGGAATGGTAAACACGGACGAGTGTTTACATCCAAGAAATAAAGGTATAAGTGTTTTGACGTTGTGTATAGATTAAAGATGCGGACGAGCATCCTTAAGACTACGATACGGACGAGTATCGGGTAGAAACAAATACCGACACATGTTCAGAGATGATGATACGGACGAGTATCAACTGGTTTAACAGAGAACACGGACGAGTGTTGATTCTGAGGAGACTCTTCTGGGGAATAGTAGACACGGACGAGTGTCTATACTCAAGAAGACAAGAGTGTTTGACACAGTGTATGGATTAAAGATGCGGACGAGCATCCTTAAGACTATGATACGGACGAGTATCAGGTAGAAACAAACGCTCGACGCATGTTCTGAGATAATGGTACGGACGAGTACCAACTGGTTAACAAAGAACATGGACTAGTGCTGAATCTGCGGGGATATAGGTGGTATATACAAGATACAAACGAGTATCTGTATGAGTGTGAGTGGTGTATACAAGATACAGACGAGTATCTGTATGAGTAACAAGTATGAGTGGTGTATAGATGAGTATTTAACTTGTCGGGGAGAGTGACACGGACGAGTGTCAAGAGGTATATTATAAACAAGTATATGTTTTACAAAGTGTTTAGGTTACTGTGCTGGGGCAGGTGACACGGACGAGTGTCAAGAAAGTTGTATATACATGTATCTGTGAATGCAAAGGGGACGCTTCGGTCTTCTGCTGGGGATATGACACGGACGGGTGCCACAAGGAGTATGTGCTGATGTTTTGTGAATGTGAGGCAACTGCTTTAGCTTTAACTCTCCGCTGGGGAATTTGTGGGAGTTTTCTGTATATTGTTGACGGATTGTCAACATTCACAAGTGTTTGATTCAAAACATGGCTTATGATTATGCAATATGTTGGATTTTTGCCGTAATGCTCCATGTTAGACGGAATGCTACGCTTTGTGGGTGAATATGATGTGAATGCTATGATTATGCAGAGATACCCAACCGGGATGCGGATCCCGTTGCCGTGAAGATCTTTGGTCGATCAGTTTGAAATGACCATCCTAGCTGGGGATGAGATCGTTGGTAAATTTGATGAGATGATATCTGCTTGGGGGGAATAGGTCACTGATAGACCCATCCTGATAATGAGGGACCCAGCTGGGGTTTGTAGAATCTTTCTTCACTCTGTTGTGATCCCTTCATGCGCTGCTCTTCTGGATAGAGGCCGAAGCTCTGTGGGGAGATGGTTCCCTGAATTTTGTACTTAGCTGAGGAGGAAGAATGGTTGGCACCTCAGCTGGGGAGAAATAGCAAGTGGAAACTCGGCTGGGGAGAAAACACTTTGGGTGCTAAGACTGAGTGTTGATTTGCCAGCTTGCTGAGATGAAGCTTACATGCCCCATGTTGCGCTTTGAATACCTGCACTCCTGCAAAGATAGAGAGACGCACAAGTAATCCCGAGGTATCCTTTACTGGATCCCGTTATGAGAGTTCAGACACTCTTGGGAGTAAGTATATTTCCTGCAAGCACGTAGTTTTTATTTTTGAAGATAAGCATCTGTACTCATGCAATCAGTTTTTTAAAGACATCAGACATTCTTTGCAAATAAAAATGTACCAGACGAAACATGATTGAAAATCTGCTTTTATTAATTCATGTGCCCTGAATTGGCAAGATACAGTCAAAGAAACAAATCCCCTGAAATGAGGAGGTTGTTACAAAATGAGAAACAAAATGCTGGCAATGTTGTCGACGCTTTAAGGAGTTTCCCTTTTGCTATGACTTGTATGACATTTGACGTTCTTCTCGTCTTGCTTTCTGAAGAAGGCTGATTTTGAAAGAAGCTTGATCCTTTCGAAACTTACCAAGTTGCAGGTGATACAGACAAATTCAGAATGCAGTTGTTCGCTTATCCCCTTATTTTGCATGGATCGCCCTTTCGGGTTTTCAATCCATCGGGATACCCATTTTTGCCTGAGTTGTCCAATGCGGCTTTTCAACTCAGCGGGTGTACATTTTTTGCTTATTTTCCCTTATTTTTGCCTGAGTCTTTTATTCTGTTTTTGACTCGCCGGGATGCCCTATTTTTGCCTGGACCTACATTCTGTTTTTGTGTCCAGCGGGTCATTTTTATGCGAAGTATTTTTTAACTGCATCTGAATTCACAGGGGACGGGAAGTCTTCACCATCCATAGTACTGAGCATCAGTGCTCCACCTGAGAAAACTTTCTTTACTACGAATGGTCCTTCATAATTCGGAGTCCACTTGCCCCTGTGGTCTGTATGAGGAGGGAGGATTCTTTTCAGCACAAGATCTCCTACTTGGTACTCTCGGTGCCTGACCTTCTGATCGAAGGCTTTCTTCATTCTTTTCTGATACAACTGCCCATGACAGATTGCAGCCAATCTTTTCTCTTCAATCAGGCTCAGTTGCTCGTATCGGGACCGGACCCATTCGGCTTCGTTCAGCTTAACATCCATCAATACCCGTAGGGAGGGTAATTCAACTTCAACAGGTAGGACTGCTTCCATACCATACACAAGCTGATACGGTGTTGCCCCAGTGGATGTTCTGATTGACATGCGGTACCCATGCAAGGCAAATGGTAGCATTTCATGCCAGTCTTTGTAGGTGACTACCATCTTCTGCACAATCTTCTTGATATTCTTATTAGCTGCCTCGACAGCGCCATTCATCTTTGGCATGTAAGGAGAAGAATTGTGGTGTTGGATTTTGAAGTCCCGGCATAGCTCTGCCATCATTTTATTATTCAAGTTGGAACCATTGTCAGTAATGATTCGCTCGGGAACTCCATATCGACAGATGATATCCCTCTTCAGAAATCTGGCTACCACTTGCCTGGTAACATTTGCATAGGAAGCTGCTTCGACCCACTTGGTGAAATAGTCAATGGCGACCAGGATGAATCTGTGGCCATTTGAGGCAGTCGGTTCGATCTTGCCAATCATGTCAATGCCCCACATGGCAAAGGGCCAGGGTGAAGACATCACATTCAAAGGATTGGGAGGAACATGCACTTTATCCGCATAAATCTGGCATTTATGGCATTTTCTGGCGTAGGCACAACAGTCGGCATCCATTGTGATCCAGTAATAGCCTGATCTTAGCAACTTATTAGCCATGGCATGCCCTCCTGCATGGGTACCAAAGGATCCTTCATGCACTTCATGCATTAACAAGTCTGCTTCTGTTCTATCAACGCATCTGAGGAGTACCATATCAAAGTTTCTCTTGTACAGGGAACCATCAGTGTTCAGGAAGAAACTACCAGCAAGCCTTCTCAAAGTCTTCTTATCATTGGAAGATGCCCCAGGTGGGTATGTTTGATCCTCCAAGAAGCACTTAATATCATGGAACCAAGGCTTATCATCTTTGACAATATCTGCTGCGAACACATATGCTGGTCTGTCAAGTCTGGACACTGAAATCTGAGGTACAAAGTTGGCAGCTTGAATTTTGATCATGGATGAAATGGTAGCCAGAGCATCTGCAAACTGATTCTCGTCTCGAGGGATATACTCAAGCTTGACTGTTGTAAAGAAAGTCAATAACCTCCTTGTATAATCCCTGTAAGGTATCAGATGATCTTGGTGGGTGTACCATTTGCCGTTGGTTTGATTAATTACCAGAGCTGAATCTTCGAATACAGTCAATGTCTTGATCCTGAGGTCAATGGCTTCCTCAAGTCCCATAATGCAAGCTTCGTATTCAGCTTCGTTGTTAGTGCAGTTGAAAGTGAGTTTTGCCGAGAAAGGCATGTGAACTCCTTTAGGTGTAATGAGTACTGCACCAACACCACGACCATTCATATTAACGGCCCCATCAAACATCATAGTCCATTCTTCTTCCGGGTCAGGCCCTTCAGTGTGAACAGGCTCTTCATGATCTTTTGCTTTTATGAACATGATGTCTTCATTAGGGAAGTCAAACCTCATAGGCTGGTAATCATCAATGGGTTGCTCAGCAAGATATTCAGACAATACACTGCCCTTGATGGCCTTTTGAGATGTGTATTGAATATCATATTCTGTGAGGATCATTTGCCATCTTGCAACCCGTCCGGTAAGTGCTGGCTTCTCAAATATGTACTTAACTGGGTCCATTTTTGAGATCAATAAAGTGGTATGGGTCAACATATACTGTCTCAGTCGGCGAGTAGCCCACGCTAAAGCACAACAAGTTTTCTCGAGCAGTGAATAACGTTGTTCACAGTCGGTAAACTTTTTGCTTAGGTAGTATATTGCATACTCTTTTCGACCAGACTCGTCATGCTGGCCCAACACACACCCCATCGACTCTTCTAATACTGTCAAGTACATGATTAGAGGTCTTCCTTCAACTGGAGGCATAAGGATTGGAGGCTCTTGTAAGTATTCTTTGATCTTGTCAAAAGCCTTCTGGCAGCCTTCATTCCACCTGACCGTCTGTTCTTTTCTTAGCAATTTGAACAAGGGTTCGCAAGTTGCTGTAAGGTGAGATATGAACCGTGAAATGTAGTTCAATCGACCTAAGAACCCTCGAACTTCCTTTTCTGACTTCGGTGCAGGCATTTCTTGAATGGCTTTGACTTTATCAGGGTCAACTTCAATCCCTTTCTCGCTCACAATAAATCCCAGCAGCTTACCAAATCGCACCCCGAATGTGCACTTGTTGGGGTTTAACTTCAGTTGGTACTTCCTCAGGCGCTTGAATAGCTTCAGCAGATTTACCAGGTGGTCTTCTTCAGTGAGGGACTTGGAAATCACATCATCCACATAGCATTCGATTTCTTTATGAATCATATCGTGGAATAATGTTACCATAGCCCGTTGATATGTTGCACCAGCATTCTTCAGTCCGAATGGCATCACCTTGTAACAGAACGTGCCCCAGGGTGTGATGAAGGTTGTCTTCTCTATGTCTTCAGGTGACATCTTGATCTGATTATATCCTGAAAATCCGTCCATGAAGGAGAATACCGAGAACTGAGCCGTATTATCAACCAATACATCAATGTGAGGTAATGGGAAATCATCTTTCGGGCTGGCTCTGTTTAGATCCCGGTAGTCAACACACATCCTTACCTTGCCGTCTTTCTTAGGCACAGGTACTATGTTAGCAACCCACGGCGGATAGCTAGTTACAGCAAGGAACCCGGCGTCCCACTGCTTTTGTACCTCTTCTTTGATTTTCATTGCCATATCTGGGCGAGTGCGGCGCAATTTCTGTTTTAACCGGTGGGCAGTCTTCTCTTAAAGGCAGCTTATGCATAACAATGTCGGTGTCCAACCCTGGCATATCTTAATAAGACCAAGCAAACACGTCCACATACTCTTGAAGCAGGTCAATCAGTTGTCTCTTCACTGAGTCTTGTAAGCAGGCCCCGATTTTAACTTCTTTCACGTCTTCATCTGTACCAAGATTGATCGTCTCTACTTCCTCCTGATGAGGAGTGATAACCCTTTCCTCTTGTCTCAACAACCTGGCTAGCTCTTCAGGAAGCTCATACTCTTCTTCAACCCCTTCATCAGCTTGATTGATTGGATTGTCAAAGTCATACGAAGTCATAGCCGTGTTGTTGTCGGTGCAGTCTGGAAGGCACTCTCTGCAAGGGTTCAGTTTGTTCATTTTAGTGATTGATTTTAATCTTGTTTAGTAAAGTGAAATAAAGTTAACATTTTGAAAACACTGCCATTTATTTTTTGTACAAAAAGAAAAATGGAAAAACAGTGAGCGGAAAAGAAAAAGACTCATTTGCAAAAGATGTCTGATATTTCATTGATTAATCTTGTTGCACAAAAATTACAGATGGCCCGATTACAAAATGTGTCTTGTCATCTTGGGCAAGATGCAAGACTTGATGCATGCTATAAAAATACAGGAAATAATAATTACTCTGCAGGAGTAACTCTTATAATTTCCTGGGAAGACCAGTTTGAGATACTGCTCCCCGGGATCTTTGGACGTATCCAACTCTCCAGGTTGCGGTCGCTTTCATCCTCGTCTTCCAAATTGTTGACAACATCAGGGGTGAGCATCCCCCCACTAACAAAGTTGGGCTCCTTAGCAGCCTCTGCTTGATCTTGTTGAGTTGGTTTGTAACCCAACCCAAATCTATCCTCTTTCTTCTCCACAGGTAACAACTTGCCCCAGCCTTGGGCAGTCCCTTCTTCAACAACCTTTCGGGCTTGTTGATAAGATGTCATTGAGGTTCCAGGTACAGCAGATGTTTCATTTATGTTCAAGGCCTCAAACCCTTGACTCATTGTTTCATGGATCTCCCCATCCATCTCAATGTATTTGTAGGTAGCCAGATGGCTAACAAAAATATCTTCCTCTCCACAAATAGTAACGACTTGGCCCTCCCACTCGAATTTTAACTTCTGGTGAAGGGTAGACGTAACTGCGCCAGCGGCATGAATCCATGGTCTACCCAACAAACAGCTGTAGGCCGGCTGAATGTCCATCACGTAGAAGGTCGTTTTGAAAGTTTGTGGGCCAATCGTTATAGGCAACTCAATTTCTACCAGAACTGATCTCTTAGAGCCGTCAAAGGCTCTTACTACCAAGTTGCTGGGACGCAAAGCCAATCCTTCATACTCCAGCTTCACAAGGGCTTTTTTAGGCAAGACATTGAGGGATGATCCTGTGTCTACCAGTACATGGGAAAGAACTGCACCCTTACATTCCATGGTAATGTGCAAAGCCTTGTTGTGATTGCGGCCTTCCGTAGTCAAATCAGTGTTGGTAAATCCTAGTCCATTACTAGCATTAACATTCCCAACCACAGCTTCCAACTGATTGACTGTGATCTCTTCTGGCGCATAAGCTGCGTGCAAGACTTTTAATAGTGCGTTCCGGTGAGCCTCAGAGCACATTAACAATGATAGAATGGAGATCTTGGAAGGCGTCTGGTGAAGCTGGTCCACTATTTTGTAATCACTTTTCTTGATGATTCTCATGAATTCATCAACCTCTTGATCAAAAGGGGTTTTCAAAGCTTCCTTAACAATTTGCTCTTCTTGCACCATGCTTTTCCCTTTTGCCTTGGCAGCAGCTTCTGCCTCAGCAGTGGGTCTTTGAATTTGCGGGGCAAAGAGACGTCCGCTTCGAGTGAAGCCTCCGCCTCCTCCCACATTGTCTATTTGTGGCGAAGAAGTTGATGATTCGAGAGTGATTTTCCGTCCTTCGCGGTATAGATCAGAGCCGTAATGCCAAGGGATGGCATTACTGCTTTCATAAGGTACTGGCCCAGGCACTGTGATAGTGACTGGACTGATAGCAGCTGCAGAAGGGACCATGATAGTATGTGGATCATAGTATATTGTGACTGGTGCTCTGATAGGAGTGGCGCTTTGTGAGTTGTAGGCAGAATCATTTTCAGGATCATAATAAATTGTAACGGTTGAGACGCTTTCATTGTTTGATGTTGATGTTGTAGGAGACATTGTTGGATGGATGGGTGTTGCTGTTGTAGGAGATTCTGAATGAAGGGGTGCTGAAGTTGTAGAAGGGATGTTTGCTGATATTTGGCCCGTTGAAGTAACAGATGAAGCATTTGTTGATGAGATTGAAGAGTTATTCAGAACAATAGTTGTTGCAGTTGTAGAAGACTCGGGAACTGTTGTTAAGGAGATTGCTGGATTGGTAGGTATTTATGTTGTGATTTGAAGCAGGCCACTCTGGATGAGACCATCTATGCCATCTCTCAAGTTATCACATACATTCACTGAAATGTTGCAATAAGCACACCCTAGCTCGCATCCAGGGAACATTTGACATTCAAGGAGTTGAGCTTTGATCTCTACCAAGGGTGTCCGAATCTGACCCACACTGGTTATCAAGTAAGACGGCTTGTCTTCTTCAATAGCATTGATTCTGGGGCCTCCGTGGTTTGGCATAGGGTTCTTGTTAACATTCGGTGGTGGCGCAAAGTTTAGAGCCTTAGAATCTACCAAGTCTTGTACCTTCATATGCAAAGCTCTGCACTTCTCTGTACTGTGGCTAGGTGCATTCGAATGAAAAGCACATCTGGCGCTGGCGTCATAATTTCTGGGTAAACTGGCAGGATCTGGAGGTGCCAACGTCCTTAGCTCAACCAGGTTGAGTTTTAGGAGTTGTGGCAGTAATGTGGCATAAGGCATAGGGATCGGATCGATCACCCTATTGGCCTGAGACGGTCTCTGTTGAAATGGTCTTTGTTGATTGTTGTTATTGGTGTTGTTGTAGTTTCTCTGAGGAGGATACTGAGTTTGTTGCTGATAATTTTGTTGTTGTGGTTGATAAGCTGGTTGTGGATGAATTGGAGTAGGAATGGTGACTGCTGCCACAGACCTATGAACATATTAGGGCCTGCCCCTGCTGGTATGGATAGCATTGGTCTCACCAGTTCTCCTTGGGCCTACAAAAGGCTTCCTTGTGTTGCTGGATGAGCTGGCACCGTTGTCAGAAATTTTGCCCATCTTTAACAGGCTCTCAATTCTTTCTCCAGCTATAACCACATCAGCGAAGCTGGTAGAAGAAAAGGCAGCTAGCCTGTCAATGTATGTTCCTTGAAGGGTGTTCATAAACATGTCGGCCATCTCCCTCTCCGACATGGGTGGCTGGACAGCAGCAGCAAGCTGTCTCCACCTCTGGGCGTACTCCCGGAAGCTTTCTCTGGACGATTGTGACATTCCCATCAGGAGGGTCCTGTTGGGTGCCATATCCAAATTATACTGGTATTGTCTAATGAAGGCCTCAGCCAAGTCCTTCCAGCATCTGATGGTCGCTCTAGTCAAATGAGAGTACCATTCCCTTGAAGCTCCTGTTAAGCTATCCTCAAAATAAAACATCCATAGCTTTTCATCCATGGTATATGCCTTCAACCTCCCCAGAAAGGATTGCAAGTCGGTCCGTGGGCAGGAAGTCCCGTTGTACTTCTCAAAACACGGTGGTTTAAATTTGTGGGGAATCCTGACCCCGTCCACTAAGCCCATGTCCATAACATCAAAACCCAAGGAATTTTGAGACTCCAAGGACCTTAATTTTTCAGCAATTTCATCCAGCCTTCTGTCATAGGCCTCATCCCCAGCTCCCATCACTGTGAAGTGATCTTCCTGGGGGTCTTCTTGCAGCACTCTGCCCGTAGTAGCATTCCCTTGTACATTAGCAGGGATGTTGATCTCTGGATGAAGGTGGGGTCCAAATACAGGTGGGTTGATATGAGGCTGCACCCTCTCATTGTTGCTTGTCCCACCAGTCCCTAGATGGGGATCTTCCTGAGTCTGCCTCTCTAGCAAGGCTCTTAATCTCTCTTGGCTCTGTGCCAATCCATTCATCACCTCCATAAATTGTGTCATCTGATTCCTCATTTCCAATCTCTCATTGGCCATTTGGTTCCTGACCTCTGTAAGGTCCTGTTGTACCTGGTCCATCTGTATACCCAGAAGGTTGTTGTGGGTTGGATATCTGTGTGGACGGTTGAGTGGGAACACCCGACGTCAAGCAATAGTTCCTGAGATCTCAACAGAGTTAGTAACAAAAACAAAACAAACCTACAAAACAAACGAAGGTTAGCATGCAATGCAGTATGCTTATTTGCCTCCAAGGTATCCGGCTTGGCACTTGGTTTTGACCTTTCCAGACCCCTGAGGAAGATGCTTGTGATGTGGCTTGAAAGAAACTCAGATAAAACAAACCAACACATATATTACAAAAGAGTAAATGATACATAATTTGTTTCTTTTTACAATACATGCCCTCTGAGGGGTCAAAATACAACACAAAAAGGAAAAGTACAATGAAATGAAAACAACAACAAGCAAAAGTCAGACACCAAGACCAAACTCATCCTCCTGAACTTCCTTGAGAAGTGCTTCAGTCACAGGATCAGCTGGACGCTCTGTGAGATTCCTGATAAGGAGATTCCTGGTAGTAACAGCTGCAGTTAGCTTCTTGTGTTGACTCTGGTCCTTCGACCTCTTCACACCAGCTCTAATCTTCAACTCTGAGATCTCTCTCTGGGCTGCTAGCAGGGCTTCCTGTTGCTCTTTTGCACTAGCCTCCAACTGCTCAATCTTGTCCTGAGTCCTCTTATCTTCCAGAGTACGAGCTTCGGTGATCCTGACCCACCTGGCTTGACTCTCTTTCAGATACAAATCAGTCCTGGCTTTCTGGAACTGAGCCTCCTTACAGGCATTCTTCAAAATCTGCTCCCCATCCCTTGACTTCTTAATGTAGTCCTCTGACTTCTCAATCCTGGCCAGGTGCTCCACCTTTAGCTTTTCTAACCTCTCAATGTCCAGCCGACTATCACTCCTCTCCCAGAGGGTCTTCTGTAGAGCCTGAGTCAACTTCTCATTTCTCTCTTTCAAATTCTCAAACTCCTCTAAACTGACAGTGGCAGGAGGTGGTGCTGTGGAGGGTCCCGGTGCATCCTCAACGGTGAAAGGCATTCCAGAAATTTGAGCCCTGGCATGGGACCACTCATAGTACTGTGCTGAGGCCACATTATTGCATTTCCCAAGAATGGTTACTCCTTTAGTCTGGACATTGTCCCAAGCCCAGGATGCTTGCCTGACAATGGCCAGATTAGGCTTATTCTCACAGTAAAGAGTCTCAGCCAAGTCTTGTGCCTTAGGAGTGTGGACCAATGCATAGCCCAGTTGTCTTTTGAATAGCTGAGGGTTGTAGTTGATGCAACCCTTCACTCTTATCAGGGGTACATTGGGAAACTGCCCACAACTGGTAATGATGTCCCTGCCTTTTGTGCTTTGAGTGCACCACCTGATATCAGCTGCAGTTAAAGCAGTGAGTCTTCTAGCCCAATTCTTTGGCTGGTGAGGATTCAAAAATGCATCAGTCTTAGGCAAACGTTTGAGCAACCAGGTATGGAACAGGGGAGCACAACACCTCACCAATCTTCCTCTCTGCTTTTCATTCCTTTGGTGAACAGAGTAGTAGAAATCTCCCAGTAAGGTGGGCACTGGGTTCCTCAGGATGAAAAGATGGATTGCATTCTTGCTAACAAACTTAGGCTCATCTGCAAATAAAATGACCCCATATATGCTAAGGGCCAATAAAGCACAGACTGCCTTCCACTCTCCCAAGGAGGCCTTCAGGATGGCCTGAGAAGTCAAGAAATCCAAGTGTAGACCAGAGATTCCAGCCTTGGTAGTCAGGTTCTGCCCAATCAGAACTGGTTCCAGATGTAATGCCTTTGCTATCTCTTCATTACTGGGAAAAGCCATCTCAGGGTTGAAGGGGACTCCACCCCTGATAGGTACACCAACCAATGATGAATACTCCTCTAATAAAGGTCCCAACTGAAAATCCTGAAAGGTAAAGCACCTTAGAGGGGGTCATAGAACTGCAGGCAAGTATGAATCAGGCTCCTTTGTGAAGGGTCCAAATCCATAACCACATCAAGTATGCCTCCATAGTGTTCTCTGAATAGTGGTATATGGTCTGGAGTAATCAGGGTCTGAATCTTCCTGATGTTAGCCAACTCAGGCTCAAAGAAATGGTAGGAGATATTACTCTTCTTGGGTGCCATGTTGCTGAAGAAGAGCTGAGACAGATGCTGAGAATAACACTGAAAATGGGCCACTGACAGGCTGGTGCAGGTGACTGAAGCAGGTAGCTGATAGCTGAAGTAGATACTGATGAGGATAGGTCTATGCTGATGATGGGGTCAAAACCAAGCCAAAATAAAGTATGGATACCCTGAAAAACAAATAAGCAAATGTTAAAATGATGCAATGATGATGTATGCAAATGATATGCAAGGGTTTGTGACTGAGCTGGATCTGATCAAGTGCTCTGATATAAGTCCAGGTATGTTCAAGAAATCCTGATGGAGGTTCATAAGTCCAGTAACCAAGGTGGGGGACTCAAATAAAGAGTCACATGTACAGGGTTAAAATCACAAGAACTGTTCCAACATGGAGTACTCTTAATCAAAACAAAGTAACAGGGTATGCTGAGGTCAAGGGTACCTGCAAACCTGTAAACAGCCCAACCCCCTCACAGGTAGTGTTCTAAAACAAGGATCCTCAGACTGGATCAGTTATGAGAAGTGTAAACACTTCCAACCCGGAGGTACAGTGTTTACAATAACCATAAAAGATCCTCCTCTAATTCACCTCAGTTTCTGAAGGTCAATACTGAAGGTCATCCAGACTTAGCAGGCTTCCCAGATAGCCCTAGCACTACAGGAAATCTGCAGCACAGAGTTCTCAAGAAGAAACCCATATATGAACCGTGTTTCACATTCCCGCACCAGACCGAAATGGAATGGGAAAGAACATGAACCACTCTAGCCTAGGTGTCACTCAGGTCCCAGGTGTAGGACCTCAACTCTCAATAGAACACCCACCCACCAAAGCAACAAAACAGACCCAGCCAGCACAGTATGACAGTATGATATATGTAAAGCTATAAAGAAAGCAATAAAACAACTGTACATAAAGCAAAAATAAATACAAATACAAGCACAAATAGCACATAACACCCCAGTAAACACAAATCAAACAAGCGTTAGGAGGAACCCACAAAAAGAACCAGAAGCCCTGGTTACAGTATAAGGGTCCCCAGCAGAGTCGCCAAGCTGTCGCTCCCACCAGATGAAGCCGGGTTAAATGGGGTACAGACGCGAACGGTCGGCGAAAGGGGGTGCGAGAACACACAGGAGTGAACTCACAGGGAATGAAAAGAATCGCCAGCTAGGCATTTTTATCCCGGAGGAAAGGTAATGTTGCATAGACCTAGAAAAGATGGATAAGACGGTTGCGAACCAGAGAGACTGAGAAAGGGGGTTGGTTACAACCTGGGAAGGTATTAGCACCCAGATTGTCCGTCGTACTCGACGGGATCCACGCTTAAAAGATTTGTGTTTTAAAGGGGTAGTGTCAGTGCAATCTGTGTATAAAAGAGCTGGAAAAGGATATACAGGTGTCAGTGTAAGAGAAGTGAAGTGTATAAGTGAAGTGTCAGTGTAAGAACAAAGATGAAATGCTCATGATAATGAGGATAAAGAATAAGGCTGGAAAGAGGGGGGAATATACAGAGACTTTTGTTCGATAACCGTTAAGTTATGCCTACGTATCCTCTCGTGCAATGAGGAAGTCAGAACACCGTAGTTCGACCCAAAGAGACTGAAAGATGAATTGACTTGTGAACTGCTTGCTTGCCTATGCTCAAGTGTATGACCTGTCTGGCTTAGGTGCAAACTGTCTTGCATTAGACGGAAGAAGCAAGTTCTCGTTTGTGAGTGAAGGTGATGAGAAAAGAATCCCGAAGGAGACGATTATTGTTTTTTTTTTTGAGTTTTCAGTCTTTTATTGCTTTTGAAAGTTTGTCATAAGTTAATGAGCTTAAGCCTAAACCAATGGATTAGTAAACTCATCACATCTTCCCTCTGATTAGGGGTAATGAGAGTACCTTAAGTGTGAAGTCAGATTCTCACACTTAATCACCTTTGGTGTAGGATTAAGATCATTAACCTACTTGTGATTATTTAGATGTTTTTGTGGTTTTTGTTTAGTGTTAAGTAATGAGGTTAAGCCATAATCAAGGATTAAATAGACTCATTACACCATCCTAATAGAAGGATAATAGATGAGAATGTTTAAGCTGAGGAAAGCTCCTCAACTTAATCCATGATTAGGGATTAAACTCATGACAAAAAAAAAGCCTTTATTAAGTGGATTTTAGTTAATGATATGATGATGAAGTGAGTTTTAGGGTTTGTAAGACAACTTGAGGGGGACTTGTCCATTAACACTAGGGTTAGTCCTTCTTAACCAATTAAGGAAGAATTAGAACCCTAATGCAAGGCCCAAGTTACAAGCTTGATGTCTTGATGATTATTAAGATGGATTGATTAAAGGAGTTAAGCACATTAAGGGTTTAACACTTAGGATTAAAGTTATACACTCCATCCTAATAGAAGGATGTAGGCATGAACTTAATCACAAAGCCTTAAAGCCTTTAGGGTTTAGTCCCTGATTATGAGGTGAGGAGAGAAGAATCAAAGAGACACAAAGGTAAAACTAAGAGGGGAGACTAAACAAAACCCTAATCATTGTCATGCTTGGTTGTTCCTAAGGTTTGTGAGGTTAACAAGAGAAATCTTCAATGGAACCACCAGGAAGCAGATGAAAGGATCAGGAGAAGCAAAGTAACTTGCTTCATTTAAGAAGACAAGTCACTTGAGGAAAGAAAGTGAGAAGAAGAAGAATGAGCAATCTCAATCTCAAACACATAACAAAATGCAGCAAGGATGCATGAAAGAGATGAAAAGACAATTGTGAGAAGTGAAGGCAAATTCACTTCTCAAAGTTGCTTACCACCTGAAAAGTTAATGAAAGAAATGCAATGCAATGCAAAATGGAATGAAATGGCATGATGCAAATCAAAACCAGAAGCATATATGAGATGATAATGATGCTATGAGATGCTACAAACATGAAACAAGGTATGGGGATGATCACATGAACAAATGGATGCAAATGGAGCAAGTTTAGAACCATGAACATACATGAAAAGTTATGGAATGCAAATGGCATACAACATGGCAAATACATGATGCAATGATCAAACATGCTTTTAATATGTCTTAAGATGTCTAATGAATCAAATGGATGCACAAAATGCTATGGCAAGTCATGTTATGCAAGCAAATGCAAGATGAATGCAAAAGGAAGCCCAAATTAGGGTTTATGATCAATGCATCTAACAAAAACCAAAATCAGAAGCAAACATCAAGATAAAAAATTGAAAATGCATTCAAAGGAACCCTAAACCTATACCAACTTACTTCCCAAAGGAGAGGTTCCAACTCTTAACCTAGTTAGGGTTATGAATTTCCTAAGATTTCTAGGGTTTTAGGGTACCTTAACAGGAAAAATGCCAAACAAATTGAAAATGAAAGATCAAATCATGCCAATTTAATCTCACAAACTACATGCTAAACAAAATGCAATGCAAAAAGAATCAAAGTCCAACTCTCAATGGTTAGGCAGAAATGATTTTTTGAAGTTTGGATCAAAATAATGCCTTGAAATGATTTTAATTCCATGAAAAATTCTCAAAAGACATCAAGATCAAAAAAGAAATTTGGTTTGAGGATTGGACAATGTTTCTAAATGATTATGAAGGTTTCATGAATTTTTTGGTGATTTTTAAATACCTAAAAGTATTTTTAATCAATTAATTCTCATTAATTAATTAAAAATAAACTTTTAAATGATTTAAAAATATTTTTTAATGCAAAAAATAAAAATAAAAATGTTTTTGGTTTCTGAAAATTAATAAAAGTGTATACAAAAATTTTCAGAATTTTTAAAAAGGTTTTGCTATTTTAAATTAAATGGAGAAAAGAAATGAAATAAAATGAAAAATAAAATGAAATAAAATGGAAAGTCAAACAGATCAATGGCTGGTATTCAAATGAAATGCGCGCGTGTTGACTGGCGCCAGATCCAAGGGTGGAGATTCAAACTGGCCAGATTAATTATAAACTTAATTAATTAAGGTAATGACGTGGATTAGGGTTAAGTGAAGCAATCAAGGCCATTGAACGCACGCGGGAATGGACTAAGTCAACTCATCCAACGCTCACAATTCAAACTGGCATTAATTACAGGGATTAGCCCTAATTGTTTTCAGGTGGCCGGAGAAGACTTCCGGTCGTCTTCTCCGGTGGGAATCCCACCTGAAAATCCCTAAAATCTTCAAAACTTCACCAAAATGAAAACTAAAAGCCCAGAAATCAACCCCACACATCACTGAATCAAAACCCCTAATCAAAACTCATTTATCTTTCCTTAATCGTGCGAATCGAAACCAAACATTTTTAGGTCAGAAACGTTTCAGAACAAGATTAAATACTCATTTCTCAACCATTTTCAAAACTAAGAACATCAGAGTGATCAGCAAAGCATGAGGAACAACTTAGAAACTTAAGAATTCATTTCTGGAAAAAAAGTTCTTGATATACCTGAGCTTTGAGCTTTCTCAGTTTGCAACTTTCTGACCCTCTCTCTTCGTGCAAACTACTCCTCTTGGTCCCCTGATAAAGTCCTGATGCTTAGAAGAAGTTTGTAGTGGCTGGTTTGGAAAATGGCAGAGGTTCTGCTCAAGGTGAGGTGAGAATCGTATTTGTGATTCTGGGAGTTTAAGGCAATGGTGATGGGTGCTTTGTGATCAGGAAAGAGTGTTGAGATTGTTTGTGAAGTTTGTTTTTGTGTTTGAGGCTTGTACTGGCTGTTTCGAAGGCTCTTGCAAGATGAGGTGAAAATGAGAATGCTGAGTTATGGAGTGTTTCAGGCTTTTGTTGTAGTTGCTTTGGCCTGCTTTTGGCTTGCATAAACAAGTGGGATTGGTCAGAAGATGTGATGTGTGCTTTTGTGATAGGTATGGGTCCTTTTGCCAAAATGTCAAAGTTGGTGTAAGAGAAGTATGGGCTACTTTCTAGCCAAGTACAAAAGTGTGTTCTGCGCAGCATGATGTGGGGAAAGGCCTAGGATGGTTCAGCAAGCTAGCAAGCAAGTTGGCTATGTCTTATGATGAGTTTTGCAACTTGCCTTGCCTTTGATTCTTATGAAAAATCTTGATCCATAGGCCACAAAAGTGAGAAGTTTCTTGGCCCATTCTGATTTTTAGGTCTTGCATGATCATGTTGTGAAGTTCAGAAGTCCATTTGATGACTGAATTTGCCTTGAGAAGTGAATTTGCAACTTTGCCTCTTTGGTGAAAAACTTCAAATTTTGTGATTTTTGCCAACTTTGACAAGCCATAACTTTTGATCCAAAATGAATTAGGTCATGTTCTTGTACTTTTTGAAAAGGGAATGATCCATTCTACAACTTTCATGACCAAAGTTTTTCATTTGAAGCTTTTTTGAATCAAAAAGTAAAGGTTGAAAAAGTTGCCTAAAATGGCAATTTCATTAAAAGTCAAACTTGCCCAAAAAGTCAACTTTGCAAAAGACTTGAAATTATTGAATTTTGTGAACTTCCAACATCTTCCATGATCAAATAAAGATCATATACAATCAAAATGATGAAGAACACCCTTTGGTTGGGTCATTGAGGGCTTCAGATGCCCTGATTTTGCACTGACTTGCTTGAAAAGTCAACTCTTGATCAGATGACTTCCCCATGGAATTTCTTCATGAAACTTGATATGCATACTCCCTATACCATATAGAGACCAATGGAAACAATAATGACCAAAAAATTTGGAGTTATGGCCTTTGAAACCAAAACCCTAATTTCAGGTCATCTGTGCAGTTAAACCTGGCTCTGCTTCCACACCATTTTCAGTTCTTGTGATTTTTGACATTCTTGACTTTGAGAGGATATAATATGATACTTGAACACACATGGACCCCTTTGAAGTGATTGATGACCCTTGGAGTGGCTCAAGAGGCTCTTGGGTTGCTCAGATCACAAACCCTAGATGCAGATGACTTTGAACCAATGCAGTGAATCAAAAATGAGGTATGAGATGCTTTGATTGAGTTTATGCATATGAAATGATCACAAGCCATGGTGTGAATGGGTGAGGGCAAATTTGGGGTGTTTACAGGTACTTGTACACTTTTTTCCATAACTTAGAAAAATTTCCAAAATTTCTAAGTTAGCCCCTTTTACAAGTTATCTTCAAATTCTTTATTTTTTATGATAAAATGTATTCATGGACCACATATTCTTTTAATATAGGTCATGGGGATCATTTTAGGTCAAAACATCAAAGTTTGACTTTTTGGTACAGATGAAAATTACACTGGATACCCCTGATTTTTGATTTTTTTACTGAGCATCCTCTAAGGTATTTTGAACTTGGGAATGGAGTTCCATGATGTATATGATATATTTAAACCATTACCTATGGTGTTGGCTCATGTCCAGTTGAGAATTTCAACTTGGGTTCCCCGATCAGTCAAAACCCTAATTGGGCACTATGAAACCCTAATTTGGGGACTTTTTATCTCTGCATCCTTTCATCTTGGTTCCTACTTGTAGATGGTATATTATGGTTGGGTTAAGCTCCATGAATTAAATTTGGATGTCTTGGTTCATTTTCCCATGAAAAGACTCTTCTGGAGGGCACAGTTGACTGAAAACCCTGATTTATGACACTGAGGCCTCGAGGATCAGATCACTGAAAATTTATGCAATATTTGCATGAATTCTCACCATTTGAGATTTCTTAATCCTTTGAGTATGTTTTAAAGGTTGAAAATCTTATGATTTATGATTGATCCTTTGCCTGAATCCTCTAAGGGGCTCAGGAATTCTAATTCACTACGGGGATGTGACCCGGTAAACTTCAACATTGCCCATTGAATTGATGGGTGTATGGGTATATTAGGGTCAAAATTTAGAGTATGACACACAACATTGCTAAATTAGAATAAACCTACCCCATAACTTAGTCATAGGATGCAAGGAGAGAAAAAACTCAAATACAAGACAAAGATCATTAGGTGTAGCCTTATGCACACCTAAACACCTGAAAATCCTATACCAGACACTAGTAACCCGACTATAGTTATGGGATCCCAAATTAAACACCCCTGATATAACCTACCAACATCTGACACAGACAAATATTGAATTTCAAAGATGAGGAAAAGTCTAGGAAATTTATCTATGAGGGAATACTAACAAGCCAATGATCTTTCGAAAACGAGGTCGAACAACCTTATCCAACCTTCTTAGATAGAGTTTTCTCAAACTAAATCAAAGGATTATCCTTCTTGGATCCCATAAAGTTCACTCATCTCCACCAGGTAAAGTAGGAGCAGTTCTTCGAGGACCTACTTCCACACCACGAGAATGCAAAAAAAGCACCATAACAGGAAGATAAAATATTTTCTTAAAGACCTGATGGGCTCGAGAGAAGCCTCCATATCTACTTGGCAAGAAGATCTAGGTTTACAAGTTTATGATCTTTAACTCCTAGGCCTTCAGACTTCTTTGATTTTTAGACTTCGGACAACCTAACCCAATAAATTTTTGATATTCTTTTCACCCCACCCCAAAGGAATCTCTTTTGATCCTAACCATCTTTTTCCAAACTTTCACATGAAAATTAAGAAAATAAAGAACAAAAATAGCTAAATATTAAGGACAAAATTAAAGAGAATAAACTTATCTTCTAAGCTAACATATTTATGGGACAACGAGTTAAGTCACTTCTTAGCCATATTCAGCTGAGGTTCCCAAGTGGACTCTAACTTAGGTTTGGCTCTAATTGGTAACACGAGATATCCGAACATGGGAGTCTCAATCTTGTGCCAGCTAAAGAAAACATGGGTCAACATAAATCCTAATCAAACTTCTCTTATATAAGTTAACCTTAAGAACCAAGGTAAGCTCAAAACCTTGTAGGATGGGTTTGATAGTCCAAAGAACCTTAACCGATAGATCAGCAAAGATTAAAGTATAATCAACATACTAGAGAAGAGAAACCTCCAAATTAGAGGACTTGACTTTAAAATAATATATGAGATTGAGATTTGTAGCTTGCTAAGTCAATCCACTTAGACCTTCTCCCACATGGAGAAAAAGGAAAGGAGCAATGGGTTCTCCATGTTTCAACCCTATTTGAATCTTGATCTCAGGAGTTAGGTAACCATTAACTAGAACCGGAAGATTACCAGAGAAGACACAAGCTCTAATCCAAGATCTCCACTTAAAACTAAAACTAAATTTGATAAGCATATAATCCAGAAAGCTCTGGCATACTAAATCGTGCGCTTTCTCAAAATCTACTTTAAAAAATGAAAAACTCCTTCATATATCTCTTTTTCCAGATCAATCACCATATTAACAGCCACAATACTATCAACCAACATTCTACCTTTGAGGAAGGCAGACTAGTTATGACTAGTCAATGTATCCATAACCGCTTCAAACTCTTAGCAAGAACTTTGTAGACCAACTTATAAAGGGAACCTACCAGAGATATGGGTCTAAAATCACCTAAGGAAGCATGATTCTTAAGTTTGGGAACAAGAGTCACAACAAACGAGAAGAGGCTATAAGAGAGATATGCAAACCAATGAAATTCATTAAACATTATCCTTGTATCTTTTAAATAAAGAAAAATTAAATCCATCAGGCCATGGACTCTTATTTCCATCACACTTAGACACAACTTCTTCAATCTCGCCAAGGTTGAAGGGTGTCTGAGCCAATCTATCCTTAGTAGAGATGGTCTTGAAATCCACCACATAAAGTCTAGGACAAGTAATATCTGGCTCTTTAAATCTCTCTGAGAAGTAAGAGAAAATATTATTTTGGATCTTTGTCACCCCTTCAATACAACCATTACCTTTCTTAAGGGCTAAGATGTAGTTCCTTTTGTTTCTTCACCCAACAAATGCATGAAAGAAGGAAAAATATCCATCCCCTTCATACAACCATTTATCCTTTAATATTTGGCACAACTAAGAGTCATTTATCCAAAGTAAAGACCAGAGATCGACAAGGGCTTTTAATCTAGATTCTACTTCAGATTCATGGAGGATATGAATATCAGTTGAGAGATCCAGGTCATTCACTATACCCCTAAGAGAATCTATTTGAGCATCCAAATTTATCAAAGACCCCCTTATTCTAGATTTTAAGAGCATCCTAAAGGGGTCTAAGCTTGCCTAAGAGGGTAAAAGGATTCCACCCATCATTTGAGGACGAGATCAAGGAAGTCAATATGAGGCAACCAATGGTTATTGAACATGAAAGGCTTAAGTCACCATAAATGATGATTATATTTTAGGATAATAGGACAATAATTAGACACATCTCTAGGGATGTCAAATTGAGCATTGTGCCCCCAAGCATTATACCTACCATCAGAGCTCAAAATTTGATCAATTCTATTAACCTTCCCCCACGATATATTCACCCCCTCTAGATCATTGTCATCGTCTAACAATATTAGTAGATAATACCCTCTCTTATAGGGAGAAAAAGGAAGAGTTACATGAGCCTTAGAAGTTGACGCCTCCGCATCAACCGGACTAGAGGTAACAGGAGCATGTGATACTTAATTATTTTCCCTCTGAACAGATGCATGATGTACAATCCTACCGTACCTCAATTAGTTTTTCCTATCAGCCATAATGCATGTAATAAAGATCATAAGTGTTGCACAATGAGTAAAACCAAAAAAAAATGTATATTGAAAAACTCCGGATGTAATACCCATATACAAAAGACACACATAAAGCATATTTTTCATATATAAGATTCGAAATTTGGTATTGAAATACAAATTAGTTCTTAGCAACACATTGAATAAGTATAGCCACTACAACATAAGGTAATAAAAAAAGGCTATAAAATAATACAAGATGTTCAAACTACAAAAGAATCTAAGAACTAGATCCGAAGATCTCAAAACCCGCAGCAGAAGACAAGCCATCAACTAGTAAGGATAATCAAGTCGCCTTATCCTTACCCTTAACGGAACCTGAAGTACTTGAAATAAAACCATCAACATGGGGTGAGATAAAACATCTCAGTGAGTTCCATATCTTAGAGTTCTCTCGGATCTAAGGGCCAAACCTAATAATTCCACGAGTACAAAGGACTCCTTTCAAAAGTAACTAATCCAAAACGGAACATTCAAGCAACACTTCGTACAACACTTCCCGTGGGACTTAGTGAAACACCCACCTTAAGTATGGACCACTAGACTTCTTATGGGACTCAATTAAATATCCATCTCAAGTTAACACTCACTTCCCATAGGACTCAATGTAATACCCACCTCAAGCTATCACTCGCTTCCCGTGGGACTCAATGTAATACCCACCTCAAGCTAACACTCGCTTCCCGTGGGACTCAATGTAATACCCACCTCAAGCTAAAAGGGGACACGATCAAATGCGATTCTCATTTCTCACTAGTCTACGGAAATCCTAGGTACCTCACAAGTCTTACCATTTCATTTCTTTAAGCTCATACTTTTCATAATTTCGCATTCTTACGGTTAAGTCAGAAAATCGGGAAAAAGTAGGGTAAAAATAATATTCTTTGACATCATAAGCAATTACATAATTTTAGCTTCAAAACGGTATGTGGAACGTTAAAAACGGATACCCAGATCAAAAGTTACGAATTAAATACCACAATTGAAACCTACAGGTCTCGCTGAGCGAAAAACTTTTGGAATTCTCACTGAGTGAGGAACAGCTTGCTGAGCAAGCTATACCAGTTTAGGAAATTCCAGGCTTATGGGAAATAACCTTTCCAAGCCAAACTCAACTCCAAACATCAACCAATGTAGAAAAACATAGCCAAACATGTTCATAGACATAATGTGAGTATCATAGTTAAGTTTTAATCGAGTTTTAACCGTTAAACTTTCAATTTCTAAGATTTCTCAATGAAACCCTAAACCACAAAATCCCTAAAACTCAACCAAAATCAAAGATAAAAGCTTCTAACTAAGAACCCACCTCGGGAGATGAAGATTGGCATAAATATTGAGTCGATTCGATGGACGGATGGCGAAGAAAGATGAATTTGAAGTCTTGGGGTTTTTCCTCCTCTTTTTCTCTTCTCTCTCTTTTCTTCCTTCTTCTTTCTATTATTTTCCTTACTAAATTTCTCTTCTTCTTATTTCCTTTCTATTAATAAATATATAAAAACATATATTTTACCTTTGTGTCAAAAACTAGAGAGTATCCAAAAATATCTCTTAATCCAATATTTTATAAAACCTCTGAGTCAGCTAATATCAATTAATAAAATAATATCTTGTTGGTTACTCTATTTAGTTCCGTTAAAATTTCTTAGAATAATCTGGAATAATATTATTACCGATTAATATTATTCAGAGCATTAAATAAAATATGGGGTATTAGATCCCCCCTTAAATAAAATCCGTCCATGAATTTAAAGGATTACCTGAACAGGTGAGGATATGATTGTCGCATCTCTGACTCTATCTCCCACGTAGCATCGCTCGGATGCGTCTCATCCCATTTCACTTTAACAAGTGGTATCTCTTTATTCCTTAACACCTTGGTTTCTCTCCCAACAATACGACTCGATTGGGGTTCAAAAGTCAAATTTGTTTCTATCTCTATAGAATCCGGTAGAATAGGCTGAAGAGGATCGGGAACGAACCTACGAAGTTGAGATACATTAAAAACATCATGCATTTCAGATAGAGAGGACGGAAAGGCTAAACGGTAAGCAACTTCACCAATCCTTTCTAGAATCTGATACAGTCCCACGTATCTCGGACTTAACTTACGTGACTTAAACGGTCCTTTCAACCTCAATCTCGGAGTGACTTTCAAGTATACATGATCACCTTCATCAAATTCCAAAGGTCTCCTTCAATTGTCATCATAGCTCTTCTGACGATCTTGGGCTTGTTTAATCTTTTCTCGGATCATACAAATCTTTTCTGTAGTCTCTTGAATAACTTCTGGTCCTAAAATCCTATCTTCACCCACTTCCGACCAACACAACGGTGTTCTACACTTTCTTCCGTACAAAGCCTCATACGGAGCCATTCCGATGCTCGCATGGTAACTGTTATTGTACGAAAATTCGATCAACGGAAAAAGTTCTTTCCAATTTCCTTTACTTTCCAAGACACATGCTCTCAACATATCTTCCATCGTTTGAATCGTACGTTCCGTCTGACCATCCGTCTGAGGATGATTAGAAGTACTCAAACGCAAATTCGTACCCATGGCATGGCTTTTTGGAACACCTTCCAAAACCTCAAACTGAACTTCGGATCTCTATCCGATACAATACTGGACGGGACACCATGCAATCTCACAATTTCATCAATAAACAACCTTGCAAGCTGACTTGCCTTGTATGTAGTCTTCACGGCTAAGAAATGCGCAAATTTCGTTAGTCGGTTCACTATCACCCAAACAGAGTCATAGCCACCTTGAGTACTCAGTAAACCTACTACAAATTCCAAAGAGATACTATCCCATTTCCAAATCGGGATGTCCAAAGGTTGTAACAATCCGCTTGGTCGTTGGTGTTCAATCTTCACTTGCTGACACACTGCACACTCAGACACAAAAACCGCAACGTCGTTTTTCATTCCGGACCACCAATATTCCCTCTTCAAGTCTTGATACATCTTCGAAGAACCCAGATGTATCGTAAAAGAACCTTTATGTGCTTCTTCCAGAATCTTCCTCTTTAACACATCATCATTCGGAATGCAAATTATTTGGTTGAATAGGATGATCCCATCTAACGCTCTTACGAAACCCGGTTGGAGTAACAATCCTTGCAACTTCTTATCTAAAACTTGCGCTTGTTGAATATTATTCCTCAAGGTAGAATTAATATTCAAGTTTCCCATGATCACACCATTCGGAGTCCAAACAAACTGAAGATTAAGATCTCGAAACCTTTCCAACAATGCATACTCCAACACCATCAATCTGGCACTATGAATCACTTTTCGACTTAAAGCATCTGCCACTTTATTCGCCTTTCCTGGATGATACTTCAACTAGAGGTCATAATCTTTCAAGTACTCCATCCATCTCCTATGTCTCATATTCAGTTCCTTTTGATCAAAGAGATACTTCAAACTCTTATGATCACTAAACATCTCAAAATGCACACCATACAAGTAGTGCCGCCACACTTTCAAGGTAAACACCACGACCGCTAATTCCAAATCATGAGTAGGATAATTCTTCTCATGAACTCTCAACTGTCTAGAAGCATAGGCTACCACCTGACTTTCTTGCATGAGAACACCTCCTAACCCCATCTTCAAAGCATCACAAAACACTTCATAAGATTTGTTAGGATCGGGAATAATCAAAACTGGGGCAGTTGTCAATTTCTCCTTCAACCACACGAAACTTTGCTCACAACTGGAATCCCATTCGTAAGCGAAGTCCTTCCTAGTGAGTTTAGTTAACGGTAACACCATCTGATATAAACATTTAATAAATATTTTGTAGCAACCTGCCAAACCTAGGAAGCTTCTCACTTCTGTAACATTCTTCGATCTCTCCCAATTAATTACAACTTCTATCTTCGAAGGATCCACTGCTACACCTCCCTGTGATATAACATGTCCAAGGAACTCGACTTCCGAAATCCAGAACTCACACTTACTAAACTTAGCAAAAAGTTGCTTTTCTTGCAATATCGATAGGACAGTCCTTAGATGCTCTTCGTGCTCTTGCGGAGTACGAGAATAGATAAGAATGTCATCAATAAAGATCACTACAAATTGATCCAAATAATTATGAAATATCTGATTCATGTAGTCCATAAAAATAGTTGGAACATTCGTTACACCGAAAGGCATCACTAAGAATTCGTAATAACCGTAACAGGTTCTGAACGCAATCTTCGGAACATCAGAACTCTTCACACGAATTTTGTGATAGCCTGACCTCAGATCAATCTTCGAGAACATGCAGGCTCCTTTCAAATGATCTAAAAGACTGTCTATCCTCGGTAAGGGATATTTATTCTTGATTGTAACCTAGTTCAACTTACGATAATCGATGCACACCTGCATACCACCATCCTTCTTTTTCACCAGTAACACATGAGCTCCCCACGGTGAAACACTAGGCCTTACAAAATGCTTTGCCATCAAATCCTCCAATTGATCCTTCAACTCTTTCAACTCAAGCGGAGCCATCTGATAAGGGGAAACAGATATAGGAGCCGTTCCCGGTATCAGGTCGACTGAGAACTCAACTTCCCTCACCGGAGGTAAGGAAGTGACATCTTTAGTAAAAACATCGGGAAATTCACAAACTATCAGAATGTTCAAAACTTGCTGGTCATTACTCTCCTCTTTAGTAAGGACAAGAAAAACAGATTTATCTTGTTCAAACAGAAAATTTACCATTCCAACCGTACCTTCTAATATTGTTGTCAAAACATCTTTCGGAGGCACTTCAAAGGAGGGAATAAGGATCAACTTTTCTTCACATCTAATAAACACGGAATTAGCAGACAACCAGTCCATTCCCAGTATAACATCAATTTTCTTAAGAGGCAAACAGATGAGGTCAATCTGAAAGATCCTACCATCCACGGATAACGTACAATTCTCGCACTTAAGGGGTGTCTCGACAGTTTCATCCATGGCGGTAGTAACCACCATCGGAGGAGACAAAGGAAATACCCGCAACCCAAGTCGTTTCGCACAAGTAGTAGATATAAAAGAATGTGTGGCTTCACAATCAAATAAAACAAGACAAGGATAATTGTTAACAAGACAATTACCCGCAATCAAGGAATTGTCGCCCTTCGTCTTCCTAGCGTCCATAGTATAAACTCTCGCTTGCACTTGGTCCTTCTTCTGGGGATAATCTCTATCAAAATGTCATTCTCTCTGACAAAGGAAACAAATCACGACACCTGGATTGCATCTTCCAAAATTGATTCTTATGGCATCGGGAGCAAGAAGGAGGAGCACTGGATCTAGGACTCGACACATGTTTCCCCTTGAAAGGTTGAGGCCTCGGCCTAAATGATTGACTAGCTCTCCCCCGATCTCCTTGAACCTTCCTTCCAGCACTTGCTTCTGTTTGCACTTTGTAAACACCCCAAATTTTCCCTCACTAATTTCACACCATGGCTTGTGATCTTTCATGTTTTCATTAGTATAAGCATACCATCTCATATTGCATTTTTGATTCACTGCATAGTTCAAGTTCATCTGCATCTAGGGTTTGTGATCTGAGTAATCCCAGGATCCATCTGAGCCACCCCAAGGGCCTTAAAGCATTCCATGAGGGTCCATTTATGTTCCATCATCATACTATATCCCTCAAAGTTCAAAGAAGTCAAGAAATCACAAGAACTGGCAAGGCATGGAAGCAGAGCTAGGGTTTTCACTACACAGATGACCAAAATTAGGGTTTTGGTTTCAGAGGCCTCAACTCCAAATTTTTTGGTCATTCTTGTTTCTAATGTTCTTAAGATGTTATAAGGATCATGTGTACCAAGTTTGATGAAGAAATTCATTGTGGAAGTCATTTGTTCATTAGGTAACTTCTTGAGCAAGTCAGAGCAAAATCAGGGCATCTGAGGCCCCCAACAATGGAACCAAAGGGGTATTTTCATCAAATTGAAGTTCTATGATATTTATTTGATCATTGAAGTGCTTGGAAGTTCACAAAATTGAAGAAATTTGAGCTAAACCAAAAGTTGCCAAAAATGGAAATGATTTGTAATGGAAACTTTCCATTTTGGGAAAGTTCTTCAACCACCTCTTTCTCAACCAAAAATGCTTCAAATGAAAAATTATTGGTCATGAAAGTTGTAAATTAGGTCTTTCCATTTTCAAAAAGTACAAGAACATGTTCTAATTCATCATGGAACTCAAGTTATGATCCTTCAAAGTTGGCAAAAATCCTATAATTTTCAAGAATGCACCAAAGAGGGATTTTTGCAAAACCACTTGCCAAGCCATTTTATGACCTCTAATGCATCTCTAAACATCATACCATCATAGTGAAACTCATTTTGATCAGAATTGGCCCAAGAATCATGCATTTTCATGCCTTGAACTTCAAGAAATTCCAAAAGGGCCAAAACTTCTCAAATTTGCAAAATGGCATGAATCTTCCCAAACACTTGTGCCAGCATGCCAAATCTGTTTCTATAGCTTCCCTTGATCTCTGCTGAGCCAAGCCGTGCCCAAATCCAGGCCTACCATGTGCCCATACCTCAAGTACAACCAACCTTGACTTTTTGCAAAATCACCATACCAATCAGCATAGCCCACACCAACTATTATGACCTATCACAGCTTCACATACATGCCTCAAGGGACTCATTTCATACAACACATTACCCTGAATCACCCCACAGCTCAGATTACACAAAATCTCTCTATAACTTCATCTCTTCGAAATTCATAAACCAGCCATCAAAACATCAAAATTCTTTCACCAATCATCTCCACATGACCCCAGGATCATTTCCCACCCCTCACATTGGCCTGAAACAACCTCAAACAAAAATACGATTTCACTCACCTCTGAACTGAAACCTTCAAAGTAGCCTACATAAACTCCTTTCAAGCATTCCAGAAGCATCAAAGGGTTCATTGGAGTGGAAAAGCACCAAGGAAGTGGCCAAAAACCTCCAGTTTCGAAAGCTTCAGCTCAGGTAACTTCAAGAACATTTTTTCCAGAAATGCATTTTTAAGTTCTTAGATGAATCTTCATGATGTGCTGATGATCCTGATGTGTTTAGTTTTGAAAATGATTGAGTATTAAGCATGTATGAGCTCTCTGAAATTTTTAGACCTAGAACTAATTTGTTTCGATTCAGCTTAAATACGTGAAATAAATTTGTGTTGATGGATGATTCTTGTTGTATGATGCTTGGGGTTTGATTCTGGGCAGAGAGATTAGGTTTTAGAAGCTTAGGGAGAGAGATAGCATTTTGGTTCGCCGGATAAGATTACCGGAGCACTGTTCCGGTCATGTGAAAATAATTAGGGTTTAATCAGTGTAATTAGTGGAGTTTGAATTCTGGCCCTTAGATCTTGCTTCCCGCGCGTGTTTGAATGGCCTGGATCCCTCATTAACCCTAATCCAATTTAATTAAGTTTAATTTTAATTAATTAAATCAGGATAAATCTCAGCCACTAGATTGCGCGTCAGTCAACCCCTTTCCCTTAACTTTGAATCCTAGCCCTCAGATTGTCATACTTCCCATTTAAATTCATTTTATTTTCATTTTAATTGCATTTTCTTGCACATTTAATTTAAAAT
This sequence comes from Lathyrus aphaca, assembly GCA_963966055.1. Classification (NCBI taxonomy): domain Eukaryota; kingdom Viridiplantae; phylum Streptophyta; class Magnoliopsida; order Fabales; family Fabaceae; genus Lathyrus; species Lathyrus aphaca. Next base: position 538,333,452 of record OZ014522.1, on the reverse strand, counting down.
ACTTAGAAAAATCCCAAAAATATTTCCTTATGCATTTTTATTCCAAATATTTTTCTTAAGAAGAAAATGATTTTTATTTTATTTTTGCATAAAAATTGTATTTTTAAAATATTTTAATGTTTATTTTAATTAATTAATGGAAATTAATTAATTAAAATAGCATTAAGTTTCTAAAAATCACCAAAAAATTCATGTTGCATCTTAACACATTTAGAAACATTTTCAAACCCTTCATAAAAATTTATTTTTGATTTTGATCATCATTTGACAATTTTCTTTGAATTTAGGGTTCATAAAAATCACATTGTTAACCCTAACCTTTGAAAAATCTTTTCTGCCTAACCATGAATGGTATGAACTTGGTTCCTTTTGAATTGTTTCACACACATCATGTAGTTTCTAGGATATTTTTGGCATGAATTTATCTTTCATTTTCAATTTGTTTGGCATTTTACATTGAAGATCACCCAAAAAACCCTAGAAACCTAGGAAATTCATAACTCCTTTTAGGTTTAGCTTCTGACCTCTCCCTTTGGATGGTAACCTAGTATAGGTTTAGGGTTCCTTTGAGTGCATTTTCAATTTTTTATCATGTCATTTGCCTCTGTATTTTCCATTTGCATCTCATCCTTTCATGTATCCCTAATTTTGCATCTTCATTTGCATTCATCTTGCATATGCATCCATACATGAAATTTTCATGACATTTCATGCATTCATATGTCATCTTAGACATCTTAGGACATGTTAGAATCATGCTTGATCATTTCTTCATTCATTTGCCATGATTTGCATTCATTTCCTTTCATTAACTTTCATGAACTTTCAAACTTCAAAGCATGCTTCATTTGCATTCATTCTCTTGTATGAACACACACATGCACTTTGTATGCCTTTGCATCATGTCATAGCATCATTGGCATCATGTGTATGCTTCTGGTTTTGATCTTTGTCTTTGCATATGCATCATTCCATTTCATTTCTTTCTTTATGCATCCTGTGCTGTCATTTTCAGGTGGTAAGTTACTTTGAGAAGTGGATTTGCCTTCACTTCTCATTTCTCTTCATCACTTTAATATGCATCTTGCTGGTTTTGAAGTGAACTTTTTCACTTGTGTTCTTTCTCTCTCACTTTCTTTCTTTAAGTTACTTATTTTCTTCAATAAAGTAAGTAACTTACATCTTCTGTTTCTTCCTCCTTTCCTCTGCTTCTTCCATTGGTGGCTTCCTTGAAGATCTTTTTCAAGCCTTATAAACCATAGGAACATCCAAGCTTGATAATAATTAGGGTTGTTATTAGTCCCCCCTTAGTTTTTACCTTTGAGTCTTCTTTGTGTCTCTCCTCTCATCTCATCATTAGAGACTAAACCTTTAAGGTTTTAGGACTTTGGAATTAGGGTTATGCCTGCATCCTTCTCTTAGGATGGAGTGTATAACTTTAACCCTAAGTGTTAAACCCTTAATTTGTTTAAACCTCTTAATCAATCCACTTAATAATCACTAAGACATTAACTTGTAACTTGGGCCTTACATTAGGGTTCTAATTCTTCCTTTATGGTTAAGAAGGACTAACCCTAGTGTTTAATGGACAAGTCCCCCTCAAGTTGTCTTACAAATCATAAAACTCACTTCTTAATTTCATTCTTAATTAAAATCCATTTAATAAAGGATTTGTTTTGTCATGATTTTAATCCCTAATCATGGATTAAGTTGAGGTATCTTCCTCAGCTTAAGTGCTCTCATCTATTATCCTTCTATTAGGATGGTGTAATGAGTTCACTAATCCTTGATTATGGCTTAAACTCATTACTTAACACCAAACAAAAACCCAAAAACATCTAAATAATCACAAGTAGGTTAATGATCTTGATCCTACATCATCATGGCAATTAAGTTTAGATGCTTATATCATACTTAAAGTATTCTCATTATCCCTAATCAGGGAGGATATAATGAGTTTACAAACCTTTGATTTAGGCTTAAGCTCATTAACTTATGACAAACTCCAAAAACAATAAAAGACTGAAAACACAAAAAAAAAACAATAATCGTCTCCTTCGGGATTCGTTTCTCATCACACTCATTCATAACCGAGGACTTGCTTCTTCCGTCTAATGCAAGACAGTTAGCACTCGAGCCAGACGAGTCATACACTTGAGCATAGGCAAGCAAGCAGTTCATCAGTCAATTCATTTTCAGTCTCTTTGAGTCGAACTACGGTGTTATGACTTCCTCATTGCACGAGAGGATACATAGGCATAACTTAACTGTTATCGAACAAAAGTCTATGTGTCTCCCCCCTCTTCCAGCATTCTTTTAAGCCTCAGTTCTTGAGCATTTCACTTCTCTTTTGCACTGACACTTGTATATTCTTTTCCAGCTTTTGCATACAGATAGCACATACACTTACCCCCTTTAAACACAATCTTTTAAGCGTGGATCCCGTCGAGTACGACGAACAATCTGGGTCCTAATACCTTCCCAGGTTGTAACCAACCCCCTTTCTCAGTTTCTCTGGTTCGTAACCGTCTTATCCATCTTTTCTTAGGTTTATGCAGCATTACCTTTCCTTCGGGATAAAAATGCCTAGCTGGCGACTTTATTCAGTTCATTTCATTTTCTCCTTTCGCTGACCGTTCGCGTCTGTACCCTATCTGACTGAGTGTCTTTTCGGGGGAGCGACACACTTTCATCAAACTATGTTCTGCAACATATCATTATCTCAACATCTCAGAGTAGGTAGTGAACTCCCTTTGAGAGACACTATGCGAGATTTTGGCCCTTAGTCCAAACAAGAATTGGTCAATTTTCCACCTTTCATCGGGGGCATACATAACTTTCCTAGAGTAGGCTGCCATGTTCTCAAACTTCCTAGCATAACTGGCCACAGTCATGCTTCCTTTCCTCAATTGTTGAAATTTGAATTCCTTTTGTGTGCTCAAGGAACTCGGGAAATAATTATCCATAAAAATTGTCTTAAATTGTTGCCACACTCTCGGAACCCCTTGCACCATCTTCAAAATGGAAGAGATATCCCACCACCTAGCAGCATGACCCCTTTAGTAAATGTGACGCGAAGGTCACCTTGTCTTCTTCACTACAAATCACAATCTGGAATATCCTCTCCATTCCAGTCACCCATTCATGAGCCTTAACTGGGTCCAATCCGCCATGAAACTCCTGAGGGTTCTTGTGGAAGAAGTCTCTAAATGTCCACCCACAGCTTCAGGAGCAACCACGTGAGGGTGAAGGCCCCCACTCATCTGATGCATCATTTCTTGCATGAATTGGTGTTGATGTTGTTGCATCTGCTGCATAAATTGGAACATAGGAGCATTCCCATCACCACTTGCTTGATCGCTACCGGGAGGAGTGACACTGGGTCGAGCACGAGTTCCACGTCTACCAGCCATATTCCTAAATGTCATCAAAATAAGATTAAGTTGATCAGGCTCAATAACATAAACATAATATTTAGTCCTACTGCAAGTCAACGTGTATGAACGGAAGAAAACACTTATAATATTTCAAGGCTAGGTCGAGGATACAACCAGGCTCTGATACCAACCGTCATACCCATATACAAAAGACATACATAAAGCATATTTTTCATATATAAGATTCGAAATTTGGTACTGAAATACAAATAAGTTCTTAGCAACACATTGAATAAGTATAGCCACTACAACATAAGGTACTAAAACAAGGCTATAAAATAATACAAGATTTTTAAACTACAAAAGAATCTAAGAACTAGACCTGGAGATCTCAAAACCCACAGCAGAAGACAAGCCATCAACTAGTAAGGATAATCAAGTCGCCTTATCCTTACCCTTAACGAAACCTGAAGTACCTGAAATAATAACATCAACTTGGGGTGAGATAAAACATCTCAGTGAGTTCCCTATCTTAGAATTCTCTCGGCTCTAAGGGTCAAACCTAATAATTCCACGAGTACAAAGGACTCCTCTCAAAAGTAACTAAGCCAAAATGGAACATTCAAGCAACACTTCGTACAACACTTCTCGTGGGACTCAGTGAAACACCCACCTCAAGTATGGACCACTAGACTTTTCATGGGACTCAACGAAATACCCATCTCAAGTCGGGTAAAAATAATATTCTTCGACATCATAAGCAATTACATAATTTTAGCTTCAAAACGGTATGTGGAACGTTAAAAACGGATACCCAGATCAAAAGTTACGAATTAAATACCATAATTGAAACCTACAGGTCTCGCTGAGCGAAAAAACTTATGGAATTCTCGCTGAGTGAGCTATACCAGTTCAGAAAATTCCAGGCTTACAGGAAATAACCTCTCCAAGCCAAACTCAACTCCAAACATCAACCAATGCAGAAAAACATAGCCAAACATGTTCATAGACATAATGTGAGTATCATAGTTAAGTTTTAATCGAGTTTTAACCGTTAAACTTTCAATTTCTAAGATTTCTCAATGAAACCCTAAACCACAAAATCCCTAAAACTCAACCAAAATTAAAGATAAAAGCTTCTAACTAAGAACCCACCTCGAGAGATGAAGATTGGCGGAAAGATTGAGTCGATTCGACGGACTGATGGCGAAGAAAGATGAATTTGAAGTCTTGGGGTTTTTCCTTCTCTTCTTCTCTTCTCTCTCTTTTCTTCCTTCTTCTTTCTATTCTTTTCCTTACTAACTTTCTCTTCTTCTTATTTCCTTTCTATTAATAAATATATAAAAACATATATTTTACCTTTGTGTCCAAAATTAGAGAGTATCCAAAAATGTCTCTTAATCCGATATTTTATAAAATATCTGAGTCAACTAATATCAATTAATAAAATAATATCCCATTGGTTACTCTATTTAGTTCCGTTAAAATTTCTTAGAGTAATCCGAAATAATATTATTACCGATTAATATTATTCAGAGCATTAAATAAAATATAGGGGTATTACACCGGAGAAGCATCTCCGGTTTCTGGAAATCAAAACGTTGGAAAATTCCATAGATTCTTCTCCGAAATTCTCTACAACTCTCATCAGCGTCAATTACGTTAATGCAGTCCTCCAAAATAGTAAAATAGTGAATTGATTAATAAAACTTCTTATCGGACACATTTATCATTATGTATAAACTATCAAACATCTATAAACTATCTATTTCATAACCTAATAAATTTTTACAAATTTATATAGTAAAAAAACTCAAAAAAAAAATAAAAAAATAAAAAACTTACAAATTGTGAGTTTACTTCGGTGTTGAATGAGCTTTTTGATGGACTTGATATTAATGGAAGAAGCTTTAATGTTGGTTGGATGATTTTGATATAATTTGAGTTGAGAGAGTTTGAGAACCTTGAAAGTGTTTTTTTAGAACTGAGGAAAGAGATCTAGTTCTGGAACATTTTAATATAAATAGTGTCCGGAGATGCATCTATGTAAGTAACACAGAGATGAAGGCTTTACCCTATACCTCCACATTTATACTTTTACCCCTACATATTTTTCAAAATGCCTATTATAATCCTGATTATATTTTATTATTTTATTATTTTATTTTTTTTACCATTTATGTCAGACCGTCAGATTCTAGAAAAAGTGACCCAAAAAAACATGTTCCGGAAGACTTAAAGAATGAGTTCCGGTACGTTATTTATCAAACCGGCAAACTTTGGAAAAGTCTTCCGGTTTTGTTATTTTTGTTCACCGGAAGACTTAATGTAAGTGTTCCGGTACGCAACACTTCCATTAGGTCTTCCGGTAGCCATGTGTCTGTGTACCGGAACACTTCATGTAAGTGTTCTGGTTTGTATCGAGTACAATACCGGAAGACTTACATAAAGTGTTCCGGTGTGTAATTCTTTTATGATTTTTTTTTTATAATTTGTTATTAAAAAATATTTTTATAGTGTAGGTGCAGTACCTATATACGAAAAAGAACCGATATGTGTGAATACGTCAGATGTATTTACAACGTTAAAGAGATTTGGTACACGAGATAAGGTGATAAGATAGGTTAAAGACACCGGATTACGAAATAAAGTGACGGTCATCATCACTCGTTCAGATACACAAACAGGCAAGAGAGGAAGAAGTAACAAAATAATATTTGGTTGTTATAAAGGTGGGAAATACTAGGATATTCGTAGTGGAATCGAAAATGCGACTAAAAAATGCGGATATCCATTTAAGATCATGTTGAATCCGACAAAAGATGGATATGGATGGAAGATTGATGTAAAATGCGGCGTTCATAACCATGATTTACCTGATAGATTATAAGGTCGCTCATTTGTTGGTAGGTTGACAACGGATCAGAAGCAACATGTTGTTGATTTAACAAAGAGAAAGGTTGCACCTAGAAATATATTGCATTCCTTGCACGAGCGAGATCCAGATTGTGTCACTCGGATCACGCAAATATACAAGCAGAAGAGTATGATGGAAAAAGAGATAAGAGGTCCTAGAAGTGAGATACAACATTTGTTTAAGCTTATCGAGGCTGCAGGTTATGTTTATTGGAGTAGAAAAAGAGACGACTCTGAAGTTATTAAAGATATATTTTGGGCACATCCAGATTCAGTTAAGTTGTTGAATATTTTTCCTATTGTGTTAGTTATGGATAGCACTTATAAGACAAACAAATACAGGCAACCTTTGTTTGAAATTGTTGGCATGACATCAACCGAGTTGACTTTTGCTGTCGCATTTGCGTATATTGAGTCTGAGCAGACTGAAACTTTTTGTTGGGTGTTAGATAAGCTTAAACAATTGTTTGTGAAGAAAGATTTGTTTCCACAAGTGATGATGACAGATAGAGATCTTGCTTTGATGAAAGTCGTTGATACTGTGTATCCAAGGACAATAATTTGCTATGTCAGTTTCACATTAACAAAAATGTTGGTGCAAAAAGGAAACTATTAGTGGCTCCTGATATGCAAGAGTCAATTGGAAAATTATGGACGGATGTTGTATGGGCTAGTGATGAGGTTGAGTATGCTCAACATTTAAAAGAACTTGAGCAAGAGTGTGTTGATTGTCCTAAATTTTTTGAGTACGTGAACGACACATGGCTGACACCACATAGACAAAGATTTGTTTGCGCATGGATTAATCGAGTCCTACATATGGGTAACATGATGACTAATCGGTATGTTTTGATTTAGATCCCAAAATATACTTTTTGTGAATTTTGTATTTTTCTTACTTAGTTTAAATATGTATTATTATAGGGTTGAGTCTGCTCATTGGAAGTTAAAGCAGATGTTGGGTAACAGTATTGGTGACATGGTCAAATGTTGGGAGGCCATGAATGACAACTTAAAGATACAAATTAGCAACATTCGAGCTTCTTTTCAAAAGAGTGTGTATGAAGTTGCACATTGTTGCACCCAAAAATTTGCCCTCCACAAGACAAGTCATTATGTACTAAGAGGCTCACAAGGTTCACAAGGTTCAAAAGACATCTCATAAGGTTCACAAGGTTCACAAAGTTCACAATTAGTCAGAAGATGTGACAATTCCCTCAAACAATGCATCCTCCTAAGCAATGCATCCTAAACTAGGGTTTTGATTTTAATCAGGATAAATGGACTTACAAGACTTCAAGTGAGATTCATAGCATCTTATATGTGTTTAAGAATCCCCATGTCAAGTTTCAAGACTTTCCCAAAAGATTTGCTCAGTCAGATGATCAGATAGGTTAAAATCAGTCAAAGCAGTTAAAAAGTCAAACTGAGGTCAACTGTGGTCAAACCAAAGTCAAACTTCATGATTTTTTGCCAACATCAATTATATGAAGTAAAATTCATCATTTTATCAAGGGTTGATCATGATTCATCAAGGAGATTTCAGATCATCAAGAATCAGGAGTTTCTAAATTAGGGTTTTCATAGGAAACGTCAACTGAACTTTGACCAGCCATAACTTTCACATGCTTCATCAAAAATTTTCCATCCAAAGCTCATTTTGAAGGAAATTTCATTCTCTACAACTTTGTGTCTCACAAGCCAAGCCCAAAAATGCTTCATTTGGAAGGTATGAGCTAAGACATTATAGGTCCTTTTAAAAGTCAACAAAAAGTCAACAACTTCAAAAGAGCATAACTTGAGAATGATAAAAGATATGGACATGAGACCAAAGAGGTTGGTTATATGACTCTTTAAGCTTTCCAAAATGTCCAATAACACCTTCATAGCATTAAAATTGAAGGATTTGTGCCCTTGCAAAGTTGGGAAATTTTAGGGAAACTTATGAAGCAAATAAGGCTTTAAATCCAATTTTTGCTAAATGAGCCCACCAAATTGCCATCCAAACTTTACAATATCATCAAGCACGACCCAACCCACCTATTTTCTGATTTTTTTTATTTTTTATTTCATATTTATTTGAATTTTATTCATTAAAATACAATTTAAATTGAAATAAAATATAAAAATTATATATTTGAAAAGGATTTGGCTTCTAGAATGTCTTAAAAAACATTTAAACTTGATTTGTATCATTTAAAATCAGATCATCCAAAAATAGAAATGTTAGATTAAAATAAATCAAGTTTTATGACAAATCTTTCTCAATCTTCAATCATCCAAAAAGTCCAAAGAACCATGACCTTTTTTTGACCTAATTCAATCCATATATATAGACAAACACATTGCTAATAAGAGGGGACGAATTTGTAGCTTCTAATATCACTTTCAAACTTTCAAAATTCATCAAATTTTTTAAAATTCGGATTCTAATATTGTGTGGCTTTTCAGGTGAATTAAGGACACCAATCTTCTCCCTGAACATCATTGATCATGTTTCAATTGTCATATGCATCCAAAACAGCATGAATGCCCTTAACCGAATCTGGTTTTATGTGTGTTTTGAAATTTTTCGAATTCATGGTTATACTTAATATAAATTGTTATTGATGCTTTAAGATTGTTTATAATGTATCATAGAACGATTCTGGATGGTTGGTTCTGAGTTTTCGTGCAGGAATCATATTCGGCCATGGCTAGGGTTTCAAACCCTCATTTGGGATCTTCTTATTTAAGAGGTTTAAAGACTTATGGATGATGCCATTAGAACGTATAGGTCATGGGGAATCAAATGGTGTAATTAATTTTGATTATTGGTACAGTTTTCATGATGTTCTAACAACCTAGGTTTATCTGCCAAAACATTTTTCGCAGGAAAATTGGTAAGAGAATTCGCGGTAATTCCGTAGCGACTGAGGAAGAAGACGAGTCCATTGGCGCGAATTCTTGGAATTCAAAATTCAGTTTGTTTTTATAATGTATATGTTCTGTTTATATGTCACAGCGCGCAGGCTGACTTGGTGGTAAGACGTCTTGTTTGGTTTGCAAAGGAGCTTGGTTCGAAACCAGCCTCAGGGCATTTTTTGCTCAATTTATTTTGTTTTTCCAGAGTAACAACTAAACAAAATGGAATGAGGATATTGATCAGCTGCGCAGGCTAGCCTAGTGGTAATGCTGTTGATTTTCCAGGTAAAGGACCTGGGTTCAAATCCCAGGTCCTATTTTTTGTGGTTTTAATTTTTCTTGTTTTATTTTCTTTTATTATTTCTTTATATTATTTTCTAAACTAATTTAAATAATTTTCTAAAACAATATATGTAAATTATTTTTCTTTTAAAACTTATATTATATTTTTTTATAGTTGTATATTATTTAATAATTTTGTATATTAAAAAATCTAATATGTTTATATAAAACCTAATTATTTTCTTTATAAACCCTAATTTATTTTAAAACCCTAATTATATACATCCTAATTTATTTTTCTAAACAATTCAAAACCCTAATTTTATTTTATGATTTTAATTTCTAATTTTTATTATGTTTGTATACTTATAGTTATTAAATATTTTTAATATATATATATATATATATATATATATATATATATATATATATATATATATATATATATATATATATAATTAATTTATTAAACCATTAATCATATTTATTAGTATATAATTATTATTACTTATTTCTTTTCTTAAAATTCTTAAAAAAATGATTATTTATTTAAAATTGAACTTTTAATTTATTTTCTATATTATCTTATTATGCTAACCTCTTTTCATCTTATGTTTATTTTATTTATTATTACTAACCTTTTTATTTATTTATTTATTATATGCTTATTTATTTAAATTATTTTATTTTTATTATAATGTAATTGTGCAAATTATGTAATAGTGGTAGAATTTTTATTTAAATTGCTATGGTTAATAAAATAGGGCGTGAAAACATGTTTGTGTTTAAAATTGAATTTAGATCACTAATTTTAAGATAAATATTATGAACATGAACACGCACACACGTAAGTCGATCCTGGATCACCATCTCACTTCTTAAGGATTACCTCTCATGTTGCCTAAATAAAAGGTCAAGTAAGGTGTATAAAGCAAAGTCCCTTATCTTATTTAATATCATCAAGTCCCTTTAAAGAATTATAAGATCAAGTCCCTTCATGGTTGCCTTCGTAAATGATCGTGTCCCTTTCGAAGAAAAGATGATAAGTCCCTTCGAATTGCTAAGTACACCTTACAGTTGCCTAATCACAGATGTCCCTTCACTTGTCCCTCATAACATCCAAGGTAATGACTACCTATTCCTTAATAATAGGGATAGTCTTACCATTTAAAGGATATTTAAGAACAAAAAAGATTTAACTTAGGGTAGGTTTCTCTTATGTACTTGCTCAACTTTTAAAAACATTTCATAACACTTCACATTTTCAAACAATTTTCAAAACAAAGTCTTTATATATATCCATACAAGGATCATTATAAAGTACTTAAGAAAATTTTTAATCACACACTACACTTCTCAAAACATTTTAAAGTGAGCTAAGTAACTAAGAACCCATGGATAACCATGGATGTAAAGGGTTCTAACACCTTCCCTTTACATAACCTACCCCCCGAACCCAAAAAAATCTTTAAGGTCTTTCCTGTTCTTTTATGCCCTTTCCTTTTGGATAAAATAAAAGTCGGTGGCGACTCTTGCTATCCGCAACATTTAACTAAAGTCAGTTCTCCCACCGTGTTACAGAACTGGCGACTCTGCTGGGGATTTAATAAAAGAGGGGTACCCTTAGGAATTAGATCACTTTAAAATTGGTTGCCTTGTTTGCTTTACTTTACTTGTTGGGTGCTCTTATGTGTGAAAGATCCTAACCCGGATCTAGTGTACCTTAGGTAAATGGCAATAGACCAAGGAAACTGTACGGCGTATATCGATATGGTTGATCTGGTGGCCATAGTTAGTGTGACTTCTTGGTTGGTGCTTATGTTCCTTAAGTCAAGTTGAGGATAATATGAGGATGCCATATGTTGTCAATACACTAACTAGCTTTTAGAACCCTAGTCATCCCATCTTGGCCTTTAGAAAGTAGTGAGATAACCGGCTTTGGTGAAGACTGAAGTTGGTTGATACTCGATACTACGCTCATTGAGATCTTAAACTTGGAGGGTTTTGGTTGGCAAGTAAGTTGCCTACTGAACAACCACCCTTGTGAAGGATCAATGATATTGAGATCCCTTAGAACCTGGTTACTTTTGTAGAACAGGATGAACCAACTAAACTTCAGGGGAGGGTACTTACCTTTAAACCTCATGCAAGCCTTCAAACCAAAGGGCTATTGTGTGACTTGTTTGTGTGTGCCACATGTTTGTGATTGAGCATAACATTATAGCATCATCATGCATCATAAGCATAGCATTTTCACTAACCATTTCAAGGACCAAAGGATTTATCTTTGTTCTTTGTTGTAGGTCATGGCTTCTGCTCGTAGGAATACTATCAGGATCAACTTTGTAGGCATACCTCCTAAGCTTAAGGAATTGGTCTCTCAAGTTTCTAAAAACTCCCAGTTCATCAAGAGGCATGGTCACTTACTGGATCTAGTCACTTCAGGGTTTAATGAAGACATGATGAGTGTTCTGTTTCAGTTCTTTGATCCTAAACATCACTGTTTCACATTCCCCGACTATCAGCTGGTTCCTACAATGGAAGAGTTCTCCAAGCTTCTGGGTATACCTATTCTTGATCAGAAACCCTTCACTGGCTTAGAGAAAGAGCCTAAACCTGAAGTTATTGTTGCAGCTCTACATTTGAAGAAATCAGACATTGTCCTAGAAACGAGAAGCGGAGTTAAGGGTATTCTTGCCAAGGTGTTGGTAGAAAAGGCTCAAGTGTTCTTGAAAGCTATGAGCTATGATGCTTTTGAGGAGATCTTAGCCTTGTTGATTTATGGCTTAGTGTTATTCCCCAACCCAGATCAGTTCACAGACATTCACGCCATCAACATATTTATGAGTCACAATCCAGTGCCTACATTGCTTGGAGACATCTTACATTCTCTTCATACCCGTACTACGAAGGCACGAGGAACTCTGATGTGCTGCATACCTCTCTTGTCTAGGTGGTTTATTTCTCACCTTCCTCGATCAGTGATGAAGAATGAACAAGGGTTCAGGTGGTCCAAGAGGATTATGTCACTCTGTCATTCAGATATTCATTGGTGCTCTCGATCTATAGAGAATGTCACTATCATTGACCGTTGTGGGGAGTTTCCTAATGTTCCACTTCTAGGCATAAGAGGAGGCATTACTTACAACCCCTCCTTAGCTTTACGACAGTTTGGTTACGCTCGGAGTGATGGTCCTCATGATATGTTGATTCAGGGTATTGTGTTTGACTACGACAATGATCTTCAAGGTTACCGTCTGTAACACGGTGGGAGAACTGACTTTAGTTATGTTGCGGATAGCAAGAGTCGCCACCGACTTTTATTTTATCCAAAGGAAAGGCATAAAAGAACAGGAAAGACCTTTTTAAAAAGATTTTTGGGTCCGGGGGGTAGGTTATGTGAAAGGAAGGTGTTAGCACCCTTTACATCCATGGTTATCCATGGGCTCTTAGTTACTTAGCTCACTTTTGAATTGTTTTTGAAAGTGTAGTGTGTGAATAGAAAAATTTTCAGAATAGTTGATAATGACCCATGTACGGATGCGTAAAAACTTGTTTTTGAAAATTTGTTTGAAATTTGTTAAGTGTTTGAAAAGCTTTTTGAAGTGAGCAAGTACATAAGAGGAACCTACCCTAAAGTTTTAAGTCTTTCTTGTTCTTTATCCTTTAAATAGTAAGACTATCCCTACTATTAAGGAGTAGGTAGTCATTACCTTGGATGTTAGGGACATGTGAGGGACATTTATTTTTGAAGGCAACTGTGGGGTGTATTAAGCATATAGGAGGGACTATCATCATTATTCGAAGGGGCTTGATTTGTAAAGGCAACCATGAGGGACTTGATGATTTTTTCTTTTTAAGGGACTTGCTTTTTACACCCCACTTGACCTTATTAATAGGCAACATAGAGGGATAGCCTTAGAAAGTGTAGGATGGCGATTAAAAATCGACTTACGTGTGTGAGTGTTCAATATTATTTATCTTATGATTAAAGTGATCTAAATTTATTTTAAATTAAATACATGTTTACACTCCCTAAATTACTAACCATAGCATAATTAAATAAATAAAATATTTACGAAATTTACACCAAGGAGCAATTACAACAATTATAATAAGCAATTAAAATAAATAGCAAATAAATATAAATATATAAGCAAAATATAAATAATAAGCAAAAATAGTAAATTAACAATAAATAAATAATGGGTTAGTAGTAATAAAAATTAGGAAATAGGGGTTAGTTAAAATAATAATAACATTAAATAATAATCAAAAAGTTAGTAATAATAAAATAAGTGAGGTTAATAAATAATAAAAATTAGTGAAATAATAATAATATATAAAATTAATAAAGCAAAATAAATAATAACATGGTTAATAACAATAATTAAATAAAATAGAATTAAATATTATAAACACAAAAATTGGATTTTAATATATAACATTTAATAAGAATAATTAAAAAAATTTAAACATAATGTAATTATAAATTTTAATTATTACAAATTTAATCATTTTTAAGCATATATTAACATTTAGTTATTAAAACAATATTTATACATTATAAGGAGAAAACAAGTTTTAGATATTATATTCACAAAATTAATTATATTTATAAAATTTAATTGTATTAATTATTATATTTACAAAATATTTTAAACATATACAAAATATAATTATTGTAAATTAAATTATTTCTAAACATATATTAAAAGAAAAATAATTTGGATTATAAATATATTTACAAAAATTATGCTAAATAAATATATATTATAATTATGTAAAGAATTAGAAAATAAAATTAGGTTTTTTTTTTTACAAAATTAGGGTTTTTTAATAAATACTTAAAAAAAATAAATTAGGTTTTGTTTTAGAAAATTATTTTTGAGGTTTAGAATAGCATATACAAAATTTATTTTAACTAATATATAATATTATAATATGTTTACATATTTACATATATTCATAATTTTTAATTTAATAATATAATGCTTAAAACAAATAAAAGAAGAAAAAATTGTGAAAACTTACCTGACTGGGGTTTGAACCCAGGTCAGCTTGATTTCCAGCAAGAAGGAATACCACCAGGCTACCACACGTACAGGCAACAATGGAGGAAGCTTAATTTGTTTTGTGCTTTGCCTGAAAAACCTGGAAAATAAAAGAAATAAAAAGGCCTGGGGTGGGAATCGTACCCAGGACCTTTTGGTTACAAGCATGTCTACGTTACCGCCTGGCTGGGAGAGCCTAACTGCTAGCTTGTTGGCCATAATTGATAATATATTAAACCTGAAAAGCAAACAAAATAAAAGAACAAAATGTCACAAACGGGGAATCGAACCCCAGACCAAGCCTCTGCATACGCTCCCTCCATCCACTGGGACAACACAATTTATGTGACTTTAAACAGCAAACATTCAATAAAACATTATACAAATAATTTGAATTCAAATCACGCGCGGGAAGCAGTCTTCTTCAACCTCCGGAACTACGAATTTAGCTGCGAAAATAGCTGGGAAATTTCCTGCGAAAACAGAATGGTAGCAAAACCTACAAAATTCGAACAATGGCAAAACAATATGGTTTCATGAAATTGATCATTCCATTAAGTTTCAAATGAGTTTTCCAATCACCCCACGTTCTTAGAATCCATTTATATGGGCTGGATTGAAGAACCCTAATTGGAGCCGTAAACCCTAAAAATGGCAGATCATGTTTCAAGCTATGGAACTTCACCAAATCATCCAGATTCCATCTATAGTCATTAACAAACAAGGTTATGTAAACTAAATTCAATAATATGCAGTGAATCATTATAATCGAAAAAAATTTTGTCAAGCATAAACAAGCTACGGGTTTATCATTATGGCATGATTTGAATGCTTATGAATGATGGTTCATGATCCATGATGTCCAATGAAGCTCTCCATGTTCTTATTTTACCTTTTAGAGCCTTGAAAGATGGAATCCGAATTTCACTTTTTGATGAATTTTTGAGTTTTTGAAACTTACCCTTGGCTGCTGGAATTCGTCCCTGAGGGCTAGGGTTGTGTTTAGTATATATATGTGAATCATTCTAGGTCAAAATATTGATTAGTTATATGGAAGTTTTGAAGGACCCTCCTCAGAACCCCAATGTTACCTCTCCCAGGTACAATCCTAATGCACGATGTGCATATCATTCTAATTGCCCAGGACATGATACCAATAATTGCTGGATATTGAAGAATAAGATTCAGGATATGATTGATGCTGGAGAGATTGAGTTTGACCCTCCGGGTACTCCAAATGTGATTACTGCTCCCATGCCAAATCATGAAAAGACTGTTAATGCCATTGATGAAGTTTCACATATTTCCTCAGTTGCAGATGTAACCACACCATTGTCTGTTATTAAGAAGAAGTTGGTACAAGCTGGGTTCTTTCCAGGTTGTAATGAAGATTGTTTCTATTGTGCTTATAAACCGGATAGTTGCTGGAAGTTGAGGGACGGTATTCAACGCCTCATGGACAATTACACAATATTGTTTGAAAGGACACCTTCTGTAGAGAGTATAGTTGAACATATAACTCAAGGAGCGAAAGTTGAAGAGGTGGACATGATTGATAAAGTGCCGGTAAGGATTACGTCCAAGGGTCCTGTCAAAATCACTCATAAGGGTCCAATTAAGATTACTGATGAAGGCCCTGTGAAGATTGTTGTTGAAGCTAGAGTGACTCCTATGATCATTACCACTCCTGGTCCTATTCCGTATACTTTTGATAAAGCTGTGCCTTGGCATTATGGTTCCGATGTTTATATTCATGGTTTTAAACAAGAATCTTTAGCTGATACACCTGTTGTTGATGAAAATCTTGATGTTGATAATATTGCTGGATCTAGTAAGATCACACGAAACGGAAGAATTTTCTCTTCTCCAGTTACCTCCAAGAATACAGTTACTCCAGCTACTACGTCCAATACTGATGCTCGGGGCAAGGGTCCTGTTATTGAACCTGTGCAAACTGATGTACCAACTGCTGATGATCTTTCTAAGCAGATGGAAGAAGTACTAAAGATCATTCGCAAGAGTGATTATGACATTATTGATCAATTGGGGCATACTCCTTCCAAGATTTCCATGTTGTCTTTATTGTTGTGTTCTGAGGCTCATGCTAAAGCCTTGATTAAATTTTTGAAGACTGCTCATGTACCAAATGAGATTTCTGTAGACCAGTTTGAAAATTGTGTTGCACACTTGACCTATGATAATGGGTTAGGTTTCTCCGATGCTGATTTGACTCCTGCTAAGAGGGATCATAATAGGGATCTACATATCTCTATTGAATGTAGGGGCACTACCCTGTCACATGTGTTAATAGACAATGGTTCCTCTCTGAATGTGTTGCCCAAAGAAGTTCTGAATAAGCTTAATCCTGAAGATGTTGTGTTGAGGCCAAGTAATATAGTGGTGAAGGCCTTTGATGGTTCAAGAAGAGTGGTGCACGGAGAAATAGATCTCCCAATCAAAGTAGGTTCTCAGGTCTTCAATGATACCTTTTGTGTAATGGATATTCGTCCTTCGTATTCTTGTTTGCTTGGGCACCCCTGGATCCATGGGGCAGGCACTGTAACCTCCACCTTACATCAGAAGCTGAGATATCCAGTAGAGGGAAAAGTTGTCACTGTTTACAGAGAGGAAGGACATATGATTAGCCATGTGAACACATTTAAATATCTCGAAGTGGAAGGAGAATATGTTGAAACTCCATGCCAGACGTTTGAAGTAGTTCCTTGGGTTGTTAATAATTTTGAAGCTCCTCTTGTTGTCAAGAAAGTTCCTGTGGTCACCAGAGTACCTCCTACAATGGCCTCCCTCAAGGATGCTAGAGCTGTGGTGGATGAAGGTGGTTGTACTATTTGGGGTCAGCTTCCTGACATTCCTTACAAGTCTGACAAGTTTGGTTTGGGTTTCACTGCAGAGTCCCAGAAGGTTGTTCGTCGTGCTCGAGCTGTTCGTATCACCAACCAAGGAGTCACGAAAGACCAGATCAATGTTGTGGATGACTATGATGAAGACTACAACCTGGATGATTGGATTTTCCTACTGTGGGTGATGGGCTCAATAATTGGAAAGTTGAAGACGTTATTCCTATCTCCTTTAGTCAGGAGTAAATACTATTACTGTGTTGTTACTTTTAAAGTTTGTAATTTTTGAACAATTAAACTCTCAAGCCTTGTGCCTTACCCGGGGCATAATGGTATGCTTGTCTCGGGATGTCATTTCATTTGCATACTTCATTCAATAAAAATCATGGACGTTTCGTTTTCGTAAATATTGTGTTCCTTGTCTTTCTTTTATTTTATTTTTCTTTTATCAGCTATGTGTTCTTACACACACCCACATCACTAAAATGCAGATCCTCATCCACTCTGGATCCTGTTGATAACAGTTCTACTATTGCCAATTATAATTTCGAGAATCCGATCTATCAAGCTAAAGATGTAAATGAGGACGATTGTGAAGTACCTGTAGAGCTTGCTAGGTTGTTGCAACAAGAAGAGAAAGCTATACAGCCACATGAAGAGCCAGTCGAAGTTGTAAATTTGGGAACTAAAGAAAATAGGAAAGAGGTCAAGATAGGGGCTGAATTAGAGGATGGTGTTAAGAGCAGATTGATTCAGATGTTACATGATTATGTGGAGATCTTTGCTTGGTCCTATGAAGATATGTCGGGGTTGGATACAGACATTGTGGTTCACCGTTTACCAGTAAAAGAAGATTGTCGTCCAAAGAAACAAAAGGTTTGCCGCATGCGTCCTGAAATGTCAGAGAAGATTAAAGCAGAGGTGATGAAACAATTCGATGCAGGGTTCTTAGCTGTGACTTCTTATCCTCAATGGGTTGCAAATGTGGTACCAGTACCTAAGAAAGATGGTAAGGTACGTATGTGTGTAGACTACAGGGATTTGAACAAGGCCAGCCCCAAAGATTACTTTCCACTTCCTCATATTGATGTTCTAGTAGACAACACGGCTCAGCATAAGGTATTCTCTTTCATGGATGGTTTCTCTGGTTACAATCAGATCAAGATGGCACCTGAAGATATGGAGAAGACAACATTTGTTACACAGTGGGGCACCTTTTGCTATAAAGTGATGCCATTTGGTTTGAAGAATGCAGGGGCAACATATCAGCGTGCTATGGTGGCTTTGTTTCACGATATGATTCATCATGAGATAGAGGTGTATGTGGATGATATGATAGCCAGGTCCCAGAATGAAGAGCAACATTTTGATCACTTGCATAAGTTATTTGAGAGGTTGAAGAAATACAAGTTGAGATTGAACCCAAACAAGTGTACTTTTGGAGTTAGGTCTGGTAAACTCCTGGGTTTCATTGTCAGTGGAAAAGGTATTGAAGTGGATCCAGCAAAAGTGAAAGCTATACAAGATATGCCAGCTCCCCGCACTGAGAAGGAGGTTAGAGGTTTCTTGGGACGATTGAATTACATTGCAAGATTTATTTCCCAATTAACTGCTACCTGTGAGCCAATCTTCAAGTTGTTGAAGAAAGATCAGGTAATGGAGTGGAATGATGAGTGCCAGACAGCATTTGATGAAATCAAGAGATATCTTCTAGAACCTCCCATTTTGATGCCACCAGTTGATGGAAGACCCTTGATCATGTACTTAACAGTGTTAGACAACTCAATGGGGTGTGTGTTGGGGCAACATGACGAGTCTGGTCGAAAAGAGCAGGCAATATACTACCTTAGCAAAAAGTTTACCGACTGTGAAACAAGATACTCACTACTCGAGAAAACTTGTTGCGCTTTGGCATGGGCTGCTCGCCGACTAAGACAGTATATGTTGACTTATACTACCTTGTTGATTTCGAAGATGGATCCAATCAAGTACATATTCGAGAAACATGCTCTCTCCGGACGAATAGCAAGATGGAAAATGATCTTAACAGAATATGACATATAGTATACTACTCAGAAGGCCATTAAAGGAAGTGTTGTAGCTGATCATTTGGCTCATCAAGCAGTGGATAATTATCATTCAATGAGTTTTAAGTTCCCTGATGAAGACATTATGATTATTACTAAAGAACCTGGACAATATGACGGACCTGAACAAGGATCCCGATGGACTATGGTTTTTGATGGAACTTCTAATGCATTGGGTAATGGTGTTGGTGTTGTGATCAATTCCCCTGAAGGTTGTCATACCCCGATTACTGCCAGACTTTGTTTCTATTGTACCAATAACATGGCTGAGTATGAGGCATGTATCCTGGGTATCAAAGCTGCCATCGATATGAAGATTCAGTTCCTTGACGTGTATGGAGATTCAGCCCTGGTAGTAAGTCAGATCAAAGGAGATTGGGATACTAAGCATGATAATCTCATCCCTTATAGAGAGTATGTGTTATCTTTGATCTCACATTTCAAAGAGATTACTTTTGGACATATTCCACGAAGAGAAAATCAGTTGGCAGATGCACTAGCCACCATGGCATCCATGTTTGAGATTAGTTGGGATGATGAAGCTTCCAAGATTACTATTGATAGATTTAAGAAGCCTGCATACTGCAATGAGATTGACACTGGAGAAACAGAGGAGAAGCCTTGGTTCTATGAAGTGAAAAGATATCTTGAAGCTCAGGAGTTCCCTGAAGGGGCATCTGTCAAAGATAGGAAGTTTCTGAGAAGGTTTTCTGCTAAGTTCTTCTTAAGTAATGGAATTTTGTACAAGCGTAATCATGATTCAACTTTGCTTCGTTGTGTGGATAAGAAGGAAGCAACCGAGATTATGGAAGACATGCATGATAGGATCTTTGGCACTCATTCTAGTGGTCATACTATGGCAAAGAAGATATTGAGAGCAGGTTATTGTTGGTCTACTATGGAAGTTGACTGCTATCAACATTCCAGAATATGTCACAAGTGTCAAATTTATGCTGATAAAGTACATATACCTCCATCACCATTGAATGTGTTGACTGCTCCTTGGCCTTTTGCCATGTGGGGCATTGATATGATTGGTGAGATCAAGCCTACTGCCTCTAATGGGCATCGTTTCATCCTGGTTGCTATTGATTACTTTACGAAATGGGTGGAGGCAGCTTCATTTGCATCTGTTACTAAGAATGTGGTGGCTCGATTCATTAAGAATAATCTTATATGTAGGTATGGCATCCCTGAAAGGATTATTACTGACAATGGCTCTAATCTGAACAACACTATGATTACTGATCTCTGCACGCAATTCAAGATTAAGCATCACACCTCTTCTCCGTATCGTCCAAAGATGAATGGGGCAGTAGAAGCTGCTAATAAGAACATTAAGAAGATTCTACAGAAGATGACTGTTACTTACAAGGATTGGCATGAGATGTTACCATTTGCTCTTCATGGTTATCGTACTACAATACGTACTTCAACAGGGGCAACCCCTTTCTCCTTAGTATATGGTATGGAAGCAGTTCTGCCCATTGAAGTTCAGATACCCTCCCTAAGAATCATGAAAGATGCAGGCTTGGATGAAGATGAATGGATTCAGACTCGACTTGACCAGATAAATTTGATTGATGAGAAGAGGTTGGCAGCTGTTTGTCATGGTTAGATGTACCAGAAACGGATGATCAAGGCTTTTAATAAGAAGGTTAAGCCAAAGGTACATCATGCTGGTGACTTGGTAATCAAGCGTATCATATTACCACAGGGTGATCCTAGGGGCAAGTGGACTCCGACATATGAAGGACCATTTGTAGTCAAAACAGTATTCTCAGGAGGTGCCATGATGCTTACTACTATGGATGGTGAAGACTTCCCACAACCTGTAAACGCAGACATAGTTAAAAAATACTACGCATAAAAAGAGACCCGCTAGGTTGACTGGCCTAGGCAAAAATAAGGGCATCCCGGCGAACCAAAAGGGTTTGGGCAAAAATTAGGGATATATATATAAAAAAAATGTACACCCGGCAAGTCGAAAACCTGAAAAGGCGGCTTGGGCAAAAAAGGGTATCCCGGTGGATTGAAAACCTGAAAAGGCAATCCAGGCAAAAGTTAGGGATTAAGGCGTATGACTATGTCTCGTTTGGATCACCCATGTAACTCCAACCAGTTGTGTTACTTAACCAAGCTCTAACAGATAAAGATCAATCCAATCGTTTCCGTCTCGACAGCAGAAGATGAGATACTTGAAGATAATGGCAATAGTAGAATTGAAACTCAATAGGATTATTTTCCACATAGCTGATTTTCTTTGTTTTGTAAAAAATTTACGACAAATTCCTCTTACTAGGATTTCTGTCTCCTTGTACAAACCTGACCATGTATAGGTCACTTTGTGATATAAATAAAATTTCATCTTTGAATCCAGATTTATTTTTACCCTATTTACATAAGCGAAACGTCCATTGGTTGTGTTTGAATGTATGTATGCTTTTGAATATGATTGATGTTTACCAGAAATGCATAAATGCTTAATATGATTGATGTTTACCAGAAATGCATAAAAATGCAGTAATAGTATTTACTAAGGACGAACGAGGGAAGGAATTCAACGAAGCTTCGCCGGTTCATCCCCACAAGACAGCTACAAATCTCCCAGTAGGGCAAATCTATTATCATAGATACTTCGAGTTACATCTCCTCTGGAATTTATATCCATCTCTTTTATCCTCAGACGGATAGTCGGGAACTTACTCCTTCAATGAAGGTACAACAAACTAAGACGGGAAGTTATGAATACTATACCATCAAACGAAGACGGGAAGTTATGAATACTATATTATCAAACGAGACGGGAACGAGTTCCTCATATTCTTCAGCAATGAATTGGGATTTATTTTCCCTAGCCAGCAGTTGCAATACGAAGATATCCAGACGCTTCAGATTGCATGATTCATACATACATAATTTATATCATACCATAGCATATCCATAAATGCATAATACATTTACTTAGGTGCATCATACTATGCATGTATATATTGCATAAACTAACATTCTCCTTGCAGGATAGTTATATGCAGGTAAAACAATATCAACAATCCACAACGGGTCAGAAATGATCCATACATTTGCTCAAGATGTCCTTGAATATCAGGAAAACGGTCTGTAAAAAGATCTATTCCCTAGTTCAAGACATTATTCAGAAGAACAAATCCTGACGTTCTTTTGGACCTTGAATAACAGGCAAACGGTATGTAAAAAGATCCATTCCCTGGTTCAAGACATTATTCAGAAGAACAAATCCTGACGTTCTTTTGGCCCTTGAATAGCAGGCAAACGGTCTGTAAAAAGATCCATTCCCTGGTTCAAGACATTATTCAGAAGAACAAATCCTGACGTTCTTTTGGCCCTTGAATAGCAGGCAAACGGTCTGTAAAAAGATCCATTCCTGGTTCAAGACATTATTCAGAAGAACAAATCCTGACGTTCTTTTGGCCCTTGAATAGCAGGCAAATGGTCTGTAAAAAGATCCATTCCCTGGTTCAAGACATTATTCAGAAGAACAAATCCTGACGTTCTTTTGGCCCTTGAATAGCAGGCAAACGGTCTGTAAAAAGATCCATTCCCTGGTTCAAGACATTATTCAGAAGAACAAATCCTGACGTTATTTTGGCCCTTGAATAGCAGGCAAACGGTCTGTAAAAAGATCCATTCCCTGGTTCAAGACATTATTCAGAAGAACAAATCCTAACGTTCTTTTGGCCCTTGAATAGCAGGCAAACGGTCTGTAAAAAGATCCATTCCCTGGTTCAAGACATTATTCAGAAGAACAAATCCTGACGTTCTTTTGGCCCTTGAATAGCAGGTAAAAGGTCTGTAAAAAGATCCATTCCCTGGTTCAAGACATTATTCAGAAGAACAAATCCTGACGTTCTTTTGGCCCTTGAATAGCAGGCAAATGGTCTGTAAAAAGATCCATTCCCTGGTTCAAGGCATTATTCAGAAGAACAAATCCTGACGTTCTGTTGGCCCTTGAATAGCAGGCAAACGGTCTGTAAAACGATCCATTCCCTGGTTCAAGACATTATTCAGAAGAACAAATCCTGACGTTCTTTTGGCCCTTGAATAGCAGGCAAACGGTCTGTAAAAAGATCCATTCCCTGGTTCAAGATATTTTTCAGAAGAACAAATCCTGACGTTCTTTTGACCTTGGAGAGTAGGCAAACGGTCTGTACAAAGATCAATTCCCTAATCCAAGATACTTCCAGAAGAGATAATCATCACAAGATTTATTTCTACTGGTCCATTCAACAATTCAAACTATGTTGCATAAATGATTCAGAGACGGCTTATACAAAGACCTAGTACTGATATCCAGTATCAACATAAAGACATCATCACATCATGATACTCTAGATGGCATCTCCAAGCCCATCTCCAGATGGCATCTCTAAGCCCATCTCCATTTCTTCCAAGTGGCATCTTCAAGCCTACTCAAGCATATACAACTAATCATCAGTGTTATTTTACGCATCGGCGAGTGCAAATTTTTGGGCTTTTGTGTTCAATCCCCTTCAACCTTCCAGGTCACGACTGGCACATATACCAATCTAACCCCTCAGGTTTCAGAAAATTGAACAGGGGCAGCTGTTGCACCCCAAAATTTGCCCTCCACAAGACAAGTCATTATGTACTAAGAGGCTCACAAGGTTCACAAGGTTCACAAGACATCTCATAAGGTTCACAAGGTTCACAAAGTTCATAATTAGTCAGAAGATGTGACAATTCCCTCAGACAATGCATCCTCCTAAGCAATGCATCCTAAACTAGGGTTTTGATTTTAATCAGGCTAAATGGAATTCCAAGACTTCAAGTGAGCTTTATAGCATCTTATATTTGTTTAAGAATCCCCATGTCAAGTTTCAAGACTTTCCCAAAAGATTTGCTCAGTCAGATGATCAGATAGGTTAAAATCAGTCAAAGCAGTTAAAAAGTCAAACTGAGGTCAATTGTGGTCAAACCAAAGTCAAACTTCATGATTTTTTGCCAACATCAAGTATATGAAGTAAAATTCATCATTTGATCAAGGGTTGATCATGATTCATCAAGGAGATTTCAGATCATCAAGAATAAGGAGTTTCTAAATTAGGGTTTTCATAGGAAAAGTCAACTGAACTTTGACCAGCCATAACTTTCACATGCTTCATCAAAAATTTTCCATCCAAAGCTCATTTTTAAGGAAATTGCATTCTCTACAACTTTGTGTCTCACAAGCCAAGCCCAAAAATGCTTCATTTGGAAGGTATGAGCTAAGACATTATAGGTCCTTTTAAAAGTCAACAAAAAGTCAACAACTTCAAAAGAGCATAACTTGAGAATGATAAAAGATATGGACATGAGACCAAAGAGGTTGGTTAGAGGACTCTTTAAGCTTTCCAAAATGTCCAAGAACACCTTCATAGCATTAAAATTGAAGGATTTTTGCTCTTGCAAAGTTGGGAAATTTAGGGAAACTTATGAAGCAAATAAGGCTTTAAATCCAATTTTTGCTAAATGAGCCCACCAAATTGCCATCCAAACTTTACAATATCATCAAGCACGACCCAACCCACCTATTTTCTGATTTTTTATTTTTTATTTCATATTTATTTGAATTTTATTCATTAAAATACAATTTAAATTGAAATAAAATATAAAAATTATATATTTGAAAAGGATTTGGCTTCTAGAATGTCTTAAAAAACATTTAAACTTGATTTATATCATTTAAAATCAGATCATCCAAACATAGCAATGTTAGATTAAAATAAATCAAGTTTTATGACAAATCTTTCTCAATCTTCAATCATCCAAAAAGTCCAAAGAACCATGACCTTTTTTTGACCTAATTCAATCCATATATATAGACAAACACATTGCCAATAAGAGGGGACGAATTTGCAACTTCTAATATCACTTTCAAACTTTCAAAATTCATCAAATTTTTTAAAATTCGGATTCTAATATTGTGTGGCTTTTCAGGTGAATTAAGGACACCAATCTTCTCCCTGAACATCATTGATCATGTTTCAATTGTCATATGCATCCAAAACAGCATGAATGCCCTTAACCGAATCTGG
Organism: Lathyrus aphaca; assembly: GCA_963966055.1. Classification (NCBI taxonomy): domain Eukaryota; kingdom Viridiplantae; phylum Streptophyta; class Magnoliopsida; order Fabales; family Fabaceae; genus Lathyrus; species Lathyrus aphaca. The sequence continues at coordinate 538,307,900 of OZ014522.1, read as the reverse complement.
TTTTATGTGTGTTTTGAAATTTTTCGAATTCATGGTTATACTTAATATAAATTGTTATTGATGCTTTAAGATTGTTTATAATGTATCATAGAACGATTCTGGATGGTTGGTTCTGAGTTTTCGTGCAGGAATCGTATTCGGCCATGGCTAGGGTTTCAAACCCTCATTTGGGATCTTCTTATTTAAGAGGTTTAAAGACTTATGGATGATGCCATTAGAACGTATAGGTCATGGGGAATCAAATGGTGTAATTAATTTTGATTATTGGTACAGTTTTCATGATGTTCTAACAACCTAGGTTTATCTGCCAAAACATTTTTCGCAGGAAAATTGGTAAGAGAATTCGCAGGTAATTCCGTAGCGACTGAGGAAGAAGACGAGTCCATTGGCGCGAATTCTTGGAATTCAAAATTCAGTTTGTTTTTATAATGTATATGTTCTGTTTATATGTCACAGCGCGCAGGCTGGCTTGGTGGTAAGACGTCTTGTTTGGTTTGCAAAGGAGCTTGGTTCGAAACCAGCCTCAGGGCATTTTTTGCTCAATTTATTTTGTTTTTCCAGAGTAACAACAAAACAAAATGGAATGAGGATATTGATCAGCTGCGCAGGCTAGCCTAGTGGTAATGCTGTTGATTTTCCAGGTAAAGGACTTGGGTTCAAATCCCAGGTCCTATTTTTTGTGGTTTTAATTTTTCTTATTTTATTTTCTTTATATTATTTTCTAAACTAATTTAAATAATTTTCTAAAACAATATATGTAAATTATTTTTCTTTTAAAACTTATATTATATTTTTTATAGTTGTATATTATTTAATAATTTTGTATATTAAAAAATCTAATATGTTTATATAAAACCTAATTATTTTCTTTATAAACCCTAATTTATTTTAAAACCCTAATTATATACATCCTAATTTATTTTTCTAAACAATTCAAAACCCTAATTTTATTTTATGATTTTAATTTCTAATTTTTATTATGTTTGTATACTTATAATTATTAAATATTTTTAATATATATATATATAATTAATTTATTAAACCATTAATCATATTTATTAGTATATAATTATTATTACTTATTTCTTTTCTTAAAATTCTTAAAAAATGATTATTTATTTAAAATTGAACTTTTAATTTATTTTCTATATTATCTTATTATGCTAACCTCTTTTCATCTTATGTTTATTTTATTTATTATTACTAACCTTTTTATTTATTTATTTATTATATGCTTATTTATTTAAATTATTTTATTTTTATTATAATGTAATTGTGCAAATTATGTAATAGTGGTAGAATTTTTATTTAAATTGCTATGGTTAATAAAATAGGGCGTGAAAACATGTTTGTGTTTAAAATTGAATTTAGATCACTAATTTTAAGATAAATATTATGAACATGAACACGCACACACGTAAGTCGATCCTGGATCGCCATCTCACTTCTTAAGGATTACCTCTCATGTTGCCTAAATAAAAGGTCAAGTAAGGTGTATAAAGCAAAGTCCCTTATCTTATTTAATATCATCAAGTCCCTTTAAAGAATTATAAGATTAAGTCCCTTCATGGTTGCCTTCGTAAATGATCTTGTCCCTTTCGAATAAAAGATGATAAGTCCCTTCGAATTGCTAAGTACACCTTACAGTTGCCTAATCACAGATGTCCCTTCACTTGTCCCTCATAACATCCAAGGTAATGACTACCTATTCCTTAATAATAGGGATAGTCTTACCATTTAAAGGATATTTAAGAACATAAAAGATTTAACTTAGGGTAGGTTTCTCTTATGTACTTGCTCAACTTTTAAAAACATTTCATAACACTTCACAATTTCAAACAAGTTTCAAAACAAAGTCTTTATATATATCCATACAAGGATCATTATAAAGTACTTCAGAAAATTTTTAATCACACACTACACTTCTCAAAACATTTTAAAGTGAGCTAAGTAACTAAGAGCCCATGGATAACCATGGATGTAAAGGGTTCTAACACCTTCCCTTTACATAACCTACCCCCCGAACCCAATAAAATCTTTAAGGTCTTTCCTGTTCTTTTATGCCCTTTCCTTTTGGATAAAATAAAAGTCGGTGGCGACTCTTGCTATCCGCAACATTTAACTAAAGTCAGTTCTCCCACCGTGTTACACACATGTCTATTCAAGTCCATTTTATACATATTTACGTACTTCAGTGTCGCGAGCTGCATTGAGGCGCGTTGCTGAAGAGTTAACTAGAATTGATTATATTGGAACTAACAAGGACAGATGTCGATGTACTCTTAGAACAACCTATGGATTACCTTACGCGTGTGAGTTGGCAGGGTATAGAATTAGTGGTATTCTTATACCAATTGACGTTGTGCATGTACATTGGAGGAAACTAAGTATGAAAATTAAGTTGGAAGAAGACTTAGATGAGGAATCAGAGGTGGGTATGAAATCTGCAATGGATGAGTTATGGTATAGGTCAAAAGATGTTGTTGGAAGAAGGGCATTACATAGTAGGGTTTATGAACTTGCATTTCCCACAACGACTTCTTTGTTACCACCACCTGAAAAAATAAAAACAAAAGGTGGAGTCAAGAAAAAAGACAAAAAAACCTGTAGGGTATGATGTTTACAGGGATCCTTCGTATCATGAGTATGCTGATCAAGCATCTCAATCTTCACAACGACAATCTCAACCATCACAAAATTCAAAAAAGAAATCTCAACCATCACAACCTGTGAAAAAGAAGTTGAAATTATCACAAACTGCATAATCATCTAAATGGTTCATCCTTCAATTTCCTAATCATATTTGGTCATTTATTGATCACGTAGTCAACGTATTGTCAGATGGTAATTGTGGATTTAGAGTGATTGCTTCATTGCGGGGTTATGCTGAAGATGGTTGGCCAATGGTTCGTCGGGACTTGGAGTTGGAAATTATACATAATGAAAGATCAGCTTTATATGCCAATTTATTTGCTGATCGGTTAGCTGAAGTGAGAGATTCTTTGAAGATAGAGGGAAGTGGTTCTCAACCACCAAATAAATGGTTGACTCTACCAGACATGGGTTACGTGATTGCGAATCGGTATAATGTGGTACTTGTCTATTTAGGATTCGAATGTTTGAGTTTCTTCCCTATGACAACTACATTCTCACCGAATGTCTCATTTTATTGCATTGGATTTGTAAACTCAAATCATTGGATTCAGGTAAACATTGTTATAATTGGATATTATTAGTAAATGTTTTGAGTAACGTTAAATAATGTTTTGTTTAATTTTGTATACAGGTTAACATGAAAGAAGGATTTCCATTGCCACCAGTGACAACAGATTGGAAGAACTTTCGTTATCCAGCAGCAACATCGTGGATGGTAGGATTTGCAGCACGTCTACAACATTGGCAACAACTTACGCCTATATTACGATAATGTAGACACACAACCCCAGGCAGGATCAGATGGTCCCGCATCATACTCAGGAATAGATGCAGCTCTCGGCTCATCATGGCTAGGCGATACCAATCGAGGATGCGAAACACGATAATACCACTCAAGATATCCATCCTCCACCTCAAATGGGATAGTCGCTAGTGCATTCGAACGAATCATATGCCCAACACTCTGGATGTAACTAATCCACTCAACATCAATATCACCAGCCATCCTAAGATCAATAGGTGCAGGTGGAATATACTGATGGTATCCAAACTGTCGAAGACACCTGTCAGGCATGTATGGAACAATAGTATCGCCCCACCTCAAACAACCCCTATATAGAGAAATCTCATAAAAAAGACGATGAACTATATGATCCTCGAATGGCCGCCATATGACATCGGTCGGTGTCAGCTCATCCATAATAGGTCGCAACTCATCCACCTTTAACGCGCCTTGTTTGTATGTCCACCTCATCGCTCGCGGGAGACCACAATTCTGAGCTGGTTTCCAATTCTCTCCTTTTTTCCCAAGTGTAGGAAAATATTCATGAATCCGACACTGTTAAAAAATCAATAACATAATAATTAAATATAACATAATGAACATAATAAAATTAACATTAGACTTAAAAAAATCAATAAATTGAATTTAAATATATACATGTAAGAAAGTCGGATAACCACCGAGCTGTTTACAACTGAATATGGACGCATCTCCAAGATACCTATACAAGGTACCAATGCAGCTGCTGCCCAACTATAGTTCGACAACCCATCCAAGTCCCTAAATAATGCCAGGTATCATGCCTCCACAAGTGTAAACGACTTATCCGCAAAGATCGTGCAACCCACTAACATCATCAAATAACATCTGGTCGCATATGTCCACAATGAAGCAACTCGATGCTCTACGAGTCGATCATATAACCACTCAATCTTGTAGTACGAACCTATGCACTCACGGACCTGGTATAGTGCCACTTTCGCTGACACTCCAAGGTAGTCAACGGCCCACTCAACAGCTATGTCTTCACTTATGGGTTGAGGGTTCCAGAATACCCCCCTGATAGGCAAGTGAAGCAAACATGCCACGTCATCCAGAGTAATCGTCATTTTACCGAACGACATGTGAAATGAAGATGTCTCTAGATGTCACCTCTCAACAAATGCAGAAACCAAGTTTGTATCGATCTTCTTCAAACTGGTTCTCTGTAGAGAAGGTAAACCAGACCTAGAAATGAAAGCCTCAATCTCCGGTGGAACCTGCTATGGAACCATATGGGTCAACTTCAATCCATGTCCTGCCACCTTCAACTCCTTCTTTGCACCTCTCTCCTGAAATCAAATAAAATTAAACAAATCATACAATAGATACTTATAATTTCAGTTTTTATTCAATACTAAATAATTATAATTTCAATTTTTTTTCAGTGGTAAAAAAATTATAATTTCCTTACCTCACCGAACCATATTCGTCTGGCCACATGATGCTCGTACGAAACCAAAACACTGGTATCGTACGGACCTCCGGGATATCCAACTAGATCTGCTGTAGCTGCAGATGTACCGACATCATCTACGTGTGTCCTACTAGACGTATCGCCTCGTCCCATAGATCAAACCGGTATCCTCTCATCCCTACCTCGTGAACGCACCACTGAAGAAAAAAAACAATAAAAAAATAGTTAATACAAAAATAAAATAAAAAATAAAAAAAATTCTGAAAGACTTTCATAAAGACTTCCGGTACACATGTTTGTGGAAAACCATGTCGGAAGACTTTTTTAAAGTCATCCGGAAGACTTCCTAATCACGTATCATTCCGGAAGACTTCCTCAAAGTCTTCTGGAAGTCTTTTTCAAAAAACACATTAAACCGGAAGACTTTCACTAAGTCTTCTGGTACCGGAACATTTGAAAAAACTCTTCCGGTACGTGTAAAATCAAACCAGAAGACTTACTTTAAGTCTTCCGGTAAATTCGTCTGGATGTCAAAAAAAAAATTTGCGCGGTAACTTTGGATGAAAGGTAAAAATGGAAAGAAAAACTGAGTTTTTAACTATTTATACTAGGGCATTTTAGTCAAAAATATTGGATGTAGGGGTATAAGATCAATTGTGGGGGTGTAGGGTAAAGCCGTCCACAGAGATGCATCTCTGTAAAAAAAAAATCATTGATTTAGGGCCTAATTACAAATATACTTACTTGGGGTGCATTAATTCATCTCCAAAATTTAAGGATATTATTTTATTTTCAAGAGGTGTGCTAGTAATTCATAGAATGTGTTGATAAATTTCTTTAGCAAAGGCCTTTCGTTTGAAAGAAAAATAAAATAAAAAATTATTATTTAAAGAGTAACAAATTTTTTTAACTTCCTAGATATGTAAAAAAAAATTTAAAAAATTAATAATATAGTAATAATAAAAAAAAGGAATGAAGAAAACAGAGTTGACTTTTATATCTTTTGATGGCCACACACTAAGTTGTAGGATTTTATTTGTAAAATAGATTGATATAATCTCCTATTAGCATCTAGACAGGCACTCGTCCATTTTTATAATGCACAACCGTAAAAATATAAACGATATTTTTTATTTAATATTAATTTTAAATGGAATTTAGATATGAAGTTAATACTAGAAAGTTACATAGGAAGTTTATGTGAAAGATTATAGTAATATTTTTAATGGAAATTATTGTGCAAGTTACAAATAAGGGTAAAATTGGTAGAAAATAGGCTACACCAAAAATAAGTTTTGCCTTTATATGTGTTATAGAATAATTGATGATCATATTTTAGGATATAATATAGGACAATGATCAGACATATCTCTAGGGAGGTCAAATTGAGCAGTGTATCCCCCAACGTTATACCAACCATCAGAGATCAAAATTGGATTAATTCTACTAACCTCCCCCCATGATCTATTCAACCATCCCCCCCTTTAGATCGTTGTCATCATCTAGCAACATAAATAGATAATACTCATCCCTTACGGAAAGAAGAATGTAGAGATACATACGCCTTAGAAGCTAATGTCTCCACATCAACTAGACTAGAGGTAATAGGAGCCTGTGATGCTTTATTTTTTTTCCTCTGAACAGATGTATGATATACAATCCTACTATACCTCAATTAGTCTTGTCTATGAGCCATAATGTTGATAAGATATTTTTTTTGTAAGCATGAGGTATATTGATAAGAGTATCAAAGGTATTTGACCCGATTACAATGGAAACGATACATCGCTCGACAAAAATGAAATTACTTACCAATTGACATCTAAGCCAAATACAACAATGGATTTTTGTTGAATTCGTATAAATTAAAATTGGAATTGACAATTTCGCCAATGAGCGACCAACGCCACAAATAAAACTTAATTTTCCAAACTATATCCATCACATTCCACTCCTCGATCTTAAAGATAATAACATTTCTTTGAGTCCATAAACTCCAAGTAGTGGCCAACCAAATTAAACATTCGCTACCCGCTTTCATATGATTTGATCGACCATAATCATGCCAAAACAAAAATCTATCCATACAATTGGTTCCTCCTCCATGCTCTCCTCCTAACCACTCTGTTACCTCGGCCCACACCAAAAGAGATACCGAACAATTCCTAAGAATGTGAGCTATAGATTCCGGGTGGGATTTGCAAAACACACATTGAGAATCACTTGACGAGTTGTTTATACCCCAAAGAAGTAAGAGATCTTTAGTTGGGAGCTTGTTCAAAAAACTTCTCCATCTGAAAACTATGATTTTTGCCGGAGCACCCACTTCCCATGACAAGCAAAAAGCTGAATCGTGTCTCGAAGTCGGACCTCTAGGCAAACACAAAAGAAGAAACTGACTAAAACAATATCTTACTGAGAACTTGTCTCCCCCTCCAAATACCAGCGAACCCTGTCTTCATTTTGATCATCCGGAGAGAGATTGGACAAAATATCATCGAGGAGCTTATAATGTTCTTCGCCACTGCCTTAAACCATATCGGCAACAGCTGGGTGTGAAGCCAAATAAAGAGCACTACTGAAAATTGAAGCAGGATATGCTTCACCATAATTAACAAAAAGGTTGCTTATTGAGGAAGCAGTCCCCGCGTGCAGGTCAAACAAAGCAGAACCCGAAGCAGTAGAAAAGGAAAGTTCAGAGCTGAGCGGATGCTGGAAGTCTGAAGGTCCTGCAGAACATTCTAATCCAGCTGAGTACGACTGAGAATTTGAGTGTGAACGTAAACTTGAGCTGCGACTGGTGCTCCGATGAAATGTAGATAACTACAAGCTGATTGTTTCAAGCTCAGATTCAGGAACCAAAGAGCCAATAGTTTCATCCGCAGATTCGGTCGTATTGTGCATACTGTAAATGCTAATATCTGATTCCAAAATCAGCTCAGTATTAGCAGTTTGCTTTAGGACCGAATTGTTGTCTCCCGTACTTGCAAAACAGGAAAAAATGTGAGATAAACCAAGGTCTCCCCATACCCATCTCCCTCCTATCCACCCTCATACCGCCTCCATGATCACATCTTTAAGTTTCGAACGAGTGTATAACTTCGGAAATAACTCCTTCAAGATTCCCTTCCCCGTCCAATCTCCGAGCCAAAGGGATATGTGATAATCGTTACCAAGAATAAATTTACAACCCTCCATAAAAGTGTCTATATAATGATTCTTTGATAACAAAATAATATCCTTCCACCAAGAAGATTAAAATTTCCCATACAATCTCGCATAGCCACTCTCCGATATTAGAAGTCTAATATCTTCGTATCTAGCTCTAAGAATTTGGAACCAAAGATCATCCGATCCCACTAGAATCCTCCATCTCCACTTGCTAAGTAAGCTAAAATTGAAATCTTATAGAACTTTAAGATTTAATCCTCCTTTGTCCGATGGTAAACAAAGATTATCCCAATTAATCCAATGAATTTTTCTCTTCTCGCTCGTACTACCCCAAAGGAAACTACTATGGAGTTTGGTAATCTCCCTTCTCACCTTCACCGGAGCCTTGCAGAATGATAAGTAAAAAATAGGAAGGCTTCCTAAAACTGATTTGATAAGAGTGATTTTTCCGCCCAAACTTAAGAATCGATCATGCCAACAAGACTACCTTTTTTGTATCTTGATTAAAAGGGGAATCCAAGTTGTTATTCTTCTAGGATTTGAACCAATGGGAATGCCGAGAAAAGTGAATTCTTTTTTCTCCGTCCTATAAGACAAGAACAACGTCGCCGCTTCTAAATAAGAATCTGAAGTATTAATACCTATCAACTTGCTTTTATGAAAATTGATACCTAAGCCCGAGACCAACTCAAAACCTCTAAGCACCACTTTAATGGCCTATAAATGATTCCAACTACCATCCCCTATCAAAATGGTATCATCCACAAATTGAAGTATGTCAAGAAAACACCTTTGATTAACCATGACTCCCGTGAAATCTTTGATTTCCACCGATCTTCTAACCAACATATTCAAACCTTCCGCAACCAAAACAAAAAGAAAAGGAGATAAAGGATAACCTTGTCGCAACCCCCTCTCCACCACAAATTATTTGGTCGGGCTACCATTCACCAAGACGGACATTTTACTAGTAAAAATCAACTCTTCCATCCAACATATCCACTTAGTCCCAAACCCCATCTTCCTCATCATGAATCTAAGAAAATTCCAACTTACTTTTTCGTTCGCTTTCTTGAAATCCACCTTGAAAAGGGAAACAACTACTTTCTCTTTCTAGCATAGTCCTCCAACTCGTTGGCTACCACCACTCCATCTAACAATTGTCTACCCAGAACAAATGCACTTTGACTTTTAGAAATTAAAGAATGAAGAACAATCTTTAATCTAGCCGCCAAAAGCTTAGCAAGAATATTATAAATACTTCCAACAAGACAAATAGGTCTATACTCGTCAAGGCCTATAGGAGATCCATTCTTTGGTATCAAAGTAAGAAAATATGAAGTTATGGACTTGGAAAGGATAACATTATTGTGGAAGTCTCTAATGAGACAAAAAAAAGTCCTCCTTAATAAAATACCAACATTTTTTTTGAAGAAAAGAAGAGTATATCCATCCGGGCCCGGACTTTTTGAACCGACACAATCCCACACTGCTCCTTTAACTTCATCCTCCGAAAAAGGTCAATCTAAAGATAACATCTCATCATGAGATAAGGACTTAAACATCAAACCATCTAGTAAAGGTCTATTACAATTAGGTGAAGGGACGTAAAACACAAGGAAGGGGGGTTGGAATTGGGTTTTCAATAACTAATAAACATGACTTAAAAAACACTTTAATTTATCCTGGTTCGTTTGAACTCAAACTACATCCAGTCCACCCGCCAAGGTGATTTTGCCTCTATCAATGAGGTCTTAATCTACTATTCAATATATGAATACACACAATGACCTATTGTCAATATCCTCTTGAGTCTTCTCACTGAAACTAGTCACTCAAGGAAATTAACTTATCTTTTACAATGATAACAAATAGTAACTAACTTGCTTCTAATAAAGCTATAATCACAAAGTGATTTGTTACAAGAATGTATGGCGCAATATGAACAAATATGATATATGTCGTAGGATCCAGAACTTCAACTCTTCAATTTGATTTCTTTATATAATGCTTGAGTGATATAGTCGTTGGGGACATCTTGAGCTAATTATGGATATAAGTTAATACCATAAAAACCTTCTTTAACAAAAGATATTTGTTCCCAGCATTAATTCAGATATTCTTTAATTGGGCTTTAATGAAAGAATCACCATCTTCTAGGCATGAATCAGAGTGAATTAATTCATGATACGCAACTTTTAATAATGCCTTTAATGAGAGATTCTCTTTAACATATATAACTTCTATTTGATAGCGCAAGTCTTCTTCTATTGAAGCAAGCCTTCTTTTCAATAACTTCCTTTATAAGAACTTCTACAATACATAAATAAGTAAGTTATTCTCAACATACATTAGAACTTCTATTCTAGCATAATAATAATTGTTATCATCAAAACTATTAGAGGATTAAAATCAAAGTTGTTCTAACATTAGGTTCTAAGAACTTGAACGCACAGTGATTATTCATCTCCTCCTTCACCTCATCCACCTTCTCTAAAACACCTCTATTAGAATTGATAAAGTCGATATGGTTCCTTCTCCTCCTTTCTTTCATCACACTATGAAAGTATCTACTATTATTATCTCCATTGTTTAGCCATTTAATGCGAGCCTTTTGAATAAGGATATTTTCCTTTATTATAATATTTAGCCAAAACCGACTATTTTCCTTTTCGCGACTCTTCCTATCCTCCTCCGATAAGAGCCATAATTCCTCTTCGGCCACAAGATCTCCCTCGTTAATCTCCAAGACACTCTCCTCTATCTCTAATTCAAATTTATCAAAGACCTCTTTATTCCACTTCCTAAGACTACTTTTGAGTAATCTTAGTTTCTCCTTAAAAACATAATCACTCATTCCCTGAATATCGAGGTGAATCCATTCCTTCTCAACAAAAGATAAAAAAAGACTTGTCTTTAAACCATTTGTTGTTGACTTTGAACGATTTAGATCCCCATTCAGACGAATCTGCCACTAGTCGAATTGGACAATGATCATAGATATCTTTATTACCTATAAGTTGGCCTTTAATACCCTAACTATCAATGCATCCATCCGAAAACAAAAAACGGTCAATCCGACTTATAGAATTGCTATCACCGCTATACCACGAAAATTTCTTTCCTTTGCACGGAACGTCCACCAAACTGATATCCGCAATGAAATTTGAGAACTCCCTCACCTCCTTCTTACAGCTCCACAACACACTACCCTTCCTTTCACTAGAGCAAGAAATCGCATTGAAATCTCCTCCAAGACACCACTCCTCATCCAAATACTTAATTTTCAAATCCGCAAATCTCTTCCAAAGAATTATTTTGGAACTCAACTTGCACGAAGAGTACACATTTATGATGTAGTAAAATTTCTCCCTCCAAACCACCTTCACACCAATGAAACCCTCTCTTTTAAAACTATTCAAAACTTCCATTCTTCCCTCCTTCTACAAAATAATAAGCCCTCCAGCCGCTCCCGAAGAACCGAAAAAAGACCAACCTAAGTCTTCTTTAGCCTAGAAACTCATAGCTATAATATTGGATACTAACTCATGTTTGGTCTCCTGAATAAGAAAAATGTCTGCCTTCCCTTTTTTAATTATGTTGCTAATTATTTTTCTCGTGACAATGCTACCTCCCCCTCTTATGTTTAATGATCCAATAATCATTTTCGAATCTTTAATTCCGCCTTCCCTTTCACCATTCTATACTTGTCATTCCTCTCAAAGTCTTCTAACTTCGACATGCACTCCTTCTTTGCATCCTCCACCACCACACCCCAGTTGGAAATCGCCTTCCAAATTTTACATCCTAAATTAGAGTTCAAATTATCCCATAGACGATTGTTTCTTCTATGGATATCTGATTTCGCAGTATTGTTAAGATAATACACCGAATTGGATGAAGTTTCAACTTCATCCCCACAAATGTTCTTACTGCCAAGTGAGATCCCTTTCTTATTCAAAGCTCCCTTTTCTTATTTTGGTTACCTTTAATAGAAGGAAAAATGCTTTTCTTACTATTACTTTTTGTTTTGCCACCTATGTCACCCATGCTTCTATATTTTATTTTATTATTTTTTAACAAAACCAAAAAATCCACGTTAACACCTACATGTCTTCTGTCTTCATTTTATTAAAAATTGCATCACTACTGCCAAAGCTTGTTGTTTGTTGTCCGGTCCCACCCTCTACAAAATTACCATTAAAACTTTTTGGTTCTTTTAGTCCCATCAATGTCTCGATATTTGTTGTTTCCAATATAACAAGCCACCTCAGTATCAAATGAGTTAAATAAGGATATAGGGTCAGTAGAGTGATTGAGATTTAGCCCTTTGATAAAAGGAATTTCTTCCACAAAATTTACCAAGTCAATAGCTTTGTCAAAAGCTCCTTTTTGTAGATATGTATTTCCCAACTCAATTGCTTTATCAAAATATCCTTTTTGTAGGTTTGTACTTTCCAAGCTGATTTGACCTGACTCTAAACTGTCTGAGTCTTCTGCAACTTCTGTGTCTATCCCTACACCCTCTGCCTTGTAGTGACCCTTCCGCTTTTGTATACCGTGTATAGACCCATCCGCTTCTGGTTTTCAATTTCTGGTAAACTCCTCCGATCCCTTTGGTAAACTGCCGGTTGAATAGTTCTCCGATAGTTTTTGAAAACTCTCCCCTGTTTGTGGGAAACTGTTTGATTTGAAACTATTAATCATGTTCGTTTGATTCAGAATATCATCGTCCTCATCAAAAAAATCTCCATTCTCTACTTCATCGTCCTCTGTCTTGTCACCTTCATCGAACCAGTCATCCGAAGAAGAAGAAGTTAAACGTTTCTCAAATGGTACCACCGCTGGAATTCTCATCGGACCGAATGAGTCTGCCCTAATGGTTAAAGTAAACTGAGTTCCTCCAGTAAATACCTTTATTAATTCTGGTAAAACAAATCCAGATTCCACCCTAATCATCAATCTTGCAACATCCATAACCTCACCTTTGGAAGATGCTTCATCCACACAAATAAACGAACCCAGACTGTTTACTATTAAAACGAAAAACTCTGTGTTCTAGCCATGACAAGGGATGCCATACACTCTTACCCACAAAACTCTCTCAATTTCCACATCACTTTCCTTTACATTTTCTCACTTCAGAAAACCACTCCTTCAACCAAGTAGAACTCTCTGCTAACAATTCCTCCATCACCCCTTCCTCCAAACTTTCAAGCAGACAGAAATTAGATCCCATAGGGGTAAATTTAATTGAGAAAACCCCTTCCATCTCAAAATATCTTTGAACGTTATAAGCCATACCCGGGGAGATGGTAATCCCCACGTACACTCTTTTCAATCTGTTCAGATCATCTACACTAGGATTATAAGTAAGCATGAATTCTTTTGTGACTTTTCTTTTATCGATAAATAAATAAGCATAAGATACAGTCCCATACGGTCTCACGTTATCCTTCTGAATCTATCCTCTTAATCTTTGCTTGCCTCCATTAATCGCAACCGGTTTATCAATTTCCGCCACTTTCGCATGCCCCCTTTAAAACCTTGGTGGGTTGGCATAAATCTGTCGCTCCCGGGATTTTCATCCTAGTACAAATGCGAAAGTGGCGCGGAAGAGTTAGAGTCGCCAGCCAGACATTTTTATCCCGAATGGAACAGGAAAGGTAATGTTGCACAAACCTGAGGAAGAAGGAAATGACGAGGCCTTGCGAACCAAAGATCTGGGTTCGGGAGTCGGTTACGACCTGGGAAGGTATTAGCACCCCAGATCGTCCGTCGTACCCGACGGGATCCACGCTTGCTTGCTTGTTTTGTTTCAAAGGGTAAAAGAATAAGATGCTGCTGAATAAGAACTGCTAACTGGAACTGGAACTGAAATGAGAAAGGAGTTGAAAAAGAATAAAAAGAAAGAATGGGGAAAATGTAGGGAAAATAAAGAATGTGCTCGAACGGGCCCTACCCCACTGCCTACGTACCTCATCGGGATAATGAGGATCAGAGTCGACCTAGTTCGCCTAACTAAGGCGGGAACTTTTTGTATTTTTTAGGATGACGTTGCCATAGCTCTAGCTCAGGTGTTACCGACTCTGACTCGAGGGTGTTTACCGTATCGCTGTTTGAACTGTCGAGGCAAGTCGCATTCGTCCGCAAAGATTAGGAGATGAGAAGAGAAGACGCGATGTCTTGGTTGATTGTCTTTTATGAGAAGTGTTTTGGAGTTTGTTTGTGAACATTCTCATACTAAGACTTATCCATCGTGGTAAGGACTTACACCTCGCCCCGAAACAGGACGTGTATAAGAACTCCGCAACAAAGTTTCGTGTCGTACAAGAACATTCGGTTTTTATTAAGTGTCTTTTAGATTTTGTTTGAAGATGAGAGAAGAAGACTCAAATCGGAAAAGGACAAAAACTAAGGGGGACTAAGACCAACCCTAAGTTATTTATTATGCACAAAAGGGAGATCATAATGGTTTGTGAGGTTTTCTAATCCTAAGGAGAAAAAAGAAAAGAAAGAAGAAAAAGGATGCAACATACTTCCTAAGGAAGGTAAGTTGGTCATAACAAAAGGGGAAATCCTACCAAACACAAAATATGGAAGGAAAAATGAATTAAATGCATAAAGAAAACGCATAAAAAATAAAGGATAGGGTGAAGGAAACTTACCTCAATCTTCCCCTCTACAAAACAAAGATTAATGTTGTATTTTATTAAAAATGAATGAGGTAAACACATACCAAACAAATCCTAAGGCAACTTGGACCTAAACTAGACTCAATCTTAAGTTTAAGGGTGCCTACACTATGCTAAACTAAAAATCAGCAACCATTTACAGCACTCAAACACACAATCAGCTATGAAAACAATGCATAACATAAATCAGCTTTTTACAGCCAGCATGCAGCATGAAAAGGTAGGTGTAAAAGGTTACAAACAGCATGCAAACAAACAAACAGCCTACATTTTACAACACCTATATGCAAAAACAGCTATGAAATGCAAAATCCAGATTTGATTATTTTCATATTTTAATGCACAACTCAATGAAAAATGCACCAACTTCACCATGAACATGCATTTGAACCTAAATCAACATATATAAATGGAAGATCAATGAACATTTTTTAGGATTATGCAAGAATGCATCACATGGTTGAATATGCAACAAGTAATGCAAAAATGTAGCACGTGAATATGGTATATGAACATGAGGATTATTGATTATGAACATGCAATATGATAGTTCAACAAGAATGCAAAACTCAATGCAAAATTCAGAAGTGAATTGATGTAAATGGTATGATAAAGCATGCAAACAAATGCAACCAAATGCACATACATATATGGTTATGTGAAATGTAACATGCCTTGATATAATGGAATGCAAAGTGATTTAATGCAATGCAAATATGTTAAAACAGAATGCAACATGATTATCGCATGCCAAATGATGCATAGACATGGCAACAGAATGCAAGAAATCAAGCTATGCACAAAGAAACACTAAAATGCATAATACGCAACATGAACGGAAACGCGTCGAAACGACTCGAAATGGGGGAATGAGCTACTGGAAATGGACCCAAAAATTCCCTAAAATCAATACCTAAACATGTATGAACATTAGAGGCACTAGGAAGCAAGATTGGGCAAGAAAATAAGCTAAAAATCCAAAAATGAACAGCGTTAACCGGTTAACCAAATTGGTTAACCCATTAACGGACAGAAAAATACAGCATTTTGGCAAAAAACACACGCGTTAACCGGTTAACCAAATGCGTTAACCGGTTAACGCTGAACAGAAAGTGAAAAATGCTTTTGAAATAAGTGCTTTTGGCCACAAACTCACTTCTAATGATCCCTAACATACCTAGGAACATGCTAACACTAATTTCTACTTAATTGGGGCTTATTTACATATGATAGAACCTATAACTATCAACACCCTAAACCTTAATCTATTAACAATCACAAATCGCAAGCAATACATAACGGAAACGAAATTGATCGCAAGCAAAACGAAAAGCAATTAAAGAATGCCGAAATGGCGATATGAAGAGAATAACTTAAAGGAAAATTGATTTAGATCACCAACCTACGAAGCGGAGAAGGGCTTCGGTAATTGTTGCAAGAATCGGAGCTTGATCGAAGAGAAAACCAAGAAAACCGCAAAATAAATGCTTTCTTGATGCTTGAACCTTCGTGTACTTCCGATAAGCCGAAATCCTCAAAAAAATCACTAGCTTCTTCTTCTATAATCCACAATCAATGGAGGTTAAAGGCTTAAGCTTTAAGATCTTCAAGTTTCAATGTGAAACTTGAAGAGCTTATTCAAAAAAAGCTTTGGTGAAAGGAGGGAAAGTGAGAGAGAAAAAGTGATTGTGAAAGAGTGAAAAGTTGGAAAATTGTGGGAATCTTTTGCATTGAAGTGATTAATGAATATATAGAGGTTAGGCTTGGAGCTACGTTCGGGAATGGAGTTAGGTTTGGGGCCCAAAATTAGGCTTGGGATCCAAAATTATGGTTTGGTAGTTAGTTAGGGTTAGGGTTGGAAAAGGGAATATTCCTTGGAATATTCCTTGGAATACTCTAGAATGTTGTAGAACATGGTAGAAGCATCCAAGGGAAATGGAGTGGAATTGAAGTGGAAAAATGAGAGGGAAAGAATGAAAGGAAATGTGGAAAGAAAGTGGAAGGAAAAGTGGAAAGAAAAGGGAGGGAAAGGTGAGTTCTTCCCTTTTGGTTGGTTAGCTTGGAAGTGGTTTGGATTATTTTTGGTATATTATTTTTCTCTTGAACTCCAATGTTTGGCAAGCCTCGATCGACCACACACCTCATGCGTATGCAAAGGATGATGATTTATTTATTTAATTTTTTAAATGCGATGCAATGATATGCGGAATGATGCAAGAATGAAGCGTAAATCGCTCGAGGTTGATAATAAATAAGAGGGCAAATTTTGGGGTGTTACAAAATCTTCTTCCCATCTATGATCACATTATCAAGTTTGACTCCAAGCATTCTGATATCCTTCACATCCCTGAAGCGCGCGAAGTCGAACCTCTTCTCGTGTTTGTTTCGTCTCGGTGAAATCATCACCTGCGTAATATTGCCATTGCATCCAAAAAGTACAAAAATGTCTCTTGCGCTAATCCGTTCTGGGAACTCAGAGAAGTAAATGGTGCTGACCTTCGTGTTAATCGATTCTGATCCCCCGCCCCCATAAGGAAAAATGTCCCACTTAACATTCAAAAATATCGATTTTCTTTTGTGTGAAACCCTTGTCCACTCCATCGGAACTGAGATAACCAGAGAAGAAAATAACTGCTAAAGGAAGAAGGAGAAAAGCTACAAACTAGAGAAAAGGGAGACCTCATAATAATTTTATTTATATTTTTTTATTTTAGTTTTCTGTTTTGCGAGATGTTGTCTTTGACAAAGAGAGTTATTTAGTGAGGTGGTTAACCCCACGTCAAAAGTCAGTAAAATAGTTTTCCTTGTATTATTGTTTTATAAGATATTAAATAAAATAATAAATAATTAAAATATTATAATTATATGGAATAGATTTGATTGTATTAAAAACCACGGGTTAATATACTAATTTGTTGAGATTTAGCTGTAAAATAGATTGATACTTATATAATCTCCAATAAAATCCTAACCCTACTATTTTTTTTCTTAATCAAACAAATTTTTCAAGAGAGCTCTACCCGATTCATAAAGGTTCTACTTCTATGATTCTCAATTCAATTTTACTGTGAATTTCTTTCGATCAATATCTATCATATATTTACTCGTATCCATAAACATTTGAATGCATATTTAGGTATTTTTCTTGAATACGCTAACATGTCAGAAATGGAGTTTGAAGAAGGATGGAGTTTTGTGCATAAGGGCATCAAGAAGCTCCAAGACAATCTAGAAGGCTTGTCTGATACTCACCTCACTTCTAATGATTACATGATGCTATACACGTACCTTTCTATTCCTTATTTTTGCTTCTTTTCGTTTTAGGTTTTATTCTTATTTGATTCTATATTTCTTATATCGTAATGTAGAACCATCTTCAATATGTACAATATAACGGCTAATGACTATCGCCAAGAACTGTATGAAAAGTACAAGCAAGTGATTCCTGAGTACATCACATCAACTGTGAGAAACATTGCTAAATCATCATCTTCTATATTCACAATATGAATATATGATTAATACTAATAAGTTGAATGATTGATTTTGTTATGACTAGGTTTTGCCATCTTTGCAAGAAAAGAAAGATGAATTATTGTTAAGAGAGTTGCTGAAAAGATGGTCAAATCATCAAGTTATGACCAAACGGCTGTCATGGAATTTTAGCTATCTTGAAATATACTTTATCCCAAGACAAAAAAAGTCGTCTTTCTCTCAGAAAAACTAGCTTCTTATTCTTCTATGACTTGGTTCGTCATGACATTCTTGTTACACTCAAGTTTTTTTCTCTTAGTTTAATTTTCTCTTTTTTTCAACTTTGGATTCACTACATTTTATTTATCTCAGGTACTTGATAATCTGCATAATCAAGTAAAGGATGCAATATTAGCTATGGTATTCTCTCTTGTTTTCTATTTCAATGTTATTTATAATTTATTTATTTGTTCATCGGACACTCCGAACACGGTCTCAACACAGTGATACCAGTAATGATTTAAAATGGTAAACTAATTAAATGTAATGGGAAGTGTAGGTGAATATGTCATACGCATCTCTTTTTTTAGAGATGTCAATTGTTGTATAGTTCATAACCATAAAGGTGGACATTGGATAAATATTGACCCTATTCTTGTATCATTATTTTTTGGTATCCAGATTGATCAGAAGATTGCAAGAGACACGGTTGATGAAACATTGATGAATAACACATTGAAGTTTTATTCGGAGATTGGAGAAAATACAGGAAAAAAACGAACCATTAGAATTTGTAGAAACAATGATGAAGAAAATGCGTACAACATTCTAAATGTGAGGCATCGAATTGGATAACAAGTTTTAATAAGTGGGGAATTGAATCTTTCCATTTGAAAGAATAAAAATTGTTTGTTTGTTTGACTATGTATGTTTATATACATTATTATTACAGAAGTGAATTGGATTGAATGGTTGATTGATTTTATAGTAAAAATAGTTTTGAAAAAAGATTTGTTGAACCAAAAAATTTTATTAAGTTGAGTTGCATATTTGGTTGCATATTTGACTGCTTGTGGCACTTAAAAAGAATTACAAAGACCACTCAAAGTAGTGTATTAAGAAGACTTGGTTCTCTGAAGCGAATATTTCAAAAAAAAAAGTTGAAAATTTGTTGATTATAAGATTGGATTAACTCAAGTTTGGTGTGTTTTTAAAAATTTGAGAAATTTTTTTTTTTTGGAATTGTTACCATGCCTTTTGGAAAAATAAAAAATATCCCTAAAATCTAGGCTTGTATATTTGAACACACTTAAAACACATGTGTTTCTGAGTTGGATCCTAAGGCAATGCAAAAAAATTACGGAAATGCATCTTTATTTAATTTACAGAGTTGCATTTTCGGACATTGTTTTAATAAAAAATGTGTCTGACCCTTTCTCCTTCCTCACTTTTCATATTACTTTTTTAAACTCTCAATCTCTCAAATTTGAAACTCTCTCAGCTCACATTCTCTCAAAATTATTCAACTCACTTCAATGCTTCTTCCATCAACATCAAATCGATTAAAGAGCTCACTCAACATCAAACTAACTTCACATTTTGTAAGTTGATGATTTTTCTAAACTCTTTTTTTTATTATTTCTATATATTTTTGTAGAAATGAAAACTTAGGCTATGTAGTAGGTAGTTTACACATGTTATTGACATGACCAATGTGTTTGATATGTAGTTTAAATGATCAATTTATTGTTTTGGATGTTGGCGTGGACTGCATTTTCGGTATTAATATGCTTTTGAGTTGCAGAACCTTAAGAAGATGCATCTTTAGAATTTTCCAACGTTTTGATTTCCAGAATCCGGAGATGTTTCTCTGGAATTTATCAGTCTGCATATTTTTCCTTAATCTCATTGTATTTCATATGTATAATGCTTATATGGTCTACTTACTGACATTACGATTGATAGCCAAGATAGATTGATGCATGACAGAGTTGCGAAGTATGCATCGGTTTTGAGGGTAATAGCTCAATCATCGCATATATGCACCTGTCATTTCTAGACTGGTTGATGCAGAGACATCAACTTTTAGGGATCATGCATCTCCACCATCGTATTCCCGTAGGAGACAGGTGTCACCTACTCAGAAACCCGGGGCAACTTAAGTATCAGAGGCACCAGAGGCTTCGTAGGCACCCCAGGACCCCGAGGGGTTTTGAGAAGGCTGTCAGACTTATCGTTGTTGCCTTTATACCCAGACTATATTGCTATACATGTTTGTGATAGAGAGATAAAATTAAGTTGTATTCATTCTTTGAAATATTACTTTTGTTATAATATTCAAATTTTCCGACGATGATTTATTTTCTGCAAGACCGTCATCCTTTAAAATTCATTAACCATGGCCGAAATATTACAGTTCTACATCATCCTAATGAGCAATGGTTTTAGGATGTGATGCATCTATTTGGGCTGAGAGACTTGTGCATGATCAGTTATGTCATGGTTAACCATGGTGTGTTGTCTGCATTTGTAAAGATATGGTACTCAGAGACGTCGTCATTTCAACTTCCATATGGTGAGATGCCTATCACACTTGACGATGTCTCGTGCCTGCTACATCTTTTGATCAATGGGAAACTGTTATACCAATACAGGATTAACAAAGATGATGCATTGGAGATGATGGTAGGCTATTTGGGTCAGTCATGAAGGAGTTAGAAGCCATTAGGGGCTCATGCTAGGTTTTGATTCTTGGATAGGTTGTATACACAAAAACTGCATGATGCAAAATAGGCTACTGACGATGACAAACAGGTTGCCCAGCATAGAGCATACGCTTTAAGAGCATACTCTTTGTATTTGGTTGACACGCCCTTTTTTTTTTACAAAAGTGACACTTATGTGGATGTGATTTAGTTGCGATACTTCAATGACTTGGAGTGAATCTATGAGTTCAATTGGAGGCCGTTTGTTTGGTTTGCATGTAGCCCATTTCTTTTGCTATGTCCATTTCTGCATCTTTTACTAATGATTCATATGTACCATTTTCAAGTTTGGATCCTCCAGCACTTCCTACGCATATTCGAATGGTCATGTGTTCTGAACTACACTAAGAATATGCCATGTGCTTATGCATTCTTCCTGCTTAGAAAGAATTAGGCAACTGAGCCATATAGAGTGTATCTTTATTGCTTGGTAGCAGAGGATATGCACTTCCATACTTATGTCACTCACCGTGAGACACATCCATTTGACAACATAGCCTTATAATCAAGATGGTTGGCTTGTGATTCACGTCTGATGTATCCTCATATGCTTGTATGAGTCATGAGGTAGTTCAGCTACTTGTAATTTAGTCTTTGAGACCCTTTTAAGTTTGCTCCTTCCACTATGACACGTAGAGATATGGATATTGTAACACCCTTCTAACACTATGGAATAAATCACGATAATTACTTAAATAATTCATAGTACATCTCAGAAAGGTGTCACATTTTCTTCATAAAACATCTTAACAACACTCTGGCTCCGTAACACGGGATTTCAAAAAAATTAGAATATCACTCCTTTTATAAATCAATAATCAAATTAAACCTTGAAGCGGAATCATAACTTCAGAATAACTTTATTTCATCAAAACATCAAGACCTTAGGTCATTGTCAACAATCATCATTAACTAAAAATCAACATCTAGTAACTCATAAAAATCATCCTAACAGACAACATAATATTCACTTCAACGTGTCCCACCCGATGTTACATCTACCAGAGAAAGACATTATATCACTCTACAGGAATAAACTAAACAGTCCCAAGCTAAACTTCACGCAATGATAAGTTGTCCTTCTTGAGTATATGCACGTTACCCACGTAGATGAAACATTCAAACAGGCAAGGTGAGGAATCATAAATCAATATAAATGATATAAAGAAAAGATATTAACAGGTCATATTCATCTTAACCAAACATCACAACAACTCGCCCAAAACATCATATAAATCACCAAGACATCCACATCACAACATGCAATCATGCAATATCACAAAGAATGAAATGCAACATCATAAATGCATGTGGTATCAATCAACATATAATGGACACTAGGCCATCAACCCTCCATCAGGGAGCACAACATAAACAACTACACCCCAATCCACACAATGGGATTGAATCCTCCATCATCATAAGTATTCCATGAATGCAATGATGCAACAACATCAACATAATTAACACTTGCATCAGCATTCAAGTAAATATTCATCATACTATTCATACAACATCTATGCATCGGTCGTGTAAACTATAACATAAACTCATCATCACATAGCAATCATAAACATCATATTATAGTATCACAACTCCATTTCTAACCTAATCATCATAATTCATTTGATCGTCATGTTGGTCACATAGTAAGTATAAGCATCAAAGTATTCACATCATCTATTTATTCCGTCATAGCATCATTATAGTAACATCATTCACATAACCCATACCATCATAAGCAATCCACACATAATTATCATATATGTTCAACATATAATTAACATCATAACCAACAACATCATATCGTTATCCTCTAGATCAACATAAGTATCATATCATATTCAACACATAGCAACATCTTTACAACAACAATACCTCACAACATTCGACTACATAAACAGCCACTATTGCATTTACCGATTAATTCACAACACGTCATACCATAACCGATCACAGTTGCACGATATGCCACAACAACTTATCAATAACATCATACAACATTATAATTTATAATCGCAACACACGTTCATGCGATCGATGTCCATATTTCACTATTCGACACATTGGAACATACACGGAAAACAAACATGGTGCGTCGAATATTTGGAAATTTATCATTGAAAATAATTTTAACATAAAGTACATAAGGCCAGCTTTCCAGCGATTCGGACGGCGCCCCAAACGAGCTCACGAGTCAAAAGTTATGAATTTTTGAAGTTTTGAAAATAAGTTGCCCGAAGGGAGCGCGCTGAGCAGGCTAAGACTGTGTTAAGCGGGCTCTGAAACTAGCCAAAAATTCCTGCAATGACAGCATTTCTCCTACTGTGACTTCACACCCTTAAAATGCATTTTTAACCCCAATAACCCTCGTTTAAATCATGAAAACCCTATCTAACACATATACATCAATCACAACAAACATCACAACAAAATCATCAAAATTCATCAATTCTACATCTTTAATCCTAGGTTTTCCCTTAAAACCCCAAAATCCCCAATAGCATCTAACTTTATATCATACACATTGAAATGCAATACTCCCCATACCTTAGAGTAGAAATTTGATTCCTTTCAATTTCCTCTTGAAGCTTCAACAATGCCTCCAAGCTCTAGCCTATTCCCCCGTGGTTCCTCATGGAACATTCTCTTTTCCCCAAATATCACGAATAATGAGTTTCTCATCACTATTCTCCTTCAAATACCCCTAAATGGATTCTCCCTATTTTACCCTCACCTATCCATCGTCAAAAGACCAACATGCCCTCCCACTCTTATTTCTCTTATTTTAATTAATAATAATTCGAATAATTCCACCTAATTATCCTTTCTATTACTATTATTAAAATATTCCACCACATATCAGTAAAATAGAAAGTGTACTATTTTATTGATTATAGTAATAATATGGATTTTTCCAGTGTCTGTCTCTTGAGGACTGCGTTGTAGAAGCATGCCTTCAACCTCGAAAATTTTGATGAAGACAACACGACTCATGCACCTCATACTCGCAAAAAGTCAAGAGCTTCCAACATGATCAAGCAACAAGCAATTGGCATTGTGATCAAGTGTCGTATACACTTTCGGTTTATTTCAAGGCTTGGACGCATGTGTTGAGGTATACATCAAATCCATTTAAGATTGATATACAAGTGCTCAAATTATCATTTCATATTTTATCATAATGCATACAATTTTTGGAAAGTTTCTAAAATGGTTTAACACTTTTAAAAATAATATTTTTTCTGTTTTTAACAGTGTTAACCGGTTAACCATTTGGTTAACCAGTTAACGACTTCAAATTTTGAAAAGCAGTGTTAACATTTACATGCGTTAACTGGTTAACCATTTGGTTAACCGATTAACACTGAAAGTTTTTGAAAAATTATTTCCTTTAAAATTCAAATTGTGTCTTTTGGTTATACCTTTTCATATAATTTTTTTTCATAATTTTTTTCATACCTTTTTGAAAGGGTGTTTTGAATATTATATATTCTGAATTTTTTAAATTCAAAAACACCTCCTAGAATTTTTCATAAAAATCATTCAATCAAATTCACTTATTTTCATATATTTTCAAACTTTAAAAAGTGTTCAAATTTGATTCATAACATTTCATATTCATTTTGAACACTTGTATTGAAATTGAAAAAGTGGACTTTGATCAAAGGAGAAGATCAATTTTATATTGATATCACATATTGTATTATTCTCAAAATTACAAAATATTATAAAAGTCTTCTATTGTGACTTGTGATCCAGGATTGTTGGACACAAGGGATAGTGCTTGCAAGAGGATTGTTCTTGCACACTAGGTTTGTTTAGTTGTTTAGAAAGTAGGCTTCACCGATTGATGGTGCGATAGGTTGTACATTCTAAAAACTAGTGGAAAATCTCTTTCGTGTTGGAAAGGGGACTGGATGTACCTTCGGACTGTAAAGGGAACCAGGATAATTCTTTGTGTCTCTTTTATTTCTTGCTTTGCCGCTTTCCTACCATAAACAAGTAAAAGAGAAAAATCCATCCATCAAGAAAATAATCGAGAAATTTTTTTATAACACCTAATTCACCCCTCCTCTTAGGCGTACTTTGAAACTACAATTGGCATCAGAGCAGGTTTAGGTAGCCTATTCCTACAAGATTTTGTATGGATTCCGCAAACTCGAATCCTGTTTTCAAAGATGGTGGAAGTAGCAACAAGCCCCCACTCTTCTCCGGCGAATATTTTGACTTTTGAAATATCAGAATGAAAGTACATATTGAAGCCCAAGGAGAAGGCATATGGGAAGCGATCGAAGAAGGTCCACATAATCCTGTAAACGTGATCAATGGCGTTGGAACCGCAAAGTTAAAAAATACTTATGATGAAGATGATAAAAAGAAGATTCTAAATGAGAAGAAGGCAATCAACATACTCCAAAGCGCTCTCAGTATGGACGAGTTCTTCCATGTATCACAGTGTAAATCGGCAAAGGAGATTTGGATACCTTGGTAGAAACGCATGAAGGAACAACAGAAGTAAAAAGATCAAGGCTTAATACGTTGAGTCAAGAATATGAGATGTTCCCTATGCAGCCCGGGGAATCTATTGTTTCCTTACAAAAAAGATTTGTTCATCTAACAAATCACTTGATTGCTCTCGGGAAGACCTTCACCAATGACGATCTCAACTTGAAAGTCCTAAGATCCTTGACAAGGGAATGGCAACCGAAAGTGACCGCTATTTCGGAAAAGAAGAGTCTCTCAATGATGACATCCGCATCCCTATTTGGCAAACTTCAAGAGCACGAATTGGAACTTGGAAGGCTCGAGAAGCACGAAATCCAAGAGAAAAAGTCCAAGGGAATTGCTTTGAAGATTGACACGAAGGATGACAAAGACGACGAGACTTCCGAAGATGAGAACTTCATGCTTCTTGTTAAGAAGCTTGGTAAGTTTTTCAACAAAAATAAAAATTCCTCTTTTCCTAAAAAGAATAAACATTTCAGGAAAAAGGATGCATCCACATCGATTCAAGAAGTCACATGTTATGAATGTGGGAAGCAAGGTCACATAAAGCCTGATTGTCCAAGACTTGCAAAGAAAGGAGGTTTCAAAGGCAAGAAGGATTTCAAGAATAAAAAGGCTTATGTTGCTTGGAACGATAATGAAATTAGTTCCTCATCGGAATCGGAAAGCGATTAATGTGCAAATATGGCTCTAATGGCTTCAAATCACTCCGATGAAGAAAATTATGAGGTTAGTAGCAACTTTTCAATTTATGAGAATGATGCACAATAAGTTATAGATGAACTTCTAAAAGAATGCAAGACTTTGTATAAAAACATTTCATCCCAAAAGAAACGAATTCTATCTTTAGAAGAACAAAATACCGCTTTTGGAAAATACATTGAAAATGAAAAACAAAAAGTGATGGATGAAAAACAAAGTCTTGTATGCAAAAATTGTGAGTCATTATCTTTTCAAATTTTTCAACATAGAAGAGTCTTAGAAAGATATGAAAAAGGTCAAATTGGCTTGTAGGAAATTCTTAGACACCAAAGATATCCTAGTGACAAAAGTGGTTTAGGATATTCTAAGTATTCCAAACCAAGCACAAATGAAACCATTTTCGTAAAATCTAGTGAACAAGTTGTTAAAGAAAAGACAAACAATTCTAAAACTATGCATCAAAGTCATAAAAAGAAAAGAATCATTAAGAAACAAAAGTATGTTCCTAGATATAAAAGTCACTTTCAACCTACTTGTTTTTATTGTGGAATCAAAGGCCATACACCTAATGCTTGCTATGTGCGCAACATTGGTGTTGCTAAAGGGCATTATGTGTGGGTTGAAAAGGGTACTAACTACCAAGGACCCAAAGCAATTTGGGTACCTAACAATACTTGATTTTGTTTTGTAGGTATGCTTGAAGACAACTTCTACTCAATGGTATCTTGATAGCGGTTGTTCAAAGCATATGACGGGCGATATCAACAAATTTCCAAGTCTATCACTAAAGGCCAAAGGATACGTTACTTACGGTAATGATAATAAAGGAAAGATTCTTGGAGTAGGAACCGTTGGTGCACCTCCTCATACAATTATCGAAGATGTTCTTTATGTGGAAGGTCTTAAACACAACCTTCTTAGCATAAGTCAATTGTGTGACAAAGGGTTCCGAATCAGCTTCACAAAGGAGGAATGCTTGATAGAACATGAAGTCACCCATGACCTCTTGCTAAAAGGTAAAAGATATAATAACATTTTCATGATTTCTTTTGATGACTATTCCTTGAAGGTAAAATGTTTAATGGCAAACAACAACGAGGCATGGCTTTGGCATAAGAGGTTTGCTCACATTCACATGGAGCATTTAAACAAGTTAATAAAGCATGACCTAGTTGTTGGTCTTCCGAAGATAAAATTCATCAAGGATAAGTTATGTGATGCTTGCCAAAAAGGGAAGCAAACCAAGACATCCTTCAAATCCAAGAAAGTGATATCTACTTCAAGGCCACTACAATTGTTACATATGGATCTCTTCGGTCCATCAAGAACAAAAAGCTTCGGAGGTAACGTTTATGCTTTAGTTATTGTTGATGATTTCTCTCGATACACATGGACATTGTTTTTAGTGCAGAAAAGTGATGCTTTCAAAGCATTTAAGAAGTATGCAAAGCAAATTCAAAACGAGAAGTCACTCACAATAGTCTCCATTAGAAGCGACCATGGTGGAGAATTCCAAAACTCATCCTTTGAAGATTTTTGCGAAGAGCATGGAATTTCTCACAAATTTTCCGCACCAAGGACTCCTCAACAAAGCGGTGTCGTAGAAAGGAAGAATAGGGCATTGATGGAACTTTCAAGAACAATGCTTAGCGACTCAAATCTTCCTAAATATTTTTGGGCGGATGCGGTTAGCACGGCTTGTTTTGTAAGCAACCGTGTCAATATTCGACCAATTCTCAAGAAGACTCTGTATGAGTTGTTTAAGGGTAGGAAACCAAACATATCTTTTTCCACATATTCGGATGCAAATGTTTTGTTCTCAACAACGACAAGGACAATCTTGGTAAGTTTGATGAGAAGTCCGACGAAGGTATATTCCCTGGTTATTCTCTCTCTAGTAGAGCTTTTAGAATTTTCAATAAACAAACACTTACTATTGAAGAATCTATTCATGTTTCGTTTGATGAGACTAACCCCTCGAAAGAGGATAATATTATTGTGGATGATTATGATGATATAGTAGATATGTCACAACAACAAAAGGAGACATCAAAAGACCAAGCAATATCACAAGAATATGACTCACCAATCATTGAAGAACATCAAGATCTTCCGAAAGAATGGAGAACTCATTGAGATCACCCGATAGATAAAGTTATTGGTGATATTAGCCAAGGCATTGCAACTCGACTAAATCTCAAGGATGCTTGTCTCAACATGGCTTTTGTATCTCAAATTGAACCAACCAAAATCGATGAAGCCTTAGGCGACGATCAATGGATAGTAGCAATTCAAGAAGAACTTAACCAATTCGAAAGGAATCAAGTTTGGAATCTTGTACCAAGACCGGACAACAAACACATCATAGGAACAAGATGGGTGTTCAAAAACAAACTTGACGAGAATGGAACATTAGTTCGTAACAAAGCAAGATTGTTCGCACAAGGCTACAACCAAGAAGAATGAATTGACTTTGATGAAACGTTCGATCCGGTAGCAAGGTTAGAAGCAATTAGATTATTACTTGCTTACGCTTGTTCCATGAATTTTCAGTTATACCAGATGGATGTCAAGAGCGCCTTCCTGAATGGTTACATCAATGAAGAAGTCTATGTCAAACAACCTCCGGGCTTTGAAGACTTCAAGAATCCCTCTCATCTCTACAAGTTGAAGAAGGATCTTTATGGCTTAAAGCAAGCACCAAGAGCATGGTATGATCGTCTTAGAAACTTCCTATGTGAGAAGGGTTTTACAAAAGGAATGGTTGACAAGAATTTGTTCATCAAGAATTTCAAGGGCAACACCTTACTAGTTTAAGTCTATGTCGACGACATCATCTTCGGATCAACAAACAAAGACCTTTGCGAAGAATTCTCTCTTATGATGCAAGGAGAATTCGAGATGTCCATGATGGGAAAGATGAACTACTTCCTTGGATTGCAAATCAAGCAAACAAAGGATGGAATCTTCATCAACCAATCCAAGTACTGCAAGGAATTGTTGAAAAGATTCGATATGGATAGTTGCAAAGTCATGTCTACTCCTATGGGATCCGGAACGTACGTTGATCAAGATCTATCCGGCATTTCAATTGATATTACAAAGTATCGAGGTATGATCGGTTCACTATTATATTTGACGGCAAGTCGTCCTGACATTATGTTTAGTGTTTGTTTGTGTGTCCGCTTTCAAGCTAATCCGAAGGAATCACATCTCACCGCCGTGAAGAGGATCATGAAGTATCTCAAAGGAACAACGCACGTCGGACTATGGTATCCAAAAGGTAGCACATGCTCTTTAATTGGTTATTCTGACGCTTATTATGCAGGATGTAAGACCGATAGAAAAAGTACAAGTGGTACTTGTCACATTCTCGGGAATGCACTAGTGTCGTGGGCATGTAAGAAGCAAGCATGCGTTGCACTTAGCACGGCCGAAGCGGAGTACATCGCAGCAGGAAGCTGTTGTTCCCAAATCTTGTGGCTTAAACAACAACTCCTTGATTTCGGTATAGATCTTGGTTGTATCCCTCTCTGATGTGACAACACAAGTGCCATCAATATCACGAAGAACCCGGTCATGCATTCAAGAACAAAGCATATAGATATCCGGCATCACTTACTTCGAGATCATGTACTAAACAGAGATGTAGATGTTACGTTCGTGGATACACACAATCAACTCGTCGATATATTCACCAAACCATTGGCTAAGGAGCAATTCTTCAAGATTCGACGAGAACTTGGTATTCTCAATGAAGGTGACATCTAACCTTATCTTAAAAATTGCTTGTTGTATGTATTTGTTGCATAATATATGTTTTTTGTTCACTTTGTGTTACAAAAGGCTAGCACTCACTTTTCGCCGTTTTTGATCTTTCACTCTTTCGGTTATCCGAAAAGAATCTTTTTTAAAATATTTTTTTATCAAAAGTTGCGTTGTGATGTATGCTAACACTTTGTAAAAAAAAATTTGTCAAAAATATTTTTCCGCATAGCCCCAAAACTGTTGTTGTCTTTTGAAATTTTTTGAAAATTTTGGCCTATTAACCGGTTAACGGATCAGTTAACCGGTTAATGCTTCCCAGACAGCAGTTCTGGGTCACGTGTCAGTCAAAACTCTTTGTGTTTTATTTTTCCTTCTTTTATGTCTTTTGGTATGTGTGAGTTAAATGTTCATGGTACCTCTTTCCAACACCTCATAACTCATTTCCTCCTACTCTGACTCACCATAAAACACCACCTTCTCATTTTCCAACTCTATTCTCCAAAAACATAAACATTCCATCAATACTCCATTAAAACCCACTCCACTAAAACTTTCTTATAAACTCTACCCTCTAAACTTCACTCTCCACTCCCACAAACCCTAATCCGAAAAATACATCTTCACACCCTAAACCCTAAGCTTCAGCTTGTCTTCAATGGCTCCCAGAAAAGGAAAGATTACCTTATAATGTATCATCTGAAGCAACAGCTTTCTCTAAAGACAAGATTACCATATGGACGCCTCATCTCAAGAATCTTGGAAATTACCGATATGGAAATCGGTAGAGAACCTTTTATTGCTATGTATACAACGGCTAATGAGATTAATGGAGTCACTATCATCAAAAACACCGGCATAATTCAAAGCAATGATGGAACCTACAAGTATGACGACGGATCCTCCACCTCCATCCCACCTATTCCGGAAACCGGCATCACAAATGACTTTCTTTATGCTACCATCATGACAAACCATCATGAAACCATGTGTGCCTTCAAAATCCTTCGGAACTTAGTTTTAAGCTCCCGAAACCCCACCGAGTTTGTTGATGAGGATGAGGACGGTAGCGAAAAGGAGGAAGAAGATGATGAGGATGTATCGGATGAGGATTGATGACCATGTTTCTATGTTGTTTTTTTTAACTATGTTTTAAGTCTACTTTATGTTTTGTTGTTTCAAACATAAGTCCTAAGTTTATTAGGAAATTTTGGTTTCCATGTATTAAGTTTCACATTATGCTCGTACTCTTGTTGGTTATGTTGAATTATGTTTATGCTTATATGTGTGTTTGCTTGCATGTTTACTTGATGCGTATTTCTGTTCAATGCTTGTATGGTGATTTTCTTTTCATATCAATGCTTGTTGGTCTCTTCCTTTTTGCTAATGTCAAAGGGGGAGAAGACTTTGTTTCTCTAATGCATCTCGATGCAGAATTTCTTTTGCTCCTACCGCTATTATTTAGGGGGAGTTGCTATCCTTAGGGGGGGGATCTTCTTAGAGAAACGTCGATCAAAGGTCTCACATAATTTTTTGTTGTCATCATCAAAAAGGGGGAGAATGTAGAAGCATGCTTTCAACCTCGAAGATTTTGATGAAGACAACACGACTCATGCACCTCATACTCGCAAAAAGTCAAGAGCTTCCAACATGATCAAGCAACAAGAAATTGGCATTGTGATCAAGCTTCGTATGCACTTTCGGTTTATTTCAAGGCTTGGACGCATGCGTTGAGGTATACATCAAATCCATTTAAGATTGATATACAAGTGCTCAAATTATCATTTCATATTTTATCATAATGCATACAATTTTTGGAAAGTTTCTAAAATGGTTTAACACTTTTAAAAATAATATTTTTTCTGTTTTTAACAGTGTTAACCGGTTAACCATTTGGTTAACCGGTTAACGGCTTCAAATTTTGAAAAGCAGTGTTAACGTTTACATGCGTTAACCGGTTAACCATTTGGTTAACCGGTTAACACTGAAAGTTTTTGAAAAATTATTTCCTTTAAAATTCAAATTGTGTCTTTTGGTTATACCTTTTCATATAATTATTTTTCATAATTTTTTTCATACCTTTTTGAAAGGGTGTTTTTAATATTATATATTCTGAATTTTTTAAATTCAAAAACACCTCCTAGATTTTTTCATAAAAATCATTCAATCAAATTCACTTATTTTCATATATTTTAAAACTTTAAAAAGTGTTCATATTTGATTCATAAAATTTCATATTTATTTTGAACACTTGTATTGAAATTGAAAAGGTGGACTTTGATCAAAGGAGAAGATCAATTTTATATTGATATCACATATTGTATTATTCTCAAAATTACAAAATATTATAAAAGTCTTTTACTGTGACTTGTTGTTGCACCCCAAAATTTGCCCTCACAATACAAGACTTTGTGTGCTCAGAAGGTTCACAAGACCTTTCATGAGGTTCATGAAGTTTACAAGACACTTTATGAGGTTCACAAGGTTCACAAGACCTTTCATGAGGTTCATGAAGTTTACAAGACATTTTATGAGGTTCACAAGACCTTTCATGAGGTTCATGAAGTTTACAAGACACTTTATGAGGTTCATAAGGTTCACAAGACCTTTCATGAGGTTCATGAAGTTTACAAGACACTTTATGAGGTCCACAAGGTTCACAAGGTTCACAATACCTCCCATGAGGTTCACAAGGTTCACAAGACATCTTATGAAGTTCACAAGGTTCACAAAGTTCACAAATAGTCAGAAAGTTTGACAATTCTCTCAGACAATGCATCCTCCTAAGCAGTGCATCTAAAACTAGGGTTTTGACTTTAATCAGGCTAAATGGATTTCCAAGACTTCAAGTGAGCTTCATAACATCTTATATGTGTCTAAGAATCCCCATGACAAGTTTCAATACTTTTCTCAAAAGTTTGCTCAGTCAAATGATCAGATAAGTCAAAATCAGTCAAAGCAGTTAAAAAGTCAAATTGAGGTCAACTGTGGTCAAACCAAAGTCAAACTTCATGATTTTTTGCCAACATCAAGTATATGAAGTAAAATTCATCATTTGATCAAGGGTTGATCATGATTCATCAAGGAGATTTCAGATCATCAAGAATCAGAGGTTTCTAAATTAGGGTTTCCTCAGGAAAAGTCAACTGAACTTTGACCAGCCATAACTTTCACATGATTCATCACCAATTCTCCATCCAAATCTCATTTTGAAGGAAATTGAATTCTCTGCAACTTTGTGTCTCACAAGCCAAGCCCAAAAATGCTTCATTTGAAAGGTATGAGCTAAGACATTATAGGTCCTTTTAAAAGTCAACAAAAAGTCAACAACTTCAAAAGGGTATAACTTGAGAATGGTAAATGATATGGACATGAAACCAGTGGGGTTGGTTAGAGGACTCTTCAATCTTTCCAAAATGTCCAAGAACACCCTCATAGCATTAAAATTGAGGGATGTGTGCCCTTGCAAAGTTGGGAAATTTTTGGTTGGTTTATGAAGAAAATTGAGGTTTAAAACCAATTTTTTCTAAATGGGCTTGCCATGTGATGATCCAATCCATACAAACACTTCATGCACGACCCAACTCTCAATTATTCAGATTTTTTATCATTTTATTTTATTTATTTTGATTTTATTCATTTAAAATCATTTTAAATTAAAATCAAATAGAAAAATCAAATATTTAAATGAGATTGTGCTTCTAGAAAGTCATAAAGATTGTTTGGATCAAAGTGATATAAAAAATATGGTGATTGGCTTGAAATAGAAAGGTTGAATTCACAAATATTTGAATTTTAAGTCTTAATCTTTTTCAATCTTTTTCAATCAAATAATTCACACAACAATCATTTTTTTTGACCTAGTTCCATTGCATTATAAGTATACAACACAACCCTATGCACAAGAGAAAAAATTTCTGCCTCAAAAAGTAAGTTGCAACATTCAAAAATCTCACAAAATTTCAAATTCGGATTCCTTCACTCAAGCCTTCTCAAGACAAAATAAAGGTTGCAAATCATTCCTTGAAGGTCACTGAGTGTTTTTGGATCATAAAATTATCCATCCATGCATCAAATCATGAAAACCGAATTCATGTTCTTCATCTTTTTTTCAATTTTCGATTTCATTCATTTAGCTATTATAAATTGTTTTTGTGTTGTTAATCTTGTTTGTTGTGATGCCTAGATGATTTCTGGACAAAAGGATTGAAGAACCAAGCCCTAAACCGCAAGTTGCCATGGCTAGGGTTTTTGAATAGAATTTGGGATCCTTTGATTTAGTTAATATAAATTAATTCTAAAACTATAATGGAACTGTGTGATGTCTGGGGATCATGAAAATGTGGTCAATTTGATGAAATCGTACATGTTTATGATGATATGAAATTGGCAGGGTTTGTGCGCAGGAAAAATCGCAGGAAATTTCCCAGGAAATTTCGCAGGAAAACCTGCGAAAATCCAAGGAAGAAGATGAAGTCAGCGCGCCAAATTTTATTTTAAAATTCATTATAATATTTTATTTTATGTTGTTGGTATTTTATCAGAATTGGTGGTTGGCTCAGTTGGTGATTGCGCGTGTATGTTGTATGGATGGTCCTGGGTTCGAATCCCCCAGGCCATTTTGTTTTGTTTTGTTTTTCTGGATTTTTTGTAGGTTGATAACAAAAGGAGTTAGACTCCAGATTCTAACGCCAGCGCGCGCTTGGCCTGGTGGTGATGCTACTGGTCTTGAGATTGCAAAGCCTAGGGCCTGGGTTCGAATCCCAGCCCTAGATAAGTTTTTATCACTTTTTTCTCCTTATTTCATTTAACTCTTGTTTATGTTTTAATTAATTTAGTAAATTATAAATGTTAAAAAAATAAAATGTATATTATTTCTTGTATATAAATTTCAAACTTATATTTTCAAAAAAATTAAAACTTTATTATTAAAACTATTTTACTATATATTATTAATGTTATTTGATTTGTATAAATAAATTAGTTGTATTTAGGTTAAAATATATAAACCCTAATTTTCTAAAACCTAAAATATTTCGTAAAAAAAAAACTTAATTAATTTTTTATAAATCCTAATAATTGTCACAAACCCTAATTCTCTTCTATTTATTTAATTCTATTATAATTTTCTATCATGTATATATATATCATGTAATTTGTTCATAATTTAATTCTTGTATATAAATATGCTTAGAATTAAAATTCTTAATTTAATTTTGTTAACATGATAATATGACATAAATTGTTTATAATTTAATTTTTATATATAAATAATTTTTAATATATGTTTGGAAATAGTTAAAAATTGCTAATTTAATTTTGTAATTATAATTTTATTTTCATAATATGTTTATAATTAACTTACTTTTATAATTTACATATGACTTAAAACTTTATAATAATTAGTATAATTGCTCATATTTTCTTATTAGTCTTAAATAATAATTGTTTATAAAAATTGATTTTTTTAATTATTATGTTAATATTATTAATTATGTTTATATGATATTTCTTTTATTATTACTAACCTCATTTATATATTATGGTTTATTATCATTTTCTACTAGCCCAATTATTATTATTATTTATTTTTGCTTATTATATTTAATTTGCTTTAATTATTATTATTATTATGTAATTGTTCCTTTGATGTAATATTTTAGTAATAATGTTTAAATATTTCTTTTTATGTCATGGTTAGTAAATAAGGAGTGTAACATGTTTGTATGTTTAAAATTAATTTAGCTCACTAATTTAAAAGATAAATATTAAAATTGTACACTCACACACGTAAGTCGATCTTTGATCGCCATCTCACTTCCTTAAGGATACCTCTCATGTTGCCTATTACAAAAAAGGTCAAGTAGGGTGTATAAAGCAAAGTCCCTAATTTCACATCATTTAGTCCCTTAACAGATAAAAGATCAAGTCCCTTTCGAATGTTGCCTTCGTAATGATCTTGTCCCTTTCGAAATAAAGATGATAAGTCCCTTCGAATTGCTTATACACCCCACAGTTGCCTAAATAACAATGTCCCTTCACTTGTCCCTCACATCCAAGGTAATGACTACCTATTCCTTAATAATAGGGATAGTCTTACCATTTAAAGGATTCAAGAACAGAAAAGACTTAAAACTTAGGGTAGGTTCCTCTTAGATACTTGCTCACTCTTCCAAACAATTTCAAACACTTCACACATTTCAAACAATTTTCAAAACAAAGGTTTGATACGCATCCGTACATGGATCATTATAAAACACTTAAGAAAATGTTTATTCACACACTTCACATTTCAAAAACATTTTAAAGTGAGTTAAGTAACTAAGAGCCCATGGATAACCATGGATGTAAAGGGTGCTAACACCTTCCCTTTACATAACTTACCCCCCGGACCCAAAAATCTTTTAAAAGGTCTTTCCTGTTCTTTTATGCCTTTCCTTTGGATAAAATAAAAGTCGGTGGCGACTCTTGCTATCCGCAACATAACTAAAGTCAGTTCTCCCACCGTGTTACAGAACTGGCGACTCTGCTGGGGATTTAATAAAAGAGGGGTACCCTTAGGAATTAGATCACTTTAAAATTGTTTGCCTTGTTTGTTTTATACTTATCTGTTGGGGTGCTCTTATGTGTGAAAGATCCTAACCCGGATCTAGTGTACCTTAGGTAAATAGCAATAGACCAAGGAAACTGTACGGCGTATACCGATATGGTTGATCTGGTGGCCATAGTTAGTGTGACTTCTTGGTTGGTGCTTATGTTCCTTAAGTCAAGTTGAGGATAATATGAGGCTGCCATATGTTGTCAATACACTAACTAACTTTTAAAACCCTAGCTATCCCATCTTGGCCTTTAGAAAGTAGTGAGATAACCGGCTTTGGTGAAGACTGAAGTTGGTTGATACTCGATACTACACTCATTGAGATCTTAAACTTGGAGGGTTTTGGTTGGCAAGTAAGTTGCCTACTGAACAACCACCCTTGTGGAGGATCAATGATATTGAGATCCCTTAGAACCTGGTTACTTTATAGGACAGGATGAACCAACTAACTTCAGGGGAGGGTACTTACCTTTGAACCTCATGCAAGCCTTTAAACCTAGGGCTATGGTGTGACTTGTTTGTGTGTACCACATGTTTGTGATTGAGCATAACATCATAGCATCATCATGCATCATAAGCATAGCATTTTCACTAACCATTTCAAGGACCAAAGGATTTATCTTTGTTCTTTGTTGCAGGTCATGGCTTCTGCTCGTAGAAACACTATCAAGATCAACTTTTTAGGGATACCTGCTAAGCTTAAAGAGTTGGTTTCTCAAGTGTCTGATCATTCCCAGTTCATCAAGAGACATGGTCACCTATTGGATCTAGTCACCTCAGGATTCAATGAAGACATGATGAGTGTTTTGTTTCAGTTCTTTGACCCTAAGCACCATTGCTTCACATTCCCTGACTATCAGCTGGTTCCTACAATGGAAGAGTTCTCTAAACTTCTGGGTATACCTGTTCTTAATCAAAGACCATTCACAGGCTTGAAGAAAGATCCTAAACCTGAGGTTATTGATGCAGCTCTACATCTGAAGAAATCTGACATTGTTCTAGAAACGAGAAGCGGAGTTAAGGGTATTCTTGCTAAAGTATTAATGGATAGGGCTCAAGTGTTCTTGAAGGCTATGAGCTATGATGCTTTTGAGGAGATCTTAGCCTTGCTGATTTATGGCTTAGTATTGTTCCCCAATCCTGATCAGTTCATAGACGTTCATGCCATCAACATATTCCTGAGTCACAATCCAGTGCCTACATTACTTGGGGACATCCTGCACTCTCTTCACACCCGTACTACAAGGGCAAGAGGAACTCTGATGTGCTGCATACCTTTGCTATCTAGGTGGTTTATTTCTCACCTTCCTCGCTCAGTGATGAAGAATGAACAAGGGTTCAGATGGTCCAAGAGGATTATGTCACTTTCGCATTCAGATATTCATTGGTGCTCCAGATCTATGGAGAATGTCACTATCATTGACCGTTGTGGGGAGTTTCCTAATGTGCCACTTCTAGGCATAAGAGGAGGCATTACCTACAACCCCTCTCTAGCTTTACGACAGTTTGGTTACGCTCGGAGTGATGACCCACATGACATGTTGATTCAGGGCATTGTGTTTGACTACGACAACGATCTTCAAGGTTACCGTCAGAGATTCATACGAGCATGGGGAAAAGTAAACAAGGTTGACAGCAAGACTCTGGAGCCTAAGTACACTATTCCTATGGAAGCTTATCTCAGATGGGTGCGATCTCGTGCTCAGACTCTCATGATGCCATATCCTGCTATCCTGCCAGTTACCATGGAACCTGTTGCTGAAGGAGATACTTCTTATACCATCCTTCACCCAGACATGCCTACTGACATGGAAGACTTGCAGAGATCCTGGATCCAGTTGAAGGAGCAAAGGGATACTTTCGAGGCTCATTACAAATCAAGCCAAGAAAGAATCCTAGAATTAACAAAGCAACTTCACGAGGAGCGGAATCTCAACTCATACCTCAACACGAAGAGGAAACGTCCATGGGAGACTTAAAACCCCATCTCTTGTATTTATTTCATTTCATTTTCTGTAAGCCCAAGAGGCAAAACAAATTTATTACTAATAAAAGTTTACCTTCTTGTTTGTTTAAGCAAATTTAAATCTCGTGGTCCTTGAAAACATTGCATACGCATTAACATATCATATCATTGCATCACGGGTTTATTGTGCACAGGTTTCTCATCTTCTCGCTGTTTATTTCAGCAATGGCTCTTGAACAAACAGTTAAGGATCTCCAGGCACAAAATGCACAGTTCCAAGAGCTGATCCTGAACCTGTCCAAGGGGAAGGATGAATTGAAGACACTGCTGGCCAAGAAGACTAAGAAGACTAGAAGGTTAGGTGGCCTGATCAACATGGGAAGAAGGTTCAGAGGTCTTGCCAAGACCAAAGAACCAGTTGAAGATTATGAGTCTGAAGAGTCTGAAAAAGAGGGAGGCAGTCTCCACAACACTATGGGGGACTCTGATTCTGAAGCCAACTACTATCATGAGCCTAATGAAGATAAGTTCAAAATGATGGTGGATAGAATGGATGCTATGGAGCTGCAGAAGTCTTTTGGGCTGGATTTTGAAGATTTGAGTCTGATATCTGGGGTAGTCATACCCATTGGTTTCAAGGTTCCTACTTTTGTTGTTTATGATGGGGTCTCTTGTCCCAAGCTACATCTGAGGTCTTATGTCAGGAGAATCCAACCTCATACTGCTGATAAGAAGTTGTGGATCCATTTCTTCCAAGAGAGCTTATCTGGAGCTCAATTGGAATGGTACTATCAATTGGAGAGTGTCAACATCCGTGATTGGAATGATTTTTCTGAAGCCTTCTATAAGCAGTATCAGTACAATGCTGATTTAGCTCCCACTCGCATGCAGCTGCAAAGCATGTCTATGGGTGCTAAAGAAAGCATCAAGGAGTATGCTCAGAAGTGGAGAGATTTAGCTGGAAGAGTACAACCCCCTTTAACTGACAGGGAGTTGGTTGATATGTTCATGTGTACGTTGAATGGTCCTTTTTACAGTCATCTCATTGGAAGCTCATCATCTGGCTTCACTGAGTTGATAATGACAGGAGAGCGCGTGGAAAGTGGTATTAGGAGTGGCAAGATTCAAGTGGGTACTTCTTCATTAGGTGCTGCAAAGAAGCCTCCCAGTGGGAAGAAAGAATCAAATGTTGTTTATGGTCAACTTGATCGTAATAGAAGGCATCAGTCTGTGAGTGCAGTCCATATCTCCAATCCAACTCCTACAACACCAGAGCAGCCACAGGGCAACCAACAGAGGGCTAGAAGGCAGTTCACTAAGATCAACATGTCAATGGCTCAGGCATTGCAACACTTGTTGAAGGCTGAACTTATCACTCTGAAAGATGCTCCTCAGAATCCTAATGTTACCTCTCCCAGGTACAATCATAATGCACGATGTGCATATCATTCGAATTGTCAGGGACATGATACCAATAGTTGCTGGGTATTGAAGAACAAAATTCAAGATATGATTGAGGCAGGAGAAATTGAGTTTGACCCTCCGGGTACTCCAAATGTGATTACTGCTCCCATGCCAAATCATGAGGAGACTGTCAATGCCATTGATGAAGATTCACATATTTATTCAGTTGCAGAGTTGACCACACCATTGTCTGTCATTAAGAAGAAGCTAGTACAAGTTGGGTTCTTTCCAGGTTGTCGTGAAGATTGTTTGTATTGTACCTATAAGCCAGATAGCTGCTGGAGGTTGAGAGATGGAATTCAACGTCTCATGGATAAATATACCATAGTGTTTGAGAGGACTCCACCTTCCGTAGAGAGTATGGTTGATCATATAACCCAGCGTGCAAAGATTGAAGAGGTGGATATGGTTGATAAAGTGCCGGTAAGGATTACTTCCAAGGGACCTGTTAAAATCACTCATAAGGGTCCAATTAAGATTACTGCTGAAGGCCCTGTGAAGATTGTTGCTGAAGCTAGAGTGGCTCCTATGGTCATTACCACTCCTGGTCATATTCCGAATACGTCTGATAAAGCTATGCCTTGGCATTATGGGTCTGATGTTTATATCCATGGTGTTAAGCAGGAACCCTTAGCTGATATGCCTGTTGATGTTGATAATATTGCTGGATCTAGTAAGATCACACGAAGCGGAAGAGTTTTCTCTCCTCCAATTACCTCCAAGAATACAGTTACTCCAGCTACTACCTCCACCACTGATGCTCGGGGCAAAGGTCCTGTTATTGAACTTATACCAAATGATGTGCCAGCTGCTGATGATCTCTCTAAGCAGATGGAAGAAGTATTGAAAATCATTCGCAAAAGTGATTATGACATTGTTGATCAATTGGGGCATACTCCCTCCAAGATTTCTATGTTGTCGTTGTTGTTATGTTCTGAGGCTCATGCCAAAGCCTTGATTAAATTTCTGAAGACTGCTCACGTACCTAATGAAATTTCTGTTGACCAGTTTGAAAATTGTGTTGCACACTTGACCTATGATAATGGGTTAGGTTTCTCTGATGCTGATTTGACTCCTGCCAAGAGGGATCATAACAGGGCTCTACATATCTCAATTGAATGCAGGGGCACTACCCTGTCACATGTATTGATAGACAATGGTTCCTCTCTGAATGTGTTGCCCAAAGAAGTCCTGAATAAGCTTAGTCCAGAAGATGATGTGTTGAAACCCAGTAACATAGTGGTGAAGGCTTTTGATGGTTCGAGAAGAGTGGTGCATGGAGAAATTGATCTCCCAATCAAAGTTGATTCTCAGGTTTTCAATGCTACCTTTTATGTCATGGATATTCGTCCGTCGTATTCTTGTTTGCTTGGGCGTCCCTGGATCCATGGGGCAGGTGCTGTAACCTCTACATTACATCAGAAGCTGAGATATCCGGTAGAAGGGAAAGTTGTCACTGTTTATGGAGAAGAAGGATATGTTGTTAGCCATGTAAACACTTTTAAATATCTGGAAGTGGAAGGTGAATACGTTGAAACTCCATGTCAGACATTTGAGGTGGTTCCTTGGATTGTTAATGATTATGAAGCTCCTCCTGTTGTTAAGAAAGTTCCTGTGGTCACCAGAGTACCTCCTACAATGGCCTCCCTTAAAGATGCTAGAGCTGTGGTGGATGAAGGTGGTTGTACTATTTGGGGTCAGCTTCCTGATATTCCGTACAAGTCTGACAAATTTGGTTTGGGTTTCACTGCAGAGTCGCAGAAGGCTGTTCGTCGTGCTCGTGCTGTTCGTATCACCAATCAGGGGATTATGAAAGATCAGATCAATGCTGTAGGTGACTATGATGAAGACTACAACTTGGATGCTTGGATTTTTTCTACTGTGGGTGCTGGACTCAATAACTGGAAGGCTGAAGATGTTATTCCTATCTCCTTTAGTCAGGAGTAAATACTATTACTGTGTTGTTGCTTTTTTAAGTTTGTAATTTCTTGAACAATTGAACTCTTAAGCCTTGTGCCTTACCCGGGGCACAATGGTGTGCTTGTTACGGGATGTCATTTCATTTGCATACTTCATTCAATAAAAATCAGTGGACGTTTCGTTTTCGTAAATATTGTGTTCCTTGTCTTTCTTTTCTTTTATTTTTGTTTTATCAGCTATGTGTTCTTACACACACCCACATCACTAAAATGCAGATCCTCATCCACTCTGGATCCTGTTGATAACAGTTCTACTATTGCCAATTATAATTTCGAGAATCCGATCTATCAAGCTGAGGATGGAAATGAGGACGATTGTGAAGTACCTATAGAGCTTGCTAGGTTGTTACAACAAGAAGAGAAAGCTATACAACCACATGAAGAGCCAGTCGAAGTTGTGAATCTGGGAACTGAAGAAAACAGGAAAGAGGTCAAGATAGGGGCTGAATTAGAGGATAGTGTCAAAAGCAGATTGATTCAGATGCTACGTGACTATGTGGAGATCTTTGCTTGGTCCTACGAAGATATGCCAGGGTTGGATACAGACATTGTAGTTCACCGTTTACCAGTGAAAGAAGATTGTCGTCCAAAGAAGCAGAAGGTTCGTCACATGCGTCCTGAAATGTCAGAGAAGATCAAAGTAGAGGTAATGAAACAGTTCGATGCAGGGTTCTTAGCTGTGACTTCTTATCCTCAGTGGGTTGCAAATGTGGTACCAGTACCTAAGAAAGATGGTAAGGTACGTATGTGTGTGGACTACAGAGATTTGAACAAGGCCAGCCCCAAAGATGACTTTCCACTTCCTCATATTGATGTTCTGGTTGACAACACTGCTCAACATAAGGTATTCTCTTTTATGGATGGTTTCTCTGGTTACAATCAAATAAAGATGGCACCTGAAGATATGGAGAAGACAACATTTGTTACACAGTGAGGCACTTTTTGTTATAAGGTGATGCCATTTGGTTTGAAGAATGCAGGGGCAACATATCAGCGTGCTATGGTGGCTTTGTTTCATGATATGATTCATCATGAGATAAAGGTATATGTGGATGATATGATAGCCAGGTCCCAGAATGAAGAGCAACATCTTGATCATTTGCATAAGTTATTTGAGAGGTTGAAGAAATACAAGTTGAGATTGAACCCAAACAAGTGTACTTTTGGAGTTAGATCTGGAAAACTTCTGGGTTTCATAGTCAGTGGAAAAGGTATTGAAGTGGATCCTGCAAAAGTAAAAGCTATACGAGAAATGTCAGCTCCCCGTACTGAGAAGGAGGTTAGAGGTTTCTTGGGACGATTGAATTACATTGCAAGATTTATTTCCCAATTAACTGCCATCTGTGAGCCAATCTTCAAGTTGTTGAAGAAAGACCAAGTGATGGAATGGAATGATGAGTGCCAGACTGCCTTTGATGAAATAAAGAGA
Source organism: Lathyrus aphaca (assembly GCA_963966055.1). Classification (NCBI taxonomy): domain Eukaryota; kingdom Viridiplantae; phylum Streptophyta; class Magnoliopsida; order Fabales; family Fabaceae; genus Lathyrus; species Lathyrus aphaca. The sequence continues at coordinate 538,264,488 of OZ014522.1, read as the reverse complement.
TATATTTTAGAACCTCCAATCTTGATGCCACCAGTTGATGGAAGACCCTTGATTATGTACTTAACAGTGTTAGACAACTCAATGGGGTGTGTGTTGGGGCAACATGACGAGTCTGGTCGAAAAGAGCAGGCAATATACTACCTTAGCAAAAAGTTTACCGACTGTGAAACAAGATACTCACTGCTCGAGAAAACTTACTACACTTTGGCATGGGCTGCTCGCCGACTAAGACAGTATATGTTGACCCATACTACCTTTTTGATCTCAAAGATGGATCCAATCAAGTACATATTCGAGAAACCTGCTCTCTCCGGAAGAATTGCAAGATGGCAAATGATCTTGACAGAATATGACATACAATATACTACTCAGAAGGCCATTAAAGGGAGTGTTGTGGCTGATCATTTGGCTCATCAGGCAGTGTATGATTACCAGTCAATGAGTTTTGAGTTCCCTGACGAAGACATTATGATTATTACCAAAGAACCTGGACAATATGACGAACCTGAACAAGGATCCCGATGGACTATGGTTTTTGATGGTGCCTCTAATGCACTTGGTAATGGTGTTGGTGTTGTGATTAGTTCCCCTGAAGTTTGTCACACCCCGATTACTGCCAGACTTTGCTTCCATTGTACTAATAATATGGCTGAGTATGAGGCATGTATCCTGGGTATTAAAGCTGCTATTGATATGAAGATTCAGTTCCATGATGTGTATGGAGATTCAGCCCTGGTAGTTAGTCAGATCAAAGGGGATTGGGATACCAAGCATGATAATCTCATTCCTTACAGAGAGCATGTGTTGTCTTTAATCCCACATTTTAAAGAGATTACCTTTGGACATATTCCACGAAGAGAGAATCAGTTGGCAGATGCTTTGGCCACCATGGCATCTATGTTTGAGATCAGTTGGGATGATGAAGCTCCCAAGATTACTATTGATAGATTTGAAAAGCCTGCATACTGCAATGAGATTGACACTGAAGGGGCAGAGGAGAAGCCTTGGTTCTATGAAGTAAAAAGATATCTTGAAGCTCAGGAGTTCCCTGAAGGGGCATCTGTCAAAGATAGGAAGTTTCTGAGAAGGTTTTCTGCTAAGTTCTTTTTGAGTAATGGGATTCTGTACAAGCGCAATCATGATTCAACTATGCTCCGTTGTGTGGATAAGAAGGATGCGACAGAGATTATGGAAGATATGCATGATGGGATCTTTGGCACTCATTCTAGTGGTCATACTATGACAAAGAAGATATTGAGAGCAGGTTACTATTGGTCTACTATGGAAGCTGATTGCTATCAACATTCCAGAACATGTCACAAGTGTCAAATTTATGCTGATAAAGTGCATATCCCTCCATCGCCATTGAATGTGTTGACTGCTCCTTGGCCTTTTGCTATGTGGGGCATTGATATGATTGGTGAGGTCAAACCTACTGCTTCTAATGGGCATCGTTTCATCCTGGTTGCCATTGATTACTTTACGAAGTGGGTAGAGGCAGCTTCATTTGCATCTGTTACCAAGAATGTTGTAGCTCGATTCATTAAGAATAATCTCATATGTAGGTATGGCATCCCTGAAAGGATTATTACTGACAATGGCTCTAATCTGAACAACACTATGATTACTGACCTCTGCACGCAGTTCAAGATTAAACATCACAACTCTTCTCCGTATCGTCCAAAGATGAATGGGGCAGTTGAAGCTGCTAATAAGAACATTAAGAAGATTGTACAGAAGATGATTGTTACTTACAAGGATTGGCATGAGATGTTACCATTTGCTCTTCATGGTTATCGTACTACAATACATACTTCAACAGGGGCAACCCCATTCTCCTTGGTTTATGGCATGGAAGCAGTTCTGCCCATTGAAGTTCAGATTCCCTCCTTAATAATTATGAAGGATGCATGCTTGGATGAAGATGAGTGGATTCAGACTCGACTTGACCAAATAAATTTGATAGATGAGAAGAGGCTGGCAGCAGTTTGTCATGGCCAGATGTACCAGAAACGAATGATCAAAGCTTTTAACAAGAAGGTTAAGCCAAAGGTATATCAGGTTGGTGACTTGGTAATCAAGCGTATCATATTACCACAGGGTGATCCTAGGGGCAAATGGACTCCTACATATGAAGAACCATTTGTAGTCAAAACAGTATTCTCAGGAGGTGCCATGATACTTACTACTATGGATGGTGAAGACTTCCCACAGCCTGTAAACGCATACATAATTAAAAAATACTACGCATAGAAAGAGACCCGCTAGGTTGACTGGCCTAGGCAAAAATAAGGGCATCCCGGCAAACCAAAAGGGTTTGGGCAAAAATTAGGGATATATATAAAAAATGTACACCCGGCAAGTCGAAAACCTGAAAGGGCGGCTTGGGCAAAAAAGGGTATCCCGGTGGATTGAAAACCTGAAAGGGCAATCCAGGCAAAAGTTAGGGATTAAAGCGTATGACTATGTCTCGTTTGGATCACCCATGAAACTACGACCAGTTGTGTTACTTACTCAAGCTCGAATAGATAAAGCTCAATTCAATCGTTTCCGTCTCAACAGTAGAAGATGAGATACTTGAAGATAATGGCAATAGTAGAATTGGAACTCAATAGGATTACTTCCCACATAGCTGATTTTCTTTGTTTTGTAAAAAATTTACGACGAATTCCTCTTACTAGGATTTTTGTCTCCTTGTACAAACCTACCTATGTATAGGTCATTTTTTTGATATAAATAAAATTCCATCTTTGAATCCAGATTTACTTTTACCCTATTTACATAAGCGAAACGTCCATTGGTTGTGTTTGAATGTATGTATGCTTTTGAATATGATTGATGTTTACCAGAAATGCATGTATGCTTAATATGATTGATGTTTACCAGAAATGCATGAAAATGCAGTAATAGTATTTACTAAGGACGAACGAGGGCAGGATTCCAACGAAGCTTCACCGGTTCATCCCTACAAGACAGTTACAAATCCCCAGTAGGATAAATCCATCTTCATAAATACTTTAAGTCGCATCTCCCCTGGAATTTATATCCATCTCTTTTATCCTCATACGGATATTCGGGAATTTATTTTCCAATAGGAGTACGACGAACGAACGGGAGGTTGTGTACACCTTACTATCGAACGAAGACGGGAGGGTATATATACTATCAAACAAAACGGGAACGAGTTCCTCATATTCTCCGGCAACAAATCGGGATTTATTTTCCCTGGCCAGCAGTTGTTATAACGAAGATATCCAAGACGCTTCAGGCTGCATGATTCATACATACATCATTTACATCATATCATACATATACATAAATACATAATACATTACCTAAGTGCATCATATTATACATGCATACATAATGCATAAGCTAATATTATCATACAAAATGTTATAATCTTGTTTTTCAGATTAATTCTCCAGCAGACAGACTTCATCAACAACTTGTGACTTTGGGCCGTTGTTTATCTTCCCAAAGGTTACTTATACCTCAGGACGTTGTTTATCCTCCGGAAAGCATACCATTCCCTCAGGGCATTGTTTATCCTCCTGAAAGCATATTATTACCTTGGGCCGTTGTTTATCTTCCCAAAGGTTACATCATTTCCTCGGGACGTTGTTTATCCTCCTGAAAGCATATTATTGCCTTGGGCCGTTGTTTATCTTCCCAAAGGTTACATCCTTTCCTCAGGACGTTGTTTATCTTCCTGCAAGCATATCATTTCCTCAGGACGTTGTTTATCTTCCTGAAAGCATATCATGACTATTGGGTCGTTGTTTATCCTCCCAAAAGTTATACCATTCCCTCGGGACGTTGTTTATCCTCCTGAAATCATATTATTGCCTTGGGCCGTTGTTTATCTTCCCAAAGGTTACATCCTTTCCTCAGGACGTTGTTTATCTTCCTGCAAGCATATCATTTCCTCAGGACGTTGTTTATCCTCCTGAAAGCATATCATGACTATTGGGCCGTTTTTTATCCTCCCAAAAGTTATACTTATACCTCAGAACGTTGTTTATCCTTCTGAAAGCATACCACTACCTCAGGACGTTGTTTATCCTCCTGAAAGCATATCTTGACCTTGGGTCGTTGTTTATCTTCCCAAAGATTACATTATTTCCTCAGAACGTTGTTTATCCTTCTGAAAGCATATCATTTCCTCGGGACGTTGTTTATCTTCCTGAAAGCTATCACCATTACCTCAGGACGTTGTTCATCTTCCTGAAAGCTATCATTATATCTTCATATTTTGGACTGCTTTATCCTCCAAGAAATGTATCTGAAGAACTTTTCTCCAAGTGGCATCTTTAAGCCCACTCAAGCATATTCAACTAGTCATCAGTATCACTCTACGCACCGGTGAGTGCAAATTTTTGGGCTTTTATGTTCAATCCCCTTCAATCTTCCAGGTCACGAATGGCACATATACCAATCTAACCCCTCAGGTTTCAGAAAATTGAACAGGGGCAGCTGTTGCACCCCAAAATTTGCCCTCACAATACAAGACTTTGTGTGCTCAGAAGGTTCACAAGGTTCACAAGACCTTTCATGAGGTTCATGAAGTTTACAAGACACTTTATGAGGTTCACAAGGTTCACAAGACCTTTCATGAGGTTCATGAAGTTTACAAGACATTTTATGAGGTTCACAAGGTTCACAAGACCTTTCATGAGGTTCATGAAGTTTACAAGACACTTTATGAGGTTCATAAGGTTCACAAGACCTTTCATGAGGTTCATGAAGTTTACAAGACACTTTATGAGGTCCACAAGGTTCACAAGGTTCACAAGACCTCCCATGAGGTTCACAAGGTTCACAAGACATCTTATGAAGTTCACAAGGTTCACAAAGTTCACAAATAGTCAGAAAGTTTGACAATTCTCTCAGACAATGCATCCTCTTAAGCAGTGCATCCAAAACTAGGGTTTTGACTTTAATCAGTCTAAATAGATTTCCAAGACTTCAAGTGAGCTTAATAACATCTTATATGTGTCTAAGAATCCCCATGACAAGTTTCAAGACTTTTCTCAAAAGTTTGCTCAGTCAAATGATCAGATAAGTCAAAATCAGTCAAAGCAGTTAAAAAGTCAAATTGAGGTCAACTGTGGTCAAACCAAAGTCAAACTTCATGATTTTTTGCCAACATCAAGTATATGAAGTAAAATTCATCATTTGATCAAGGTTTGATCATGATTCACCAAGGAGATTTCAGATCATCAAGAATCAGAGGTTTCTAAATTAGGGTTTCCTTAGGAAAAGTCAACTGAACTTTGACCAGCCATAACTTTCACATGCTTTATCACAAATTCTCCATCCAAAGCTCATTTTGAAGGAAATTGAATTCTCTATAACTTTGTGTCTCACAAGCCAAGCCCAAAAATGCTTCATTTGAAAGGTATGAGCTAAGACATTATAGGTCCTTTTAAAAGTCAACAAAAAGTCAACAACTTCAAAAGGGTATAACTTGAGAATGGTAAATGATATGGACATGAAACCAGTGGGGTTGGTTAGAGGACTCTTCAAGCTTTCCAAAATGTCCAAGAACACCCTCATAGCATTAAAATTGAGGGATGTGTGCCCTTGCAAAGTTGGGAAATTTTTGGTTGGTTTATGAAGAAAATGGAGGTTTAAAACCAATTTTTTCTAAATGGGCTTGCCATGTGATGATCCAATCCATACAAACACTTCATGCACGACCCAACTCTCAATTATTCAGATTTTTTATCATTTTATTTTATTTATTTTGATTTTATTCATTTAAAATCATTTTAAATTAAAATCAAATAGAAAAATCAAATATTTAAATGAGATTGTGCTTCTAGAAAGTCATAAAGATTGTTTGGATCAAAGTGATATAAAAATTCTGGTGATTGGCTTGAAATAGAAAGGTTGAATTCACAAATATTTGAATTTTAAGTCTTAATCTTTTTCAATCTTTTTCAATCAAATAATTCACACAACAATCAATTTTTTTGACCTAGTTCCATTGCATTATAAGTATACAACACAACCCTATGCACAAGAGAAAAAAATTTTGCCTCAAAAAGTAAGTTGCAACATTCAAAAATCTCACAAAATTTCAAATTCGGATTCCTTCACTCAAGCCTTCTCAAGACAAAATAAAGGTTGCAAATCATTCCTTGAAGGTCACTGAGTGTTTTTGGATCATAAAATTATCCATCCATGCATCAAATCATGAAAACCGAATTCATGTTCTTCATCTTTTTTTCAATTTTCGATTTCATTCATTTAGCTATTATAAATTGTTTTTGTGTTGTTAATCTTGTTTGTTGTGATGCCTAGATGATTTCTGGACAAAAGGATTGAAGAACCAAGCCCTAAACCGCAAGTTGCCATGGCTAGGGTTTTTGAATAGAATTTGGGATCCTTTGATTTAGTTAATATAAATTAATTCTAAAACTATAATGGAACTGTGTGATGTCTGGGGATCATGAAAATGTGGTCAATTTGATGAAATCGTACATGTTTATGATGATATGAAATTAGCAGGGTTTCTGCGCAGGAAAAATCGCAGGAAATTTCCCAGGAAATTTCGCAGGAAAACCTGCGAAAATCCAAGGAAGAAGATGAAGTCAGCGCGCCAAATTTTATTTTAAAATTCATTATAATATTTTATTTTATGTTGTTGGTATTTTATCAGAATTGGTGGTTGGCTCAGTTGGTGATTGCGCGTGTATGTTGTATGGATGGTCCTGGGTTCGAATCCCCCAGGCCATTTTGTTTTGTTTTGTTTTTCTGGATTTTTTGCAGGTTGCTACTGGTCTTGAGATTGCAAAGCCTAGGGCCTGGGTTCGAATCCCAGCCCCATATAAGTTTTTATCACTTTTTTCTCCTTATTTCATTTAACTCTTGTTTATGTTTTAATTAATTTAGTAAATTATAAATGTTAAAAAAATAAAATGTATATTATTTCTTGTATATAAATTTCAAACTTATATTTTCAAAAAAATTAAAACTTTATTATTAAAACTATTTTACTATATATTATTAATGTTATTTGATTTGTATAAATAAATTAGTTGTATTTAGGTTAAAATATATAAACCCTAATTTTCTAAAACCTAAAATATTTCGTAAAAAAAAAAACTTAATTAATTTTTTATAAATCCTAATAATTGTCACAAACCCTAATTCTCTTCTATTTATTTAATTCTATTATAATTTTCTATCATGTATATATATCATGTAATTTGTTCATAATTTAATTCTTGTATATAAATATGCTTAAAATTAAAATTCTTAATTTAATTTTGTTAAAATGATAATATGACATAAATTGTTTATAATTTAATTTTTGTATATAACTAATTTTTAATATATGTTTGGAAATAGTTAAAAATTGCTAATTTAATTTTGTAATTATAATTTTATTTTCATAATATGTTTATAATTAACTTACTTTTATAATTTACATATGACTTAAACCTTTATAATAATTAGTATAATTGCTCATATTTTCTTATTAGTCTTAAATAATAATTGTTTATAAAAATTGATTTTTTTAATTATTATGTTAATATTATTAATTATGTTTATATGATATTTCTTTTATTATTACTAACCCCATTTATATATTATGGTTTATTATTATTTTCTACTAGCCCAATTATTATTATTATTTATTTTTGCTTATTATATTTAATTTGCTTTAATTATTATTATTATGTAATTGTTCCTTTGATGTAATATTTTAGTAATAATGTTTAAATATTTATTTTTATGCCATGGTTAGTAAATAAGGAGTGTAACATGTTTGTATGTTTAAAATTAATTTAGCTCACTAATTTAAAAGATAAATATTAAAATTGTACACTCACACACGTAAGTCGATCTTTGATCGCCATCTCACTTCCTTAAGGATACCTCTCATGTTGCCTATTACAAAAAAGGTCAAGTAGGGTGTATAAAGCAAAGTCCCTAATTTCACATCATCTAGTCCCTTAACAGATAAAAGATCAAGTCCCTTTCGAATGTTGCCTTCGTAATGATCTTGTCCCTTTCGAAATAAAGATGATAAGTCCCTTCGAATTGCTTATACACCCCACAGTTGCCTAAATAACAATGTCCCTTCACTTGTCCCTCACATCCAAGGTAATGACTACCTATTCCTTAATAATAGGGATAGTCTTACCATTTAAAGGATTCAAGAACAGAAAAGACTTAAAACTTAGGGTAGGTTCCTCTTAGATACTTGCTCACTCTTCAAAACAATTTCAAACACTTCACACATTTCAAACAATTTTCAATATAAAGGTTTTATACGCATCCGTACATGGATCATTATAAAACACTTAAGAAAATGTTTATTCACACACTTCACATTTCAAAAACATTTTAAAGTGAGTTAAGTAACTAAGAGCCCATGGATAACCATGGATGTAAAGGGTGATAACACCTTCCCTTTACATAACTTACCCCCCATACCCAAAAATCTTTTAAAAGGTCTTTCCTGTTCTTTTATGCCTTTCCTTTGGATAAAATAAAAGTCGGTGGCGACTCTTGCTATCCGCAACATAACTAAAGTCAGTTCTTCCACCGTGTTACACTTGTGATCCAGGATTGTTGGACACAAGGGATAGTGCTTGCAAGAGGATTGTTCTTGCACACTAGGTTTGTTTAGTTGTTTAGAAAGTAGGCCTCACCGATTGATGGTGCGATAGGTTGTACATTCTAAAAACTAGTGGAAAATCTCTTTCGTGTTGGAAAGGGGACTGGATGTACCTTCGGACTGTGAAGGGAACCAGGATAATTCTCTATGTCTCTTTTATTTCTTGCTTTACCGCTTTCCTACCATAAACAAGTAAAAGAGAAAAATCCATCCATCAAGAAAATAATCGAGAAATTTTTTTATAACACATAATTCATCCCCCCTCTTAGGCGTACTTTGAAACTACATGCGCAAGAATAGATAAGTTTTATGTAAATCAATTGAACAAAATATCTTAGGGTTGGTTTAAAATTGGTTTTGAGATTATACTTGACAAAATAAAAGCAAGTAAAAGTAAAATCAGTTGTGATGACAAATATGAGAATAACACTAGGGAAGGCGTATGAAAACCCTTATAATGACAATGTCCTTAAATTAGCAAAAACACTACTAGGCCAAAACACTACCGTCTTTCAAGATTAGTTTTCATAAATTCCTTTAAAGAAAACCCTTTGGTATTCCCTATATACCTCAATTTCTTGGTTGTATGGAGAGAATCCCAAGCTTTTAAAAATATCAAAAATTACACGGTTAAATTATGGCATACCAATTCCTCGGCGATGTCTAATAAAATATTGTTGAATGAAAAACTTTAAATCAAGTTTTTCAGGCCTAACTTAATCGTAAATCAAAAACTCTAGTTTTCAATTTGGATTTTGCATTAAGAACAATCATACAACAAAATGATAATGAAAAAGCAGTGAAATTACTTATAAAATAGGAATCAATGTCACTACAATAGGAAATCAGGGACACCCCCTATCATTGGGTGGTTCAGCCTCTCATGTTCTTAATAGCAACGATAAACTGATAAAAACAAGGAAAAGACATTACACTAGAATTTGGGTTCAGATGATATTCAATGGCTTCTGTCGTTCCAAGACCTCCTTCCTCTTAAAACTCGTGCGTACATCCAATCTCCAGAGAAAAATAATCGTAAAAGTAAAAGTATCTTTTTTTCACACATTCAGCCTAATATATCATATCACAAAACAACTAAGCGAAAAGCCCGAAATACCCCCAAAGATCACTTAAGCGAATTAAAACAAAATACAAAAAATTCTCCTCCAGGAGCCCTGACACGGGTCGTGTCCCATGACACGGGCATCCGTGTCAGGCTGCTGACATCCAGGATTGGCGCTTCATTTTCACAGATGCCCTGACACGGGCCGTGTCCTATGACACGGGCCGTGTCCTATGACACGGGCCCCCGTGTCAGGCTTCTGACTATGGCATTCCACTCTTCAAACTTCTCCCATCCTTGGCCTCCTAACACGGGCTGTCAACAAGTTATCTTGGTACTTCTCCGTCAACGAAGGTATTATGCAAACACTAATCCGCGGTGAAACCCACCGACCTAAATCCCCATTTTGGTTACCTCTCATGTAACATCCCAATTTTAGTAGTTATTTGTTTATATTAATTACTTAATTGAGTGATTTTATGCCTAATTGATTGATTTAATTTTATTTATTTAATTTATTTATTTGAATTAGTTGATTTAAGTGAATTATTTGATATAATTGAACTTTTTTATTTATTTGAAATAATTGATTAATTGATTTAATTGAATTATTAGACTTATTTTATTTATTTAATTGAATTGAATTATTTGATTTTATTTAATTTGGTGGAATATAATAGAAATGATAGAAAATATTAATTGGGCCTAGATTGAGAGTGTGAATAATAAGTGTGAGAGTGTATTGAGTAAAACTCATTAGAGTTATGAGAAAATTGTGAGATTGATAAAAGAGGAGAAAGAGATAGAATAGGGTTAGAAGATAGAAAGAGAAAAAGAGGCAAACAGAGAAGTGAAGAAGAAGAAGAGAAAAGTCAAAGATGAACGAACTCTAAAATCTAAGAAAAATCTAAGGTAAGAGTGGATTTTTATTTGATTATTGAGCTTGTATGATAGTGTATAATGGTTAGAATCATGTTTCGAATGAAAATTCCTAATTTTCTATACTTTGGAGTTGTTAGGTTTTGATTTAGGAATCCTTGAATATGATGAATGCTTGTGTTATGATGTTGTGGTCTAGTGTTGTTGTGTTGTTGTTTTGATAGAGTAAATCACCATGCTTATTCTTTAGATGGATTCACAGTCGTGCACAAATATTATCAGAAAAGTAAAGCTGCATATTTTGGTAAATAATTATAACTATATTCCTAGAGATCATCCTTTGGTTGTTAGCATAAGTATAATGAGTGAAAATGAAACTGTTATTTGAAATGTTGAATTTGGTCTTGTTTCTTTAGTTTCATAATATGTTTAGTTGTCATTTCTTCACCATGGTTTTATCTTACATAAGACATGTTAGAATATTGTGTTAATGTTCTTCTCGGTGGCTATTCGTTGTGGGTTGGAAATATCTCAAACGAGTTAAAACTTCTTTTCTAATAATATTTTAAGGTGTAAATATTGAAGTGTCAGATGACATTTTATTAAAAGACATGTTTGTTTATATTTTTGTATTTTGAAATTTATTTATGGTTGATTTTTTTATGATCTTATTCTATAATTGATCATTCGTAGATAGGATATAAAACATACCATGTCGAAAAATAATCACCAACTCCAATTCTAGAAAGAAAGTAAATGTATGTCTGTATGTTGAAAAAGTCTAATCATAGGCTTTTATGCTAACTTGAATGTTTTAAAAAGAATTGTGATTAGGTGCTATAGCATTCACGGTTTAGCAACTACAAAACTTGTCATGAAATATACTTCTATTTTCATAAAAATGGAAGTGTGATAATTCTTGGCAATTGGAAATGTGATTAACACTTGGATGAAAAATCAAGAAACTTTGAAAATTCATATCTTGTGAACCTTAAGTCTGTTTTGGTCCTCGTTTGAAGCGTTAGAAAACTAATAAAATATTCTTTCTATTAAAAATGGTTTGAAGAGAGGTAGATAATTTAATTACTGTGTTGTTGTGTAAGATGTCATGTTGTCGTGTGTTTGTCGCCTAAAATGTGTGTGATCGGTATTTTATCGTGTGATATGCTATTGGCATATAAATGTGGACCTTTTATGATGTTTGTATGATGTTGAAGCATATGATAAAATGTGATTATTGATGATGGATTGATTTTCCTATGCTCAATTGGTATCGTGTATTTTGTGAATTGAGGTTGAATTGTGTTGATACCTCGTAGATTATTTGCTTGTTGTGAGATAATTTCTTTGAGATTTTATTTTAAAATGTGTTGTATACCGTTTGAAAATGATTTGTGTGCGGATGATGCATAAATATGTGCAAGTATGTGTAATTGTGTGGTAATTCAAATGTGATGAATTATTGAAGATATGCAAGAATATTAAGATTAGAGAATGGTCTTAAGTGCATATGGTTGTTGAACTTGCACATGCATCATTTTGTCAAGAGGTAATGCTTGCTAGTTTTGTGGGAGCTAGTGACTTGTCCTAATTTGAAAGCTTAGAGAATTGGCTTTTGTGAGTTATCGGTTTAGAGGACGGACCCAGTTTAATGTAAAAAAACGAAAAATGATAACAAGTGGTTGGTACCACATGCATGAGTTGCATTGAGTCTTGCATCAAGTCTCATTGTGTTTATGATTGAATTATGAGATTATGTGGTTTATGTACATTGTGGATTAGTGAAGTTGTACAATGTGTGTGTGGACTTGTGAATAGTGTGATTCTTGATCGGTAACTTATTAATGAGCCTTGGAAGTGTGAGAATAATTCAATTATGTTTGAATGTCTTACATTATATATTATCTTATGATTTCGATAATTATATGAATTTTTAGCCTTCTATTGGAATGATGTTTTATACGACATCGCTCAGGTACCGAGGAGTAGAGTTGCTTCTAGCGCAAGGTAGTTGTTGGAGTAGCTTGTCTTAGTTGCTTATTTATTTTGGGTCGAGTCGTGCTCTAACTATGTAACACTAGGGAATGTTTCTATTCATGTTTTGAGAGATACTTTATGTACTCTAAATTCTTTTGTTGTTTTATATTTGAATTACATGAAGTATTGACTTTTATGCCTAAGTGATGAATATGAAATGAGTTGGTCATGAGATTTTCATTTTGTCTATTATGACTGAAGTATATTCGCTACTACATGCTAATGTGAAAAATATATATGAAAAGCATGATTTTATTTTAAGTGTTATTGAGCATAACAGGTGTTGTATGATGTTTTGAATTATGTGTGACACCCTAATTTGAAATGCATGATAAATTACTCTGATTATATGTATATTTTCTGCGGGGTTTAGAAGAGTGTTACATCTTTGACTATGCTTTGGGCTTAAGTCTTTTTCTCGATTTTCTACCCATTTCATTCAGACAATCACATTAAGGCACTTGTGATGATTTTTCCTCACATGCACAAAGTTGATCAATTTTTTTTCTTTTGTTAGGCACCACTATTTTTCTCGCTCATTGGCGTTTATTTGTCCAATTTGGGACGACTTTTAGGTTCAATTGTCGTTAGGCTGAATAACCAGGTAAGGGTTACCCAACATAGAAAGACTAGTTGTCTAATTTCCTTTATTCACACTTTTTCGGTGCCTTTGCTCTATATTTTTTTTGACCAACCTTGTACACGCAATTCTTATTAATTTTTCCAGAATTTCATTATAAACTACTCGGGGAATACTTCTCAGATCAAAACACTATGGCACAAATCTACATGTCAGACTCGTCTCTTTACTCAGAGAATTCAGGGTGTTCACGGTATACCTAAGTTTTCAGATTTTTTCAATTTCCTCGTTAAGATCCTTTTCGCTAAAACTCTATATACTTTCTCCACACTCACTCACAAATACAGCTCAACAGACTCAACACATTTTTCTTTTTAGTTCAAATTCGGGAGGTATCACGGTAGTTTTCAGACGCAATCTCGGACTAACAACAAATACATAAATAGACTCAATAAATAGACTCAATAAATAAAAACTGACAAAAACAAAAACAAACACAAAGCACATAAATAAATACCCCACCCACACTTGAACTCAATAATGACCTCATTGTTTAAGATCAAATGCAGTCGGGGACTCATAGAGCCTCACTGAGGAGGAGGTTGGTAGTGCAGCCTCATCTGCTGCATCCACTCATGTATTTCCCCAATCATTTTCCCTTGAGAGGTGTGCTCATTCCTTTGGTGGGTATGCTTTTCTCCTTGCCTAAAAAGCTCTTCCCCGTGCCTTTTCTGCTCGGTACAGAGATATCCCATCTTCGTCTGCACCTAACCCCATTGGTTTTGAGTTATGTGCGAGGAACCGGTCTTCTGTCGGGGAAAGTCTCTAGGATGTGGTATAGGGATATCCTCAGTTGAATGCCCTTCTTCCCAATCATTACCTACAAAATCATCAAATGGAATCTGGACATCTTCTTCGTCCTACGTAGGACACTCATATAATTAGTTAGCCATATTTTCAATACTAATGAAATCTGGTGCAGGTAAAGCTAGTAGGTGTCTATTACGGCTTATCAAAGAATAATAATCATTATGAACTGCTATCATACCTTGAGTGGTGAAAGTAGCTAAGTCAATCGTAGTCTTACCTTTTACCGTACTTTCCTCCATCAATAGTCTACCATACCCAAAATGATCATCTATTTAGGTTATCATACCTCCCACAGAAATCTCATTCGAGGTGGCATTTGCAACACGTTTCAAATGATCAGCTGCAAAGGCAGCTACATTAATCATCTCCTTGTGCACCATGACATACAGTAAGTACAACTCTTTCTGCATAGCAACACCGATGTTATCACCCCTACCAAATAGGGTGTATGACAATCCCTTCTGAGCATACCTGAAACACGGGTTATGAATACCTGAAGCCTTTGCCACCTTTGCGACATACTCAGGTTTACCTGTTATAGCTTTCCAGAAATCCCCCGCAATAAAAGTGCTTGGGGTGCTCCAGGTCCTAAATTTGGGAGTTTAAGAATGTTTCCTAACTCTGCCACAGATAGGGTGTGCTCATTATCAAACAATCAGAATTTCAGAGTACCAAAATATTCCTCCTCGGAACTTGTCCATCTGTGCTTAAGCTTGAAACCCAACATACTCAAGAATTCAAAAGTAATGTGCTCAAATGTCGGTGCTTCAAACTACATAAACTCTAACATACCAAGCGTGTGGAACATCCTATGCACCTCAAACCTCAACCCTAAATTATTCAAAATCTCATTACATATATACCTGGTTAGAATCAACTTACGCTTGACCAACACCGAATACTTCTGTTGGTGCAAGTCTTCCTCGAACAGAATATCATGAGCATTGGACATGCGATGGGCCCTTTTCACAGGCGAGATGTATCCACTACAGCTTTTCCAGTGTCTCTTCGTGGAGACATAATGATGTTCCTGGAAAAGAAGGGAAAAAATCTAAATATAGATTAGAGTAAATTGTCACCGTAGAAGTGACGAGGGTGATGAGTAGAGCACTTGTTGTAAAATGGGTTTGAGGTTTAGAAGAGTGTGTGCTTGGGGAAATTGAAGGTTTTGTGAGGAAGAATAATAGAGGTTTAGGTTTTTAGGAGAGGAAGAGATGAAGAAGATGATGTTATGAAAATATAATAAAGGGAGAGAGAAATAGAGATAAAAAGTAAAATAAAAAGGGTTTATAAGTGGTTAAAGGGATTTAAGTGGGATAATTCACATGGGCCCGCCAGATGAGAGGGAGTCTTGATAAAAGAAAATTCAAAATCATGCATGCTCCATCCCTTAAACGGGCGGCCGTTTCAGGGCTCTGCCTCCGTTCAAGAATCATTCAAAAAAATCATGGCCCCAGTACCCCTGACATGGGCCGTGTCTTGTGACACGGGCGGCCGTGTCAAGGCATTGCCTTTACTCAAAAATCATTCTGGACGAGTATTTTTAACCCATTTTTTGGAACTTCTCCTTCCTCAAGCTTGCACCGTGAGTGACACAAAATAAACATCTGCAAAATGAACAAACCAATAATTTACAAGAAAAATTGTGGGTTGCCTCCAACGCAGCGCTGCGTTTAACGTCGCATGGCTCGACGGTCGTCCATCCTATAATGTAAGATGAATAACATCTAATTGTCCAACCTGCTCTCCTATGTAGTAGTGCTTCAACCTCTGCCCATTTACCTTAAAAGTATCTCCATTATCTTGACTCTTCAACTCAATTTCCCCATGCGGAAAAACTTTGTGAACTACGAATGATCCTGACCATTTAAACATAAGTTTACCAGGGAATAGTTTCAACCTGGAGTTGTACAAGAGAACCAGTTGTCCTTCAAAGAACTCTTTCCTTAAAATCCTTCTATAATGCCATTTCTTTGTCTGTTCTTTGTAGACCTTGACATTTTCATAAGCGCGGTTCCGTAATTCCTCCAACTCATGAAGTTGAATAATTCTAGAACTTCCTGCATGAGACAGATCAATGTTCATAAATTTAGATGCCCATAATGCCTTTTGTTTTAGTTCCAAAGGCAAATGGCAAGCTTTTCCATAGACAAGTTGGTATGGTGAC
Source organism: Lathyrus aphaca (assembly GCA_963966055.1). Taxonomy (NCBI): domain Eukaryota; kingdom Viridiplantae; phylum Streptophyta; class Magnoliopsida; order Fabales; family Fabaceae; genus Lathyrus; species Lathyrus aphaca. The sequence goes on along the minus strand of OZ014522.1, from coordinate 538,248,257 downwards.
ATGCCAATTGGTGTCTTGAACGTCGTTCGGTAGGCCCATAAAGCGTCACCCAACTTTGTTGTTCAATCCTTTCGAGATGAACTTATAGTCTTTTCAAGGATTTGTTTAAGCTGTTTGTTTGAAACTTCAACTTGACCGCTCGTTTGAGGATGGTAAGGAGTGGCAACACAATGTTTCACGTTGTACTTCAGGAGTAATCTTTCCATGAGATGATTTAGGAAATGAGTCCCTTCATCACTTATCAGTGCCCTCGAAACTCCAAACCTCGCAAAGATATTCTCTTTCAGGAACTTCACTACAACCTTCGCATCATTAGTTGGTAATGACATAGCTTTAACCCATTTAGAGACATAATCCACCGCTACCAGAATATAATTTTTCCCAAATGGCGGTGGAAATGGCCCCATGAAGTCAATCCCCCAAACATCAAACAACTCAACCTCTAATATGAAATTATGAGGCATTTGATTCCTCTTTGATATATTCCCAGTTCTCTGACATTTATCACACTCTTTTACCATCTCCTGAGCATCCTTGAACAATGAGGGCCAGTATAACCCTGACTGAAGGACCTTTGATGCAATTCTGTCACCACTAAAATGTCCTCCATATTTTGAGTCATGACATGCCTTCAGAACGTCCTTTTGTTCCTCCTCAGGGACACATCTTCTTATCAACCCATCAACTCCTCTTTTATACACATACGGATCATCCCACAAGTAAAACCTGCAATCATGAACAAACTTTTCTTTTTGTTAGAATCAAAATCCTTGGGTATGACACCACCCACAAGATAGTTTGAATAATCCACGAACCAAGGAATGCCAATAACAGCAAGAATGTGTTCATCAGCAAACTCATCCTTTATTGGGCGTTTATCCTGGGTCTCTTTGATAGGTGACATCCAAGAGAGGTGATCGACAACAGTATTTTCACACCCTCTCTTGTCACGAATTTCCACATAAAACTCTTGAAGGAGTAAAATCCATCTAAAGAGTTTTGCTTTGGAATCCTGCTAAGCAAAAAGATACTTCAATGCAACATGGTCAGTATAAACAATAACATTTAAACCCAACAGATATTGCCTAAATTTATCAAAGGCGTAAACAACGGCAATCAACTCCTTTTCAGTAGTCACATAGTTCATCTGTGCAGGGTTCAACACATGTCTTGCATAATAAATAACATGTAAAAGCTTCTCTTTTCGTTGTCTAAGAACATCCCCTACTGCAATATCGCTAGCATCGCATATGATCTCAAACGGTAAAAACCAATCGGGGGCAATAACAATGGGTGCCGACACTAGTTTATTTTTCATTATCTCAAATGCATCGACACACTCATCATTAAACACAAAAGCCTTGTCCTTAACCAATAACGTGGTTAGAGGTTTGGCTATCTTAGAAAAGTCTCTTATGAATCGGCAGTAGAAACCTGCATGGCCTAAGAAAATTCTTATACCTTTTTTGTTAAGTGGAGGTGGCAACTTTGATATTACCTCCATTTTAGCTTTGTCAACTTCGATCCCCTTATGAGAGATCTTGTGACCCAAAATAATTCCTTCGCGAACCATAAAATGGAACTTCTCCCAGTTCAGGATCAAATTGCTTTCCTGACATCTTTCCAAAACAAGAGAAAGGTTAGTTAAATAAGTATCAAAGGAAGAGCCAAATACCAAAAAGTCGTCCATGAAGACTTCCATGTGCTTTTCAAGCATGTCAGCAAAAATGGAGGTCATGCACCTCTGAAAAGTGTTCGGAGCATTACATAACCTGAATGTCATCCTTCTATAAGCAAATACTCCATAAGGGCATGTAAAGGGTGTCTTCTCTTGATCTTCCGGTGCAACCGCAATTTGGTTGTACCCTGAGTATCCATCTAAGAAATAGTATAAATCATAACTCGCTAGCCTTTCCAACATTTGATCAATGAAAGGCAGCGAAAAATGATATTTTCTTGTAGCTAAATTCAACCTTCTGTAGTCAATACACACACGCCACCCTGTGACTGTCCTTGTAGGAATCAACTCATTTTTTTCATTTATGATGACGGTAGTTCCGCCTTTCTTAGGCACCATATGCACCGGACTCATCCAAGAGTTATCATATATAGGATAGATGAGACCTACATTAAGTAATTTTACTATCTCTTTTCTGACCACCTCTTTCATGGTTGGATTGAGTCTTCTTTGAGGTTGGACCACCGATTTATGATCATCTTCCATGAGAATTTTGTGCATACAAAATGTTGGACTAATACCTTTCAAGTCTTCAATCTTCCAACCAATAGCACCCTTATACTTTTTCAGAACATCAATCAAATTTTCCTCTTGTATACTCTTTAGGCTAGACCTTATAATGGTCGGACATTTACCATCAGTGTCGAGGAAGACATACTTGAGATTTTCCGGAAGTTGTTTCAACTTTGTTCCCTTTTTAGTTTCTTCACTCCCTTCCACCATTTGAGGTTTTCTTAGATCCTCCCACCGGTGTGGTCGAGCTCCCTTCCATGAAGGTTGGGCTTCCATCATATCTAACACTTTCGATTCACGTTCATTGATTTCCTTGTTATCTTCAAAAATTGACAATCTCAACACTTTTTCTAAAGGTGATTGAGATATACTTTCAAAGTGCTCGATCTCAACCATTTGGTCAATTACTTGGATGTTACTACTTATGCCAACATCTTCTTTATGTTTCATAGTGTCCCTCACATCAATTTTCAACTATTCATCATATACCTTCAAAGTTAAAGTTCCCCCTTCCATGTCTATCAAAACTCTACCGGTTTCCAATAATGGTCTTCCAAGGATGAGAGGGATCTCTTCATCTTTCGACATTTCTAGAATAACAAAGTCCACCGGAAACACAAATTTGTCAACTTTTACAAGAACATCTTGGACTACCCCATAAGGTCGCTTAACCGAGTGATCTGCAAACTGAAGTGTCATCCGAGTATCTTAAACTTTACCTATATCCAACTTTTTGTAGACGGATAAAGGCATGAGACTAATGCTTGCCCCTAAATCAATAAGAGCTCTCTTGAACGATTTATCTCCAATTGTGCATGGAATAGTGACATCTCATCGATCATTCTTCTTCGCCGGAATCTTCAAACCCTCTAAAATAGCGTTACAAATTTTGGTTAGGATAATAGGCTCTACATCAGTAGTTCTCTTTTTTGATATAATATCCTTCATGAACTTAGCATAAGTAGGCATTTGTTCAAGTGCCTCCAAGAACGGGATGTTCAGTTCAAGCTTTTTGAACTTCTCAAGAAACTTCTCAAAATTCTTTTCTTACTGCCTCTTCTTCTTGTTTCTCGGAGGATATGGGAGCTTGATTACTTGTTTGGGTTCAACAACTTTTTCTTTTACTACCGATTTCGATGCTACCAACTCTTCCTCAACCACCTCATTTTCCTTGATCTCTAACTCCACTTCAAGCATTTGATCACCCAATTCAGAATTTTTTCAACTTCCTTATTGGATTTCCCTCTTCTTGTAGTTACCTCATTCACATGATGTTGATCTTTAGGGTTAGTAACGGTTGCGCTTGGAAGAACGCCCGGTGCATGAGAACCTGCGAGTTGTTGAGAAATTTGACTCATTTGAACTTCGAGGTTTTTTTATCGAAGCATCAGTGTTCCTGAGATTACTTATTATTTCTTATTGGAATTGGGAACTTTGAGCGGCCATTTTTTCTATGGCAATCTCCCAATCAGCTTTTCTAGGTGCTTGTTATTGGTATTGTTGCTGAGGTTTTATATATTGTTGCTGGTATGGCGGTTATTGATATGACTGCTGCGGTGGATGGTATTGTTGTTGATGTGGAGCTTGGGCTTTCTTCTGGGTATTTCCTTGTTGACCCTTCCAGGAGAAATTTGGATGATTTTTCCATCCTGGATTATACGTTTTAGAGTAAGGATTGTTCTGCTTCAAGAAATTAATTGCTTCAACCTGATCTTGCATTGCTACACAATGCATAGCAAAATGAGGTCCCCCACAAATCTCACAATTAATAACTTAGGCTTGTTGCATCTGTGCTACATTATGAGTACCAATATTCATCTTTTTAAGTCTTTTTTCCACCTCGACCGCAATCTGATCTTCCATCTTAACAACCTGCTCAGTAAGTTTTAAATCAATTTTTCCCTCTGGTTGGCTCATCGTCCTGTCATATAACTCCAAGTGCTCATTTGTTGCAATTGCTTCTATGATCTTCTTGATACCAATGGTTGTTGAGAAATTAGTTGAGCCACCGGCAGCTGTGTGAATAAGTTGTTTGGTCTATATTCCGAGACCATTCACAAAGTTCTACATTTGCTCAGTCACATTCATGTTGTAAGTGGGGCATGTGACCAAACATCTCTTAAACCTCTTATATGCATCTCCCAGTGACTCCCCTTCTTTTTGTTTGAAATTCGCTATATCATACCTCTTGTGGATGTAAACAAAAGCGGGGAAATATTCATTTTGGAATGTAGTTTCCATTTCTTGCCACGTAGTAATACTTCCAATTGGAAGTGAGTAGAATCATTCTTTAGCATCATCAGTTAACGTGAAAGGAAACATAACCAGTCTCTTGGCTTCTTCAGAATAACCCTATATTTTAATGATGTTGTAGTAGTAAGGAATCTCTATAGATGCTTGTTTGCATCTTCGTTGATCTCCCATGCGAAAGGCTTACTTTCCAACTGACGGATTGTTGAGGGGTGCAACTAAAAATGAGCCACATTTACTGGTTGGTTCACAATGGTCATCCGATTTGGTGGAGTATTTACTCCTCCATAGTTGCCTAACAATCTCTCTATGGGAGGTTGATGTTCAACCATGTGAATTACTTCTGGATTTGTCTCCCTGTCAATGTCAGAATCATTGTGCTCAGAATGCACAGATGCCTCATCTTCCTTTTTCTGATTCAGAATAATAGGGCCTACACTTGAAGCTTCCAATCTTTAAATTCTAGCTTTGCGGCCTCTTTCGTGCAATGCTCTTTTTGGTTCTGCGTCAAAAAAAAATTAGTTGAGGTCTGACCTCGTATAAACAGTTAGACAAAAGTTAGAAATTATAACACAAATAAAATAAATAAAATAAAAATAATAGAAAAATAAAAAATTTGGTTGCAGAGCAACAAAATTTCAATTTAATTATTTTAAACTTATAATTTTGGCATTCCCCGACAACGGCGCCAAAAACTTGATCGGTAAAATAGCAAGTGTACTAATTTATCAATTGTAGTAATAATAGGGATTTTCCCAGTGTCAGTCTCTTGAGGACTGCGTAAGAATAGATAAGTTTTATGTAAATTAATTGAACAAAAGATCTTAGGCTTGGTTTAAAATTGCTTTTGAGATTATACTTGACAAAATAAAAGCAAGTAAAAGGTAAATAAGTTATGATGACAAATATGTGAATAACACTAGGGAATGCGTATGAAAACCCTTATAATGACAATGTCACTAAATTAGCAAAAACACTACTAGGACAAAACACTACCATCTTTCAAGATTAGTTTTTCAAAATTCCTTTAAAGAAAACCTTTGGTATTCCCTTTATACCCCAATTCCTTGGTTGTATGGAGAGAATCCCAAGCTTTTAAAAAAATACCAAAAGTTACACGGTTAAATTATGGCATCCCAATTCCTCGGCGATGTCTAATAAAAAATTGTTGAATGAAAAACGTTAAATCAAGTTTTTCAGGCCTAAAATTAACCGTAAATCAAAAACCCTATTTTTCAATTTGGATTTTGCATTAAGAACAATCATACAACAAAATGATAATGAAAAAGCAGTGAAATACTTATAAAACAGGAATCAATGTCATTACAATAGGAAATCAGGGACACCCCCTAGCATTGGGGGATTTAGCCTCTTATGTCCATAATAACAATGATAAATTGATAAAAACAAGGAAAAGACATTACACTAGAATTTGGGTTCAAATGATCTTCAATGGCTTCCTCCGTTCCAAGATCTCCTTCCTCCTAAAACTCGTGCGTACATCTAATCTCTATAGAAAAATAATCGTAAAATTAAAAGTTTCCTTTTTTTACACATCCAGCCTAATGTATCAGATCACAAAACAACTAAGTGAAAAGCCCAAAATACCCCCAGAGATCACTTGAGTGTTTCACACGACTACATCCAATGGTATTTTAGGGTGTCACATCCTTATATGATATTGAATGATCTAGTAGATCTACATAGGGCATCTCATTAGGAGATACTAAAGGAGGAGCATGTTAGGGAAGATCATGTTGTTGATGTGTTGCCTAGATGTTGGTGTATCATGGATATTGGGAAAATGGGTATAGACAAATGACTCTTTCTAAACCTTCGTACATATTTTTAAAAAGTACAAAAAGAAAACAATGATGTCATTAAACACATAATTAAGTTAGATCATTTTCCCTCCAAGCTAACATGGCTATGTTTTCACGAATGAAGAATATTAGACAACAGATTTACAAGTGAGTTCTAAATGGATTCTAAATAGGGATTACCCCTCATAGGAAACCTAGGATGTCTAAAAGGAAGGGACTCAGGCTTACAAATGATAAAATTAGACAGAGTTCAAAAAGAAAAAATATACATTAACCAATATCATGGTTATGATTGATGTTGTTGTTGATGATGATGACGATTTTTCAACAAATTTGATGCTTTGTAAAATGAGCTAGTAGATAAGGATGTATTCATTGAAAAAGCATTGAAGATAATTCTTACTATTATAGAGCGAGAGATGGATAATGAGATGCAGGAAGCTCGAAAAACATTAATTAGTGTAAATTGTTTTTCAAATATAACTTCATTTATCAAATTATTTTTTAAATCAATTAGAAATGGGTTTTTTTGTAAGCAAAGAATAATATAAAATAATAATAGGGGTACTCTAACCCTTATTACAAAAGAGGGACCTTATTAAAGAGCGGGGGAAGAGAAAATCCTAACCAATTGAAACTAGACATAGAAGACAAAGGATCATGACAAAATTCAGAAGAAAAAAAATTACAGTTGGAATATGGATTTTCTTCTTCTAACGACAACTTCCAAGTCGACAATGCGACAACTTAATGTCCCAAAGCAAATCTGAAACTATACAAAGAGTGTCATTAAATAGAATGCCATTTCTAATCTTCCATAAGCTCCAAATGACCATCATCCACACAATACCTTCTTTCCCCTTCTTCAACTTCTTGAATTTCTCAACACTAACCCAGGTCAATAAATTCTTCCAAACTATGGCTTCACTCACGCAATCTATACCGATCCACTCAACCACTCTCTTCCCAATAATAACTTCCACCCTAAAATTGAAGAAGAGATGGCACATATCTTCTTTAACCTGGAAAAATAACGCAAAAGGAAGATCATGGCGAGAACAAATAATACCTCTTCTACGAAGTTGATCCTTCGTTGGAATTCTATTGGGAAAACTCCTCCAAACAAAAGTTTTGACTTTGAATGGAGGACGAGCTTTCCAAACAGAACAAAAAGCATCCTTCAAGGCATCATGCACATCTTTGATGACTCAAACTGCTTATAAAACTTCATTCCCAGATTTCACTGTGTAGCCTGCCAGAGGATTGGGATCCCAAATGGCCATGTCGAATGCTCCCAATGATGGCACACCTTTACACAAAACCTACTGAAGATGACTCAATATTCCTACAAAAAAAATTTTCTACCCGGACAAACCAAAAACTCCCAATACTAAGTTCCTTCTGACTAGCATCCCATATTACCAACTAGAGCTTCTTTTTTATTCCAAAGAGAAAACAAAACTGGAAATATACCCTTCAGAGGGCTATTACAAACCCAAAGAATATACCAAAAGGAGATAGACATACCATCACCAACATTAAAACTAACATTGCCAAAAAAAAAGAAGGAAAAAGTCGACCCTACCACTTTATTAACAGAATTGATAAGATCCTTCCACCAATTTGAATTATTCTTCTTTGATCCTTTGATCCTTTGCTACTCCCTGGAATGATAGCTTTCATATTGTTCCCATATATTTCATTAAGAATATTTAACCAAAGAGCATTTTTATCCATTAAGATCCTCCATTTCACTTATGCAGTAACACAATGTTGAACTCTTCAATCTTCTTCACTCCAAGGTCGCCTGGTCAAACTGATTTGCAAACTTGATTCTAAGCATCCCAATAATTATTTTTTCTTTCCTCTGAACCTCCCCAAAGAAATATGTTTTGAATGTTGTCAATCTCTTTCCACACTCTCAATGGATCTTTGTAAAATACCATTAAGAAAATTGAGAGACTCCCAAAGACGGACTTAATCGACGTGATTTTTCCTTCTATGGAAAGTGTTATGCCCTTTTAGTTGGATAATCTTGCTCTAACTTTCCCCTAACAACGGTTTCCACTTCTTAATTCTCCTAGGATTGGATCCAATAGGTATGCCAAGAAAAGAAAAAGCTTTATCACCAACCCTACACAATAGAAAATTAGCAGCTGCAAACAGAAAATGAGAGTTTAAGTTCAGCTCGATAACTCTGCTCTTGTGGAAGTTGACTCCTAAACCATAGACAATCCCAAACCCTCTCAAAATAACTTTAATACCCCAAATTTTCTTCAAATTTCCTTCTCTTATGATAAAAGTATCGCCCGCAAATTGAAGGATATCAACATAGTAAGAAACATCAATTAGTAAGGTTATATATTCAGTGAGGTTGGTGAAACAAGCATTCCATTTGTAGTTGGGTATTGAACCCATGGCCATGTTGTAAAATCTACCAACAAATTAGACCGGATTTGGTTTTGTATGATATCAACATGTTTTTGTCAAACAAGGTAGTAAGAGTAATGTTTTCTTGTATATTGGGCGGTGTCAACTCGCCCTTACGTGGTCACTTGCTTCCGTAGCCTTAGGATGCATAAAAATAGTCCTTAAGCATATTAGAAGCATTAGGATTGTGATACATCTTGAAAAATCATTTTGTGTGTCAAAAACATTGTTTAGGCCGACCTGTGTGACACTTTTGCTCTCGTACAGGTCGACACATGAATGTTATAGGTCGGCTCCTACGAAGTAATATTGAAGGTTATAGCTTCTGCCCACAGGCTGCAATTCAGGTCACCTCACAGGTCGGCCTATTAACCTTGATGGGTCGACCTATTACCTATACAGGTTGACCTATGCTGATAAAATTTCAAAAATTCTTTTGGCATCCCATTTCTTGCATCTTTTCAAGGGTCTTTCTTAGAGTAAAAAGTCTAACAAAATATGATCATGAATGTTGCTCATCATCTTCAACATTCCTTTTATGCATACACACAATTTAACTATACATGATCATTTTTCGATTGGATGAACATCAATATTAGGGTTGATAATGTCCAATTAGGTTGGGTGTAACCGGGAATATTAGTTTGAGAACTTTGTGGTTTTCAAATAAGAAAAATAAGGTGGGGTTTTCCTTCAAGATCAGGAATTGATTTGAAGGTTTTTGACAAAATCACGTCAACATAGATTCAACCGAGTGAAAGCCTTGGGACAAGGTGGGATCCTTGCAAGGTAAAAGGGTGAGACGGTGAATTGTGCTCGGGAATCTTGGGTTTCAACATTGGAGGACTTGGTACAATCAGTGTATTGGAGTCGCATTGTTGGTCACTTGATTAAGATTTGATCAACGGTTTGGAGGTGGAAGAATATATGATACACTTGACTTGAATTTGGAACATCGTTGACATTATAAAGTTACCTTTTAAGTAAAAAAAAATTATTTGTTGAAGGTTGTTAAGCCAAAAGAGTCAAATTATCTGACTATGTACTAAGTAAATTTATTACTCGTGAACCTCTACCCTTAGAATATTTGGGTACTTTAGAGTACTTTTGGGAGTACTTGAGGGTTATTTTTTTGAATTATTAGTTTTAAGGAATTTTGAGTTCCCTAAAAAAATTTATAATGATTAAAATTATTTAAAAAACATTTTTTAGTATAGTAATTCAGAGGGATTATAGTGACAGTCTTAATTGGTGATTTAAGTATAGTAATCCAGAGAGATTATAGTGACAACCTTAATTGGCGATTTGAATATAGTAATCCAGAGAGATTACAATGATGACCTTAATTGTCTATTTGAGTATAGTAATCCAGAGGGATTACAATGATGATGGCATGTGATTGGCGACATATAGGTTCGAGAGTGGAACCTTTTTATGATGTTTGATGTTTTTGATTTTAAGGTGTTATGATGTTGATGATGTTGTATGTTTACATTGTTCATGACCATGCATGCATTTATTTCAGAGTTAGGTAGGACTTCAGTCAATGATGACCTAGTTTAGAGAGGAATTATGGCGGTCTCACATCCAGAGAGAGACATTTATTCAGAGAGGAACCAGAGACATGGAAAAATCAGTAACATACCTCTGATCTCAAAGACTTGGTACGATATGCATTTTGAGGAGGAATTGGTGGCATTAACACTTGCATATGCATTGTTATTTATTTGATTGTGTTGTGGGGTGTGAATGATGTATTTTATGAACTCATGATTACTATCTTGTTGCTTAATTTCACCATTAACATTTTTATGATGTATTCTTAACCCTTTTTTGTTGTTGTGGCGTTTGTGCTCCTCGGGATGGTGTATATTCCTTTTTAGCTTTTACCACTGGGTCTTAGAAGAGTCCCTCTTATATGTAGCACTAGGGATGGGATGTTCATTCTTTATTTATGTTATGATTTACTTATGTTGGAGTTTTTTGTTGTTGAGACTTATATGTCGAACTTGATGATTTTCGCTGCTTATTTTCATATGTATTTATCGTTGATGTGTTTATGTTGTGGTGAAGCATGTATGGCACTCTAATTGTGGAATTTTATTTGAATTATCTTAAACGGGACCCCCAGTAGTGGACGGTGGGATTGGTCTTGTTGGATTAGTCGGTCGAAAGGCCGGATACCAAGATTTCAAAAAAAAATATGTCGGGGATTGGGGTGTTACAATATTAGTATTGTAACACCCTAATTTTTGCCCTAAGATTTCTTCGCATTTCATCTGCATTTTGCATACAAACAAGATCGCACTAGCTTTTGAGTTTCTTCTCAGATGTAGGGTCTATGCTTCGCAGGGGATCACCATTGTTTTTACTTCTTTATATTTGTTTATATTTACTAATTACTAACCAAAATCCAAAAATATGTTTTAGTTCGCCTCTTCTTCTTCTTTGTGCTTTCAGGAGTTACCGGGTTTTCAGAGGCCGGCAATGATTTTATTTCAAATGTGGTTGTTCAGTTATGATCCGATTCAAATGGAAGTTTGACTTATTCTTGGTCAAACTATCAGGATATTGTTTCAACTGCAAATTATTTGTGTCGATGGTTATTTCTCAGGCTGTGCGTTTTAAAGTTCAAGTTGTGTTGTGTGCGAAGATTTTATGGTTTATTGAGCTGCGATTCATGCGAAGTTTGATCCAGATTATCTTAATTGGGGGTTCATCTGTTCATCAGTTCATCAGTGGATTTATTTTCCAAGGATCAATCCAGATATATTTGAAAAGATTCAGAAAATTAAAGGTTGATGGTCGTTTCAATGACATTTATTCAGTGGTTTGTGGTTGGTTTGATTCATCATGTGTGTGGAAAATTCAAATTTTGGTTATGGGCTTAAAATAAGAAATCACCGCTTCATCCATTATTCGATTCATACATTTTTTTTCTAGCTACTATTATTTTTACCTCATCCATATTTCTATTATCCAATTATTTTCTATCCATCTATTTCTAACCATTGTCCATATTTCTATTTTCCCTCTCCAAATACCCAATTTAATATTCATCATCATTTTAATTTCCACATTTTAATTCATTTCTCCACATCCATTGTTTTTATCACCAAAATTATCATTCACCTTTATCCCAATTTTCATTTAATTCAATTACCAAAAAAAAAATATTATCTTACATTACCATCTCTATAATTTCCACATTTTTTCTAATTCTCACCAAATATCCAAATTATTCATATTCAATTCATTTCCTTCAATTTCTAAATTTTCATAATTCTATATCCATTTTTTATTATTCACACCTTTATCCATTTTTTTATAATTCCAATATTCCAACTACCACATTAAAAAAAAAACTATTATCCATTTTATATAATTCCATCATTTTTTTTATTACTATCCTTTTCATATTTTTTTCTTTTACCATACAAAAATATGCAAAATTCTACTAAGCCCATTTTATTTGGCTCATTTATTTGTTTTCTTCATACAAAATAAAATTAAACAAAAAGAAAAAAAATGATGAAGCATACTCCCACACGTGACTTTTATTAGCTTCATATTTCTACACTCCCAACTAGCATTCATCACATGATACAAGACAATACACATTATCAGCTATTTCAATGCAATATATTACAAGCTGAATAAAAAAAAACCACATATCCCAACCAGCCACGTCAGCACAATACGCATAAAATCAAAGGCCAAAACGCAATGAATTTGTGAGTAAAACGCATATGAAAATCCAGCAACAGTCACGCCATATTCATGCCTCCAAACGCAAGAAAAATGGCAAAACGGGATTGAAAATTTTCATTCAAATCTTCACTCTTCCACTCTATAAATACAACACCAATTTCATTCAATAATCAAGCTTGAAGAGCCTCCAAAAATTCTGCACAAATACTCCCAAAAAACCAAAAACTCCATTAAAGCTTCAATTTAAAGTTTCAACCAAATCTTCAAATTTTCACCAAAAATAGTTTCTAAGAGTGGAATTCTTCATAAAACAACAAGAGGAAGAGATTAGAAGTTGAAGAGGAGTCTTGCTTTGATTTTTGAAGGTAGTTGAAATTTTCCGCCGGTTATTCGGAGCTCTCTTTCTCTCTACTCTTGCATCCTCTGTTATTTCCAATCACATATTCTTGATCCTCTCTGTCTCACGATCGCAACGGTATATGGTTTGAGCTCCGTCGCTCCGATTTTTCGGAGCTCAAAATTTGAAGAATTGGTTGTTTGTTGTAGAAACCGTAGCAACACATTGGGGAAGAAGAAGCTTTTTTTTATTTTTATTATTCTATAAAAATTGGTGTGATATATTTGGGCTTAAGAACAAATTTAGGTTCAATACTATTATCACCATACATTGTTCCTTCTTACCTCCTTTCTTCTTCTTTTTTTTAAATTTTCTTTAATTCTTTTTTTTGTTCTTTTAAATTGTTTTGTTCTCTATTTTTTTTTTTTAATTTGATTTCTGAATTTTTGAAAAGAGTTTTAAAAATATCTTTTTAGTATTTTTTTTTTTATGGATTATAATTTTAAATCCATATTTCTCTTCATTTTTTTTTCCTTATTTTTCTTTTGGTCGATGAGATCTCCGATTCGAAGATTATTGATTTTCAAAGAGTTTAATATTCATTATTTCAAATCTATGGATGTATGATCATTTGGATCATTATCCATACTTTGGGATTGTGATAGGTTGCTTTTGATAAATTAATGTTAAATCTCGATTAAGATTAGACCGTTACCACTTTTTCTTTAGGTGTGGCATGTTTTCGGAGAACGATCCATAATATCGTTTCTCTAACATGTATTAACACGAATATTTTCCACTTTAATTAGTGGTGGCCGGCCTCATTTGTAGGGTAATTACTTCGTAAATTACTCGGCGATTGCTTAACATAGACCTAAAGTTGTCCCGATTCGAATTAAGATCCACTTGGATCCGGTTGCCTCGATTTTATTATTCCTTGTTGTGGTTGTGCTTGATTAAGTTCATCATACCACTTTATATTGTAAATATTATAATATTGTGAATATAATAATTGTTTAAATTTAATCTCTCGCACCTTATCCTTTTATTTTAATCTCTTGCTCCTTTATCTCCTTTATTATGCTTTATCATATTATATCATATATTGTTTGTTTATGTTTATATTGTTACTTGTTTTTTTCTATTTTGTCCATTTGGACATCAAAATACTTAATAAAGGATTAAACTCTTAAAAAACTTGTTACTTTTAACTTTGGACTTATGGTTACTATCCCGAACTTTTGGAGATTGGACTTAGATCTTCTAGGATTCCCTTTGCTCAAATTGGAGTGGTTAAAAACCTTGACCTCAAATGATGTCATTAACTTTTGAAGATGGAAGTCCGAACTTTGAAGATTTGTACATATTGGTCTTGGTAACTTCTTTCCTTAGCTTTTAATTCAAGCATTAGGACTAGTCTCTTCATCTCCTCCCCATTCTTTAATTTTCAAAACTTCTTCCTATTTCAAAACCTTCTTGTTTTCTAAACTCCAAACAATTTCATAAACAAACCTTGACTTAGGTCAAGCGATTTTTAATCTTTTCCTTTTATTTTCTTAATCAAATATTAAGTCATGTAAATATATTCAAACCATTTTTGTACATACTTTTAAAAAATACAAATCCATTCAATTGTTTTTGTGCCTTGTGCACTTTTCTTCTTTTTCCACATGTTTAGATATGATTCATCCCTTTTAGCGGAATTATTCGCTAAGGGATGACGACTTATCTTTACATCTTAAAATCAACTCAATCCACTTATTCTTTTCAAACTTTGTACCACGAACTACGAGGTTTTGATCTCGCATTGCATTTTGTGGGTACGTAGGCATAAGGCTTTAAAACCTTATCAAACACAAAATCATTAAAAAATATTCTTCTCCTCATCTCTTCCATCATTTTAAACAAACCAATTTCAGACCAAAAAGCAATAAGTATTTCAAAAGGGCTCCCGTAGAGTACTACGGATGAGTCGGGTGCCTAAAACCTTCCCGGTTCATAACCAATCCCCTTACCCAATCTCTGTTTATTTCTTTTAGCCTTTGCTTTTAGAATTCTAGGTTTTATTCGTTCTTTTACCTTTTTCCATTCGGAAATAAAGAAAAGCGCGGTGGCGACTCTGTGTTAATCGAGTTAAGTTAATCAATAGCTTACACTCACGATTTTACCGCTACAGAAAAGTGGCGACTCTGCTGGGGAGTAATCTCTAAGCGGATTTAGCCTACTTTGATTTATTTATCGCTTTGGTTTGAATTGTTTGTTATTTGTTTGTTCCGTTTTGGTTTTTGGTGATCCTCTGTGTGAGATAGATTCTAACCCGGATCTGAGTGACACTTATGATAGGACGGCGATATTCGAAGCGATATGCGATGGAGTAGTCCAAAGCAATATCAATTTGATAATCTCCACTCGGTTAGGCTCTCTTGGACTATCAATGTCATGACGAGTAATCGTACGTGGCATTATTTTCCGACCTTGAGCTGATCATACTGAGGACCTTAGAACCCTTAACCCATCTAAGCCAATTTAGGAACGTAGTGCGGAAGCTGTCTGGATGTAAATCTAAGGCGGTTGTCACGCGATACTACACTCGGACGAGGTCTATTTTAAGAATGCTATCGGTTGGGGAGTAATCCAACGTACCGATAAAATTCTAAAGATGGCTGATAACTCCGGGCACCTCTGTTAGCACCCTTTTGGTTTCTTGCAGGTACAATGAAGACAAAACTTTAGTACTTACCTGTGGGGTTGGTGTTCTGACACCTTGACTTCATGCTCGTGACTCGGAACCTAAGCCCGTGTGCCTTGTGTGATCTTGTTTGTGGTTGTTGCATACATGCCATCATAACATTCATGAGCATTATCCGTAAGATTTCAAAGGACTTATAAGAAACTTTTGCAAATTTCAGATGTCCATGGCTATGACTTTCGAAAGGAGGAACACAAAGAAGTACACTTTCAAGAGTCCTAATATTGTAGAGTTAAGGAAGCTAGGAGCTTTGGTTGCTGATACCCAAGAGTTCCGAAGATGTCACGGAAAACTTTTGCATATGTTGGATCTTGATGTACCTGAGGGGATTCTCCCTACTTTGGCTCAGTTTTATGACCCGTTGCACCATTGTTTCACCTTTCCGGATTATCAGCTTGTACCTACTTTGGAGGAATATTCTCATTGGTTAGGTTTGCCTATTCAGGACAAGGAGTTTCTTTTCACTGGTTTAGAGAAGGAGCTTACTGTCAAGGTTATTGCTAAAGCATTGTTTCTTAAGGAATCCGAGCTTAATGGGAAGTTTCTTCCGAAGGGGAGTGTCTGTGGTATTAATGCCAAGTTTTTAATGGGAAAGGCTTCCACCTCACTTGCTTTGGGTCATAGAGATGCATTTGAGGCTATCCTTGTTTTGCTTATCTACGGGATTGTTTTGTTTCCAAATTTGGATGGCATTGTGGATGAGAATGCTATTCAAATCTTCTTGAAGAAAAACCCGATTCCTACTTTGCTTGGAGACATGTACCATGCCTTTCACTATAGGACTTCTAAAGGCGACGGAGAGATTGTTTGTTGTGCTCCTCTTATTTATAGGTGGTTTATTTCGCACCTACCGAAGTCAGATGTTTTCAAGGATAACAGAGAGAATCGAAGATGGTCTCAGAGGTTGATGTCGCTTTCTCATAAGGACATGACGTGGTATAGCTCTTATTATGACACCGGAGTTCTCATTGATAGTTGTGGAGAATTTCCCAATGTACCTCTTCTTGGTACACGTGGGGGAATTAGCTACAACCCCATTTTGGCTAGACGACAGTTTGGTTATTGTTTGAAGGATGTTCCAAACAATCTTGCTTTATCCCGTTTCTTTTTTTCTTAATGGTGATGATCATATAGAGATGAAGAAAAAGATTGCTCATTCTTGGCATGCCGTTCATAGGAAAGAGAGAGGTCAATTGGGTAGACAACATCTTCCTCCTTCCGATTGTTATATTCAGTGGGTTCAATCTAGAGCTTCCAATCTCAAGATGCCTTATCCACCTGAGGAGCCTATGTTTCCCATATTGCCTTTGTCTGCTTTTCTACCTCCCGTTGATGAGAAGTTGGTTCTTCAAGAAGAGTTAGAGAAGATGAAGAAAGAAAAGGAAGAATGGTTACTTGAGAGGACTACTATGCAGGAGCAGCTTAAGGAGAAGGATGATCTTATTGAGATACTTGAGCGGCGTGTTACGAAGAGGCCGAGAGAGGATTTATTTTCCTCTAGTACTTCAGCTACTATTCCTCCTACTTCCGGTGCTTGGAAGGCCATTGTCGACAAGTTGGTGAAGGATAAGGAAGATATGGAAGAGCGGTACAAGAATGAGATCAAGAGGATTCGTATGAAGTATCAGCCAGGATTCGGGACTTCTTCGGATATGATTCCTTAGACCTAGTTTACTCTTTCTTTTATGTATTAGGATTATTGATGTTTTGTACTTCATTTGTAATCCTCACTTTGATATTAACGAGAATGAGTTTTTTTCAGTATTTCAAAAATGTTTCTTTATGAATATTGCAAGTTAACTTATAATCCTTTGAAATCTTTGCATTTGCATATACATAGCATGCATCATATTTGCATTTTGTCTTGCTTTTGAGTGTTCTCCAGGGATCTTATTGTTGTTTCTTGGTCTTCATTCAGTGATCCTGTCAAGCTGACTCATCGATTCGATACTCGAGCTAATCGAAGAAGAGTGATGGATACTTTGCAACAAGAGAATCGCGAGCTGCGTGAAGAGGTTACTTATTTGAGGGAAAGCTTGGAAAGAGTGACTGCTATGATGGAAAATTTGATGGCTGCTCAGAATCAGCCACCTCCTAGTCCTCCTGCTCAGAATACTGTCATCTCAGAGGTTGTTACCGCATCCATTCCTATCGAGACTGTTATTTATCCTCACCATCGTATACCTGTTAGCACGCCCTGGGGCAGGCCTGTTGACTTTTTTCCTGCTGGATATCGTCCTCCTCATCGTCCGGAGAATGCTGCATTCAATACTATCCCACCACCAGTGTGGACTACTCTTCCTCCAATTGTGACTGCTGTATCGCCTGTAGTGCGCAATATTCCGCATCAGGATGAGATGATTTACCATGCTGAGCCCAGTGAAGGTGCTGGAGTTGCTGAAAGACTTGATGACTTCCAGGGACGCTTTGTCGAGATCCAGAGGGAGATGAGAGCTTTGAAGCACAAAGATTTGTTTGGAAAAGATGCTTATGACCTTTGTCTGGTCCCGAATGTTAAAGTTCCTTACAAATTCAAGCTGCCTGAGTTTGAGAAGTACAAAGGCAATACTTGTCCATTGAGCCATCTGACGATGTATGCAAGAAAGATGTCGACTCAGACTGATAATGATAAGCTGCTGATTCACTATTTCCAAGACAGTTTAACCGGGGCACCCATGAGGTGGTATATGAGTCTGGATAATAGCCAAATCAAGACCTTCAATGATTTGGGAGAAGCTTTTGTGAAGCAATACAAGTACAATGTTGATATGGCTCCTGATAGAGATCAACTCCGTGCTATGTCCCAGAAGGACAAAGAGACTTTTAAAGAATATGCGCAGAGATGGAGAGAGTTGGCAGCTCAGATTGTTCCTCCGTTAGAAGAAAAAGAAATGACGAAGATCTTCTTGAAGACGTTGGGTTCTTTTTATTACGAGAGAATGATAGCAAGCGCTCCTTCTGACTTCACTGAGATGGTGAGCATGGGCATGCGTTTAGAAGAAGGTGTCCGTGAGGGACGGTTGACTCAAGAGAATGGCAATGGTTCAAGCTCTAGAAGGTTTAATTTCGGGAAAAAGAAAGAAAACGAGACCAATGCAGTATCTCGTGAAAGTTATAGAAGACCTCACAGTCGTGTGAATCACCATTCACAGCACCATTCGCAGCATGTGGCTTCAGTAACACCAATGATTAACATGGCTCCAACTGTGCCAGCTGTTCCAAAGTTCCAACCCCGTTATCAGCAAACTTCTGTGCAACAAAGTGGTAATCAACAAGCTCGGGCTAAGCCAAGTTTTGATCCTATTCCTGTGCCGTATGCGGACTTGCTTCCGTCTTTGATTGCAAAGAATCTTGTGCAAACTCGTCCTCCACCTCCAGTTCCAGAGACTATTCCATGGTGGTATAAGCCTGAGGCTCGTTGTGCTTTTCACCAAGGTGCCCCGGGGCATGATGTTGAGAACTGTTATCCTTTGAAGTTTGAAGTACAAAAATTGATGAGGAACAATGTTCTGTATTTTAATGATGTTAATCCTAATGTGCAGAAGGATCCGTTGCCGAAGCATGGTAATGCGTCTGTGAATATGGTTGCTGGTTGTCCTGGGTTGTTCAAAATTTATGAAGTCAGTCATATCCGAAGATCTTTGGTGGAAATGCATGCTTTCCTGAGTGAATATCATGACATTGATCACAACTATGCTGGTTGTTGTATATGCTCGGTGAATCCTCGCGGTTGCGTGATTGTGAAAAGAGATATCCAGAAGATGATGGACGATAAGCTGATCGAAGTAACAGCGAAGAGAGACGAATATGAGAATGAAGTAAATGTCATTATGCCTCAGTTCAATCTTCCTGAAAGGGTTGCTCCTGAGAGGGTGGTGTTTTCTTTTGATAGTCGCCAGACTGCTGTTACTCCATTGGTGATTAATGTACCCGGTCCAATGCCATATGAGTCTGACAAAGCTGTTCCGTACAGGTATAATGCTACGATGATAGAAAATGGTAGGGAAGTTCCTCTTCCTACTCCAAAGTCTGTGGTTAGCATTGCTGATGTGACGAAAGTTACCCGAAGTGGTAGATTGTATGCTTCAGACCCTCCGAAGAGAGTTGAAGATACCAGTGCGAGCAAGCAGATTATGGATGCTGTGGTCCAATCGAGCCAATCTAGTAATAATGATGATGAAGTGTTAAAGCTGATAAAGAAGAGTGAGTATAACATTTCTGAGCAGTTATTGCAGACTCCCTCAAAGATATCAGTGTTGTCTCTGTTGATGAGTTCTGAGGCTCATAGGCAGTCATTGCAGAAGATTCTGGATCAAGCCTATGTGGACCATGATGTGACGGTTGATCAATTTGATAGTATCGTGGCGAATATTACTTCATGCAACAATTTGAGCTTCTGTGATGAGGACTTGCCTGAAGAAGGAAGAAATCATAACTTGGCTCTGCACATCTCGGTGAATTGTCAAGAAGATGCTTTATCTAAGGTGTTGGTTGATATCGGCTCGTCTCTGAATGTTATGCCAAAATCGACTTTGTCAAAGCTCGCATTTCAGGGTGCTCCCATGAGGCACAGTGGGATTATAGTGAAGGCGTTTGACGGGTCAAAGAAGACAGTGATTGGAGAGGTGGATCTTCCCATTCTTATTGGACCATTTATATTCAAGATTACTTTTCAAGTAATGGATATACGTCCCGCATATAGTTGTCTCCTCGGAAGACCATGGATCCACGAAGCTGGAGCTGTAACATCCACTCTTCATCAGAAGCTGAAGTTTGTAAGAGAAGGTAAATTGGTGACCATTGAAGGTGAGAGGGCGATGCTTGTGAGTAATCTGTCTTCTTTTTCTTATATCGATGCCGAGGAAGAGGTGGGAACGTCGTTTCAAGCTCTTTCTGTTGTGAATAGTGTTGTTAAGAAGAATGACATGCCCATGTCCTCTTTCAAAGATGCTTTGCGAGTGATTGAAGCTGGTCAGTCTGATGGTTGGGGGCGAATTATTGATGCTGTCGGCAACAAGGAAGGTTTTGGTATCGGCTTTGCGCCAGGTGTAGTTATCAAAGATCCAAAGACTATTCAAGAAGGCTTCTGAAGTGCTGGATTTATCAACGACCATTCCGTTGCTGCCATCATTGATGACGATGATGAAGACGAAGAAATGCTTGACTTTGTGACGCATGGAAAGATTTGCCAGAACTGGATCGCTGTTGATGTTCCTTTTATCGTTCATTCTTCAAAGTAATTTGTTTTTATTTTCTTTCAAAAATCCTTTCACTCTGCCCAAGGTGAAAGTGATGTTTGTCGGGCTTTGTTTCAAATTTGATCATCATCAATAAAATGTTATTTTTGTTATTTCCATATGTGTTTTTTTATTTTTGCTTTATTCTGAAAAATGGTAACATAAAAAACCCTAAAAATAATAATAATTGTGTATCTGCATATTGTTTGCACTTTTGTTCATTTTCTAAAATAAAAATAAAATCATTGTGCAGGATGATTGATAAACCCATTGAAAAAAATGATCCTATGCCCTCTCCCAACTTTGAATTCCCTGTGTTTGAAGCTGAGGAAGAGGATGATGAAGAGATTCCAGATGAAATTTCTCGGTTGCTTGAGCACGAGGAGAAGATTATTCAGCCTCATGGAGAGTCAATAGAGATGGTCAACTTGGGTTCTGAAGATGAAAAGAAAGAGGTCAAAGTTGGAGCATTGCTGGATCCTGATGTTAAAAGGAGGATTATAGAGCTTCTCAGAGAATATGTTGATGTATTTGCTTGGTCTTATCAAGACATGCCAGGTCTTGATACTAATATTGTGGAGCATAGATTGCCGTTGAAGCCTGAATGTCCACCTGTAAAGCAGAAGCTCAGAAGAACTCATCCAGACATGGCGATAAAAATCAAAGAGGAGGTTCAAAAGCAGATTGATGCTGGTTTCCTTGTGACGTCAATTTATCCTGAATGGGTGGCCAATATTGTTCCTGTTCCGAAGAAAGACGGAAAAGTCCAAATGTGCGTAGATTACAGAGATTTGAACAAAGCTAGTCCGAAAGATGATTTTCCATTGCCACACATTGATATGTTGGTAGATAATACGGCTAAGTTTGATGTGTTCTCTTTTATGGACGGATTTTCCGGTTATAATCAAATAAAGATGGCACCCGAGGATATGGAAAAGACCACATTTATTACACCATGGGGAACATTCTGTTACAGAGTGATGCCTTTTGGATTGAGGAATGCTGGTGCGACGTATCAAAGAGCTATGACTACACTTTTCCATGATATGATGCATAAGGAAATCGAAGTATATGTTGATGATATGATCGCCAAGTCGAAGACTGAAGAGGATCATGTTGAGCATTTGCTGAAGTTGTTTCAAAGATTGAGAAAGTATAAGCTTTGTCTGAATCCGAACAAGTGCACATTTGGTGTACGTTCTGGAAAGTTGCTAGGTTTCATTGTCAGCCAAAGAGGTATTGAAGTTGATCCTGATAAAGTGAAAGCTATTCAGGAAATGCCTGCTCCAAGAACCGAAAAGCAAGTCAGAGGATTCTTGGGCCGATTGAATTATATTTCGAGGTTTATCTCTCACATGACTGCCACATGTGCTCCGATTTTCAAGTTGCTTCGGAAAGATAGAGGTTGTGTTTGGACAGATGATTGCCAGAAGGCGTTTGAAAGTATTAAAGAATATCTGCTTGAACCTCCTATTTTGTCTCCTCCGGTGGAAGGTAGACCAATGATCATGTATTTGACTGTGTTGGAAGATTCCATGGGTTGTGTGCTTGGTCAGCAAGATGAAACTGGAAGAAAAGAACATGCAATTTACTACTTGAGTAAGAAATTCACTGATTGTGAGTCTCGGTATTCAATGCTTGAAAAAACTTGTTGTGCCTTAGCTTGGGCTGCAAAGCGTCTTCGCCAGTATATGCTGAATCATACAACTTGGTTGATCTCTAAAATGGATCCAATCAAGTATATTTTTGAAAAGCCTGCTTTAACTGGGAGGATTGCTCGTTGGCAAATGTTATTATCAGAATATGATATCGAGTACCGGACTCAAAAAGCTATAAAAAGTAGTATCTTGGCTGACTATTTGGCACATCAACCGATTGATGATTACCAACCTGTCAAGTTTGACTTTCCAGATGAAGATGTGATGTTTTTGAAAGTGAAAGATAATGATGAACCTTTGATTGAGGAAGGGCCGGAGCCTGGATCTCGATGGGGTTTAGTTTTTGATGGTGCTGTGAATGCACGTGGAAGAGGAATTGGGGCAATGATCATTACTCCCGATGGTTCACATATTCCTTTTGCCGCAAGATTGACTTTTCCTTGTACCAACAATGAAGCTGAGTATGAAGCCTGCATTATGGGTCTGGAAGAAGCTGTTGATTTAAGGATTAAGTATCTTGATGTGTACGGAGATTCTGCCTTGGTGATTAATCAGATTCAGGGTACGTGGGTAACTCATCAACCTCACTTGATCCCATATAGAGATTATGCCAGGAAGATATCAACTTTCTTCACCAAAGTTGAATTTCATTATATCCCTCGTGATGAGAATCAAATGGTTGATGCTTTAGCAACCATAGCTTCCATGATAAAAGTGCACCAGTGGAATGATGTTCCTATGATCAGTGTGAATCGACTTGAAAGACCAGCTCATGTGTTTGCAGTTGAAGAAGTCCATGATGACAAGCCTTGGTATCACGATATTAAATGTTTTCTCCAGAGTCAGGAATACCCGCTTGGGGCATCTGGTAAAGATAAGAGAACTTTGAGGAGATTGGCAGGCAATTTCTTCTTGAATGGAAATGTGCTTTACAAGAGAAATTTTGACATGGTCTTGCTCAGATGCGTGGATAGACACGAAGCAGACATGTTGATGAAAGAAATTCATGAAGGATCCTTTGGCACTCATGCCAATGGACATGCAATGGCTAAAAAGATGTTGAGGGCAGGTTACTATTGGCTGACAATGGAATCTGATTGTTGTAAATATGTGAAAAAGTGCCATAAGTGTCAAGTGTATGCTGATAAGATTCATGTGCCACCAGCTTATCTCAATGTGATTTCTTCCCCATGGCCTTTCTCTATGTGGGGAATTGATATGATTGGCATGATTGAACCCAAGGCTTCGAATGGACATCATTTTATTCTCGTGGCAATTGACTACTTCACCAAGTGGGTTGAAGCGGCATCGTATGCTAATGTGACCAAGCAAGTTGTGGTTCGGTTTATCAAGAATAATCTTATCTGCAGATATGGTGTTCCGAATAGAATCATTACTGATAATGGTTCGAACTTGAACAATAAGATGATGAAAGAGCTTTGTGAAGATTTCAAGATTCAACACCATAATTCCTCTCCTTATAGACCGAAGATGAATGGGGCTGTTGAAGCTGCGAATAAGAATATTAAGAAGATCATTCAGAAGATGGTTGTGACGTACAAGGACTGGCACGAGATGCTCCCTTTTGCTTTGCATGGGTATCGTACATCCGTCCGCACTTTAACAGGGGCGACCCCTTTCTCACTTGTTTATGGTATGGAAGCAGTGCTCCCCGTCGAAGTTGAGATCCCATCAATGAGAGTTCTGATGGAAGCCAAGTTGACTGAGGCTGAATGGTGTCAAAGTAGATTTGATCAGTTGAATTTGATTGAAGAAAAGAGAATTAAAGCTTTGTGTCATGGTCGGTTGTACCAACAAAGAATGAAGAAAGCTTTTGATAAGAAGGTCAAACCTCGTGTATTCAGAGAAGGCGACCTCGTGCTCAAAAAGATTCAGTCTTTCCTTAAAGATTCTCGGGGCAAGTGGACTCCGAACTATGATGGCCCATATGTTGTTAAGAAAGCCTTCTCTGGCGGTTCATTAATTCTTGCAACTATGGATGGTGAGGAGATCACTCGCCCTGTGAATGCGGATGCAGTCAAGAAATACTTCGCCTAAAAAATAAAAGAACAGCTCGCTAAGTTGAAAACCCGAAAGGGCGGCTTTGGCAAAAATGAGCGTCTCGGTGGATTGAAAACCCGAAAGGGCGGTCCAGGCAAAAATTAGAGACAAAAACAGAAATAATTATCCTGGTAGATTGAAAACCCGAAGGGGCAATCTAGGCAAAAGTTAGGGATCATGGCAAGTAACTGCGTCGACAGACTGGATCGCTTGTAGCAATCGAGGATTTCAGATTCTATCCCTCAGAAGAATTATTCATCAAAGTTTCTTATTCACTCATCCTTGACTGAAGTTTCAGACACAGTGGAGTTCAAAGTTGATAGGGAGAATAGTGATCATTGTATCTCAATGTAGCCATTTTCCATGTATTTACCATTTTTCAAACTTGTAATGATCCATGGAGTCATGCCATTTGCTGACTACCATTCTATCAATGAATTTGAGCTTTTATCCAATTGTTTGCAATTCTTGATATTGTTTCTGTTTACAAAATTTCAATTTATTGTTGATGATGATTTTTGAAACAAATTTAATAAATGTTAATTTTGTTTTTTTAAAAACATTTTTCTTTTGATATATGAACAAAGAAAGGATGTCGATAGTGATTCCAAGAATGGTAAAGTCTGGATGTGTGTAACTCGTCTCTCCCAAAGCAGGGTTTGATTCGGTTGTGTCCATGAGAAGTTCCTGGATAGTCTTGATCAGATTGATGTTAATGATATTTTGTTCCCCAACCATGATGTTGAACGGAGATTGTATGTATTCCCCAGAAAAGTTGTTGGAAGGGATGTCTTATGAATCCCTAGCTGAGTGTTGATCTTTTCCTCAGCAAGTTATCTTTGAATTGAGAAGTATTGGGAATCCCCAGCTGAGCTCATGTTCCTCAGCTTGATTATTTGCATTCTTGAATATAGAAGTATTGATATAGCAGTCAGTTTAGAGGTTTTCTCTTACCCTATGGTGGGTATTGATTTAAAATCCCTCGTAACTGTGTTTTGACCATGATGTTAACTTCTGATATCCTCATATGGATCCCCAGTAGGTCTGCATGTGTTGATTTCCAACAGGTTCCTATGTGATTTTTAGCAAGTCTGGCACTCTATCCCCAGGTGGAGCAGGAGTTGTATGACAGTTATTCCTCGTGAAGTTTGATTTTTATCAAGAATATTTTCATCCTCAGCAGATTATTACCTTTCCTCAGCAGGATGATATTCCTAGCAGATGTTGTTTCATCATGATCTAAGCCTTGTAGTAGGATTTTATTCCTTTGTTGGCTTATGATATTCCCCTGTAGATTTCAAGATTGAATCTCCAATTATTTCCCTGCATTGTTGCCTTGGGATTAGCCGAGTATCCGGTTGTTGTGGTGTTCATGTCACCTGCTTCTTATCTTTATGTCTGTTTCGTCAGCATATTCATACGCATAATCATAACATTGTTTGCTTGCATTCTTGCGTTTATCATTATTATCTACTCTTTGGTGTGGATTTTCCCCACAGAGTGTGTGTGTCGTATCATTCTCAAGTTTAGAGTGTCGACCATTAAGCAGAAAGAGTTAATCCTTTCTAATTCCCCACTGAGTTTGTTTCTCGTGGACGATGCTAATTCAGTTTCCTCCCCAGTTTATTATCTGGATGGAATTGTCCCCAGTTGAGATATTTCCTCCTCGGGATGAGTCTTGTTTGACCGTTTCTCTCCAATTTGTTCTTGGATTGAACTTTGGGTCCCCTTTTTGTGGATATTTTTTCTTTGGAATTAAGCTATCATTGTTTGATAGTGGGCAACATTTTCTCCAACATGAGTATATTGCTCTGAAATTTAAGCTATCAGTAATCGATAGTGGGTACTATTACCAAAATTGATCGAGTTCTTTTGCTTGTACTCCTACCCAGTAAAAAGGTAATTTGATTGAGTTCCTACCCAGTAAATCAGGTAGTTGACATACTCCTATCCAGTAAATTGATAGTCGAGTCCCTTATGCTCCTACCCAGTAAATCAGGTAGTCGAGAATTTGTTCTACCCAGTAAATCCGGTAGTCAAGTTATTTTCTTACCCAGTAAAAAGGTAATGTAATCAGATATTTTCATCTTACCCAGTAAAAAGGTAATTTGATTGAGTTTCTACCCAGTAAATCCGGTAGCCGATATTTCTTCTTCTTACCCAGTAAAAAGGTAATAGAAGTTGTTTCTCTTTGATTGAGTTCCTACCCAGTAAATCAGGTAATTGATCATACTCCTATCTAGTAAATCGATAGTCGAGTCTGTTACACTCCTACCCAGTAACTCAGGTAGTCGAGAATTTTTCTTGCCCAGTAAAAAGGTAATTGAGGTTATCCCTCCGAATTTTGCTCATATCCAGTAGATTGATAGTCGAGTTGTTGTATTTCCTACCCAGTAATCAGGTAGCTGATGATTCTTATCCAACACAGTATTTCTCCATTTCTTGGACTTAAATATTTTGTTTGATATTTCTGGCAGGGTGTTTATCTTCCCCTGGTAGAATTTTTGTTCCCTGATTATTTTCCAAGTGGAGTCTGTTATCCAGTGATTTATTTTCCTGGTAACTATTTTGTTGTCTGTCTGTTGTTTCCCCAGCGGGATTTTCTTCTGTGTCCCCAAGTTGTGCTTTTCTCTGGTGGTCATTATTTTCCCCACAGAGATCTTGGGTTTGCATATCATATTCATATCATATCATTTGTTCTCTTAGGACAAAAATTGGGTTTTCTGTATTTAAGTCTCTCCCATCTTGTAGAGACGAAGATGTCAATCTTCATATCTCCGGATTGAAGAAACTTAAATAGGGGCAGCTGTAACACCCTAATTTTTGCCCTAAGATTTCTTCGCATTTCATCTGCATTTTGCATACAAACAAGATCGCACTAGCTTTTGAGTTTCTTCTCAGATGTAGGGTCTATGCTTCGCAGGGGATCACCATTGTTTTTACTTCTTTATATTTGTTTATATTTACTAATTACTAACCAAAATCCAAAAATATGTTTTAGTTCGCCTCTTCTTCTTCTTTGTGCTTTCAGGAGTTACCGGGTTTTCAGAGGCCGGCAATGATTTTATTTCAAATGTGGTTGTTCAGTTATGATCCGATTCAAATGGAAGTTTGACTTATTCTTGGTCAAACTATCAGGATATTGTTTCAACTGCAAATTATTTGTGCCGATGGTTATTTCTCAGGCTGTGCGTTTTAAAGTTCAAGTTGTGTTGTGTGCGAAGATTTTATGGTTTATTGAGCTGCGATTCATGCGAAGTTTGATCCAGATTATCTTAATTGGGGGTTCATCTGTTCATCAGTTCATCAGTGGATTTATTTTCCAAGGATCAATCCAGATATATTTGAAAAAATTCAGAAAATTAAAGGTTGATGGTCGTTTCAATGACATTTATTCAGTGGTTTGTGGTTGGTTTGATTCATCATGTGTGTGGAAAATTCAAATTTTGGTTATGGGCTTAAAATAAGAAATCACCGCTTCATCCATTATTCGATTCATACATTTTTTTTCTAGCTACTATTATTTTTACCTCATCCATATTTCTATTGTCCAATTATTTTCTATCCATCTATTTCTAACCATTGTCCATATTTCTATTTTCCCTCTCCAAATACCCAATTTAATATTCATCATCATTTTAATTTCCACATTTTAATTCATTTCTCCACATCCATTGTTTTTATCACCAAAATTATCATTCACCTTTATCCCAATTTTCATTTAATTCAATTACCAAAAAAAAAATATTATCTTACATTACCATCTCTATAATTTCCACATTTTTTCTAATTCTCACCAAATATCCAAATTATTCATATTCAATTCATTTCCTTCAATTTCTAAATTTTCATAATTCTATATCCATTTTTTATTATTCACACCTTTATCCATTTTTTTATAATTCCAATATTCCAACTACCACATTAAAAAAAACTATTATCCATTTTATATAATTCCATCATTTTTTTTATTACTATCCTTTTCATATTTTTTTCTTTTACCATACAAAAATATGCAAAATTCTACTAAGCCCATTTTATTTGGCTCATTTATTTGTTTTCTTCATACAAAATAAAATTAAACAAAAAGAAAAAAAATGATGAAGCATACTCCCACACGTGACTTTTATTAGCTTCATATTTCTACACTCCCAACTAGCATTCATCACATGATACAAGACAATACACAATATCAGCTATTTCAATGCAATATATTACAAGCTGAGACAAATTAACGGAATAAAAAAAAACCCACATATCCCAACCAGCCACGTCAGCACAATACGCATAAAATCAAAGGCCAAAACGCAATGAATTTGTGAGTAAAACGCATATGAAAATCCAGCAACAGTCACGCCATATTCATGCCTCCAAACGCAAGAAAAATGGCAAAACGGGATTGAAAATTTTCATTCAAATCTTCACTCTTCCACTCTATAAATACAACACCAATTTCATTCAATAATCAAGCTTGAAGAGCCTCCAAAAATTCTGCACAAATACTCCCAAAAAAACAAAAACTCCATTAAAGCTTCAATTTAAAGTTTCAACCAAATCTTCAAATTTTCACCAAAAATAGTTTCTAAGAGTGGAATTCTTTATAAAACAACAAGAGGAAGAGATTAGAAGTTGAAGAGGAGTCTTGCTTTGATTTTTGAAGGTAGTTGAAATTTTCCGCCGGTTATTCGGAGCTCTCTTTCTCTCTACTCTTGCATCCTCTGTTATTTCCAATCACATATTCTTGATCCTCTCCGTCTCACGATCGCAACGGTATATGGTTTGAGCTCCGTCGCTCCGATTTTTCGGAGCTCAAAATTTGAAGAATTGGTTGTTTGTTGTAGAAACCGTAGCAACACATTGGGGAAGAAGAAGCTTTTTTTTATTTTTATTATTCTATAAAAATTGGTGTGATATATTTGGGCTTAAGAACAAATTTAGGTCCAATACTATTATCACCATACATTGTTCCTTCTTACCTCCTTTCTTCTTCTTTTTTTTAAATTTTCTTTAATTCTTTTTTTTGTTCTTTTAAATTGTTTTGTTCTCTATTTTTTTTTTAATTTGATTTCTGAATTTTTGAAAAGAGTTTTAAAAATATCTTTTTAGTATTTTTTTTTTTATGGATTATAATTTTAAATCCATATTTCTCTTCATTTTTTTTTCCTTATTTTTCTTTTGGTCGATGAGATCTCCGATTCGAAGATTATTGATTTTCAAAGAGTTTAATATTCATTATTTCAAATCTATGGATGTATGATCATTTGGATCATTATCCATACTTTGGGATTGTGATAGGTTGCTTTTGATAAATTAATGTTAAATCTCGATTAAGATTAGACCGTTACCACTTTTTCTTTAGGTGTGGCATGTTTTCGGAGAACGATCCATAATATCGTTTCTCTAACATGTATTAACACGAATATTTTCCACTTTAATTAGTGGTGGCCGGCCTCATTTGTAGGGTAATTACTTCGTAAATTACTCGGCGATTGCTTAACATAGACCTAAAGTTGTCCCGATTCGAATTAAGATCCACTTGGATCCGGTTGCCTCGATTTTATTATTCCTTGTTGTGGTTGTGCTTGATTAAGTTCATCATACCACTTTATATTGTAAATATTATAATATTGTGAATATAATAATTGTTTAAATTTAATCTCTCGCACCTTATCCTTTTATTTTAATCTCTTGCTCCTTTATCTCCTTTATTATGCTTTATCATATTATATCATATATTGTTTGTTTATGTTTATATTGTTACTTGTTTTTTTCTATTTTGTCCATTTGGACATCAAAATACTTAATAAAGGATTAAACTCTTAAAAAACTTGTTACTTTTAACTTTGGACTTATGGTTACTATCCCGAACTTTTGGAGATTGGACTTAGATCTTCTAGGATTCCCTTTGCTCAAATTGGAGTGGTTAAAAACCTTGACCTCAAATGATGTCATTAACTTTTGAAGATGGAAGTCCGAACTTTGAAGATTTGTACATATTGGTCTTGGTAACTTCTTTCCTTAGCTTTTAATTCAAGCATTAGGACTAGTCTCTTCATCTCCTCCCCATTCTTTAATTTTCAAAACTTCTTCCTATTTCAAAACCTTCTTGTTTTCTAAACTCCAAACAATTTCATAAACAAACCTTGACTTAGGTCAAGCGATTTTTAATCTTTTCCTTTTATTTTCTTAATCAAATATTAAGTCATGTAAATATATTCAAACCATTTTTGTACATACTTTTAAAAAATACAAATCCATTCAATTGTTTTTGTGCCTTGTGCACTTTTCTTCTTTTTCCACATGTTTAGATATGATTCATCCCTTTTAGCGGAATTATTCGCTAAGGGATGACGACTTATCTTTACATCTTAAAATCAACTCAATCCACTTATTCTTTTCAAACTTTGTACCACGAACTACGAGGTTTTGATCTCGCATTGCATTTTGTGGGTACGTAGGCATAAGGCTTTAAAACCTTATCAAACACAAAATCATTAAAAAATATTCTTCTCCTCATCTCTTCCATCATTTTAAACAAACCAATTTCAGACCAAAAAGCAATAAGTATTTCAAAAGGGCTCCCGTAGAGTACTACGGATGAGTCGGGTGCCTAAAACCTTCCCGGTTCATAACCAATCCCCTTACCCAATCTCTGTTTATTTCTTTTAGCCTTTGCTTTTAGAATTCTAGGTTTTATTCGTTCTTTTACCTTTTTCCATTCGGAAATAAAGAAAAGCGCGGTGGCGACTCTGTGTTAATCGAGTTAAGTTAATCAATAGCTTACACTCACAATTTTACCGCTACAAGTATATGTTGATGATTTAATGAATACAAGTAACAACTTAAGTCGAAGAAAATATAGCTTTGTCCTTCTTCAAGAAACAGTTCTTCTAGGAGCTAAACCTGCATTGACACCAATGGGTCATACCCAAAAGTTCAATAGTGAAACATCAACTAAGATCCTACTTCTTTCAGAATCCTTATTGGTAAGTTATCTTACTCATACAAGGTCTGATATTAGTTTTGTTGTTTGCATGTTAAGTCAGCACCTATCAACTCCTACTAATGTTCATCTTCAAGCTACTCTTTGGATCCTTTGATATATGAATACAACACCTTATAAAGGCATTCTCTTCAAGTCATCTTCAAATCACACACTTACAGGATTTACATATTTTGATTGGAGGTCTTGCAATGAAACAAGATGTTTTGATTCTACCTAGACGACTCAATTATTTGTTGGAAGGGCAAAAACAACATGTAGTATCAAGATCTTTGTTAGAAACGGATTAGCGTGCTCTTGTAAATGTAACATGTGAGGCATAGTAATTACCATTGTTGTATAAATTGGAATCTTAATGCAATTTGATTATCTCTAATTGTAATTACCATTGTGTAAGAACATTGTCCTTAAGAATTTATCCGCCTCATAAATACAAATTCATCGGATTCAACAGGTTCTTCCCATATTCTCTCTATGAATTTGAGGGGTCAGAACAAGAAAAAATATTCTGATGTAACCAAAAAAACAAAACAACAAACAATAAAAAGTATATGAGATTTTTTAGATTAACACATGTTTTTCATTTTTTTCTACGTTGTCCAAAAGTTGGAGAGTTGCTATATAAGAGAGAGAAAAATGTTTAATGACTTTGACTAAGTCAAGTCAACAATAGAATAACAAAATTATAGATAATATAAAATTTTATTATAAATTATAAATAAATTAAATAATAATAATAATAATTTTGTTTAAAAATATTTTCTCATATTTGTCACTTAAAAATTAAAAATAAATTTATTTAAAACTTTTGAAATATAACCAAAATTTACAAAATCTATCTCTCCTAAAAGACCTTAGCATTCCACACTCTAAACCTATTACAACATTCTTTGACAACAAGTTTGCAATTGAATTGCCTTGAATTGCCAACATATCTATAATCCATGAACGCTAGAAATGAGTTGTGATGTGGTGCATGACAAAATTCAAGCCAAAGTTGTTGTATCTTCACAAAGGCCTTCCAGATTGGACCTTTCACTACTTTATATATCTCACAAACTTGAAATGAACAACATTCATTCCTATTTGAAGGAGAGTGTTAAATATAATGCAGATGGTGAAAATATCTATATTAATAGTTTGTTAATATAGTTAATTTCATTTTAACAATTTGTTCTAATTTCCTACCTAGTGCAGTAACATTTGACTTGGTCTATGAGCCTTTGGGGCCTTGGTCTTCCTCCTTCCCCTTCATTAAACCTTCCTATTTTAACTTTTTGATTCTCAATTCTATTTTCTTCTCTTCTTGCCATTTCTAATTATTCAAGCTTTACAAAGCAGAAGAAGACACAGCTAGAAACATTACATGAACATGTGCAGCAGGTATGAACACACAACCACTTT
Organism: Lathyrus aphaca; assembly: GCA_963966055.1. NCBI lineage: Eukaryota > Viridiplantae > Streptophyta > Magnoliopsida > Fabales > Fabaceae > Lathyrus > Lathyrus aphaca. The sequence goes on along the minus strand of OZ014522.1, from coordinate 538,215,343 downwards.
CCTACTCTTGTTTATGTTCTTCTCTCCTATGACTTTGTCTTTGCTTCTGTCTCAAAACCAAACAAACTATGAAAGGGCCCATGGTTCTAGAAGAAGGATGGAATATCATGCAAAATTCCATCAACAACATTCTAGAAGCCTTGCCCAACCCTCAAATCACCTCTGAGGACTACTTGTTTCTATATTCGTGCGTCTCAATCCCTCATCTTATATGCTTTCTGCTTGTTTAAATTGTTTATTCAAACATAGCCTTAATCTAGTTGATTCTGTATCACTTTTTGCCACTGTTTTTCTTTCTTGAATTGCAAGGCAGAACCGTCTACAATATGTGCACTCAAGAGCCTCCTCATGATTATTCACAACAACTGTATGAAAAGTACAAGGAAACATTTGAAGATTACATCAAATCAACTGTGAGTAATAATACTCTTAAAACAGCTTCAGCATATATATATATATATATATATATATATATATATATATATATATATATATATATATATATATATATATATATATATATATATATATATATATATATATATATATATATATATATATAATGGCCAATGTTTGTTTGTAGCTCATAAGACAATTACGATTTTGTTATCGCTAGGTTCTGCCATCTTTGCGAGGAAAAAAAGATGAACTCTTGTTGAGAGAATTGCTTGAAAGATGGTGTAACCACAAAATTATGACTAGGTGGCTCTCAAGATTTTTTATGTTTCTTAATAGATACCATATCCCAAGATATAATCTTCCTTCTCTTGAAGAAACTAGCTTCTTATCCTTCTACCACTTGGTTGGTCATGACATTATTGTGATTTCCTCTTTTTCCTTTGTTTTACTGCATTATATTTATGAACAATTTTATTTCTCAGGTATATGATGAGATGAATAAACAAGTGATGAATGCAGTGTTAGCTATGGTATTCTTTATAAACAAAAATTTTCTCAGTTCATTTTGATTATTGATGTGGACTTCAAAATGCTGCCATATCTTTGGGTTGAATCTGTGATTTTTGTTTGATTCTTCCTGGTATGAAGATTGATCGGAAACGCAAAGGAGAGGCTATTGATGAGACATTGGTTAATAACATATTAACTTTTTACTCGGAGATTGGAGAAAGCATGAGAAAATATGATCCAAAACAGTTTGCAGAAACAACGATTAAAGAGAATGCAGCATTTTCCGAGGAAACTTCAAATTGAATAGCAAATTCTACCTTGATGGATAACACACCAAAGGTGATTTTATATTGTAGATGTGTAAGGATTAAATCCAATTCTCTATGACTTGATGAACCTATGAGAATACAATTTCAGCTCAAAGTTTGCTAGCATAGATAGTTTCATTTCTATGTATGATGAATATCTATTTTGATTACCTTGGATATCAAGGTCTCTTGGATCCTGAGCATTTATTCATCATTGTTTGATCCATCTATATCATTTCATTTATGCAAATAAATATTTTATCTCGAAGGTTCACAGCTTTCTTCTGTTGTTGACTCGTTGTTATGTGTTGCAGACTCACTATAGTGCAAGGTTGAAATTGCTTGTATTATACAGATTTTTCCTAAATGGTTTTGCCCTATCATCTATTTGTTGAAATTTGTCCTATCGTAGATTCAACTTATACTTGCATTAAGACTTTTGTGAAAATGTAGGACATTCCATGTTCCATATTCAATATTGTTGATTATATATTGTTCTGCATATTTGCCATGAGTGTTGCTATTAACTTAGTAATGAAGTGCCACTGATAGCTAAATAATCAAACATAAAGCAGCAAAGAATTCCACTTTAGTTTCAGGGCTTGACTCTATCAGTTTCAAGTGTTTACTCTTCAATAATTGTGACCGAAATTCAACTTTCATTACACCCTTGGTTGGGTGTTAGGCATCCAGTGACTTTCATCAATCTGAATTTGCAAATTACAAAATCCAAGTGTGTTATAATAGTCATCAATATTGAATGTGATAGGAATTTGTATTTTCCATTTATCAAGATCTTTGTTTTTCCTGCTAAATTCCTGATATATCTTCATCATGATAGAATAGTCAAATTGGCAGTATAGGAATTTAGCAGGTTTAACTTTGGACAATTCTGGTGTTAATACCTCAGTTGAAACAAGAGCTTCATCACCAACATGCTGATGTATCTACATTGCATAGGATAGGACAATCACAATGTGACATATGTCAAATGTAATTGGCTTGATGCCCTCTCTGCTTTTATTCTTTCTATATATAATACATTTACATTTACAAGTAATAATGACTAATTAACTCTATTTCCTAAGTTGTACATTCCTGATTCTATTTTCTGATTTCTCAACACATAAAATAGGAAACAACCATAAATGACAGATATCCTCATTGACATTCCCTCAAATTGATGCGGTTTGTCAAAAAGCATCAATTTGCTAAGGAGAAACTGGTGACGGGGACGAGGAACCGCTTTAGTGAAGATATCTGCAAGCTGAAGCTGCGAGGAGACATCAGGAAGAGAGATAACCTGATCATCAAGAGCCTCACGAATGGAGTGACAATCCACGTCAATATCTTTAGTGCGCTCATGAAAAAACAGATTAGTAGCAATCTGAATAACGCTTGTGTTGTCAGTATGGAGAGGCGTAGCATTGGTTTGAGGGAGTCCGAGTTCAGCCATTAATCCACAAAGCCAAATTATTCCAGAGCAAGTAGTGGACATAGCTCGATATTCAGATTCAGTGGATGACTTGGAAACCTGAGCTTGCTTTTTGCTCTTCCAAGATATTAAGGCAAGACCAAAGAACATGCACCAACCGGACACCGACCTTCGTGTATCAGCACATCATGTCCAATCGGCATCACTATAGGCAAGCAAAGTAAGAGATGTATTGGCCGGAAAAAATAATCCCCGATGAGAAGTTCCTTTTAAATAGCGAATGATGCGGTGAACAGCAACCAAGTGAAGATGACGAGGAGTGTGCATGAATTGACTAATTTGTTGCACTGCAAAGAAAATATATGGACGTGTAATAGTCAAATAGTTAAGACTTCCCACCAATTGACAAAACAATAAAGGATTAGGCAAAAGATCACCCTCATCACGATGATATTTGACATTAACTTCAAGAGGAGTATCTACATGGACAGCGGACTGAACACCAGCCAAAGAAACTAAGTACTCGGTATACTTGTGCTGATTGAGAAAAATACCTTTGGCGTCAGAATGAACCTCAATCCCTAAGAAATAGTGAAGATATCCAAGATCTTTCATGTGAAAGGAGGCTTGGAGTTGTTGTTTAAGTAGTTTTATGGACGCTAGATCAGAGCCAATAATGATCATGTTGTCAACATAAATGACTAGAAGAACAATATCAACAGACGTGTGATGAATGAATAAGGAGGAACCATATTGGCTTTGTGTAAAAGAGAATCCAAGAAGGATAGATTGAAATTTCTCAAACCATGCCCGAGGAGCCTACCGCAAGCCATATAAAGAACGCTTGAGTTTGCACACGCCTTCAGAGGAAGAAAACAAGCCGGGGGGGGGGGGGGGGTTCATAAAAATATCTTCTGCCAAATCACCGTGAAGAAATGCATTCATCACATCCATTAGCGACCGGCCTTTAGAGGCAACAATAGAAAGGATTATGCGGACAATGGTCATCTTTGCCACAGGTGCAAAAGTCACATCATAATCTACCCCATATTCTTGTTTGTTACCCAAAGCAACCAATCGGGCATTATGTCGATTTAGAGAACCATCAAATTTAACTTTACATAGTACACCCATTTGCAACCAATGGGTTTAACACCAAGAGGGCAATGGACTATGTCCCAAGTGAAATTCTCCTGAAATGCTTGTAACTCATCTTGCATGGCCTTTACCCAACGCATGTCCTTAATAGCCTGCGAATAACACGTGGGAATAGGTATTCTAAATAAAGTAGCAGTGAGAGAAGTAGACTCTTATCCATACCTATCAGGTGTTTGATGCATGATAGTGGATCGACGTAGTGTAACTAGTGTTGGTTCATGTGGTGGATCAGCATTAAGAGAGGGTAAAGTAGGAGGTCGTCTGGTATATACCTGTCCAGGTTTAAAACGTTCAATAGGGCGAGGAACATCAACAAAGATATGAAGAGGAACAAAGTTGTTAGAGTCAAAAGGAAAATTTGGAAAATAATATTGATAATCAAAAAAATCACATTTCTAGAAATGCGCATGCGTTGAGCAATGACATCATAACACAAAAACCCCTTTTAAGTAGGAGAATAACTCATAAAGTCACACTGTACAGATTAAGCACCGAGTATATGACGCTTTAGAGGTGGGAAATGCACAAAGCAAACACACCCAAAAGTGTGAAGATAATCATAACTTGGTTTATTGTTATAGAGACGAAAGAAAGGACAATCAAAAGTCAAAACCTGAGATGGGAGGCAGTTGATCAAATATACATCCGTGGACAAGGCTTCAACCCAAAATTGAGAAGGAACAGAGGATTAAAGGAGTAATGTTCGGGTAACATCAAGCAAGTGCCGATTTTTTCGTTCTGAAACACCATTTTACTGAGGCGTATATGGACAAGAACGTTGTGAAAGAATCCCCTTGTGCTGCAAGTACTCTTGAAAGTTGTGAGAAATATATTCCCCACCAGAATTAGTATGCAACAGCTTGATACTTGTGTTAAACTGAGTCTCTATATATGCCAAAAACGTTTTAAACATACAAAAGACATCAGATTTAGAGCGAAGAAAATAGATCCATGTAAACCGGCTATAGTCATCAATAAAAGTGACAAAGTATTTATACTTTGCATGAGACAAGACTGGTGACATACCCCAAACATCCCTATGAATAAGACCAAAACATTTATTGGCACGATGAGCTGTAGAGGGAAAGGGAAAAGTCTTGCTTTTAGCAAGTTTGCACACAGAACAATCAAATACATAATTAGGAATAACAATTTTATTACTCAACAATCCATTTTTCAATAAATGAGTCAAAACAACTGAGTTTGGATGATCCAAATTTTTATGCCAGTCCTCATACTTACTTGGGACACCATTACAAGCAAAAGACAAAATATTAGACAAATAAGACTGGAGAGGAAATAGTTTGCCCACTTTAGGCCCCCTCGCGATCACTTTCCCCGACGCTTGATTGTGCACAGAACAACCATCACGAGAGAAATTAACATTACAATTGTTATCGACCAATTGTCCAACTGAAATCAAATTTAAAACAAGCCCATGGGAAATAAACACATCTCGAAAGGAGGAATTAATGTCTCCAACAACAGAAATAGAAAGAGTATTACCATCGGCAATTTGAATATTTTGGGTCCCATGATAAGTATGAACATTATGTAATTTTTCAGGGGAACCAGTCATGTGGTTAGAGGTCCCAAAATCAACAAGCCAAGGTTGAGATGAAATTTTAAATTTACCATGAAGACCCAAGGCAGAAAGGGATGTAAGTACCATTTGTTGTATGGCCTCTGGAGTCAAGGAAACAGCATTAGAAGTTGTAAGAGTAGAAGTCTGGTCCATAGAAGTTGTAGTTGCATGTAAGGCATGCAATGGCTTCTGCGGTGGTCTAGTCGGGCAATATGCGATGATGTGACCATGTTGTTTACAATAGTTGAAAAATTTCTTACTGCAATTCCGAGCGAGATGACCAAATTTCTTGCAAAAAAAGCATTGAAATTGTCGCATATCATGTCCTATGCCTATACTTTGGGCAGTGTAGGCAACAAAGACAGGATCAACAACAAATTCATCACGTGATAAGGTCAAAAGAAGCTGCTCTTCTCGAAGTAATTCTGCAATACAAACATCCAAGGAAGGGGCTTGATTCCTATTCAGTAAAGTTGCACGCACAACTTCAAATTCAGGTCGAAGCTTCATGCGAAATTGGTCTCGTTGGCTGATTTGATAAACTTTTTGGAAATCAACAGTGAGTGAATCGGCTTGCGGCGAATCTCAGGATTTTTAGATGTTCATCGACCATAAATTGAAAATAAAACGATAAATAAAATAAACGAAACTACATTTCCAAAAGGAAAAATAAATCGAAAATAAAAATGATAAATAAACTAAACTAAATTAATGGCCTCATGTTGATCAAAGTGTTGTCGATCTATCGAAATCGAACATTCTTTGACCGTTTGTTATATCATCGGGCGAAAAAGTAGATCGAAAAATCAAAATGAACAAAATAATAGTGGAAATAATAGATCAACGAGATTTATTTAACATAAGATCCACTAAAAATCTAAATAAAAAAAGTAAATAGAAAATAATTAACAAGAAAATATAAGTGCGGGGGTGAAGCATTATGATATGGTGGTGTTAGTAAACAGATTTGTGGGTTGAGCCCGGTAACAAAATAAAATAAAATAAAATAATAAAAAACAGGGGGAGGGTGTCGTGAGTGTGGTATGGAGTGTGTGTATAGTGAGTAAAACAATGTCATGGGCTTGACAGCCCAATAACAAACATCAATAATAATGTATAAGCCAAACTAAAATTTGAAACAAACATAAAAATAAAATGTAAAAAGATCTGGTCCTCTTCTCTCTAAAACACGGTGCTATTGTGAAGAGTTTACCCCGCACCCCCCCAGTTATACCTGTACCCCCACAAATTTTAAAAAATGCCCATTTTAACCTTAAAATATTTTATTATATTATTATTTTATTTTATTTTTTTTTACCATTTGTGTCAGACCGTCAGATTAAAGTAAAAATTTGTCCAAAAATATACGTTCCAGAAGACTTTGGGGATGAGTTCCGGTACGTAAATTAACATACCGGAAGACTTTATGTAAGTCTTCCGGTATTGTGATGTTTGTACACCGGAAGACTTAATAAAAGTGTTCCGGTACGGAAGACTTTTATTAACTCTTCCGGTAGCAATGAATATGTGTACCGGAAGACTTTATGAAAGTGTTCCGGTATTGTAAGAGCACAATACCGGAAGACTTTCATAAAGTCTTCCGGTTTGATTTTTTTTTTTATTATTTAAGTTTTTTTAATTCATTTTTTAAAAAAATATTTTTATTTTGTAGGTGCAGTACCTTTATACGAAAAAGAACCGATATGTGTGAATACATCAGATGTATTTACAACGACGGAGAGATTTGGTACACGAGAAGAGGTGATAAGATGGGTCAAAGACACCGGATTACGAAATAAAGTGACGGTCGTCATCACTCGTTCAGATACACAAACAGGCAAGAGAGGAAGAAAGAACAAAATAATATTTGGTTGCGATAAAGGTGGGAAATACAAGGATATTCGTAGTGGAATAGAAAGTGCGACGAAAAAATGTGGATGTCCATTTAAGATCAGGTCGATTCCGACAAAAGATGGATCTGGATGGAAGATTGATGTAAAATGTGGCGTTCATAACCATGATTTACCCGATAGATTAGAAGGTCACTCATTTGTTGGTAGGTTGACAGCGGATCAGAAGCAACATGTTGCTGATTTAACAAAGAGAAAGGTTGCACCCAGAAATATATTGCATTCCTTGTACGAGCGAGATCCAGATTGTGTCACTCGTATCACACAAATATACAAGCAAAAGAGTATGATGTAAAAAGAGATAAGAGGTCCTAGAAGTGAGATACAACATTTGTTTAAGCTTATCGAGGCTGCAGGTTATGTTTATTGGAGTAGAAAAAGAGATGACTCTGAAGTTATTAAAGATATATTTTGGGCACATCCAGATTCAGTTAAGTTGTTGAATATGTTTCCTATTGTGTTAGTTATGGATAGCACTTATAAGACAAACAAATACAGACAACCTTTGTTTGAAATTGTTGGCATGACATCTACCGAGTTGACTTTTGCTGTCGCATTTGCGTATATTGAGTCTGAGCAGACTGAGACTTTTTGTTGGGTGTTAGATAAGCTTAAAAAATTGTTTGTGAAGAAAGATTTATTTCCACAAGTTATGATGACAGATAGAGATCTTGCTTTGATGAAAGCCATTGAAACTGTGTTTCCGAAGACAAATAATTTGCTATGTCAGTTTCACATTAACAAAAATGTTGGTGCAAAAAGGAAACTATTAGTGGATCCTGATAAGCAGGAGTCAATTGGCAAATTATGGACGGATGTTGTATGGGCTAGTGATGAGGTTGAGTATGCACAACATTTAAAAGAACTTGAGCAAGAGTGTGTTGATTGTCCTAAATTTTTTGAGTACGTGAACGACACATGGTTGACACCACATAGACAAAGGTTTGTTTGCGCATGGATTAATCGAGTCCTACATATGGGTAACACGACGACTAATCGGTATGTTTTGATTTAGATCCCAAAATATACTTTTTGTGAATTTTGTATTTTTCTTACTTAGTTTAAATATGTATTATTATAGGGTTGAGTCTGCTCATTGGAAGTTAAAGCAGATGTTGGGAAACAGTATTGGTGACATGGTCAAATGTTGGGAGGCCATGAATGACAACTTAAAGATACAAATTAGCAACATTCGAGCTTCTTTTCAAAAGAGTGTGTATGAAGTTGCACATGTCCATTCAAGTCCATTTTACACATATTTACGTACTTCAGTGTCGCGAGCTGCATTGAGGCGCGTTGCTGAAGAGTTAAATAGAGTTGATTATATTGGAACTAACAAAGACAGATGTCGATGTACTCTTAGATCCACCTATGGATTACCTTGCGCGTGTGAGTTGGCAGGGTATAGAATTAGTGGTATTCCGATACCAATTGAGGCTGTGCATGTACATTGGAGGAAACTAAGTATGGAAATTAAGTTGGAAGAAGACTTAGATGAGGAATCAGATGTGGGTATGAAATCTACAATGGATGAGTTATGGAAAAGGTATAGGTCACAAGATGTTGTTGGAAGAAGGGCATTACATAGTAGGGTTTATGAACTTGCATTTCCCACAACGACTTCTTTGTTAGCACCGCCTGAAAAAATAAAGACAAAAGGTGGAGTCAAGAAAAAAGACAAAAAACCTGAAGGGTATGATGTTTACAGGGATCCTTCGTATCATGAATATGTTGAACAAGCATCACAATCTTCACAACGACAATCTCAACCATCACAAAATTCAAAAAAGAAATCTCAGCCATCTCAACCATCACAACCTGTGAAAAAGAAGTTAAAATTAGCACAAACTTCACAGTCATCTAAACGGTTCATCCTTCAATTTCCTTATCATATTAGGTCATTTATTGATGACGTTGTCAACGTAATGTCAGATGGTAATTGTGGATTTAGAGTGATTGCTTCATTGCGGGGTTATGCCGAAGATGGTTGGCCAATGGTTCGTCGGGAATTAGAATTGGAAATTATACATAATGAAAGATCAACTTTATATGCCAATTTATTTGCTGATCGGTTAGCTGAAGTGAGAGATTCTTTGAAGATAGAGGGAAGTGGTTCTCAACCAATAAATAAATGGTTGACTCTACCAGATATGGGTTACGTGATTGCGAATCGGTATAACGTGGTACTTGTCTGTCTAGGAGTCGAATGTTTGACTTTCTTCCCTATGACAACTACATTCTCACCGAATGTCTCATTTTATTGCATTGGATTTGTAAACTCAAATCATTGGATTCAGGTAAACATTGTTATAATTTGATATTATTAGTAAATTATTTGAGTAACATTAAATAATGTATTGTTTAATTTTGAATATAGGTTAACATGAAAGAAGGATTTCCATTGCCACCAGTGACAACAGATTGGAGGAACTTTCGTTCTCCAGCAGCAACATCGTGGATGGTAGGATTTGCTGCGCGTCTACAACATTGGCAACAACTTACGCCTATATTACAAACTCATTATAAATTATAAACTATGTTATTCATTTTTATTCATGAATTATATTATATGTTTTAATTTCATTATGTTTTTCATTTTTATTTTCACTTAAATAACATATAACATAAATTGGATTCAGGTAATCATTTTTATTTTGTCGAAAAACTATAAATAACATATAACATAAATATCAATTCAAATGTCAATATATTAAGAAACAAAGTCTAAGAAATAATATGACATAAACATAACTATACATCACTGTGAACGAGCAATACGTAAAGCTGCAAACAGATCAGCAAAATGTGGATCATCCTCTTCAGCTGCATTCTGCTGAAGGTAACGATGAATCAAGGTAGACACAGAACCCCATGCAGGATCAGATGGTCCCGCATCGTAATCAGGAATAGATGCAACTGGCGGCTCATCATAGGTAGGAGGTACCAATCGAGGATGGGAAACACGATAATACCACTCAAGGTATCCATCCTCTACCTCAAATGGGATAGTCGCCCGTGCAGCAGTACGAATCACCTGGCCAACGCTCTGGGTGTAACTGATCCACTCAACATCAATGTCACCAGCCATCCTAGGATCAATGGGTGCAGGTGGAATGGATTGACGGTATCCAAACTGTCGAAGACACCTGTCAGGCATGTATGGAACAATAGTATCTCCCCACCTCAAACAACCCCTGAATAGAGACATCTCATCAAAACGACGATGAACTCTATGATCCTCGAACGGCCTCCATATGACATCAGTCGGTGTCAGCTCATCCATAATGGGTCGCAACTCATCCACCTTTAACGCCCCCTGTTTGTACGTCCACCTCATCGCTCGCGGGAGTCCACAGTTCTGAGCAGGTATCCAATTCTCTCCTTTTTTCCCAAGTGTAGGAAAATACTCGTGAATCCAGCACTGTTAAAAAAACAATAACATAATAATTAAATATAACATAATGAACATAATAAAATTAAAATTAGACTTAAAAGAAAATCAATAAACTAAATTTAAATATATAACTTTAACATAAGAAAATCAATAAACTAAATTTAAATATATAACTTTAACATAATAAACTGAATTTAAATATATACCTGTAGGAGAGTCGGATAACCACCAAGCTGTTTGCAGCTAAACATAGACGCATCTCCAAGAAACCTATACAATGTCACCAATGCAGCTGTTGCCCAACTATAGGTGGACAACGCATCCAGGTCCCTAAATAATGCCAAGTATCGCGCCTCCACGAGTGTAAATGACTTATCCGCAAAGATGGTGCAGCCCACTAACACCATCAAATAACATCTGGTCGCAAATGCCCATGATGAAGCTGCTCGATGCTCTACGAATCGATCATATAACCACTCTATCTTGAAGTACGATCCTCTACACTCACGAACCTGGAAAAGTGCCACTCTCGATGACACTCCAAGATAGTCAACCGCCCACTCAATGGCTAACTCCTCACTGATGGGTTGAGGGTTCCAGAATACCCCCCTAATAGGCAAATGAAGCAGACATGCCACATCATCTAGAGTAATCGTCATTTCACCGAACGGCAGGTGAAATGAAGATGTCTCTATATGCCATCTCTCCACAAATGCAGAAACCAAGTTTGCATCAATCTTCTTCAAACTCGATCTCTGTAAGGAAGCTAAACCGGATCTCGATATGATACCCTCAATCTCCGGTGGAAGCTGTTGTGGAACCATCTGGGTCAACTTCAACCCATGTCCCGCCACCTTCAATTCCTTCTTTGCCCCCCTCTCCTGAAATCAAATAAAATTAAACAAATTAGATAAACAAATTATATAATTTCGGTTATTATTCAAAACTAAATAATTATAATTTCCTTACCTCACCCAACCATACACGTCTCGCCACGTGATGCTCGTACGAAACCAAAATACTGGTATCGTACGGACCACCAGGATACCCCACAGGGTCAGCTGCAGCTGCAGATGTACCAGCATCATCTGCGCGTGTCCTACTCGTCTCGCCCCGTCCCATCGATCGCACTGGAATCCTCCCATCTCTGCCGCGTGATCGCACCACTGAAAAAAAAACAGAAAAACAATTATTTAATAAAAAAAATAAAAATAAATAAATTTCCGGAAGACTTTCTTGAAGTCTTCCGGTACACACAAAACCATTCCGGAAGACTTCATCAAAGTCTTTCGGTAGGCAATTTTAAAAACAACATTCCGGAAGACTTTGATGAAGTCTTTCGGTAGTCATTTAAACCATTCCGGAAGACTTTCATAAAGTCTTCCGGTACCGGAAGACTTTCACAAACTCTTCCGGTACAAAATTTTACATTCCGGAAGACTTACTTGTAGTCTTCCGGTAAACACGTGCGAAAATCAAAAAAAATTTTCTCTCTGTAACTTTTGGACGAACGGTAAAAATGGAAAGTGAATTTGAATTAATAACTATTTATATGAGGGCAATTTGGTCAAAAAAAATTGCTGTGGGGGTATGGGTATAACTGAGGGGGTGCGGGGTAAACTCTTCTGCTACTGTTTACCCAATGAAAAATGGAAATTGTGGGGTCTGCATATTGTACCAGGTGGATGCGCTGGAAAATGAGAGTTATTTTGCTGATAAGAGAAATCATGAGTTTCAATATTATTTGTTTCTTTCCCTTTTTGTTGTTTGTTGTAAAATGATTATATGTGGGCTTGTAATGGAAAAATAAATGGACTTGATGTATTTATGATTTTATTTGGATAATGGTCTTGGATAGAAATGGAACATGGCGTTTAAAGAAATGGTTCAAAAATGAAATAGGATAATGAATGAATAGAAATGGATTGAAATTTAGTTGAATTTTTGAGAAATTAAAAAAAAATGGATAGTAAATTTTGGATAATGAAAATAGGTTAAAAATGATATAATGGATATTTTGGATAGTTGGAGTTTGGAAATTGGTTTTAGATATAAAAATTGGAATTGGGATTTTAAATGGATTTTGAAATAAAAATGGACAATGGATATGAAATGGGTGAAAAAGTAGATAATGAAAAATAATTAATATGGATATTGAATATTGAAAATAAAATGGTTAATAGATATTGAAAAAAAAATGGGAAATGAAAATTGGATTTATAATGGACGACGGGTTATGAACTGATTTCTAAATTACACTACACAAAACCCTGATGAACCGGTACCTGATGATTGTCACGCTGCATGCACACGCATTTGACTTGTAGATCTCAAATAAACCCTAATTTTGGACAAAGAAATGACTTTTTTTATTTTTGAATTGTGGTTAATAAACTGAAACAAAATAAATTACAAGTATGACAAATTTGGGGTATGATAGTTGCCCCTATCTAAATGGCTTAGATCGAGTAAGATGAAATGGTTTGCATTCATACTTTCAAGGTATAAGTCAATTAGATACTAAAAAGACTCTAAATTTGTCTGAAAAAGAAGACAGTGTACTGGAAGATTAACGATGAAAGCTGACGATTAAAACTGGAAAGACTGCTGACTCCAAAAGGATATCAGTGAGATCGAAAAAGATTGTTATTACCAAAAGGGTAATGACCGTCACCAAAAGGATGAAGAATAATTCAAAAAATGGTAAAGATTACTACCACCAAAAGGGTGACAGTTGACACACTGAGACTCGCTATTGCCAAAATGGTAACAGTAAGATCAACACACGCGACTAGCTACCATCAAAAGGGTAATAGTTAACTCAAACGTCTTCAATGATTGCCAACACCAAAAGGGTGAGGGTTAAATCTGAACAACAAAGATCTCTATCACCAAGAGGATGATGGTTAGATCACAATGACTTTCGCTAACACCAAAAGGATGACAGTAAGGCCACAAACTTGATGCCACCAAAAGGGTGATAGCAAAACACACATTGGTTTTAAAGATTGTCATTCACCAAGAGGATGATACACAGACCAAAGACTGAAGGATTGTCGAGATCAAAAGGATGACAATCCTATCACCAAGAGGATGACAGTAGACACACAACTTGCTACCACTAAAAGGGTGACAATAAGTAATAAACTTAATTTTCCAACACCAAAAGGATGAAGGACCTATCACCAAAAAGGTAATAATAGACACACGACTTTAAAGATCACCAACACCAAAAGGATGAGGATAACGACATAACTGATAACAATTTTCCAATACCAAAAGGGTAACAGTTATCACCAAAAGGATGACAATAAAGATTAACGACATAATTTGCTACCACCAAAAGGGTGAAAGAAAATTCCCAACTCGACACCAAAAGGATGAAGGAAAATACATGATTCGCTACCACCAAAAGGGTGATAGTAAATTCTCGACTTTAATGGACACCAACACAATAGGATGAAGGCAAACAAACAAAATAATTCGTTATCACCAAAAGGGTGATAGTAAATTCCCGACAACGAAAGGACGGAGGTAAGCATAAAACTGAATAAATGTCTATTACCAAAAGGATGAAGGACAAACTTGTCGAGGAATACTGGTATAATGAGTAAGATTGCTTGGGGAGGTCAACAAAAGGTTGAAGAAAATGATCCAATAGGGAACGCCCACTAAATAACACTTGGTAAGAACTTTGCTTGGAGAAAAACCACTGGATAACTGAGAATCAGAGCTTCATCAATAAAAGGCTGAAGAGAACAATTCCATGGAGAACGTCCACTGTACTTGTTGAGGAGAATAACTTTATCAACAAAAGGTTGAAAAGAAAAGTTCCATGGGGAACGCCCATTGGATTTGCTAAGGATCGGGCCTGGAATCTTCGATTGATCCTGGATCCTAACTTATGCATGTATGTATGTTTTTTTTTGAAATGGCATTCCATATTGGATGAAAATACTAATGCGAATGATTAGACAGTAAGCTGTAAATAGAAATGTAAATGCAGGGGATATGAAAAGTTATTCGTTTATGTATGCAAATGATGTGTATGATGTTGATGATGCATATGATATGTTGATGTAAATGATGCATAATGATGCATATGAGTGATTGGAATTTGATGAAAGGTGCCAACATGGTGGACTTTTGGTAGTTGCGAATGATGATTGGACTTTGGGTGGGTGGAAGGATTCGATTCCCCGACACTCGATCTTCGACAGTGTGTGGTCAAAAGATGGATCTGGATGCTCCAAGTTCGATTGTTTTTGCTTTGAATGGTTGCCAACGTATGGCAAGAATTATTTGTTCAGCTGGGGAATAGAGAGAGGAAGACTAGTCATTTGTTTGCTTGCCCTTGTCTATAGGGTATTTGAAAGAATTCTATTGGGGAAGCTTCGAGAGTGATCATGACATGATTTGTCTCAGTGTCTGGGTATGATAGGTGTATGCCCCTGATTGAGTTGTTGAAGATGATTTTCCCCTAATTGAGTTGTTGAGGGTCTAGCCTCAGATTGTGTTGTTGAGTGAGGGTCTTGCCTCTAATTGAAATATTTTGAGGTGGTCTTGACTCGGGTCAGCACCAGCAAAAGTTCAAGTTCCTATTTGAATTACCCCTTGTTGGGATGTCTTTGATGTCAAGCACTGATTTGTAATTAAATTGTTCATACATAAATGATAGTGTTAATGCAACGTTCATGCAAGCTTTGAAAATTTTAATTATTTTAATGATTGTGATAGTGTAACGAATGAACCGTTAGTGAAAATGTGGTGTTGATTTAACAAGTGTAAAAGATACAACAAGAAGAATATGCTATCAAGACTGAGGATTAGTAAATATCTAGGAGTCATATTATGCAACCTTGTTGTAATATGTTTTCAAAATAAACCCTGCCTCAATTAGGTAATCTTTCGAGGGTTGTAACATGGTCTGGTTCATGGTTATTTAAACAAAGGTATAAGGCTCAAATGATGATTTGTACTCACCCCTCTTCGTGATGATATTCAATCCTACATTCAGTTAACTCTACACATACACCTGTCTTCCAAAAGGGATTTGACGAGATAAAAGTGAAGATGAATATTCAAGATTCGCTTGAAATGGAAGTCATCTTATTTTGTTTTAATGGATGTCGGTGACCCTTGATTCTTGATGTGGTGGTCACGTGATCTTTGTTTTTTCTTGGCTGAGGATTTGAGCTCATCTTCTTCCTTTGTCTTTGTTCTGGATTTGCTTGGACTGCTTTTTTTTTACCATGTCTCCCTTTGGGTGCTCAACTTAGCGTTTCTTTGATTTTATTCTTTTTTTGTTGAATGTTGTGACTGCCAAGTCATCTGTTGATGGTCCTCCTACGGGATGTCTTATCTTGCAATTTGAAAGTGTAGTCAGGTCAACTGAACAACTACCATACCCCGGGTTAAGTGTAAGGGTTTGTATTCGAAAGAAACTCCTACTTCTTAGCTCGAAGTGGTTGACTATGGATTAACTCTTTATCTCTCCAGTGTTTGGGGATTTGAAAAATGCATGTACATTGTTGACGAGGTTTTATCCGAAAGCATACCACAACAGTTATGGGTATTCAGTTTGCATCATCCTCCCTTCAATCTTTGTTAAAACATAGCTTGATAAAGAAAGTGAAGTGAGGAAATATTTTTATGATTTTGTGATAAATGATAAATGATGAATGAATGCGAATAAACTAATTCAAAACATGCATAAACATAACATTAACAAACCCAAATACGAATAACAATGTTCAAAGCAAATAATACTTAAACAAACAATACAAAATACAGGAACGCAAAATGATAAATGGCATGACGACTACCTTCATTTGAGGAATGAACTTATCTTAATTTGACTTGCTTATTTAAAGTTAGAGACTACTCTTCTTGGTCTTCGACAACCCCTTCAAAAGCTCTCACTTACGGGCCACATGTGTCAGCATGGGATTTGTTGCAATATTCGGATTTTTGGGAGTGAAAGTGATATCCTTAGAGTCAATCAGGTCTTGAACCTTATGCTTGAAGGATTTGCAGTTCTCAATTGTGTGACCTAGAGAACCTTTGTGATACCCACAACAAGTGTTGGTATCATAGTCTGGAGTGATGACAGTTGGAGGTGGAAGATCCCTCAAAGTAATAGATCCATTTGCTAGTAACACATTAAAGATCTTGCCATATGACATAGGCAATTGATCAAAGTGTCTATAGAGACTGCTTTGCTAATTTAGTGGGCACTATTGAGGATCGCATTGATGTTGCTTCTAACGTTGATGCAGATACCTTGGTTATTGACTAGGTTATTGTTATGGATAAGCCGGTTGTTGGTAGGGAATAAGTGCAACATTAGCAACTTGAGGATATGGATGTTGTTGGTGAGGCATCTGAGGCGAAAATGGAGCTTGAATAGCTTGCTGATATGGCATTAGAAGAGCTGGGTGATAAGGCATGGGAGCATATTATGCAAGAACAACATATGGGTATTGGTAGTAAGGTATTGAAGTAGGCGCACTCTGTTGAGGTTTCCCGCTTTGAGTAGAAATTGCATTTGTTTCACCTTCCTTTTTCTTGTACCCATTGAAAGGCTTTTTGACTCCTGCTTGGCTGCTAGAACCTCCTTGAATCTTTCCACTTTTCAGACCCTCTTCGATTCTTTCACCGATGAACACCATGTCTGAAAATCCTGAAGACATCGTTGTTGATCAGTTTTTCCTAGTATTGCCTTGTAAGGTACCCATGAACATATTGATCAATTCGCGGACAACCAATGGCGGATGCACTCTAGCACCTAACTCCCTCCAGTGTTGTGCATACTCTTTGAATGATTTGTTCTCCTTTTGAGCCATACTCTGAAGTTGGGTATAGTTCGGAGTAAGGTCAGTGTTGTATTTGTATTGCTTCATGAATGCTTCAGATAGTTTAGTCCAAGTGCGCACATTGCTACGCTTAAGTTGCATGTACCATTCTAGAGACCCCCCAAACAGATTGTCCTGAACGCAATGGATCATGTGCTTGGCATCTTTGGAATAAGCCGCCATTTTTTTGCAGTACATCCTCAAATGGAGATGGGGACAACTGAGGCCTTTATATTTCTCGAATTCTTGCAACTTGAACTTAGTGGGAATCATAACATTAGGAATTAGGCTCATTTCCAAGGCACTCAATGAAGTTGAATTGTGTCCTTCCATGATTCAGAGTTTCTCAACTAACTCACGACACTTCTTCATAGCTTCGAAATCCTGAACAACATGAGGATTGGTGATTGGAACCGCAATATGCATCTCATACTCAACTTGTTGATCTTCTTCAGCATGAGGAATATGAATCTATGTTGGAATAGGTTGAGCTTGTGGGATAACACCAACAGTAACACCAGAGGTAGGTATTGGTTAAGATGTGACTTCTTCAACTGCGGGAGTGAATCCTAGAGGCAAACCATAGATCAAAGGATTTGGAATGAGAACTGAAGGCATTGAGTGCAAGGCAGATCCTTGCAGAAGAACATTGTTTCCTGCTGTCATATCCCAAATTTGTCCTGCCCGCATATTTACTTTTTATTATTCAGAAAATCCAAAAAGAATAAGTTTCAATTTGTTCAGTAAATAAAATCAGGGTTTCATTTGAGATTGTCGATGCATGTGGGGGAACATAATTGAAATTCAAGGTTCAGTGTGGCAGCATTTCATTTATTTCATTCATTTTTCATATTTCGTTTATTTTCCATTTTTATCATCATTTTTATCCAATTTTATTATTATCACTTATTATTATTATTATTTATTTCAATTATTGTTAATTTTTTATTTATTATTATCATAAACCAAATATCATCACATGTAAAAAAAATTCATTATATTAGTAAAATAATTCCACATTACAAAAAATATGTACTTGGGAATGAAATGAAAAGCCAGTTGCTCATCAGCCAACTCTCTTCACGTGACCCACAAAAGAAATGCACCCACTACCATACTCACTATTAATCCCTTTCATACGCATATCTTGCACAGGTCATCTGCAACGTACAACAAATTCACAATAATCGGCCCCACCTTTTTTCGTTTCTTTGCAAGAAAAAAAACACTCAATTAACGCATACAACATTTCTGCATACATTATGCAGAGTAATACCAAGGGACCCCACCCTTCCAAAACAAAACAAAAAAACGAAAAGGATGTCGTACAAATCCTCTCCATGCACAATCACCACACAACACTTTCCCGCAGAGCATCACATAAAATCAGTTACGCAAGGCACTCACACAACAAATACATCCTCATCCAAAACCACAACTCAGTAGCATATTCCTTGATCCTTTCTCAAATCGCACAAACCCATAGCTCCAAGTGTTTGCTTTCGTCAACCCAAACATAAATCACCACCACCACTTAAATAAGATCAAAACAAAATCTGAGATGAAATGAGAGACCACCGAAAAACAGAGACTGAGAATTGAACGAGATCTGTGAGATGAGAGAGAAGTTTTGAATCGTACCTCAAACCGTTTTTTACGGTAATATTCGTACACAAATTCATTGATTTCCATGGGAGACTTTGTTTTATTTATTTGTTTAGCTTGAATCGTGTTTGGGTCGATCGAAATTTGATTTTGCTCCTTGAGAAGATGATGAACAGTGTCAGCGACACTTAGTTTTTGAGAAGGAAGGTCGTTTTCCCTTGTTTGTGTTTTTGTTATATTGAATGGTGTCTTTAAAAGGGAATAAATAACGTGTTTTTTTTCGGATTTCTTTTTGTTAATAAAATTCAATGTGTTTTTAAAGTGAATTTAATGAGTTATTTTTTACAAAATCTGAATGCATTATTGTGTGTCTGCTATTTTAGTGTGTTGATGTGCAAATGGACCGATGATGCAAATACGGATAGGTCCCTTGGATTATTTATTTTTTTAACATTGTTTTTTAAGTTTTGGGTTGTGAGCAAACCGAGTTTTATGACCCAAGTCCGTGCGTTTGGGGCTTTAAAACCTGTCATCAGAACCACGCCATACTATAGTCTATGAATGCCTAAATCACATACCATGTCATACAGCGACACCCTCCTTCTCATCTTGTTTTTTTTATAATTTATTTTCCTTTTATTATTAGTTATTTATTATTGTTGTTTTTGTTTTTTATGCGATTTATACTTCGGATTTTAATCTTCATTTATTGATTATTTCGGTTTATGATATTAATCATGGCTAGGATATTCGATTTTTATGAATCAACGTTATCCAATGCTAATATGAGACCATTTTCTTTCTTTCTTGTTATTTTAGTCAATGAGCATCTAATAATATTGACTTGTTGATTTATCAATTTAAGACATTGATTAATGGTAAGACTATTTCATTTATTTCTATTGGATATTCTCCTTTTTATCGGGGTCTATGATAATAACACCTGATTTTATGACATTCAATTTCGAATAAATCGACATTGTCTAAATCGATATGAGACCACCTTTAGTTTCTCTTATTTTTTATGGTTTCTAATTTAATTTTTATATCCATTATTATATCTCGATTTTATTTTTATTCGGCCGATGATAAACGGTTAGATATCGATTTCAAATGAATCGACGTTATCTAAACTAATATGAGGTCATTCCTTCATTTTCTTTATTATTTCTCGATTTACTTTATTTTTACGGTTAATGATATAATAAACGATTTAAATGTTCAATTTCAATAAATCGACGTCATTTAGATCAATATGAGACCAATATTCTTTTTATCGCTTTCCTTTATTTTTTATGGTCAATGAAAGTCAAAAATCATGATAGGCGAAAAATCGGTGAATTTGTGATTAAGATGTGACCATTCTTTTATTTAAACAATTACTTGATTATTCGATTACCTTTGCATTAAGATTTCGAAGTTAAAATTTGATTTAACTTTCGAAAACCATTTGGATGCATAAAACGATGCTCGACTTCTCAAAGAAGGATTCTAAAATTGAATCGATTCTAAGATAGTTAAAGAGCCATATTTCGACGCTTTTGATTTAATCCCAAGCTCCACTCACACTAATGATCTTTCATTTTTGGTTTCCTCCAAGTCTCATTGTTTCTCCCTCTTTCAGAGCTAGGGCTAAGAATAAATGCTTTTCTCCTGTCATATGTCATGAGCAGCCAATGTCCAAGTACCAAGACTACTACTTTGTTTTTCCCTTGAAGCAAATCTGATGCAAAAGCAATTTCATATTTAGGAACCCATAGTCTTATGGGTCCTTTAGTGTTAGTTCTGATAGTTTTATTCTTATTATGTACCTTAGCTTTCATATAGTAAGGTTTAAGATCATTCAAGACTTTTGGTTTAAAAGTTTGATGTCTATAATAAATCTTAGCCTTTGGTTCTGAACCTTTCAAAACCTTAGACTCTGATTTCTTAGGTTTTGGTTTCTTTAGAACCTTTGAATTTAGAGTTTTTGGTTTTGGTTTCTTCAGAACCTTTGACTTTGAAGTTGTAGGTTCTAATTTCTTCAAAACCTTTGACTCTACAGATTTTGGTTCCGAATGGTTCTGAAACTTTGCTTTTTCAGCAACAGGTACAAAATAGAAATATAGTCCTTTATGAGCAGAGCTTGAAAAAGAGAGTTATATTAGTTTAATCAGGGTTCTAGACCTTGGTGTCATACCCTAATTTTTACCCCTAAAATTCCACCTATCATATCATTTGCATTTCAACCAAGATCACAAGCATGGTATCCCCCTAGCTTTCACATCTTTGGGTTTAACTTTGTAGGAGATCACCAAGCACCCATTGTGTTTCTTTTTACTTCTTTTGCTTGCTTACATTTCTAACTTTGCTAACCTTATTCAAAATACAAATATGTGTTGTTTTCTTTTCTTACCGTGCAAGGCAAGGACTTGTAATTAAAGGATCAAGATTGGCTTCTAAATTAGGGTTTTATCCTCAAAGTCAAAGTTTTGGTCAACAAATGGTCCATAAGAGCTTCCAATTTAAGGTATGACCTATAATCTTAGGTCACAACCAAGTCAAGCTTCATTTAACATCATTTAATCAAGAGAAGTTCAAGTTTGATGCATGATTTCAAAGTTGGTTCATGTGTTTATTTCCATGCCATCTTCCTCCAATTCTTAACGCAATCATCAATATTATTCAAAGGACAATCAAGTTTTCTTCATTTGGTGGTCAAATGTTCAACATAGGTCCTTTAGATGCAATAAAATAGCAAGGCATCACAATTTAACACATGTTTGGTTGACCTAAAATCAAGTATGGCATGTCACTTGATCTAAACACCATAACTCTCTCATTTCTCAACATTTTTGGAATCTAATTTGAGCCAAATTTCACATTTGAACTCCTCTACAACTTTGTTTCCAGGGTCAAACGTCAATTTGACCTCTAAGTCCAACAATTTTTGGATTTGCCAAGCTGCCCATGTGTGCAGAAAAGTAGACCCAACTCCTGGTCGACCTAATGCCTGACCTAGAATTCCAGGCCATGACCCCAATTTTAAATCCTAACATCCTGTGAGGTGGTTCTCCTTGCATTTGATTATTTTACATGAGAATATCATTTTGAGAAAGAAAATTAAAAAACGCACGAGTGAGTTTCATTTGGCCTAACTTCAAACATGGTACCTTGAGCTCTGCTTCTTGGTCAGTTTTAGGACATGATTTTTATGTCAATCCTCAATTTGGGACCACTTGCACATGTGTGAACCTTTTGTAAAACCAAAACGAATGCAAAAAAGTGATAAATGGCTAGTTTTCATTATTAAATCACACATTTTACCCTTGCTCTCACATGGAATGCAAATCAACAAATTTCAACTTGGTTCACACGTATTTTAGAACCATTTCACATGTGTGAGTTGAACAATAATTTCCTTATAAATAGAGGGTTGATTTGCCTTCATTTGCAACCTTTAGAAATCCAAAAACCTTTGCTGCACTTGAACTTGAAACCTCTGTAATACCTCAAAATTTACCCTCATTTTTTATTCCCCTTATTGGCTTATCGCTTCGCATTCATCGGCATTTCTCATTTGGTCATAACGTTCATAATCATGCGTTCTCATTGGCTCCCAAGGCATGGGATCTTGTGACTTGATCCTCCTTGTTCAGAGGTGATACATCTAGACGTGGTGCACTCAAGACTGATACAAAGGTTGAAATCTCATCATGGTGAACAGATTCTCACAAAGGACCATTTGGTGTTAAAGCTTGGTTAATTGGAAAATTTAGATTTTGGTTTAGGGTTTTTTCTTTGTACGCAAGTTTATTAAGCTGGTCCTTAAAAGTCTGGATGGTACGATCACAAAAAGCATCACATGGATTTCAAAGGGTGTTTGATTTGGGATATACTTAAGGCACCGTTATAGAGCATGGTGTAGACACCCTAAATTTGCCTTCTGGTTTTTCATCTTTAGCTGCTTTTCGTTTTGCAGTCATTTGCATCTTCATTTGGTCATATACATTTCACATTCATTTGCATAAGCTCCTAATCAATATCATCTGAGAATTAGGGTTTATTTCCCCGATTCATTGGCATCAAGGATTTTACTTCTAAAGATTGTTCATTGGCGCATATGGTCCATCAAGTGTAAATTTGGGTTTTCTTTTTCATCAAGTTACAATGATATTCTTCTCTTTCCAGCATCTTAGAAGTTCTAGTTCATTCAATTGCATTTATTCAGTCACCATCCAACTCAGATGGATGTTTGACCTAATCTTGGTCAAATTATCAAGGCACTGCTTCAATTGCAAGTTAGCGGTGTGAGTCGATCATTTCCACAACAATGTGTATCCAGGGTTATGGAGGTTATCAGGCTCTCAAATTTTAATTCACGAGGAGTTTGGTTGGATCATCAAGTTCATCATGACTCACCTGCCCATTAGTGGTTTATCTGTGGATTTATTTTCCTCAGTGTGGGTTCAATAATCAGGCAAGATTTCAAGTTGATTTAGATGACCATTGTTTCAGTGGAAAATTATTCAGTTGTTGTGGAGATTCATTTTTGTTAGAGTTTTTGGAAGAAGTTCGAATGTAGTTGTTGGATTAATTTCAGTCAAGATGCATCAGTGAAAAATATCGACGGAGGATTTATTCAAGTTCATTCTGAATTTTTTTCTTCGATAACCGTTTCTCATATTCCATTTCATTTGTAAATTCATTTTAGGACTTTTACTAGGCTCATTACCCATTAATTTTCTAGGCCCATGTTGTACAAAAAGTACAAAAATAAGTTGACCAGGAGTATAAAACCATAAGTAAGACGTTGATCCCTAGGTCAAAAAAAAAAGGAGAAAATTATGCAGCCACATAAACGGCGCATCTCACTCAAAAAAAATTGAGTCTTTTTATTATCAGCCACTGTTCTACCTTTCTTTCACTTTTTTTCCAGAAAATCCACTTTTCCACTCAACAACACAATCAACCATTCATGAATTTTTCTTCAATCAACCATTGTAACAACCACTTTTTCCGGATAAAAACTCATTACCAAATACCACTCTTTCTCCATTTTCATTTTTACCTGCAACAACATACTATCTCTTTTGTTTTCAATCATAATAATAACGTGCACCATTTAATTTCATAAAATCTCACTGAAACACAACCTTGCGGCCATCGTTGCACAACCACGTTGAAACATTTTCGGTGACATTGCAAACACGAATTCCTTTGCTTCTGTTTCAAAAGTGCGACGCATTCCCTGTTGTTTTCAAGCTCAGCATAACGTTCATCGCAACATTGATGCCACCATTTCTTTAACTTTGCATTTTCGGTACCAACACCAACGCAGAATCCAAAAGCAAATTCAGAATAGAAGATGAAGGTGAAGACGAAGCAAAGATTGAAGATCTGAAATCGCAAGACCACCGTGTGAATGGACAGAAGTAAGAGCTGAGGCAAACCTGAGGTGGACGAAGGCGAAAGAGAGGCGTCGCCGACAGTTTGAGGCGGAGCGGCCGCCGTTTGGTGTTGAAGAATCGTGGTGAAGCCAACCACGAAATTGAGAGAGGGAGCGTGATTCGGAGCTTGCACCATGATCCATCGCTCGTCGTCGCCGACGATTTGAGGAACAAAGTCACGGTCGACAAAGTCTTGAGCGGATTGACAACGATCTGAGAACCAAAAAAAAGAATGTGATGATGCCGACGCGATTTTTGATTTGGAAGGAGCTTGAAGATGAACAGTCTTCGGCGTTTGAGTTTTGAGGGAGGAAGGATTTGAGGATGATGCCGACGAAGGGGTTTGGGAGGCGGAACGCGTGTTTCCCCTGTTTTTCAATCTGTGTTTCGTTTTTGTTGTTTAATAATTATTAATTTTTTTTATTATTATTAACTTCAGCTTTTGTTTATATTTACGAATATATTTATGTTTTTTTTTTAAGAAATCAGGTTGTGTTGTTGTTGATAAGCACTACTGAATTATTTCTGCCGGTACCCCATCCAGCGATTTCGCCTTCTCCAACTTGTGCTCCTGTTTGCTGATGGGCCTTAGTAAGCCCATTTGAAACTTCTCTATCAGCACCCATGATACAGCGTCCAGGCCCCCTGTCTTTTGTTTATTTTTAATATAACTAAACTTTATTTGTAATTTTGTTAGTTTTTTTTATTTGTTAAAATTTTAGTTTAGGATCTTATTAGAATTTAATTAATTTAGCTTTGATTTTAATTTCGTTTAGTTCGTTTTTAATTAAATAGAATTGTATTTAATTTTAGTTCTAGTTTGTGCTCAATATTTTGTAGGTCCATTGTTCAATTTCTTGATGAAGGATGAAGAGTGGATGACCTTGTGGCTAATTGTTCCATAATTTTGTCTGGACTAATGAGACCAGTTGAACTTAGACCGTGACTTTGCGTGGACCGCTTCCTAGTGTTCGTTTTGGTTTCTCTTGGTTATAATTCTGGATGCTGGAAGCCTACTTGACTTTAGTCTGATGCCCTGATATTTGACAATTGCGCTTGATTGCATGAATCTTCTTCTTGATACTTATTCTGGATTTCTTTTGCGCGTATTGAAGAGGCAACGGACCTCCTCCGTTAGGTACCACTGAGGCCCGATTTTACCTTGTTGCATGCTGCTGCATCTGGAAGTCCTACTGGTGTAGGCTCTGTTTGTGCATTGTCATCTTATCTCCATATCGCATTCTCATCTCTTTATCTTATTTCTTACTCCATATCGCACTTTCATCTCTTTATCTTATCTCCATTTTTGCATTCTCATCTTCTTATCTTATGTCTTCTTCATCTTAATTTTTATTCCTCATCTTCTTTATCTCTTGCCTTGCTTGAGGTGTGCCTAGGCCACCATGGAGCTTCTCCTTTCATCTTTCTCTTCTTCTTTCTTTCTTCTTTAGGATAGTGAGTCTCACTAACCTAGGACCATCCGAGCATGTGAATATTGATTAGTCCCCCACTTAGCTTTTACCTTTGTGCCTCTTTGAGTCTTCTCTTCTCATCTCATAATCAGGGACTAAACCCTAAAGGCTTTAAGGCTTTGTGATTAAGCTTATGCCTGTATCCTTCTATTAGGATGGAGTGTATAACTTTAATCCTAAGTGTTAAACCCTTAATGTGTTTAAATCCTTTAATCAATTCATCTAATAATCACTAAGACAATAAGCTTGTAACTTGGGCCTTGCATTAGGGTTCTAAATTCTTCCTTAATTGGTTAAGAAGGACTAACCCCAGTGTTAATGGACAAGTCCCCCTCAAGTTGTCTTACAGATCATAAAATCACTTCTTCATTATATCATTAACTAAAATCCATCTAATAAAGGCTTTGTTTTGTCATGAGGTTAATCCCTAATCATGGATTAAGTTGAGGAGTCTTTCTCAGCTTAAATATTCTCATCTATTATCCTTCTATTGGGATGGTGTAATGAGTCTGTTTAATCCTTGATTATGGCTTAATATCATTACTCAACACTAAACAAAAACAACAAAAACATCTAAATAATCACAAGTAGGTTAATGACCTTAATCCTACTTCAGGGTGATTAAGTGTGAGAAGCTGACTTCACACTTAAGGTATTCTCATTACCCCTAATCAGAGGGAAGATGTGATGAGTTTACTAACCCATTGGTTTAGGCTTAAGCTCATTAACTTATGACACATTTCCAAAAGCAATAAAAGACTGAAAACACAAAAACAAACAATAATCGTCTCCTCCAGGATTCTTTCCTCATCTCATTCACTCACAAATGAGAACTAGCTTCTTCCGTCTAATGCAAGACAGTTTGCACCTGAGCCAGACAGGTCATACACTTGAGCATAGACAAGTAAGCAGTTCACAAGTCAATCCACCTTTCAGTCTCTTTGGGTCGAACTACGGTGTTCTGACTTCCTCATTGCACGAGAGGATACATAGGCATAACTTAACAGTTATCGAACAAAAGTCTCTGTATATCCCCCCTCCTCCCAGCATCATTCTTTTAGCCTCATGATCTTGAGCATTTTATTCTTGTTCTCACACTGACACTGTATATTTATACACTTCACACTTCTTTCACATTGACACTTGCATTCTTTTCCAGCTTTGATACACAAATTGCACTGACACTACCCCTTTAAAACACAAATCTTTTAAGCGTGGATCCCGTCGAGTACGACGGACAATCTGGGTGCTAATACCTTCCCAGGTTGTAACCAACCCCCTTCCTCAGTCTCTCTGGTTCGCAACCGCCTTGTCCATATCTTTTCTTAGGTTTATGCAGCATTACCTTTCCTTCGGGATAAAAATGCCTAGCTGGCGACTCTTTCTTTCTTCTGAGTTCACCCTTGTGTGTACTCACTTCTCTTTCGCCGACCGTTCGCGTCTGTACCCCTCTTGGCCCTGTGTCATCAGGTGGGAGCGACAGCTTGGCGACTCTGCTGGGGACCCTTATACTGTAACCAGGGCTTCTGGTTCTTTTTGTGGGTTCCTCCTAGCGCTTGATTGATTTGTGTGTTACTGGGGTGTTATGTGTTGATTGTGTTTATATAGTTGCTTTATTGCTTTATGTACAATTATTTATTGCTTTCTTTACAGCTTTATATATCATACTGTCATATTGTCATCTGGCTGGATCTGGTTTTTGCTTTGGTGGGTGGGGTTCTATTGAGAGTTTAAGGTCCTATACCTGGGACCTGAGTGACACCTAGGCTAGAGTGGTTCATGTTCTTTCCCATTCCATTTCGGTCTGGTGCGGGAATATGAAACACGGTTCAGATGTGGGTTTCTTCTTGAGAACTCTGTGCTACAGATTTCCTGTAGTGCTAGGGCTATCTGGGAAGCCTGCTAAGTCTGGATGACCTTTATTATGACCTTCAGAAACTGAGGAGAATTAGAGGAGGATTTTTTATGGTTATTGTAAACATTGTACCTCCGGGTTAGAAGTGTTTACACTTCTCATAACTGATCCAAGTCCGAGGATCCTTGTTTTAGAACACTACCTGTGAGGGGGTTGGGCTGTTTACAGGTTTGCAGGAACCCATGACCTCAACATACCCTCATTACCAGTGTAGTCTTATGTTTTGATCTGGTCTCTATGATCCTGGAGTTCTTCAAACTTTGGTTCTCGGTTACTATTTTGGGTTATTATGCAGGTCTTGTGGTTACAGACACTCGATTCTTGGTCCGGCATTCCAGATTCCAGGCAGTTTCCAGCTGTGATCCCATGTCTTTGCATCTTTTGCATTATCATTTTGCATTTCTCATTTGCATCAGCATTGCATTTCCTTTTTCCAGAGAGCTCATCCTTCCTCTTTTGTCCATGACCAGCCAGCTGATTTCCCTATACTCAGTTTGAACAAGTGGTCACAGTTAGAAGACGACAGAGTGTGTGAAGCTAGACTGAACAGTGTCAAGAGTTAAGAAGGGTCAGTTTGAAAGCCGTCAGTAGCCATGTCAGAGAGCAACCGTCAGAATGTTGAGTTTCCACCTGGTTTCACTTCGGTGACTAATCCTCTGTATGGTCTTTATCCTGATGAGGATCTTCCACAAGTGAACGATCTTGCTCAAGCTCAGCCTGTACAGACCCCGATCGTGAATCAGAATGTACCTGAACCATCTGTTGCCCGAGGTGGACCTTCATCTTCTTTTGATTCTACAAATTATCATAGTTTTGCTTTCCCTATGCCGAACTTCCAAGGGGCAATCCCTCTTGTGAAAACCAAGGATCCACAAGTTATTGATCTTGCTGAAAGATTTCGTGTGTTGGACGAGCAACTCAAAGCCTTAGCGGATCCTGATGCCTTCGGTTTTGATGCTCTAACCCTATGCTTGGTGCCTGGTCTTGTCATTCCTCCAAATTTCAAAACTCCGAAGTTTGAGAAATACACTGGTGTCAGTTGCCCGAAGCGTCATTTGGTGATGTTCTGTAGAAAAATGACTTCTTATGCCTGCAATGATAAGTTGATGATTCACTATTTTTAGGACAGTTTAAGTGGGGCATCTTTAAGTTGGTACATGGATTTGGAAAGTAGTCATATCCGATCTTGGAATGATTTATCCAGAGCTTTCGTAAAGCAATACCAGTACAATATGGACGTGGCGCCCAATCGCACGCACTTGCAGAGCCTATCCCAGAGGAGTGGTGAATCTTTCAGAGAATATGCACAGCGGTGGAGAGAATTGGCAGCCCAAGTGCAACCACCACTTTCAGACAGAGAATTAATTGACCTGTTCGTGGGCACCTTGCAGGGTCCATACTTGGAAAGAATGAGTAGCATTGGGATGACAAGCTTCTCTGATTTGATGATAGTTGGAGTACGCATTGAGAGCCTGCTCAAAAGTGGAAAGATCCAGGACTTTTCGAATATCCCAGCTAGTGAAGGTGAGTCTGTTGTTAGCTCCCAAGAGGAAGAATGGGATGGCGTCAGTGCCGTCATGGCAAATATCGAATATTCTAGAACAACATCTTCTAAGAGATCATCTTTTCCTGAATCTGATTACTCTTACGGGCATTCGACAATGCTCAGAGCACCGTGTCAGAAACCCTGGGCTCCTCCTTGTCCAAATCTGCAATCTCATGGTCGAAGACCTCAGAATCAACTTCAGAGCCAGCCTAGGCCTCGTAACAATCTGGAAAGAAGGATTGCTCCTCTTTATCCAGTCCCCATGGCATACAGTGAACTCTTGCCGCATCTAGTTCAGAGCTCTTTGGTGGTTCCTAAGCCTCTCAAGCCGTTACCAGGGTCGTACCCTCCAGGGTACAATCCTCATGAGCAGTGCGGGTATCATGGTGGATCAATGGGGCATTCAACTGAAGATTGCAAAGCTTTTCAAGCCAAAGTACAACAGTTGATCGACGAGGGCTACATCTCCTTTCTAGAAGGAAGCTTGGTTGTGCACGTCAACCTCTCGCCTGATTGAGTTCAAAGACTTCGAAGGAGCGTATCCTGATTTCGGTGGTCCAGACAAGAAGATGTCATCAGAGCTGATGATTACTGTATCCTTTTATCATTTGCATTGTAGTTTCTTTCCTGTTAGCAGCTACTTGTCTTTTAAGCAATGTTATTTTTGAATGGTAATGTTAATGTAGTGATCTTGCATTTTTGAATCAATTATGTCGCATTCGCTCATTTTTTCTTTCCTTGCATCAAAAACGAAAAATAAAAAAAATTGCATCCATATACCTCCCATTTATTTCACTGTTGTTTAGCAGGTTTGAGGGAGGATGATGACAACTGAATACTCATAATTGTTGAAGGTATGCTTTCAGAGTAGAACCTGCTGACGATGTACAGGCATTGTTTCAATTCCTAAACACCGGAGATATAAGGGAGATAGACCTTCGTCAACCCCCTTTGAGCCTTGAAGTAGGAGTTTCTTTTCTAAACAAAAAAAAACCTCACATTCAACCCGAGGCAGGGTAGTTATCAGTTAATTTGACCGAGCGTTCAAATTTCCAAAGGAGTGTGCATCCGAGGATCCATTACCTTTATTCATTACACCTCAAGAGGTCAAGGGACGTGAAACCACAATGGTTATACCTCACCAACAAAGGAATGAGGCAGTCAACCCTTTCAGCAAGTCATGACAAGCCAGTGTCACACGATTTGTTCAACAAAAATCAAAGAAAAAAAAAAGAACCAGTCCAGGCAAAAGTTAGGGAGTAAAAAAAATGAAAGAGAATCTTCCATGAGAACAAAGTCGTGAGACCAGACACAAAGTCAGAATGGGTGACTGTTACTCCAAGAAACCTCATTGGTGCGTAAACCATCAACGTCATTGGTTCCTCAATCATTACAAAACCCTTGTGAGAAGCGAGCGCTTAAGTCGAATTAGCTAAACATAGGACTGGAGAACATCAAGGAGAATGGGTGGGCACAAATAAACTTTGAGCCATAAATCCTTCTTTCTAAA
The DNA here is from genome assembly GCA_963966055.1 of Lathyrus aphaca. Lineage (NCBI taxonomy): Eukaryota > Viridiplantae > Streptophyta > Magnoliopsida > Fabales > Fabaceae > Lathyrus > Lathyrus aphaca. The sequence goes on along the minus strand of OZ014522.1, from coordinate 538,184,313 downwards.
ACTGTGAACCAGACCACGTTATAACCCTTGAAGGTCCTAATTGAATCAGGTTCAATTCTGAAAGCATACTACGACAAGGTTGCGTAAACTGACTCCTAAAGGTTTGCTAATTCAGCACTACGTTTGGACTAATCGTCCATTCGTCACACACTGTCACAACATTTAAATAAAATAAATTTTCAAAGCTTGCATGTGCACTGCATTAAAATTACCATTTGTGAATGTACAGTTTTAATTGCAAGTTAGTTTGTGACACCCGGGAAGTTCCTACAAAGGACAATCAGAGGAAAACTTGATTATTCAACAATGATGACCAGAATCAAGCGCATTGTGTAGGCCTATGAATCAGGGGCATGTTATCCAGTGGTTTTGTTGACCAAGGAATCTGTCAGGGTAAAGAGAGTTCCCAAGCATCAGTTGATCGAGGAACGTCATTCAAAGTCAGTTGATCAGAGCTGAATCTGCCAAACAGGGGCAGGCCACCCGAAATTTCTGTTGTCCAAGGATGAAATCTTCCAATGCTCAGTCAGAATGAGTCAAGTCGCTTTCACGCTCATACCGGGGCATGACACTTCCAGAGTTCACTAGATGCAATTCTCCTCGAGCATCCAAGTCTGCTATTCCAGAAATTGGATAATCAGTGACAGTCTGTTCAGAGACTCACCCAACTGGGGCAAACTTTAGCTTCACAGAGCCATTTATATCAGTGATCTTCGAGTTCAAGATGAGTATCGGGAAATCGTGCTACCCATTCTCGCCTTTGTAACCTTTCTCAACCAGAAGCTACATTAGACCTTTCTTCCCATCCTCGGGGACATTTTTGGATTTTCATAAGCATTGCATAAGTCATTTGCATACGTTACTCATGTCGCTCGAGCATAGGGCATATGCATCATAATTGCATTGAACATCCCCTCTCAAACTTCTAATCTCACACCCAGGGCCTCGTAACCCCAACTTCTTGACATTCCAAAGTCCAGTTCTCGTCTGGCGAACCAGTTCAAAGTCCAGTTCTCGTCTGGCAAGCCAACCCAAAGTCCAGTTCTCGTCTGGCAAACCAGCTTCAAATACCAGTTCTCGTTTGGTAGGCGAATCTTTTAACCAGTTCTCGTCTGGTCACCTTTGTTCATTTAACCGGTTGAATGCCAGTTCTCGTCTGGTAGTCATTCTTTTTCAGAGTCAATTCTCGTTTGACAATGAAAACCCAAGGAGTCAGTTCTCGTCTGACGACTTATTCTTTGCCCATCAGTTCTCATCTGTTGGCCTAACTTCAATAAACCGGTTCTCTTCTGGTAATTCACCATTTAAGTCCAATTGCTTGGCAACCAGAAATATCTCTATCAACCTGGCCCTAGAGTCCAACCATCCATGTCATATTTTCCTCATCATCTTAAGCATACGTCTGTATCTTGCATCATTTGCATTGCATCTTCATACTGCAGGGTTCTGTTTTATCTCTGGTGTAGAGCAAGGGCCGTTACAAGACGCAGTCTGGGGCAGTTATCTCAAGATCTAGTGAATTCATGCGAGAGTTTGAAGACACTGGGGCAATTCTGGATGCCATGTCTTCTGTAAAATCCTCTGAAGACGATCTTTTTATAGACGGTGCAGTCTGAGGCAATTGGAAGAGTAAAGGGATGCTTGTGCACTCTTGATAATCAGTAGGCAACTGTTGACACCAGAAGCTTGAACACTGTGTTAATCCTTAGAGAATGTCTGATATTTATTTTACCAGCGGGTCATTGGAAGTTTATTTCTTTCCCGAGCATAAGATTTTCTTTCAGCCGACAAGGTTTCCTCGTGAGGAGTTGGTACACAGTCCAAATCTAATTGTCATATCTTTCCAACACAGTCGTCATACTATACTTGGGGGCATATTTTGACTTACTTGATTCTCCAGCAAAGTCTCTCCTCAGCAGAGCATTTCCAAATATGTTTCTCCGTCAGTCCAGAAGGTTGACACATCCCCAGCTGAGTTAGAGCAGACGATATCCCCAGCAGAACTTCAAAGCTGATTAAATTACTATTATCCCCAAGCGGAGTTTATTTTCCACAGCGAAGTTTTCCCAACAGGAAGCTGAAGGCCTTGCTTCCCCACAAAGTTAGAATTATCAGAATTCCCTCCTCAGCAGGATTGTGTGATCAAGCATCTTCCCTAGCCAAGTCTAAAGATGATCTTTCCCCATAAAGTCATCGGGATTCTTATTTCCAAGGGATTTCCCCAGCAGAGCAAGAAGAAATTCTCCCCAGTGGAGTCAGAGCAGGATGATCAGATCCTCAGCAGATGTTCAAAGCAGTTAAACGAAGTATACCTCACGCAGAGTCGTCTTTCCTCCAGTGAAAACCTCTCCAACAAGCATCAGGTTGCTAACACTTCGTTCCCATCAGAGTTAAAAGCTTTGAGTCCCCAGCAGGATGCCGGAATCTTCTCCCACAGGTCGCCAGGACTTCATTCCCTAGCCAGAGTGGAGTTGTCTACTTCCCCAACATAATCAACCTTTGTCTGTGTTGATGCTTATTCAGTGTCCGTTCACACTCTTAGGCACTTATCTGATGATTCAGTTTGCTCATCCGCAGTCTCCAGAAGAATTAGCACCTTGTGGCACTTGTCTGTGCACTTTCCCCAGTGGAGTCTATGTCTACTAGCACTCGTCTGTGCTCGCATCTTTATTTGATGCTCATCCTCTTTCAGCACTCGTACGTGCCTTTTCCTCAGCAGATTCCTCTTTATTTGAGGTATTCCTCAGTACTTGTCCGTGCTAGCATCTTTATTTAATGCTCATCCTCTTTCAGCACTCGTCCGTGCCTTTTCCTCAGCAGATCCCTCTTTATTTGAAGTATTCCTCAGCACTTGTCCGTGCTAACATCTTTATTTGATGATCGTCCGCAGCTCTCGGCACTCGTCCGTGCTTATTATTTCTTTGAAGTTTTTCCCCAGTGAAGTTGCATGTACTCGTCTGTGTGCGCATCTTCATTTGGTGCTCGTCTGCATCCCTGCAGCACTCGTCCGTGCATTTTTCGATTCCTCTTTATTTGAGGCATATCTCCAAGAAAGTCGCCAGTACTCGTCCGTACTCGCATCTTTATTTGATGCTCGACCTCATCTCTTAGCACTCGTCCGTGCCTATTACTTATCTAGTGCTCGTCTGCACCCCGACACTCGTCCGTGTTTGGTATTTTCTTTTGAAGATCGTCTGAAATAAGCTGATACTCGTCCGTATCATTATCAGAAGCACTCGCCCGTGTTTCTTGGATCATCGTCCGGTACTCGTCCGTATCGTCGACTTATGACACTCGTCTGTGTTTCTTTGATGATCATCCCGATGCTCGTCCGCATTGAAGAGGTTGAAAATCCTGACGGTGGGATTAAAACGTCAAAACCATTTCCGGGACCTGCGTAAGGGTTATCCGAAGAAGACTCGTCCGTCTTATTCCACTTATCTGCGTAAGGATTCGTGAAGAGGATTCGTCTATCCTAGTTGCATGTCTATCACACGGACTTATATGCATTCCCGGAACCTGCGTAAGGGTTATCCGAAGAAGACTCGTCCGTCTTATTCCACTTATCTGCGTAAGGATTAGTGAAGGAGATTCGTCTATCTCAGGTTACTCTGAAGATTCTTAAGGGCTCGTCCGCTCTCTGCACCTGGCGTCACAGGTCATTCGAAGACTCGTTCGTCTCATGATTCATCAGAACCTTTGGTTTCGTTGGAAGGAGCTCGTTTGCTCATCTCTCAGCTCAGTCGCAACGTCATTGGATTGGGTTTATTTCTCAGTGTTGCATTCTTCGTCAGAGTGCAAATTTCAGGGTCCTTTTGGTATTCAATCACTGTTTATCTTGAACGTCTGATAGCCGTTGCTCTCATCCTTTTCAGATTAACAGTTGCTTGAATAGGGGCAGCTGTAGACACCCTAAATTTGCCTTCTGGTTTTTCATCTTTAGCTGCTTTTCGTTTTGCAGTCATTTGCATCTTCATTAGGTCATATACATTTCACATTCATTTGCATAAGCTCCTAATCAATATCATCTGAGAATTAGGGTTTATTTCCCCGATTCATTGGCATCAAGGATTTTACTTCTAAAGATTGTTCATTGGCGCATATGGTCCATCAAGTGTAAATTTGGGTTTTCTTTTTCATCAAGTTACAATGATATTTTTCTCTTTCCAGCATCTTAGAAGTTCTAGTTCATTCAATTGCATTTATTCAGTCACCATCCAACTCAGATGGATGTTTGACCTAATCTTGGTCAAATTATCAAGGCACTGCTTCAATTGCAAGTTAGCGGTGTGAGTCGATCATTTCCACAGCAATGTGTATCCAGGGTTATGGAGGTTATCAGGCTCTCAAATTTTAATTCACGAGGAGTTTGGTTGGATCATCAAGTTCATCATGACTCACCTGCCCATTAGTGGTTTATCTGTGGATTTATTTTCCTCAGTGTGGGTTCAATAATCAGGCAAGATTTCAAGTTGATTTAGATGACCATTGTTTCAGTGGAAAATTATTCAGTTGTTGTGGAGATTCATTTTTGTTAGAGTTTTTGGAAGAAGTTCGAATGTAGTTGTTGGATTAATTTCAGTCAAGATGCATCAGTGAAAAATATCGACGGAGGATTTATTCAAGTTCATTCCGATTTTTTTTCTTCGATAACCGTTTCTCATATTCCATTTCATTTGTAAATTCATTTTAGGACTTTTACTAGGCCCATTACCCATTAATTTTCTAGGCCCATGTTGTACAAAAAGTACAAAAATAAGTTGACCAGGAGTATAAAACCATAAGTAAGACGTTGATCCCTAGGTCAAAAAAAAAGGAGAAAATTATGCAGCCACATAAACGGCGCATCTCACTCAAAAAAAATTGAGTCTTTTTATTATCAGCCACTGTTCTACCTTTCTTTCACTTTTTTTTCTCCAGAAAATCCACTTTTCCACTCAACAACACAATCAACCATTCATGAATTTTTCTTCAATCAACCACTGTAACAACCACTTTTTCCGGCTAAAAACTCATTACCAAATACCACTCTTTCTCCATTTTCATTTTTACCTGCAACAACATACTATCTCTTTTGTTTTCAATCATAATAATAACGTGCACCATTTAATCTCATAAAATCTCACAGAAACACAACCTTGCGGCCATCGTTGCACAACCACGTCGAAACTTTTTCGGTGACATTGCAAACACGAATTCCTTTGCTTCTGTTTCAAAAGTGCGACGCATTCCCTGTTGTTTTCAAGCTCAGCATAACGTTCATCGCAACGTTGATGCCACCATTTCTTTAACTTTGCATTTTCGGTACCAACACCAACGCAGAATCCAAAAGCAAATTCAGAATAGAAGATGAAGGTGAAGACGAAGCAAAGATTGAAGATCTGAAATCGCAAGACCACCGTGTGAATGGACAGAAGTAAGAGCTGAGGCAAACCTGAGGTGGACGAAGGCGAAAGAGAGGCGTCGCCGACAGTTTGAGGCGGAGCGGCCGCCGTTTGGTGTTGAAGAATCGCGGTGAAGCCAACCACGAAATTGAGAGAGGGAGCGTGATTCGGAGCTTGCACCATGATCCATCGCTCGTCGTCGCCGACGATTTGAGGAACAAAGTCACGGTCGACAAAGTCTTGAGCGGATTGATAACGATCTGAGAACCAAAAAAAAGAATATGATGATGCCGACGCGATTTTTGATTTGGAAGGAGCTTGAAGATGAACAGTCGCCGGCGTTTGAGTTTTGAGGGAGGAAGGCTTTGAGGATGATGCCGACGAAGGGGTTTGGGAGGCGGAACGCGTGTTTCCCCTGTTTTTCAATCTGTGTTTCGTTTTTGTTGTTTAATAATTATTAATTTTTATTATTATTATTAACTTCAGCTTTTGTTTATATTTACGAATATATTTATGTTTTTTTTTAAAGAAATCAGGTTGTGTTGTTGTTGATAAGCACTACTGAATTATTTCTGCCGGTACCCCATCCAGCGATTTCGCCTTCTCTAACTTGTGCTCCTGTTTGCTGATGGGCCTTAGTAAGCCCATTTGAAACTTCTCTATCAGCACCCATGATACAGCGTCCAGGCCCCCTGTCTTTTGTTTATTTTTAATATAACTAAACTTTCTTTGTAATTTTGTTAGTTTTTTTTATTTGTTAAAATTTTAGTTTAGGATCTTATTAGAATTTAATTAATTTAGCTTTGATTTTAATTTCGTTTAGTTCGTTTTTAATTAAATAGAATTGTATTTAATTTTAGTTCTAGTTTGTGCTCAATATTTTGTAGGTCCATTGTTCAATTTCTTGATGAAGGATGAAGAGTGGATGACCTTGTGGCTAATTGTTCCATAATTTTGTCTGGACTAATGAGACCAGTTGAACTTAGACCGTGACTTTGCGTGGACCGCTTCCTGGTGTTCGTTTTGGTTTCTCTTGGTTATAATTCTGGATGCTGGAAGCCTACTTGACTTTAGTCTAATGCCCCGATATTTGACAATTGCGCTTGATTGCATGAATCTTCTTCTTGATACTTATTCTGGATTTCTTTTGCGTGTATTGAAGAGGCAACGGACCTCCTCCGTTAGGTACCACTGAGGCCCGATTTTACCTTGTTGCATGTTGCTGCATCTGGAAGTCCTACTGGTGTAGGCTCTGTTTGTGCATTGTCATCTTATCTCCATATCGCATTCCCATCTCTTTATCTTATTTCTTACTCCATATCGCACTTTCATCTCTTTATCTTATCTCCATTTTTGCATTCTCATCTTCTTATCTTATGTCTTCTTCATCTTAATTTTTATTCCTCATCTTCTTTATCTCTTGCCTTGCTTGAGGTGTGCCTAGGCCACCATGGAGCTTCTCCTTTCATATTTCTCTTCTTCTTTCTTTCTTCTTTAGGATAGTGAGTCTCACTAACCTAGCACCATCCGAGCATGTGAATATTGATTAGTCCCCCACTTAGCTTTTACCTTTGTGCCTCTTTGAGTCTTCTCTTCTCATCTCATAATCAGGGACTAAACCCTAAAGGCTTTAAGGATTTGTGATTAAGCTTATGCCTGTATCCTTCTATTAGGATGGAGTGTATAACTTTAATCCTAAGTGTTAAACCTTTAATGTGTTTAAATCCTTTAATCAATTCATCTAATAATCACTAAGACAATAAGCTTGTAACTTGGGCCTTGCATTAGGGTTCTAAATTCTTCCTTAATTGGTTAAGAAGGACTAACCCCAGTGTTAATGGACAAGTCCCCCTCAAGTTGTCTTACAGATCATAAAATCACTTCTTCATTATATCATTAACTAAAATCCATCTAATAAAGGCTTTGTTTTGTCATGAGGTTAATCCCTAATCATGGATTAAGTTGAGGAGTCTTTCTCAGCTTAAATATTCTCATCTATTATCCTTCTATTGGGATGGTGTAATGAGTCTGTTTAATCCTTGATTATGGCTTAATCTCATTACTCAACACTAAACAAAAACAACAAAAACATCTAAATAATCACAAGTAGGTTAATGACCTTAATCCTACTTCAGGGTGATTAAGTGTGAGAAGCTGACTTCACACTTAAGGTATTCTCATTACCCCTAATCAGAGGGAAGATGTGATGAGTTTACTAACCCATTGGTTTAGGCTTAAGCTCATTAACTTATGACACATTTCCAAAAGCAATAAAAGACTGAAAACACAAAAACAAACAATAATCGTCTCCTCCGGGATTCTTTCCTCATCTCATTCACTCACAAACGAGAACTAGCTTCTTCCGTCTAATGCAAGACAGTTTGCACCTGAGCCAGACAGGTCATACACTTGAGCATAGACAAGTAAGCAGTTCACAAGTCAATCCACCTTTCAGTCTCTTTGGGTCGAACTACGGTGTTCTGACTTCCTCATTGCACGAGAGGATACGTAGGCATAACTTAACAGTTATCGAACAAAAGTCTCTGTATATCCCCCCTCCTCCCAGCATCATTCTTTTAGCCTCATGATCTTGAGCATTTTATTCTTGTTCTCACACTGACACTGTATATTTATACACTTCACACTTCTTTCACATTGACACTTGCATTCTTTTCCAGCTTTAATACACAAATTGCACTGACACTACCCCTTTAAAACACAAATCTTTTAAGCGTGAATCCCATCGAGTACGACGGACAATCTGGGTGCTAATACCTTCCCAGGTTGTAACCAACCCCCTTCCTCAGTCTCTCTGGTTCGCAACCGCCTTGTCCATATCTTTTCTTAGGTTTATGCAGCATTACCTTTCCTTCGGGATAAAAATGCCTAGCTGGCGACTCTTTCTTTATTCTGAGTTCACCCTTGTGTGTACTCGCTTCTCTTTCGCCGACCGTTCGCGTCTGTACCCCTCTTGGCCCTGTGTCATCAGGTGGGAGCGACACATGGTAAGGAAGATTTGAAGTCCATTCATATGGAGTAGTGTGTTGTTAACCTGGTTAGAATGAGCAGTTCACCACTCTCCGATAAGATCATATTGCAAGTGGAGGTTCGGTTACAATTCAAAGAGATATGTTTAATGACCTCCATACCATTAATCGATTTAATTAGCTTTATTATTAATTGAATTTTGTTTCTTTTAATAATAAAGTTAGTTAATATCTTTTTGGCCCATAGTTTCGTCTCAAGCCCAACTACTCAAATTGTCCATATTAGTTCTAATTCCATTTCATCATTAAACTGCTTTTTCTATCTATTTTGGTTTTTTTGTTAAATCCAAAATATAGCTCATGCTTCGGTCTGACCAACCAGTTTTGAGTCTATAACCGAATTCATGTTTCACACCAAGTCTTGTCCATTAAAAATCTCTATCACAAAACTCACAATCTTTTGTCTTAATTCATTAGGCCATATTATAGCAGGTTAGAAGAATGCTATAAAATGTTTCATGGGCCCATTACATGTACAATAAGCCCAATTCATGGTAAAAAAATTATTAAGCTTGAGACTACTAAGAGTCTTATTGGTTTGGATGTTGGTCCTGAACCTACCGCCAGTTTCGCAATTCAAAGCAAAATGCAGCTTCCGCAAGCATATATCACGAGCGAAATAAACATGATAAAAAAAAGAGAAGAGAGTCTTTCAATTCTTGGCATGCTGAGATTTTTTCTAACAGATTTTTTTGCAAAGTCTGTAACATTCACTCAAGGGAATTCATTACAAAAACAATGGAATTTTTCAACTTTTGCACCAAGAAATTCAAAAAAATGAATACAAAAAGACCCATAACATAACTGTGGAACAAATTTCAGTTGCAAAGATCTAAAGGAATATCGGTTGCAACCGACTCAAGAGGGATAGCAAGTTCTAGCACTAATACAGGAAAAAGGAAGGGATACATAGCAGTTGTACAAAAATTCAGCAAGGGATTTTCTAACAACAAACTCAGAAGAAAACTCATAATCCAATGCTCATTGATAACAGAAAAACCAAAAATACAGATACAGATTATCAGTCGGTTACAAAAGTTACAATAATAAAACCATCAGAAAGAGGCTGATCTAAAAAAAAGTATATAACAAAAAATTCTCTTCTTCACAACTTCTTGGTCATTCTCAATGGGATTGATCATTAGGTATTGATAATAAAAGCTCTCTCTACCAACATGAAAAAGTCAATCACTTTTTCTCTGGGCACCCAAAATCACCTTTCCATAATTTTCTACTTCTCAATTTGAGGCCTTCATCACTTTGCATCAAAGGAAGAACACACCACATATCAGATTCAGAAATTGCAGAAAGAATTATAAGAAGAAGCAGAAGGTGAAAACTCAAAGGGGGATTGTGATTGTGTGGGCACCTGAATCAGATTCAATCATTGCTCATCGTGTTGGTGACACCATCATAGCTCCAATCTCATAAAGCAAAAGAATTTCACATTGCATCAATCTGAAAAAAGCCGATCCCGATCTTCAGCAAGGAGGAAGAGAAAACATCAGCAAAAATTTCAGTTACAACTGATAACAAAATCAGTTACAATAACTCTTCTCCAATCTTGGCTTGGGGTGAATCAATCATCAATCTTCTTCATCACTTTCTTAATCTTGAACTTCTGGAAAAAGGGGTCAGATCATCATCAGCTTTACACACCAACAATCTTTCCCAACTTTCTCTCTGTATGCATCACTCATCATCGAGCTTCTTCAATGAACCTTATCTCCGCCTGCAACAGCCTTCAACCAAGGTCTGCTACCCCTGCAATCTTCATTATCATCAAAAAGCCTTCAACCACCGCATCAATCTTTTACCAAGAGCATTCATCTGCTTCAATATTTTCAAGAATCTACACCTGCAATCTTTAGCCTTCATCAATCAGCCATCGCTTTGCAACTTTCAACACTCTGCGTCATTCATCAATCTCAACCAACCTGCAATCGAAAATCAACGAACTCAGAATCGCGAGAAGTTCGAGAAGAAAAAAGAAGTATTTTAAAATTGAGAGGTAGGAGAAATCAGTATCGCCGTTGTTACCATGATGTGTTGCATCATCACCGCAACATTATTCTTATCCCTGTAAATAATTTCCGCATCGGTTCGTCATCAATCATTAGAAACACGCTTCCACATTCGTCACATAGTCTTCTTCAACCTCTTGTTGATCTTCATCTCTGAAGCTCATCACTTTGCATCGAAAACCTTCAGCGTCCTTCAACTCTTCATTGGTCCATTCTTCAACGAATCTCCATCATCTTCACTCAGTCAACACCAAGCACAACATCATTCAATAGTCACGTTCATCAAACCTGTAAATCGTCAATCACAATAATAATCAACAGTAAGCAATCAATTTGACAATGTGCCGCAACAAAAACATGAAGGTGAAGAACGGAGAAAGGATTTCATCAAAGAGGGAAATCAAAACTTCAAAACATACCTGATAAGCTTTGATTCTGCGGAAGCGTATTCGATCACATACGCTTGTTTTCGTCTCTGTGATTGGACGAATAGGTTGCACCGGAAAGGATAACGGCAAGTTGGTGACATGAAGATGGAGGTCGTTGCTACGCCGATGACAGTTTCAAAGCCTCGAAGAAGATCGGACGCCGACGTTGAAAGGTATAACGATGATGATGTTCGTTGGCTCTTAGACGACGAGGTGCAGTCTTTGATGACGATGTAAAGGAGACTTCGACAGCGAGATTGAGAGGTCTTCAACGACGGGAATCTTCGTGGTTGTGAAGAGGAGGCGAGAGGAGGAGAGTGACGCTGTTTTGATCGGTGATGGCGTTAGCAAGGTAAATATGAGATAGGGACGGTGAGGCCGAAGACAGCGGCGGAGAAGGAGAGGGAATGAGTGACCTAGGGTTCATGTTCCTATTTTGTTCAGGTTGGTTTGTTTTAAATTCATAATATTAGTGATTTAAGATCATGAAGATTAATGGAAAATGTTTGGGTTAATGATAATATTTCAATGTTAATGACCAATAAAGCCCATTTAATTCACCGATTAATCCACTTTATTTCAAATCAAATCACCACTTACAATGCCAAGAGATAAGATTTGGATGCTCTTTAGATTCCTCAGCCACACCGGCGGTGACACTTGTCACCGTCCGGTAGGCGCTCAGTCTGGTCGCTCGTGTGTGTGCATTTCATCATAACAACCATGCTCCAGCACTTTAGAATCATTTGATCTGAATACATTAGGAATACCTAGATCCAACGGCCCAGATAGAGTCAACAAAGGTTGACTGAGAGTCCACCATGCTCCCTCAAAGTTCAGCGAATTGGGCCTAACATTTTTTGCTTTCTGCACCACCATTCTTAAGCCCATCCAGGAAACCATTATGAAAACTACTTCCTACACCCTCCTTAAATCCTGCGTATTGGGCCCTCATCTTTGCTGTTAACACCTCCCTTCTAAGCCCAATTAAAAAAAACAACTAAAAATAATGCTTAATTCACCCCCCAGCTTATTTCTTTAGAATTTAAATTTAGTTTAGTATTATAAAATTCTATAAAAAATCAAGTAAGTCATTAATTCAATTTAGAAATGTTTGGCATTTTATTTTTCTGAATTTTAATTGTTTTTGAATTAATTTTGATTTTTTCATGTAAGTAGTTTTAGTGAATTTCCTTCAACTGTACATAAATTTGTTGATTTTATTTTTTAACCTTCCAACAACACTTTTGACCCACTCATTTTGCCATAGTTAGAGGACTCATAATAGGACTTAGTGTAATTTTAGCAGATTTTTTAGGTCATTTAATCCAATGTTTTAGTAGCTTAATCCTTAGAAAATAATGGTTAATCCTTAGGTAGAATTAAATGATTTTTAGGCATAGAAAACCTCTGATTTTTTAGGATATATTTTAACACAATATTATAGGTAGTTTTAGGACGCTATAGAATTAATCCCATAATTTTCCAGAACCTTTACTATTTTTAGGGTATTAATCTTTAGGCTTTGTTACATATAAATTTCCATTAGTTTAGGCTAGAATATTAGGATTTTATTAAGAAATAGTTTAAGTAGATTTAACCTTAGGATTTAATAGTGATTTAGACTAGTTTAGTTTTTGATTTTTTAGAATGAAAATATTAGGTAATGCCCTTAATTTTAGGACTTAGGCTTAGGATTCATATTAATTAGACTTAGAATAAATTTAGGTTTTGATTTTAGGCTTATACCTTAAATGTTTTGTTTGGAATTTTATTTCTTATGTCAATTTTAATGCTTTGTTATATTGATTGATATTTCACTTGTATAGGTCTCCCCTTGGCTTTAGAATCAACTTAACTTCCTTAGGAAGTAAGTTGCATTCTAGTAGTTTCTTCTTTTCCTTTTCTTCATTAGGTTTAGAATACCTCATTAACCATAGGATCTCACTTGTAAATAAATCAACAAAATTAGGGTTGTGTCTTAGTTCCCCATTAGATTTTGCCTTTTGCTATTTGAGTCATTCTTTCTCATCTCATGAAGAAAAGCAATAAAACACTTAACAAAAACCGAACATTCTTATACGACACGAGACTTTGTTGCGGAGTGTTTATACGCGTCCTGTTTCGGGGCGAGGTGTAAGTACTTACCGCGATGGATAGGTATTAGTATGAGAATGTTCACAAACAAATTCAAAACATTTCTCATAAAAGACAAAAACAAACAATAAACAACTATCCTGCGGGAACTTCTCTTTCTCATCTCATTCACTCACAACGCGAACTCGCGACGACTTGTCTCGCATGCAAGACGGTAAACGCACTCGTACCAGACGAGCCTGCAACACCTGAGCATAGACATACGCAGTTCAAGCTGTAAAAAACACAAACAAATAGTTCCCGCCTTAGTTAGGCGAACTACGTCGACTCTGATCCTCATTTTCCCGATGAGGTACGTAGGCAGCGGGGTAGGGCCTGTTCGAGCACATTCTTTATTTTCCCTACATTTCCCCCTTTCCATTCTTCAATTTCTTTTCTTATTTCAGTTCCTTTCTCATTTCCATTTCCAGTTTCCAGTTAGCAGTTCTTATTCAGTAGCATCTTTATTTTCTCACCCTTTGAAACAAAACAAGCAAGCGTGGATCCCTTCGGGTACGGCGGACGATCTGGGGTGCTAATACCTTCCCAGGTCGTAACCGACCCCCGAACCCAGATCTTTGGTTCGTAGGACCTTGTCATTTCCTTCTTCCTCAGGTTTGTGCAACATTACCTTTCTCATTCATTCGGGATAAAAATGTCTGGCTAGCGACTCTACCTTTTCCACGCCACTTTCGCGTTTGTACTAGGATGAAAATCCCGGGAGCGACAGCTGGCGACTCTGCTGGAGATCAAACCCAGAATCTCTGGTTTCCCTTGTAGAGTCAGTCCTAGCGCCTGTTTGGTTTTGTTTCTTTGGGTGTTTATCTGTTTGTTGCTGTGCGCTTTAGTTTAACTTTACTGTTTTCATTTATAGTTTACTTTACAGCTTTACTTTACCGCATTTATTTACCGCTTTCAGTATTTATTTTCCATGCATCATATTATACTGGACTATCTGGCTGTGCTGGTTTTCATTTTTTCTGTGGGATGGGAGTTACTGTGAGATAAGCCAAATATCCGGCTTGAGTGCACTATAGGATTAGAGTGGACAAACATTGTACTCCCATGGTATCTCACCATGATGAGTGGCGATGTGTTCCACACCCAGATTAGGACCGTCTTGGAACTATTCTGTGTGGGGATTACCTCACTTCAGGGTACGACTTTGATAGTTATGTGCATCTGGTGACCGATCTTCGAGGACCTTAGTGGGAACACCCCTCTCCAGTGATGACAGTGGCAGACCACATTTGTTGGCAAACCCACTCGCATCCGAGGGTCCATTGGGAACTCGCATAGGATGGCCTGGTTCTCTCATAGGAATTCAGTTAAAGCAAATTGTTCGTATGACGGTAGTATTGTACCCTTCGGGATGAATGTACTATTGTTTCTCGATTCAGTGCTTGAAGCTGGAGACTTGTGAGGGATTCTTGTTTTTCCGGACTCAACTGAGGCCTCCCTGAGTAGTACATAATGCCAAACCGATTCCCTGATTTGGTCATGAGCCATTTCTCGGAAATGGTGAACGTATTATTGCTATTCGGCTTTGAGAGTCCGTGATGTTGAACTGAGTAGCACACCCGTGAGATTGGGAGGGGTTTACAGGTTTGCAGGAACCCTGAACTTCAACATACCCACTTTGTCAGTACTGTTCAGTGTTCTATGGTTCTCTGATTCTGAGATTCGGTATTTCCATTCAAAGAAATTATTACTGTGATTACCATTGTGACCTTGATATTGTGACTCTCCACAGACACTTGGTTCGTTGTTCAACTTCAACACCATCAGTGACTATTCTATTATGTGATCTAGTTCTACAGTTATTGGGTTCTCAGTTATGGGGTTCTATACAGAGATGGTGCTGCTATTATGGTTCTATTCAGACACTTGACTCATTGCTCAACACCGACACCAACATCGGACTATTGATCACACGCCTGTTGCATACATGACATTATAGCATTTCTGCACACATGTTCAGTTGTTTCCGAGGATCACATATCTGAATCATGCTGTTGGATTTTCTGTGTCAAAACTTGAATCAAAGCAGATAAATTCCTCAGAAATAACTGGACATGGCATTTGCATACATCCTTGCATTCTTGACAGGTGTTCAGAGACAGATTATTATCATGACTTGGTTTCCTTTCACAATGGTCAACTTGAATCACCATCTTCATGGTATGGACTTGGAACCACTCCAGGCGGAGGTAACCGAATGAAGACCTAGCTGGGGCAATTCAGAAAAAAGGTACAAGCTTTATTTCAGAATCAGAAATTGTTGAAAGAGTAAGTCAATCAGATGAAGACTCAGATGAGCTTGGTTATGGAAATTTTGAACGAATCTATTTTCATCCCTGATGAGGGGAACTACGCTGAGCTGATCGTGAGATCTTTCCGAGCAACCTTATCTATTAACTTTATCAACCTCTTCCCTCCAGATGTCGATTGTCAGCATCTAACCTCAGCTTCCCAAAAGAGTCCTAGGACCAAAGCATATGGGTAAAGGCCAGAACAACTCAAGAAGAAGTTTGATCATGTTTCGAGGTCGTACGTGCAACGAGTTTCTATTCAAACTGATTGAGTTAGTCGCACCAGGATCTTCTCCAATAAAGCTTCCTTTGGGGTTTCAATGCCAAGTATGATTATCATTCTGGGGAACCTGGCCATTTAATTGAAGATTGCAAGTATTTCAGAGACAAAGGTAAATACAAGGTCGCGAATTTGATTGACTTCAAGACTATTGTATTCGCACCAGGTAAAAGTGAGAATATGGCACCGAATCTGTAATGGAATGAACATCCAGACTGTTGATTGTTGAAAGTATCCTAGAGTTGTAAGTCCAGACGGAGTCAAGCCTCCTCAATAATGGCAACCACGATGTGAATGCTAGGTGCAAGTACCACTCAAGGGCATTTAGGCAAACAATTTACAACTGTGATGCGTTCAGGCGTAAGGTTCAAAATTTGATCGACTCAAAGGTCATCATGCCAGAAAGTATGCCCATATATTGAAATCTCCTCGTCAAATTGGCATCCTAGTTTGCAAGGGCATCTTCAAAAGCAATAATTCCAGATGGAGTCAAGTCTCCTCAATGACGGAAATGTTCAGCTTCTTTACTGCATTTTCATTTATAGTTTCTATTGTTTGTTTGAACATTTGTATGCATGCATGAAACTTATTTGTTTTTGAATGTTAATCATAATATAACGCACATGTTTTTCTTGAAGTAATCCATTTGTATTCACTCATGATTTTATGTATGTGCATTGCAATACCAATTGTTGTGCTTAAGCTCTCTGAGGGAGGATGACGAAATGAAAACGCACAAATCTCTAATTGTGTGCTTCTGAGAAAGACCCTGTTGACGATGTACAGGCATTGTTTCAAATCCTAAACACCAGAGATATAAGGGAGATAGACCCTCGCTAACCCATTTGAGCCTTGAAGTAGGAGTTTCTTTTCGCATGAAGAAAACCCTTGCATTTAACCCAGGGGCAGGGTAGGCGTCAGTTAGTTTGACCGAGCATTCAAATTTCAAAAAGAAGTACACATCTGAGGATCCATTACCTTTCATTGTACCAAATCAAGAGGTCCAATGACCAGAAACCACAATGGTTATCCCAAGCAAGAGGTCCAGAGACCGGAAACCACAATGGTTATCCCTCAACAACCAATAAGTGAGGCAGTCATGACCCTTGCAAAGCAATCAAGACAACCAGTGTCACACAATTTGTTCAAAAAAAAGAGAATTGAAAAAAAATGAAAAAGCCCGCTAAGTCGAAACTTGAAAACAAGCGACTTAGGCAAAAAAATAGGGCATCCCGCTGGACTTCACAATCAAAGATTCACAAGAATCAGTCCAGGCAAAAGTTAGGGATAAGAAAAATAATGCAAAAGCGAAAGACGAAAAGGATTACACAAGAAAGATCCTTGAACAAGAACAAAGTTGTGTGACACGGACACAAAAGACAAAGGGGTGATGACTCCAAACAACAACTTGATTGGTGCTTAAACCGGTAGTGTAATTGGTTCTTCAACCATCACAAGACCCTTTTTGAGATGTGAGCGCTTATGAAAGCTAGCTGAAAATAGGAATGGAGAACATCATGAAGATGGGTGGGCACAAATAAATTCCGAGCCTTTATCCTTTGTTTCTATAACCGTGAACCATGCCACGATACAACCCTCAAAAGTCCTAACTAAAACAGGGTTATTTTTGAAAGCGTACTACCACGAGACCGCGTTCCCGAATCTTATGAGTTATGCTAAAATATATGGGTTGGTGTTGCATGTGTATGCTTTGTTTATCAAAAACCAATGTCGTATTTTAACCAGTGATTCACTCACAAAGGTCTGCGACATCTTTTACAGTAAAACTTCAAGATTAACACGTGTTTTGCATTAGAATTTTCATTCTCAAAATAAACATTTTTTGCTTGCATACATCTGTTTGGCATCATAAAAAGTTCACGTATGGAATCTCAGTCCAGAAGCTTAATCTTTCCAAGTTGAGAAGTTTGAAACTTCCGAAGGTCAATCTATTGAGATGCACTTTTCTAAAAAACTCCATTGAATGGGGACTTTCCCAACCAATTGTGGTAAGAGCCAGCCAATCCGGGGCAATCACGTCGAGCAATCTCTCTTCAAAATTCCACCAAACTGGGACAATCACTTCGAGATTCAAATCTCTTAAAGAGCCATTAGACTGAGGCATGCGTGCAAATTTCAGCCAAACTGGGGCAATCGCTCCGAGATTCAGATCCCTCCAGGAGTATGTAGTACATATGTTTTCTTCAAAGCACAGTCAGTCAGAGGTGATCACTTCAAGGCTCGTACTGGGGCAGGTCACCCCAAGAGCATGAGAAGTCACTCTCTCCTGAAGACAGTCAATCAGAAGCACCTTGTAACACAGTGGGAGAACTGACTTTAGTTATGTTGCAGATAGCAAGAGTCGCCACCGACTTTTATTTAATCCAAAGGAAAGGACATAAAAGAACAGGAAAGACCTTAAAAGATTTTTGAGTTCGGGGGGTAGGTTATGTAAAGGGAAGGTGTTAGCACCCTTTACATCCATGGTTATCCATGGGCTCTTAGTTACTTAGCTCACTTTAAAATGTTTTTGAGAAGTGTAGTGTGTGTTTAGAAATTTTATTAAGTACTTTATAATGATCCATGTACGGATATATATAAAGCCTTTGTTTTGAAAATTGCTTGAAAATGTGAAGTGTTTTTGAAATGTTTGAAAAGGTGAGCAAGTACATAAGAGGAACCTACCCTAAGTTAAGTCTTTTCTGTTCTTAGGCAACTGTAAGGTGTATTTAGCAATTCGAATGGACCTATCATCTTTATTCGAAAGGGACAAGATCATTTACGAAGGCAACCATGAAGGGACTTGATCTTTTTATATTTTAAGGGACTAGATGATATAGATAAGTGAAGGGACTTTGCTTTATACACCTTACTTGACCTTTTTCTTTAGGAAACATGAGAGGTATCCTTAAGAATGTGAGACGGCGATCCAAGATCGACTTACGTGTGTGAGTGTACCAATTCAAGTATTTATCTTAAGATTAGTGATCTAAATTTAATTTTAAATACAAACATGTTTACACTCCCTATTTTACTAACCATGACAATTAAAAATAAATAATAAGAATAATTCTACAACTATTACATAATTGGCACAATTACATTATAAGAATAATAAAAATAATTTTGAATAAGTAAGCATATAATAAATAAATAAATAAATTGGTTAGTAATAACAAACAAAAATAAATATAAGAAGGTTAGTATAACAATATAATATAGAAACAAATTAAAAGTTCAAAATTAAATAAATAATTATTTTTAAGAATTTTAATAAAAGAAATAAATAATAATAATTATATACTAATAAATATGACTAATAGTTCTAATAATTTAATTTTATATACATATTATAAAAATATTTGTTAATTATAATTAAGTAAGCATATAAAAATAAGAAATTAAACTCATAAAATAAAGTTAGGGTTTTTAATTGTTTAAAAAAAATTAGGGTTAATTACTTAATCTAAACATAATTAAATTATTTATATATATAAACAAACTACATATAATAATGATATAAACAAATTATAAAATCAATATATATAATTAAAATTTACAAACAAATAAATTAAGATTTATAACATAATTAGAGTTTATAAAGAAAATTAGGATTTATATAAGAAATAATTAAGTTTTATATTAGAATTATACAATATCAATTTAAATATAATATATACATATTAATAAAAATAAAGTTTAAATTAATTAATTAGAGTTTTAGAAAAATAAATTAATTTTTTAGGATTAGTAAAAAAAAGGGTTAATGTTTTAATTAAGAAAAATCAATTAACCTAATTATATAATTAATAAAATAAATAAAAGAAAATTACAAAGAAAACAAGTAAAAAAAAAGAGGGGAGGCCTGGATTTGAACCCAGGACCTCCCCTGATACCTGGCAAGACATGACCACTGGGACAAGGCGCGCGCCTTGTCATCTGGGGGAGAAGAATGCATCATATGCGTAAACTAATATTTGAGATTTTTTTTTCAAAAAAAGAATGGTCCTGATAGGACTCGAACCCTTGACTTTGCCTTGCATACGCGCGTCCAAAACCACCAGGCCATCACCACCAATCTGATAATTTCCTGCAAATAACAAATTATAAAATAAGGCAATTATTTGAATTACGATTTTGGCGCCCTCAGACTTCATCTTCCTCCTTTTCCTGCGAAAATGCTTGCGAAAATACCTACAAATTTTCCTGCGAAATAACATTTGCAGGTAAACCTAGGTTTTCATATACAACATGTATGAGCATGGTTTTTTCAAATTGGTCACACCAATGTCTTACCCGTGACCTGAAACATCTAAATCCAGCATCCAATATAATTTATATAACCTAAATTAAAGGATCCTAATTTGAAGGTCTTAACCCTAACTATGGCGTATCTTGATACCTGCAAGGAAAATGCAATTGAACAGCCCAGAAACAATCCAAACACCATTGTAAACCATGTTAGATAATCAAATTAAACAAAGAACAATCATATAGTCGAAATCGAATTTCAAAAAAATAAGAACAAAGTCAGAATCGGTTCGTATGATTTATGGCATGAATGAATGTTTTCATGATTCAGAAACATTCTACAATCCTTTAGGAGCATATTGGAACCTTCAAAAGTCTTTGGGATAGTTTGAATAATGGAATCCGAATTTCACTTTTTCCTTGAAAATTTGAGATTTGATGATGACTTTTGACTCCGAAATTTCTTCTCCCCAGCCTTGTCTTGTGTTGCATACTTATAATAGAAGTGATTTAGGTCAAAAAATATGCTCCTTCTCTGGGCTTTTTGGATGCCTTGATGATGAAGAAATCTCATTCCAAATTTTTCCAAAAATCAAATCTTTTCATGCTCTAAAGAGTGTGCACGAATTTGGACAATATATACTCATGTTAAATGGCTTTTATGATTTTCTAGAAGAAGAATCATATTTAAATATTGATTTTTTTATTTTATTTTGATTTAATATGTATTTAAATGAATAAAATTCAAATAAATATTAAATAAAATAAAAAAAAATCAGAAATTGCATGGGTTGGGTCGTGCTTGGTGTTTTTGTAAAGATGGGATAGCAATTTGGTGGGCTCATTTAGCAAAAATTTGATTTAAGGCCTTATTTGCTTCATAAACTTCCCTAAAATTTCCCAACATTGCAAGGGCACAGATCCTTCAATTTTAATGATATGAGGGTGTTATTGGACATTTTGGAAAGCTTAAAGAGTCCTCTAACCAACCTCCTTGTTCTCATGTCCATATCTTTTACCATTCTCAAGTTATGCTCTTTTGAAGTTGTTGACTTTTTGTTGACTTTTAAAAGGACCTATAATGTCTTAGCTCATACCTTCCAAATGAAGCATTTTTGGGCTTGGCTTGTGAGACACAAAGTTGTAGAGAATTCAATTTCCTTCAAAATGAGCTTTGGATGGAAATTTTTTGATGAAACATGTGAAAGTTATGGCTGGTCAAAGTTTAGTTGACTTTTCCTGTGAAAACCCTAATTTAGAAACTCCTGATTCTTGATGATCTGAAATCTCCTTGATGAATCATGATCAACCCTTGATCAAATGATGAATTTTACTTCATATACTTGATTTTGGCAAAAAATCATGAAGTTTGACTTTGGTTTGACCACAGTTGACCTCAGTTTGACTTTTTAACTGCTTTGACTGATTTTAACTTATCTGATCATTTGACTGAGTAACCCTTTGAGAAAAGTCTTGAAACTTGTCATGGGGATTATTGAACACATATAAGATGTTATGAATCTCACTTGAAGTCTTGGAAGTCCATTTATCTTGATTAAAGTCAAAACCCTAGTTTAGGATGCATTGCTTAGGAGAATGCATTGTCTGAGGGAATTGTCACATCTTCTGACTATTTGTGAACTTTGTGAACCTTGTGAACCTCATGAGATGTCTTGTGAACCTTGTGAACCTTGTGAGCCTCTTAGTACACAAAGACTTGTCTTGTGGAGGGCAAATTTTGGGGTGCAACAGCTGCCCCTGTTCAATTTTCTAAAACCTGAGGGGTTAGATTGGTATATGTGCTAATCGTGACCTGGAAGGTTGAAGGGGATTGAACAAAAAAGCCCAAAAATTTGCACTCACCAGTGCATAGAGTAATACTGATGATTAGTTGTATATGCTTGAGTGGGCTTAAAGATGCCACTTGGAAAATTGGAGATGGGCTTAGAGATGCCATCAGGATGACCTGGAGATGGGCTTAGAGATGCCATCTGAAATATTTGGATGTGATGATGTCTGTATGTTGATACTGGATATCAGTACTAGGTCTTTGTATAGGCCGTCTCTGAATCGTTTATGCAACATGGTTTGTTGGATGGACCAGTAGAAATAAATCTTATGATGATTATCTTTTCTAGCAGTATCTTGGATTAGGGAATGGATCTTTGTACAGACCGTTTGCCTACTCTCCAAGGTCAAAAGAACGTCAGGATTTGTCCTTCTGAATAATATCTTGAACCAGGGAATGGATCTTTTTACAGACCGTTTTCCTGCTATTCAAGGGGCCAAAAGAACGTCAGGATTTGTTCTTAAGGGTCAAAAGAACGTCAGGATTTGTTCTTCTGAATAAAATGTATTGAACCAGGGAATGGATCTTTTTACAGATCGTTTGCCTGTTATTCAAGGGGCCAAAAGAACGTCAGGATTTGTTCTTAAGGGCCAAAAGAACGTCAGGATTTGTTCTTCTGAATAAAATGTCTTGAACCAGGGAATGGATCTTTTTACAGACTGTTTGCCTGCTATTCAAGGGGTCAAAAGAACGTCAGGATTTGTTCTTAAGGGTCAAAAGAACGTCAGGATTTGTTCTTCTGAATAAGATGTCTTGAACCAGGGAATGGATCTTTTTACGGACCGTTTGCCTGCTATTCAAGGGGCCAAAAGAACGTTAGGATTTGTTCTTAAGGGTCAAAAGAACGTCATGATTTTTTCTTCTGAATAAAATGTCTTGAACCAGGGAATGGATCTTTTTTACAGACCATTTGCCTGCTATTCAAGGGCCAAAAGAACGTCAGGATTTGTTCTTAAGGGTCAAAAGAACGTCAGGATTTGTTCTTCTGAAAAAAAGTCTTGAACAAGGGGCCAAAAGAACGTCAGGATTTGTTCTTAAGGGTCAAAAGAACGTCAGGATTTGTTCTTCTGAAAAATTCGTGAACAAGGGGCCAAAAGAACGTCAGGATTTGTTCTTCTGAATAAAATGTCTTGAACCAGGGAATTGATCTTTTTACAGACCGTTTGCCTGCTATTCAAGGGGCCAAAAGAACGTCAGGATTTGTTCTTAAGGATCAAAAGAACGTCAGGATTTGTTCTTCTGAATAAAATGTCTTGAACCAGGGAATGGATCTTTTTACAGACCGTTTGCCTGCTATTCAAAGACAACTTGAGCAAATGTATGGATCATTTCTGACCTGTTGTAAGTTGTTGATATTGTTTTACCTGCATATAACTATCCTGCAAGGAAAATATTAGTTTATGCATTATGTATGCATGCATAGTATGATGCACTTAAGTAATGTACTATGTACTATGTATATGTTATGCTATGATATAAATGATGTATGTATGAATCATGCAGCCTGAAGCGTCCGGGTATCTTCGTATAACAACTGCTGGCCAGGGAAAATAAATCTCGATTTGTTGCTGAAGAATATGAGGAACTCGTTCCCGTCTCGTTTGATAATATAGTATTCATAACCTCCCGTCTTCGTTCGATAGTATGGTATCCATAACCTCCCGTCTTCGTTCGATAGTATGGTATCCATAACCTCCCGTCTTCGTTCGTCGTACTCCTGTTGAAGGACTAATTTCCTGAGTATCCCGATTGAGGATAAAAGAGATGGACATAAATTCCAGGGAGATGTAACTCGAAGTATTTATGAAGATGGGTTTGCCCTACTAGGGGATTTGTAGCTGTCTTGTGGGGATGAACCGGCGAAGCTTCGTTGAGTTCCTTCCTTCGTTCGTCCTTAGTAAATACTATTACTGCATTTCATGCATTTCTGGTAAACATCAATCATATTAAGCATTTTATGCATTTCTGGTAAACATCAATCATATTTAAAAGCATACATACATTCAAACACAACCAATGGACGTTTCGCTTATGTAAATAGGGTAAAAGTAAATCTGGATTCAAAGATGAAATTTTATTTATATCATAAAATGACCTATACATAGGCAAGTTTGTACAAGGAGACAGAAATCCTAGTAAGAGGAATTCGTCGTAAAATTTTTACAAAACAGAGAAAATCAGCTATGTGGGAAATAATCCTATTGAGTTTCAATTCTACTATTGCCATTATCTTCAAGTATCTCATCTTCTGTTGTTGAGACGGAAACGATTGGATTGAGCTTTATCTGTTCGAGCTTGAGTAAGTAGCACAACTAGTTGTAGTTTCATGGGTGATCCAAACGAGACATAGTCATACTCTTTAATCCCTAACTTTTGCCTGGATTGCCTTTTCAGGTTTTCAATCCACCGGGATACCCTTTTTTGCCCAAGCCGCCTTTTCAGGTTTTCGACTTGCCGGGTGTACATTTTTTTATATATATGTAACACGGTGGGAGAACTGACTTTAGTTATGTTGCGGATAGCAAGAGTCGCCACCGACTTTTATTTTATCCAAAGGAAAGGCATAAAAGAACAGGAAAGACCTTTAAAAGATTTTTGGGTCCGGGGGGTAGGTTATGTAAAGGGAAGGTGTTAGCACCCTTTACATCCATGGTTATCCATGGGCTCTTAGTTACTTAGCTCACTTTGAATTGTTTTTGAAAATGTGAAGTGTGTGAATAGAAATTTTCATAAGAGTTTGATAATGATCCATGTACGGATGCGTAAAAAACTTGTGTTTGAAAATTGTTTGAAATTGTGAAATGTTTGAGAAATTTTTAAGTAGTGAGCAAGTAACTATGAGGAACCTACCCTAAAGTTTAAGTCTTTCTGTTCTTGAATCCTTTAAATGGTAAGACTATCCTTATTATTAAGGAATAGGTAGTCATTACCTTGGATGCGAGGGACAAGTGAGGGACATCTGTTTAATGAAGGCAACTGTAGGGTGTATTAAGCATTTTGGAGGGACTGTCATCATTATTCGAAAGGGACTAGATCATATTGAAAGGCAACCTTTTAAGGGACTTGATCTTTGATTATGAAGGGACTAGATGACTTTTCTTTTAAGGGACTTTGCTTTATACACCCCACTTGACCTTTTAATTAGGCAACATTGAGAGGCAACCCTAGAAAGTGAAATGGCGATCAAAGATCGACTTACGTGTGTGAGTGTTTGATTTTATATTTATCTTATAATTTAAATGATCTAAATTCAATTTTAAATTTACATACATGTTACACTCCCTATTTTTTACTAACCAAAGCATAAAATTAAATAAATTAAATATTACAAAAAATTACACCAAGGAACAATTACAACAATGATAATAAACAATTAAAATAGATAGCAAAATAGATAAATAAATAAGCAAAATATAAATAATAAGTAAATAAGCAATAATAATTATAATAGGGGTTAGTAATAATAATTAAAAATAAGGTTAGTGAAATAATAATAATAAGCATAATTAAAAAATAAATGGATTAGTAATAAACATGGTTAGTAATAATAATAATAAGCAAAATATAATAATAAACAAGAATTAGAAGTTAATAAGGAAACATGAACAATTTAATTATAAAATTTAAAATTATATGCAACTTATAAAAGTTAAATTAATTATAAACATACAAAAAAAATTATAATTACAATATTAAATTAGCATAGATTTAATTATTTTTAAACATATATATTTTAAAAATTATTTATATAAAATTTAGATTATGAACAAATTATAGAAATAATTACATATTATAAAAAAAATAGATTATAATTATATTTACAAAAAAAATACTTATATTAAATAAAATATGTGCATAATAATCATATTTACAAAAATTAGAAATTTAAATCATAAGATAAAATTAATAATTTTTTTTTTACTTGTTTAGAAAATAAATTAGGGTTTACTAAATTAGGGTTTGTTTTACATACAAAATTAATTTAATATATATATTATAATCTAAATACATAAAATAAAAAAACTAATTTTGAATTAAGAAAATAAATTTTTTTAGAATTTAGAAAATATAGTATATACATATTATAATTTAGAAATCATTTTAATTTAATTTGTAAAATAAAAGGAAAACATAACAAAAGAAAAGAAAATAAGAAACCAAAAAAACAGGACCTGGGGTTTGAACCCAGGTCCTTTACCTGGAAAATGAAGAGTTTTGCCACTGGGCCACGCTGCACTTGGTGCAAAGAGGAAGAGTCCCATTTAGTTTTGTTCTTTAAACCTAAAAAATCAGAAAAATAATGAAAAAGCCAAAAGGCCTGGGGGAGGATCGAACCCAGGACCTCTCAAACAAACACACAAGTACATGACCAATCCTGCTGGGTGAGCGCATCTGTCAACTAACCAACAACAATTGATAATATATTATGTTTAGTGAATAAAAGAGAAAAACTCAAAAAATATTGTCACAGCCAGGATTCGATCCCCTGCCCTCTCATAATACGCATGCCTGACTTTCCACTGGGACAAACGCGTGTTTGTGAAACATAAACAGGATTAATTCATAATATTTTAAAACAGTTTTTCAAACTTGAATTTTGGCGCCAGCATAACTTCATCTTCTTCATTGAATTCGCAGGTTTTCCTGCGAAATTATCTAGGAAAATACCTGCGAATTTTCTTGCACCTTAAACCTGCGAATCATGTTCATCATTATACGAGTAAAATTTCATCAAATTGAACCTGCAAACATGATCTACGCAACGATTACAGTCCAAATATGAGTACATTATCAATTTATATTAGGCATTCCATGAATCCCCAATTTTGAAGTTCTAACCCTAACAATGGCCGATTACGATTTAAGCCATGAAGCTTTGATTCAATTGTCCAGAAACACTCTATGCAACATCACAAACATGATTGAACAAACAAAATTCGTTAGAACGCATTGGATTAGTGTAATCGGAAAAAATTTATTCAAGAACAAACGAGATTCGGTTTATGCATTATGGAGTGTTTGGGATGCATATGAGTATTGGTTTTCACTCAATGATGTTCAGTGATCATGGCTATGTGCTCAAATTACCTTCTAATGCCCTGGAAATTCAAAACCGAATGTGAGTTGTGGAGAGGTTTTTTGGTTTATGGAACCTACTCTTGGGAGGCAGAAAATTCGTGGCTTGTGATTGTAATGTGTTAAGTACTTATAGGAGAATGAATTTAGGTCAAAAAATCAAGTCATTGTGTGGAAAATTTGATATGAAAAGATTCAAAAAGATGGCCTTTTAAAAATCAAATATCTTGCATAAACTCTTGCTATTTTGGTATGATCCTCATTACTCTTGTATCAATCAAGCTTAAATGTGATTTAAAACTTTCTAGAAGCAAAATTAAAATTAATTTTCATTATTTTATATTTTATTTGAATTTAAAATGACTTTTTAATATAAAAATCATAATAAATAAAAACAAAATAAATAAAATTATGAATAAATTAATTTAATTTCGTGCAAGATGTTTTGATGTGGATTGGGTCATTATTTGGCAAGCCCATTTGGAAGAAATTGGTTTTAGACCTCCATTTTCATCATAAACCAACCCAAAATATCCCAACTTTGCAAGGGCACATATCCTTCAATTTTAATGATATGAGGGTGTTCTTGGACATTTTGGAAATCTTGAAGAGTACTATAACCAACCCCACTTGTTTCATGTCCATATCATTTACCAATCTCAAGTTATGCCCTTTTGAAGTTGTTGACTTTTTGTTGACTTTCAAAAGGACCTATAATGTCTTAGCTCATACCTTCCAAATGAAGCATTTTTGGGCTTGTCTTGTGAGACACAAAGTTGTAGAGAATTCAATTTCCTTCAAAATGAGCTTTGAGTGGAGACTTGGTGATGAAGCATGTGAAAGTTATGGCTGGTCAAAGTTCAGTTGACTTTTACTGAGGAAACCCTAATTTAGAAACTCCTGATTCTTGATGATCTGAAATCTCCTTGATGAATCATGATCAACCCTTGATCAAATGATGAATTTTACCTCATATACTTGATGTTGGCAAAAAATCATGAAGTTTGACTTTGGTTTGACCACAGTTGACCTCAGTTTGACTTTTTAATTGCTTTGACTGATTTTGACTTATCTGATCATCTGACTGAGCAAACCTTTGAGAAAAGTCTTGAAATTTGTCATGGGGGTTCTTACATACACATAAGATGTTATGAAGCTCACTTGAAGTCTTGGAAGTTCATTTAGCCTGATTAAAGTCAAAATCCTAGTTTTGGATGCACTGCTTAGGAGAGGCATTGTCTGAGGAAATTGTCAACTCTTCTGACCAATTGTGAACTTTGTGAACCTTGTGAACCATCATAAAATGTCTTGTGAATCTCATGGGAGGTATTGTGAACCTTGTGAACCTTGTGAACCTCATAAAGTATCTTGTAGACTTCATGAACCTCATGAAAGGCCTTGTAAGCATTGTGAATCTTGTGAACCTTGTGAACCTTCATGAAGTGACTTGTAGACTTCATGAACCTCATGAAAGGTCTTGAAAGCATTGTGAATCTTGTGAACCTTGTGAACCTTCATGAAGTGACTTGTAGACTTCATGAACCTCATGAAAGGTCTTGAAAACATTGTGAATCTTGTGAACCTTGTGAACCATCATAAAGTAGCTTGTAGACTTCATGAACCTTATGAAAGGTCTTGAAAACATTGTGAATCTTGTGAACCTTCTTAGCACACAAAGTCTTGTATTGTGAGGGCAAATTTTGGGGTGCAACAGCTGCCCCTGTTCAATTTTCTGAAACCTGAGGGGTTAGATTGGTATATTTGCCAGTCGTGACCTGGAAGGTTTGTAACACCCTAAATTTGCCCTCTTCATTTTAAGCATCATCTCATATCATATTCATCATACTCATATCATTTCCTCAGCATCATATCATGGAAATATGAAGCATAACATTCTCATGACCTAGCATTAGGCATATGATCATCTGTGGGTGGATTTGAGGTATTACAAGCTATAACAAGAGGCCCAGTGGACTTGTCCAAGTCCCATGAGGAACATACATGGCATTCACAAGTTCAAGATCAGTCACAAAAAAAAAAAAAAAAAAAAAAAACTCAAGAGCGGGGGAGTTTCAGAGAATCCAAGCTAGGGCAAGCTCCTGCACAATGATCCCAAATTAGGATTTCGCTTTCAAGTATGGAAAATTTGTGACTTTGGCCATTTCATCTGGGCAAAGTCCCCTATATGACAAGAGGATCCTAGGGATGAAATTGGGTGAGAAAGTTCCTTAGGGAAGTCAGTCATTTCATCAAAAGTGCAAGAATACAATTTTTCTCCTGTGTGGGGGAAATCCTGATTAGGGTTGTGGGCCAGATCCTCCTATCCTCTAAATTTTGACCATTTCTTGTGGGCAAAGGATCTCATTTGGTTTGCATGGTTTATATATGAAGTTTAAGGGAAAAATTCGTTGAAAAAGTCAAGATTTGGTCTAGTTATTTGAAGGTGAAGCAAGAAAGTCAACTTTGCAGTCAAAAAAGTCAACATGAAGATTTCAGGGTTTTTAATCAGGACTATCAATTTGTGAGGTCATATCATGTCAAAGAATAATTCAGTTGAGCTTAAATGTCAAAAATCGGGAGTATGCAAAAAGTCACTAAATTTGGAAATCTAGAAGTTTCCATTTTTTTGGAAATTATTTGTCCCGAAGCTTCAAGCTATTATTTCATGTGCGAAAAGGCTCCGAATGATTTTCTGGTGAACACGAAAGTTGTAGAACACGATTTTCCCTTTCCGAAAAGTCGTAGAACACTTTCATGGCATTTTTAGAATTTAAGTTATGATTTTTTGAAGTTTGGAGCATTTTGGGGTTTTCTTGTGGTGGACACATGTCAATTGGTGATTGGGCTCTAATAATAGAATTTATCTTGCATTTCATGATATTATTTTATAACATGTTTTAATGGGCCCATGTTGATTTGCATGACCAAATATTAGCAAGAGTAAAGCAAGGATATACATGTGGGGATAGTGTACGAAAATAATGTGGAAAAATCAGCACTTGGGTCCAGCCCCCTCTGCCTGCCACGTGTCTTCTCCCCATTGGTCCTGAGGTCATGCCATGCATCATATTTCTCACAATTCTCACCCACACCCTCACGCTTTTACTCTCTCCACTCTCTTCACACTGTTTTTCTCTTTTTCTCTCTCTCATGCACGCCACATACTCCTCCTCTCACTCTCAGATTTTTCCACTTCACACTTTCCACTCACTTCACATTTGTTTCCTTTTCTTTCTCTCTCCTTACTCACTCTCTCTCTCTGACACTACCTCAGCTCACGCCATATTTTTTATTCTTCATGTGATTGTTGCTATATAAAGCATTTCTCAACAAAAGATAAGAGGATTTTTTTTTCCGGCACACTCTTCACTCGGCATACATCACTCACCTTTAAGAAAAATTCAGTTTCACATATCAACACATTCTTCAATATTTCTCTCTTCTCTCTCCTTTGAAAGTTTAACCGAATAACCGAAAAAAGAAGCATCTAGATCAAATTCTCATCTCATTCTTCATCCTCAAGATCTGCATTTTCGGATTGAATCTCACAGTACCTCCATAGCAAGGATCTTGGAGCTTTGAGCAAGCTGAAGATTCAGCAGCACCTTTGAGTGTGCATCATCTTCATCCATCAGCCTTTATTTGGCTTCCAACAAGCTGCAAGTACACAAGATACTTCACCTCTGGTTTTCTTTAAGATCTTGAAGAAAAGCTTCACAACAGGTTTTACATTCGATCTTCGTAGCTTCGGTTTTGTTTATCTCTTGCTTGTTTCATGATTGATGATGTTAAGCATGGTTCATATGAGATGATAAGAAGTTTGTGAATTATTGATTGTAGATTTAAAGTTTTGGTGTTCAAGTTGTCTTGGTCGATCCGAATTGTGCAGTGCGTTTTATTGAGTGTTGTTAGTAGATTTATGATCCTCATGGACTAAGCTTCGCGTTGGTATGCGTTTAGTGAATTTCTGTGTTCCTTCGCGGCGGCGATCGAAACCGCGCGTGGTGGTGTTACTTCATCGCCATATTTCTCCATGTTTAAGCCGTGGTTTCAATTATTTTTTGTGCCGGTCGTGTAGATCTCATTTCGTAGATGAATTTCGATGTTTACATTTTCGATTTTCATTGAGTTTTGAGAAAGTTATGCTGAGTTGAAATTGAATGAAATTCATAGTGTTGCTGCGTTTTCATGGTATTGCTGCTGTTCCTGCGTGTTCTTCATGCATGGGGGAGGAGGAGACGATGACGTGTCTCCTCCTGGTTGGTCCGCGGGCTGCTGTGGTTTTCCTTTTATTATTTTAATGTTTCCTTCACTTAAATGAGGTGCACCGATTGACATTAAGTTACATGCACTTTGTTCATTCTTTATTTTAATAAAAAATGTAATAATAATATTAATAAGTCTGATTATTGGGGAGAGAGGAACCTTGTTGTTGCTGTATTGTTTATTCTTTGAGTATTGTTTAGTTCTTTTAATATTGTTTAGAAATATAATAGGATTAGAATAATTGTTTTAGAAATTTGTTTAGAAAATATAATATAGTTTTGGGATTAGTATATTTGTTTAGAAAACTGTTAGAAAATATAAAAATATAGTATTAAATAATCATGTTTAGAAAAGGATTGTTAGGAAATAATATAATTGTTTAGAAAATATAATGGAGTTTAGTTGATATTTGTTTAGATAATTGTTTAGGATAGTAATGGTTTAGAAAATAGAAATAGATTAATTAGGATAATAATGTTTAGTAATTAATATAATTTTGTTTAGAAATATAAAAAAGGCTAGAGTAGTATAATTTTTGTTTAGAAATATAAAGAATTAATTTGGATAATTTTGTTTAGTAATTAATAGAATTTAAATTAGTATAATTGTTTAGAATGTTTTGTTTAGAAAAAAAAATGTTAATTAGATAATTGTTTAGAAAATAAAAGGAATTTAATTAGTGGAGATTAATTAGAATAAATTTGTTTAGGAAATAGAAAGAGTTTAGTTAGAAAAATGTTTAGAATAATGAGGTTTAGAAAAGATGAAAAGATAGAGATTAGTTTAATAATTGTTAGGAATTTAATATTAGGTTTAATTAGCATAATGATAATGGTTTAAGGAATAAGAGAAGTTTAAGGAATTGTTTTGTGTGTTTAGACCTGGGCTCATACTAGAATGATTTTCGCACCCCCTACCCTGCCTGGCCCATTCGAATTCACTTTCAGTCCATAATACATACACCTCCCTCTCATTTCTTTTAATTCTCTTTTCTTCACTTAATTTCTTTTTTTATTCAGTTTACTTTTAATCCATTAAAAATAGAATAAATCATCCGAAAATTCCCAAATAAATCATAGATGTTCCTTTGTGTCTCTAAAATTTTGTAGCATTTTTGTTTTATTTTTTTCATTGATTGGCGTGCCAGAATTAAATCACCAATGTATATAGCTTCATTTGCTCCATTTCTTGACCAGCCTGTCTTGTTGATTTTCTGTAGACTTCAATATTTGGAGTTTTGATCCCATTCTTTTTGAATTGTGTTCCTAAGATCTTTTAGTTTTCATGTGATTTTTCTCAGAATTTTTAGAAATTTATTTCTTAAGTTTTGGCCAGGTATCTTGTGATGTAAGTTTTCTGTCCTAGCTTGTGTTTGTCCATCCATTTGACCTAGTTCCTTTCTGAATTTTTGCAAGTCCTTTTGGCAAGTTGATATAATGTGTTTTAATATCATTTGGTTTCAGTCGTAGAATTTTTAGATGGCTGGTTGATTATTTGTGGATTTTTGTTCTCACCTTATCCCATTTTGCTTCTTTTGGTTTGTTAGATCTCTTATAAGCTTAGAAGGGCACTTGTGCCAACTTTTTCTTCTTGTTTGGGGTTCCTTTGGGGTATGGATACCTTCCTGGTCCTAGGATAGATCTTGGTTCTTCTAAATTTTTGAGTTTGCTTTATATTCAAGTCATTTGTTTCTCTAAGTGCTTAAATTCCATCTTTTGGTTCCATGGCTTCTATTTTAATATTGTTTGGCATTGTGTGACTTCTCTCTTCATCTTGCTGGCCTCTTATGCCATTCTTTATGTCATTTTGATTCTGGTTTTGAACTTTGTGTTTGTATTTTGTGTGTTTTGTATTACATCTTTCATAAGTGCGCATTTGTTTCCATATGTATCCATGTTGCCTCATTTTAAGTCATAAGTTTTTCATCTTTATTTCTTTGAGTTGAATTAGCATTAAGCATTTGTTTACTTCATTTCACTTCTGATTGTTGGATGATGGTATGTTAATTTGTTCATTTTTTGTTCACTTGTGCATGCTAACCTTGCATGGGCTATGGTAAGTGTGAGGTGTGGGAATTGAGTTCCACATCTCTAATTCTTATCTCTTCCTTTTATGTTTATGTGAACTAACTCTATTTTGTTGGGCCTAGGCCTTTCTCATCCCTTCTTCTATCTTCTTCTTCCTTCTTCATTAGGATAGAAACCTCACTAACCTTTAGGATATTCATGCATGTGAATACTTAGGATTATTTTAGTCCCCCTTTAGAATTTTTCCTTTGAGATCCTTTGGTGCTCTCTCTTCTCATCTTCAAACTTAATTCTAATTCATTTAATAAAGGTTGAGTACTTTCATGTGACATGAGACTTTGCTATGAGATGCTCACATGCGTTCCATTTCGGGGCGAGGTGTGAGTCATCACTCGTGGTGGATAGGTCTTAACATGAGTACCTCACAAGGAAAGACTAAAAAACACTTCTTAACCAAAAAACCACAAAAACACTTAATAATGGTAATAGGCCAGTGTGCTTGAGCCTTCACTTGTGGGACTAGATTTGGGGATTTCCTCCATAGATAGGTGTGCCTCTTGCGCATTCCATTTCGGGATGATGTGAGATGTACGCATCCCATTGAGTAAGACTTAGGTACACTTACCTATGCAAACTCTCACTCATAAAAGTTTCTAAAAAACACCAAACAAACAATAAGCGTCTTTCCTTCGGGAACTCTTTTTCTCACCTCATTCGCTCCGTACGCGAACTTGCCCCTACTTGTCACTTTGCAAGACGGTTACGCACTCGTCGTCCGAGTCTGCAACACCTGAGCAATGGCATAGGCAGTTCAAGCCTTAATTCAAGCAATTTCTTTTCTACCCCTAGTTAGGGGAACTACGGCGTCTCTGATCCTCATTATCCTGATGAGGTACGTAGGCAGCGGGGTAGGGCCCGTTCGAGCGCATTCTTTATTTTCCCTACATTTTCCCCCTTCTGTTCTTTCTCTTTTCCAATTCCCTTTCTCATTTCTCATTCCAGTTCCAGTAGCAGTTTTATTCAGCAGTATCTTATTTCTCACCCTTTGAAACAAAACAAGCAAGCGTGGATCCCGTCGGGTACGGCGGACGATCTGGGTGCTAATACCTTCCCAGGTCGTAACTGACTCCCGAGCTCAGTCTCTTTGGTTCGCAGAACCTGTGTCCTTCCTCCTTCTTCCTCAGATTTGTGCAACATTACCTTTCCCATTCTTTCGGGATAAAAATGTCTGGCTGGCGACTCTAACCTTTCCGCGCCACTTTCGCGTTTGTACTAGGATGAAAATCCCGGGAGCGACAGCTGGCGACTCTGCTGGGGAGTGCACACCAGATAATCTCTGGTTCCCCTGTGAGTCTCTCCTAGCGCTTGTTTGTTTCTGTTTCATTGGGTGATGCTTGTCTGATGTGGCTTGTTGTATTGTATTGTTGTTGTTTACAGCTTTATTTACAGTTTTCAGTATTTATTTTCCGCATCATATATATCATACTGGATTGTCTGGACTGGTTTTCTGTTTGGTGGGATGGGTGATACTGTTCCTGAGAGATAAGCCAAGTACCCGGCTTGAGTGCACCCTAGGATTAGAGTGGACATATTGTACTCGCATGTGGCATGATGAGTGGCGATGTGTTTCACGCCCAGATTGCGACTGCCTTGGAAATATCTTGTGTGGGGATTTCCTCCACTTCGGGATAGGACCTTGATAGTTATGTGCATCTGGGGACCGATCATTGAGAACCTTTGTGGAAACAACCCTCTCCAGTGGTGACAGTGGCAGACCACATTTTGTGGCAAACCCATTCGCACCCGAGGGTCCACTGGGAACTCGCATAGGATGGCCTGGTTCTCTTATAGGAACTCAGTCAAAGCATCTGGTCGTATGACATTAGTATTGTATCCTACGGGCTGAATGTACTATTGTTTCTCGATTTCATCGCTTGAAGCTGGGGACCTATAAGGGATGCTTGTTTTTCCCGGACTCAGCTGAGGCCTCCCTGCGTAGTACATAATGCCTAACCGATTCCCTGATTTGGCCATGAGCCATTTCTCGGAAACGGCGAAAGTATTATTGCTATTCGGCTTTGAGAGTCCGTGATGTTTGACCCGGAGCACACCCGTGAGATTGGGGATGGGTTTACAGGTTTGCAGGAACCCTTGACCTCATCATACCCTTGTTATCAGTGCAGTTCATGTTATGATACAGTTACTTTGGTTCCGGAGTTCTGGTTTTCTGGTTCTGGTATTCTTGATACTGTGGTCCAGAGATTCTCTTCAGAGGGTTGTGATTATCAGAGAGTGTGACTCAGTGAACTTTTGGTTTGTCAGTTATTCAGAGGGACCTTGTCAGTGGCCAGACTCCAGACAGTCTCAGATGACCATATGTCCTTGCATTTGCATCTGCATTGCATCATTGCATCATTAATCATTGTTTTTTGTTTTCATTCACAGGTTCATATCTCTGCTTCCGGTTCCGGTATTCTCTTCAAAGATGGAAGATCCTCGCAAGCAGAATATTCATTTCAAGTTCTTTGATATCAAGGTTGGCTTGTTGAAAAAGATGGTAAAGCTGATTACACCTAACCAGGTAGAGAGATTCAGAAAAGCTTACGGGAGTATTCTTGATGTGGTGATAGAGTTAGATTCTTCAGAGAGGAGTGCCATTCATACATTGCTTCAGTATTATGATCCTCAGCTCCGTTGCTTCACCTTTCCTGATTTCCAGTTGGGTCCTATGCTGGAGGAGTATGCTTTGATCCTGGGTGTGCCGGTTCGAGATCAGGTTCCTTTCAATTCTGAGATGAGTAGGCCTGCACCTGAGGCTATTGCGGAGGCTCTTTATTTGAGCCCTTCTACTGTGAAGTCTTTGACGATTATTAAAGGAGGTGTGTCTGGGTTTTCTTTGGAGGTTCTGGTAAAAAAGGCGGAAGAATTGGCTGTTGAAGAGGAATGGGATGCTGTCTGTGCTATCTTGGATCTTTCCATCTATGGCATCATCTTGTTTGCTGATATGGAGAAGTTCATAGATATAAACGCCATACATCTCTTTTTGCTGAAGAATCTTGTGCCTACCTTACTCGGGGATTTGTATTACTCGGTTCATTACAAGACTGAGAAGAAGAGGGGAGGTTTGGTCCGATGCTGTGCTCCGTTATTTCACATGTGGTTCATGAGGCATTTGCCTAGTACGGGAGTGTTTAGTGACCATAGTTTGATATGGGCTCAGAAGTTGGAAAAATTGTTGGCCAAGGATGTTAGATGGTTCACTCAAAGGCTGCAAGGTGCACGTTTCATCACCAGCTGCGGGAGTTATCATAGTGTGCCTCTGTTGGGAATAATTGGAGGGATTAATTACAATCCAATCTTGTTAAGAAGACAATTAGGATACGCTTTGAGAGATGTGCCTGAAGATTTGAAGCTGACCCCTATTTTCTACTTCTCAGTGAAAGATAATATGCCCTTAGTGAGGAAGGTTGCGGGAGCTTGGAAGAGCATCAAAGGAGAAGGAATAGCTAGTTTCGGGAAGTGCAACAATCAGACATTCCCAGAGTACGAAGCTTGGTTGAAAGACAGAGCCAGAAGAGTTTTGTTACCATTTTCAGCACCAGTTCCCCCAGTTGCTGAGTCCATTGATACTGTGCCTCTAGAAGAATTCAAGAAGTTGGAAGCCCAGCTACATGCGGTTAGAGTTGAAAATACTGAGATGGTAAGCTTGTATCACCAAGCTAACAGGGCCAAGAAGGAAGCTGAGGAGAAGTTGCTGAAGATACAGACGGCTTTGGAGGCTAAGGAGAAGGACTTTGCAGGAAAAGAAGCACATTTCCGCAGGTTGGGGATGATGGAAGCCCAAAGAGAAGTTGAGCGCAAGAAGAAGTCAAAGACTCTCAGAGATGCTCGTCAGTCTATTGTTTGGTTGAAGGGACAAAGAGAGCAAGAGCTGAAGCAATATAAAGAAAAAGAGGAGTTCTTTGAATTTCAGATGGCTTACAAAAAAGAAGAGGTGGAGCAGGCCCACAAGATTCGCAGAGAGAAAACCCGACAGCTCGCAGACAGTCAACAAGCCCTCGAAGCAGCACTCAAAGAGATTGAAGACCTCAAGTTGATGGCAGGAGTCAAGAAGGTCAGGTCTGATGATGGAGTTTCAGGATCCTCAGGCGGTGGTTGTGCTTCTTAGTTTGTTTTCTTTGTATTTGGATTACCTACAGGCATGTTGTAGGAGTCCTAGCTGTTTGTTTATCCTCTGTAAGAACTCGTACCCTGTGGGGAATTCTGTTTTATTGTGCCTGATGGGCTGATCTATGTTATGATGTTTCTCACCATTTCTTGGTTTGCTTGCTATTATGGTTTGAATGTGGTTTCCCGCAAAGGTTTCTGAAAGTTGAGGATCAGTGCCCATCTGGTTTTCTTTGCTAAATACCAGAACCGGGGCATAAATGACCTGTGATTGGAAACATAAACAACTGCATTGCATTCATATAACTTGTTTGTTGTTTTGCAGGTGTTGCATCAGTTACTAATGTGTTTTGTGATAACAGGCACTATAGCTCCTCGTAAAGTCCGACAACAACCAGCAGTGCACAGATACCCAACCAATACTAACAGAGAGCGAGCCATGGATCAAATGCAGGCAGATTTGGCAGATCTAAGGCAGAGAATGGACAACTTCATGACGTTAATGGACGGCATGGGGCAGAATCAAGAGCGTCTGCGAGAGATGGTTGAGAATCAGAACCGGAACGCTGCTGTTGCTGCAAATGCTGATAATCACACCGGTGCGGGCGCACGTCAGGGTGGAACTCCAGTTACACAACCAGGAGTGAATATAAACAACGAAGGGTTGCATCACCTTCAGATGGACAACCATGAGGATCAGTTCACTCTACTTGATGAAGCCGAGGGTCAAGGGGTAGAAATGAACAAGAGGTTTGAAGAGATGGCCGAGCAAATCATGGCTATCCAGTCCCAGAGCTCTTTGGGATTCGATATAATAGACTTGGGCTTGGTTCCTGGAGTCAGGATTCCGTATAAGTTCAAAGTTCCAACCTTCGAGAAGTATAACGGCACTGCTTGTCCAAAGACCCATCTGCAATCATATGTTGGGAGAATCGTCGCGCATACAGACGATGAAAAACTGTGGATGTATTACTTTCAGGACAGCTTGGTGGGAGCTTCCCTTGAGTGGTACATGAAGCTCAGCAGGGTCAATGTCAAGAGCTGGAAGGATCTCGCTGAAGCCTTTGTAAGGCAGTACCAATATAACATGGACATGGCTCCGAATCGCACGCAGTTGCAACATATGGCTCAGACAGCAAGAGAAGGCTTCAAAGAATACGCCCAGAGGTGGCGTCAGCTAGCTGCCAGGGTGCAACCACCCTTGTTAGAGAATGAAATGGCCGATATGTTTATGGGTACCCTCCAGGGGGTATTTCTTGAGAGATTGGCGTCAAGTTCTGCTACAAAGTTCAACGATATTGTCATTGCAGGGGAAAGGGTCGAAACGCTGTTGAAAATGGGGAAGATACAAGACCCTGGTGCTAGTAGCTCAAGCGGAGCGAGGAAAGCTTTTAGCGGACCTCCGAGAAGGCGAGAAGGCGAGACCAATGCTGTATTTGGCCGAAGCCAGGGTCATGGTTACAGAAGGCCTTATGAGCATATGGCTGCTGTCACCATTCCCGCAGTTCCCGTACAACAGATGCTACCTCCACCACAACAACACCAGCAACAACAACAACCTCAAACCAACTACCAGCAAAGACCATATCAGCCGAGGCAGGCTCGCCCGGCTAACAGGGTGATTGAAGCTATTCCGATGACATATGCTGCCTTGTTGCCGAGACTACTAGATTTGAACCTTATTCAATTGAGGACTTTAGCACCACCACCTCCTGGAGAGCTTCCAGCTGGTTATGATGTCAACGCGCGATGCGCTTTTCATTCAGGAGCACCCGGGCACTCAACCGAGAAGTGCAGGGCGCTGCATCACAAAGTTCAAGATCTTGTAGATTCAAAGGCAATCAACTTTGCGCCACCACCTAATGTCAACTCGAACCCTATGCCTAATCATGGCGGGGCAAGAGTCAATGCTGTTGAGGGTGATGACAAGTGGAGTTTGGTGCTGAGTATTGAGGAAGTCAAGACGCCATTGAGAGTGGTGAAAGAGAGACTGTTGAAGGGTCAGGTATTTCCTGGTTGTTGTCTCGATTGCGAAGACTGTATAAGTGCTGCGAACGGCTGTGAGAAATTGAAGACGGGTTTGCAAGGGTTGATTGATGAGGGGTCCTTGCAGTTCAGTAAGGTTAGTAATGAAGAGGCTGATGATGTGTCAACCATTACTATCTTTTACGATGAAGCTGACATGCCCGTCAGACAAGAGCCAGTCACCATTTACGCTCCTCAGATTAGTCCCGTGACTATAACTGTACTTGGGCCAGTGCCGTACACCGATGATAGGGCCATTCCGTGGCATTATGGTTCCGATGTCTATGTGGCGGGACAGAAGATGGAGAGTAGACCTGTTGCTGACCTGACTATTGAGAATGTAGGAGGTGTTGGGGGTTTTACTCGAAGTGGTCGTTTGTTTGCTCCCCCTGCACTGAGAAAGGATCCTGAGGCCGAGGCTTCGTCCAAAGACAAAGGAAAGCAGATTGTGAATGACGAGTCAACTACTCCTGTGGCTGGGCAGGGGACGTTTGAAAAGGAGGTAGAGGAGTTCATGAGGATCATCAAAAGGAGTGACTACAAGGTGGTTGATCAACTGAATCAGACGCCTTCAAAGATTTCTATCTTGTCACTGTTGATGTGCTCTCCCGCGCACCGAGAAGCCTTGCTGAAAGTACTTCAAATGGCTTACGTTCCTCAAGAGATCACTATCAATCAACTCGAAGCTGTTGTTGGGAGTGTCAATGCTAGCCATGGCTTGGGCTTCACTGACAGAGACCTCACTTCGGAGGGAAGGAATCACAATAAAGCACTGCACATCACAATGGAATGCAAGGGCGCTGTGATGTCTCATGTCCTTGTAGATATAGGCTCTTCTTTGAATGTGCTTCCGAAAAAGGCGTTGATGAAGCTTGACATTGATGGGATTGTTCTGACGCCGAGTGATCTGGTGGTTAAAGCTTTCGATGGGTCAAGGAGATCAGTTTTCGGAGAGGTTGAGTTGCCTGTCAAGATAGGCTCTCAAGTCTTCAAGAGTGTCTTCTATGTCATGGACATCCAGCCTGCGTATAGTTGCTTGTTGGGCAGACCATGGATACATGCAGCTGGAGCCGTCACTTCAACCTTGCATCAGAAGCTTAAATATGTGGTGGACGGCCAGGTCATCACAGTTTGTGGGGAAGAAGATATATTCGTCAGCCACCTGTCAACATTTAAATATGTAGAAATGGACGGAGAAATTCATGAGACTTTGTGCCAAGCTTTTGAAGCAGATGTCAGTATCCTGACTCCGGTGAAGAAAAACAACGAGGGCACGTCCATTCACTCCTACCAGGAAGCAAAAGAGGTCGTCCAATCAGGCAATGCTCAGGGTTGGGGCAAACTGTTGGAGATGGAAAAGAAGGATGACAAATTTGGCCTAGGGTATCAGCCTGGGGGATCTACTCAGAGTGGTAAAGCTATCACATTCACAAGTGCTGGGTTGCTCGACCGGGATCAAATCTGTACGGCAAGCCAAGACGGGGATAGTGATAGAGACTGGGACAACAATTGGATCCGCCCGTGTGCACCCGGCGAGGAGCTAGGAAATTGGTCTGCTGAAGACATCGTTCAAGTCACCTAGCTCTCAAAGTAATTGCTTTGTTTCCTTTTATTAGCATACTGCATTGTCAAATCCAGCATTCTGCCCAAGATGCTTGGATCCATTGTATTGGGCCGCCATGTTTTGTATCGCATTGTTATTTTGCTATGAAATAAAAGGACATTTTCAGACAAACTGTGTTCCCTGTCTTTGTTTTTAAACTTTTTCACAAAAATATATAAAAATGGCAATGTGTTTTCATTTTTGTTTTGTGTTAGCTTCTCTTTTCAAAATAAGTAGATTCTGAATAAGCACATCATTTGTGCAGTGCTGATCATTCGGATTCCACGGATAACGTTCCTGCTATGACTATGCATGACTTTGATAATCCAGTCTACCAAGCTGATGAAGGGGTTGAGGAAGACTGTGACCTCCCTGAAGAGTTGGTAAGATTGTTGAAATAAGAGGAACGAGTTATTCAACCTCATCAAGAGGAGATTGAGACCATCAATATTGGCAGTGAAGATGCAAAAAAAGAAATCAAGATAGGGGCCAATCTGCAGGACAACGTCAAACAAGAGCTGATCAGTATGCTGAGAGAGTATGTGGATATCTTTGCTTGGTCATATCAAGATATGCCAGGGTTGGATACCGACATCGTGATGCATAAGCTACCCCTGAGAGAAGACTGTCCTCCTGTAAAGCAAAAATTAAGAAGAACTCGCCCGGATATGGCGATGAAGATCAAAGAGGAGGTTCAAAAGCAGTGGGATGTCGGGTTCCTTGCCGTAACTAGTTACCCACCTTGGGTAGCTAACATCGTACCAGTACCTAAGAAGGACGGCAAGGTCCGGATGTGCGTTGACTATCGAGATTTGAACAGAGCAAGCCCAAAGGATGATTTTCCGTTGCCACACATTGACGTGTTGGTCGACAATACTGCTCAATTCTCAGTGTTCTCCTTCATGGATGGATTCTCCGGTTATAATCAGATAAAAATGGCGCCGGAAGACATGGAGAAGACAACGTTCATTACCCCATGGGGAACATTCTGCTATAAGGTCATGCCCTTCGGTTTGAAGAATGCTGGGGCAACATATCAACAGGCGATGGTCACATTGTTCCATGACATGATCCACAAGGAGATCGAATGTTATGTGGATGATATGATTGCAAAGTCCAAAGACGAAGAGGAGCATTTGGTTAACCTGAAGAAGTTATTTGATAGGTTGATCAAATACAAGCTGAGGTTGAATCCGAACAAGTGCACTTTCGGAGTGCGTTCCGGAAAATTGCTGGGTTTCATTGTAAGTCAAAGAGGAATTGAGGTAGATCCTGCTAAAGTGAAAGCTATTCAAGATATGCCTGCACCAAAGACAGAAAAGGAAGTGTGCGGGTTCTTAGGTAGATTGAACTACATTTCTCGGTTCATATCTCACCTAACTGCCACGTGCGAACCGATATTCAAACTGCTAAGAAAAGAGCAAATGGTCAGGTGGAACGATGATTGCCAAAGAGCCTTCGACAAAATAAAGGAATATTTGCAGGAGCCTCCAATTCT
Organism: Lathyrus aphaca; assembly: GCA_963966055.1. Taxonomy (NCBI): domain Eukaryota; kingdom Viridiplantae; phylum Streptophyta; class Magnoliopsida; order Fabales; family Fabaceae; genus Lathyrus; species Lathyrus aphaca. Next base: position 538,141,940 of record OZ014522.1, on the reverse strand, counting down.
GATGCCTCCAGTGGAGGGGAGACCATTAATCATGTACTTGACCGTGCTAGAAGGGTCGATGGGGTGTGTGCTTGGCCAACATGACGAGTCTGGTCGAAAAGAGTACGCCATTTATTACCTTAGCAAAAAGTTTACCGACTGTGAATCCCGATACTCACTGCTCGAGAAAACTTGCTGCGCTTTGGTATGGGCTGCTCGCCGACTGAGGCAGTATATGTTGACCCATACTACACTTCTCATTTCCAAGATGGACCCTGTCAAGTACATCTTTGAGAAACCAGCATTGACCGGAAGGGTTGCTAGATGGCAGGTGATTTTAACTGAATACGACATCCAGTACACTTCTCAGAAAGCCATCAAAGGAAGTGTATTGTCGGAATACCTTGCTCAGCAACCTCTTGAGGATGACTATCAGCCGATGAGATTTGATTTCCCTGATGAGGACATCATGTACCTCAAAACAAATGATTATGAGGAACCACTTCCGGAGGAGGGGCCTGACCCTGAATCCAAATGGAAGTTGATGTTTGATGGGGCTGTCAATATCAATGGTCGTGGAGTTGGTGCCGTACTTATTACTCCTGAAGGTGTTCATTTACCCTTCGCTGCCAGAATTACTTTTGGCTGCACCAACAATGAAGCGGAATACGAGGCGTGTATAATGGGAATAGAGGAGGCAATTGATCTTCGGATTAAGAACCTCGATATATTCGGAGATTCAGCCCTCGTCATTAACCAAATTACCGGCAAGTGGTATACGCATCAAGAGCATCTAGTTCCGTACAGGGATTATGCTAGAAAATTGTTGACATTCTTCACGACAGTTGAGCTCAAATACATACCACGTGACGAAAATCAATTTGCCGATGCTTTGGCCACTCTCTCTTCGTCGATTAAAGTCATGTGTTGGAATTTTGTGCCCAGAATTGACATCTCCAGGCTTGACTCTCCAGCTTATTCTTTCTCTGTAGACGCCGTGTCTGACGAGAAACCTTGGTATTTTGATATCAAGTTATTCCTGGAGAAGCAAGAATACCCAACAGGGGCATCTTCCAAAGACAAAAAGACCTTGAGGCGACTCGCTGCTAGTTTCTTCTTGAACACAGACGGGGTTTTGTATAAGAGGAACTTCGACATGGTCTTGCTCAGATGCGTGGATAGACACGAAGCAAGCCTGTTGATGCAGGAAGTCCATGAAGGATCTTTTGGTACCCATGCAGGAGGGCATGCTATGGCAAAGAAATTGCTGAGATCAGGGTATTACTGGATGACAATGGATGCAGACTGTTGTTCATTCGCTCGTAAATGCCACAAGTGCCAAATATATGCAGATAAAGTGCATGTTCCTCCGAACCCGCTCAACGTCATGTCATCTCCTTGGCCTTTCTCTATGTGGGGCATTGACATGATCGGGAAGATTGAGCCAACTGCTTCGAACGGTCATCGCTTCATCCTGGTCGCGATTGATTACTTTACCAAGTGGGTAGAAGCAGCGTCTTATGCCAATGTCACTCGTCAAGTGGTGGCAAGATTCCTGAAAAGAGATATCATATGCCGATATGGAGTGCCCGAAAGGATCATTACTGATAATGGTTCTAATCTCAACAATAAGATGATGGCAGACTTATGTCGGGACTTCAAAATACAGCATCACAATTCTTCTCCTTACCGACCAAATATGAATGGTGCGGTAGAGGCAGCTAACAAGAATATCAAGAAGATTGTGCAGAAAATGGTTGTCACCTACAAGGATTGGCATGAGATGTTACCGTTTGCCTTGTATGGGTACCGAACGTCAGTCAGGACGTCAACAGGGGCAACTCCCTTTTCTCTGGTGTATGGTATGGAGGCAGTCCTGCCTGTTGAAGTAGAGATTCCTTCATTGCGCGTGATGATGGATGTCAAACTAGATGAGGCTGAATGGGTACGTGCTCGTTACAATCAGCTATGTCTAATTGAGGAAAAGAGATTAACGGCTATCTGTCATGGTCAGCTTTATCAGAGGAGAATGAAGCGGGCATTCGATCAACGAGTACGTACTCGAGAGTATCGAGTGGGAGAGCTTGTATTGAAGAGGATTGTTCCTCCAGGTTCAGATAACAGGGGCAAATGGACCCCGAACTACGAAGGGCCATTCATAGTGAAGAAAGTCTTCTCAGGAGGAGCGCTGATGCTCACCACTATGGATGGAGAGGACTTCCCATCCCCTGTCAACTCGGACGCTGTTAAAAAATACTTCGCATAAAGAGACCCGCTGGACACAAAAACAGAATGTAAGTCCAGGCAAGAAAAGGGCATCCCGGTGAGCTAAAAACAGAATAAAAAGCTCGGGCAAAAATTAGGTAAATAAATATAAAAAAGATGTACACCCGCTGAGTTGAAAAGCCACATTGGACAGCTCAGGCAAAAAAGGGTATCCCGGTGGATTGAAAACCCGCGAGGGCGATCCACGCAAAATAAGGGAGTAAGCGAACAACTGTGATCCAAGTTATCTGAACCACGTCATCGTTTCGTACAGTTTGACAATATCAGAAGGATATGAAATAGTTCCCTTGTCCTCTCAGAAAGCCGAAACAGAATGGAGAGTCTTGAAGACATGCAGGTCATAGCAGAAATGGAACTCCTTGGAATGCCATGTACATTGCCATTAGGATAGTTTATTTTCTCAATTTTTATAGTGGCTACCTCTTTCCAGGTGGTTGCTTCCTGATGTAAATCTTTGCCTATTCAGAGGCCATTCAATAAAATAATATTCAGTTAAAAAGTTGTGTGTGTTTATTTTTGTTTGCAAAATGTCCTGAATTTTTGGCAAAAATAGCATTGCATCTAAACATGGTGATAATCTGGAAAAGAAAACTGACATGCAGGGAAACTGTAACCCTCTTTGAGTGTCGGGGGACGATGGATGAACAGATCATTCCATGCAAATCCCCGGGACACACGTGTGTTTTCTGTTGTTGCAGGTTGCAGGATGGCGTCACATCAAGCAATTTACTCTCCCCCAGTAGAGTATCTTCCCAAGCAGAGTCGCCACCGACTTTTATTTTATCCAAAGGAAAGGCATAAAAGAACAGGAAAGACCTTTAAAAGATTTTTGGGTCCGGGGGGTAGGTTATGTAAAGGGAAGGTGTTAGCACCCTTTACATCCATGGTTATCCATGGGCTCTTAGTTACTTAGCTCACTTTGAATTGTTTTTGAAAATGTGAAGTGTGTGAATAGAAATTTTCATAAGAGTTTGATAATGATCCATGTACGGATGCGTAAAAAACTTGTGTTTGAAAATTGTTTGAAATTGTGAAATGTTTGAGAAATTTTTAAGTAGTGAGCAAGTAACTATGAGGAACCTACCCTAAAGTTTAAGTCTTTCTGTTCTTGAATCCTTTAAATGGTAAGACTATCCTTATTATTAAGGAATAGGTAGTCATTACCTTGGATGCGAGGGACAAGTGAGGGACATCTGTTTAATGAAGGCAACTGTAGGGTGTATTAAGCATTTTGGAAGGACTGTCATCACTATTCGAAAGGGACTAGATCATATTGAAAGGCAACCTTTTAAGGGACTTGATCTTTGATTATGAAGGGACTAGATGACTTTTCTTTTAAGGGACTTTGCTTTATACACCCCACTTGACCTTTTAATTAGGCAACATTGAGAGGCAACCCTAGAAAGTGAGATGGCGATCAAAGATCGACTTACGTGTGTGAGTGTTTGATTTTATATTTATCTTATAATTTAAATGATCTAAATTCAATTTTAAATTTACATACATGTTACACTCCCTATTTTTTACTAACCAAAGCATAAAATTAAATAAATTAAATATTACAAAAAATTACACCAAGGAACAATTACAACAATGATAATAAACAATTAAAATAGATAGCAAAATAGATAAATAAATAAGCAAAATATAAATAATAAGTAAATAAGCAATAATAATTATAATAGGGGTTAGTAATAATAATTAAAAATAAGGTTAGTGAAATAATAATAATAAGCATAATTAAAAAATAAATGGATTAGTAATAAACATGGTTAGTAATAATAATAATAAGCAAAATATAATAATAAACAAGAATTAGAAGTTAATAAGGAAACATGAACAATTTAATTATAAAATTTAAAATTATATGCAACTTATAAAAGTTAAATTAATTATAAACATACAAAAAAAATTATAATTACAATATTAAATTAGCATAGATTTAATTATTTTTAAACATATATATTTTAAAAATTATTTATATAAAATTTAGATTATGAACAAATTATAGAAATAATTACATATTATAAAAAAAATAGATTATAATTATATTTACAAAAAAAATACTTATATTAAATAAAATATGTGCATAATAATCATATTTACAAAAATTAGAAATTTAAATCATAAGATAAAATTAATAATTTTTTTTTTACTTGTTTAGAAAATAAATTAGGGTTTACTAAATTAGGGTTTGTTTTATTTACAAAATTAATTTAATATATATATTATAATCTAAATACATAAAATAAAAAAACTAATTTTGAATTAAGAAAATAAAATTTTTTAGAATTTAGAAAATATAGTATATACATATTATAATTTAGAAATCATTTTAATTTAATTTGTAAAATAAAAGGAAAACATAACAAAAGAAAAGAAAATAAGAAACCAAAAAAACAGGACCTGGGGTTTGAACCCAGGTCCTTTACCTAGAAAATGAAGAGTTTTGCCACTGGGCCACGCTGCACTTGGTGCAAAGAGGAAGAGTCCCATTTAGTTTTGTTCTTTAAACCTAAAAAATCAGAAAAATAATGAAAAAGCCAAAAGGCCTGGGGGAGGATCGAACCCAGGACCTCTCAAACAAACACACAAGTACATGACCAATCCTGCTGGGTGAGCGCATCTGTCAACTAACCAACAACAATTGATAATATATTATGTTTAGTGAATAAAAGAGAAAAACTCAAAAAATATTGTCACAGCCAGGATTTGATCCCCTGCCCTCTCATAATACGCATGCCTGACTTTCCACTGGGACAAACGCGTGTTTGTGAAACATAAACAGGATTAATTCATAATATTTTAAAACAGTTTTTCAAACTTGAATTTTGGCGCCAGCATAACTTCATCTTCTTCATTGAATTCGCAGGTTTTCCTGCGAAATTATCTAGGAAAATACCTGCGAATTTTCTTGCACCTTAAACCTGCGAATCATGTTCATCATTATACGAGTAAAATTTCATCAAATTGAACCTGCAAACATGATCTATGCAACGATTACAGTCCAAATATGAGTACATTATCAATTTATATTAGGCATTCCATGAATCCCCAATTTTGAAGTTCTAACCCTAACAATGGCCGATTACGATTTAAGCCATGAAGCTTTGATTCAATTGTCCAGAAACACTCTATGCAACATCACAAACATGATTGAACAAACAAAATTCGTTAGAACGCATTGGATTAGTGTAATCGGAAAAAATTTATTCAAGAACAAACGAGATTCGGTTTATGCATTATGGAGTGTTTGGGATGCATATGAGTATTGGTTTTCACTCAATGATGTTCAGTGATCATGGCTATGTGCTCAAATTACCTTCTAATGCCCTGGAAATTCAAAACCGAATGTGAGTTGTGGAGAGGTTTTTTGGTTTATGGAACCTACTCTTGGGAGGCAGAAAATTCGTGGCTTGTGATTGTAATGTGTTAAGTACTTATAGGAGAATGAATTTAGGTCAAAAAATCAAGTCATTGTGTGGAAAATTTGATATGAAAAGATTCAAAAAGATGGCCTTTTAAAAATCAAATATCTTGCATAAACTCTTGCTATTTTGGTATGATCCTCATTACTCTTGTATCAATCAAGCTTAAATGTGATTTAAAACTTTCTAGAAGCAAAATTAAAATTAATTTTCATTATTTTATATTTTATTTGAATTTAAAATGACTTTTTAATATAAAAATCATAATAAATAAAAACAAAATAAATAAAATTATGAATAAATTAATTTAATTTCGTGCAAGATGTTTTGATGTGGATTGGGTCATTATTTGGCAAGCCCATTTGGAAGAAATTGGTTTTAGACCTCCATTTTCATCATAAACCAACCCAAAATTTCCCAACTTTGCAAGGGCACATATCCTTCAATTTTAATGATATGAGGGTGTTCTTGGACATTTTGGAAATCTTGAAGAGTCCTCTAACCAACCCCACTGGTTTCATGTCCATATCATTTACCAATCTCAAGTTATGCCCTTTTGAAGTTGTTGACTTTTTGTTGACTTTCAAAAGGACCTATAATGTCTTAGCTCATACCTTCCAAATGAAGCATTTTTGGGCTTGTCTTGTGAGACACAAAGTTGTAGAGAATTCAATTTCCTTCAAAATGAGCTTTTAGTGGAGACTTGGTGATGAAGCATGTGAAAGTTATGGCTGGTCAAAGTTCAGTTGACTTTTACTAAGGAAACCCTAATTTAGAAACTCCTGATTCTTGATGATCTGAAATCTCCTTGATGAATCATGATCAACCCTTGATCAAATGATGAATTTTACCTCATATACTTGATGTTGGCAAAAAATCATGAAGTTTGACTTTGGTTTGACCACAGTTGACCTCAGTTTGACTTTTTAATTGCTTTGACTGATTTTGACTTATCTGATCATCTGACTGAGCAAACCTTTGAGAAAAGTCTTGAAATTTGTCATGGGGATTCTTACACACACATAAGATGTTATGAAGCTCACTTGAAGTCTTGGAAGTTCATTTAGCCTGATTAAAGTCAAAATCCTAGTTTTGGATGCACTGCTTAGGAGAGGCATTGTCTGAGGGAATTGTCAACTCTTCTGACCAATTGTGAACTTTGTGAACCTTGTGAACCATCATAAAATGTCTTGTGAATATCATGGGAGGTATTGTGAACCTTGTGAACCTCATAAAGTATCCTGTAGACTTCATGAACCTCATGAAAGGCCTTGTAAGCATTGTGAATCTTGTGAACCTTGTGAACCTTCATGAAGTGACTTGTAGACTTCATGAACCTCATGAAATGTCTTGAAAGCATTGTGAATCTTGTGAACCTTGTGAACCTTCATGAAGTGACTTGTAGACTTCATGAACCTCATGAAAGGTCTTGAAAACATTGTGAATCTTGTGAACCTTGTGAACCATCATAAAGTAGCTTGTAGACTTCATGAACCTTATGAAAGGTCTTGAAAACATTGTGAATCTTGTGAACCTTGTGAACCTTCTTAGCACACAAAGTCTTGTATTGTGAGGGCAAATTTTGGGGTGCAACAGCTGCCCCTGTTCAATTTTCTGAAACCTGAGGGGTTAGATTGGTATATTTGCCAGTCGTGACCTGGAAGGTTTGTAACACCCTAAATTTGCCCTCTTCATTTTAAGCATCATCTCATATCATATTCATCATACTCATATCATTTCCTCAGCATCATATCATGGAAATATGAAGCATAACATTCTCATGACCTAGCATTAGGCATATGATCATCTGTGGGTGGATTTGAGGTATTACAAGCTATAACAAGAGGCCCAGTGGACTTGTCCAAGTCCCATGAGGAACATACATGGCATTCACAAGTTCAAGATCAGTCACAAAAAAAAAAAAAAAAAAAAAAACTCAAGAGCGGGGGAGTTTCAGAGAATCCAAGCTAGGGCAAGCTCCTGCACAATGATCCCAAATTAGGATTTCGCTTTCAAGTATGGAAAATTTGTGACTTTGGCCATTTCATCTGGGCAAAGTCCCCTATATGACAAGAGGATCCTAGGGATGAAATTGGGTGAGAAAGTTCCTTAGGGAAGTCAGTCATTTCATCAAAAGTGCAAGAATACAATTTTTCTCCTGTGTGGGGGAAATCCTGATTAGGGTTGTGGGCCAGATCCTCCTATCCTCTAAATTTTGACCATTTCTTGTGGGCAAAGGATCTCATTTGGTTTGCATGGTTTATATATGAAGTTTGAGGGAAAAATTCGTTGAAAAAGTCAAGATTTGGTCTAGTTATTTGAAGGTGAAGCAAGAAAGTCAACTTTGCAGTCAAAAAAGTCAACATGAAGATTTCAGGGTTTTTAATCAGGACTATCAATTTGTGAGGTCATATCATGTCAAAGAATAATTCAGTTGAGCTTAAATGTCAAAAATCGGGAGTATGCAAAAAGTCACTAAATTTGGAAATCTAGAAGTTTCCATTTTTTTGGAAATTATTTGTCCCGAAGCTTCAAGCTATTATTTCATGTGCGAAAAGGCTCCGAATGATTTTCCGGTGAACACGAAAGTTGTAGAACACGATTTTCCCTTTCCGAAAAGTCGTAGAACACTTTCATGGCATTTTTAGAATTTAAGTTATGATTTTTTGAAGTTTGGAGCATTTTGGGGTTTTCTTGTGGTGGACACATGTCAATTGGTGATTGGGCTCTAATAATAGAATTTATCTTGCATTTCATGATATTATTTTATAACATGTTTTAATGGGCCCATGTTGATTTGCATGACCAAATATTAGCAAGAGTAAAGCAAGGATATACATGTGGGGATAGTGTACGAAAATAATGTGGAAAAATCAGCACTTGGGTCCAGCCCCCTCTGCCTGCCACGTGTCTTCTCCCCATTGGTCCTGAGGTCATGCCATGCATCATATTTCTCACAATTCTCACCCACACCCTCACGCTTTTACTCTCTCCACTCTCTTCACACTGTTTTTCTCTTTTTCTCTCTCTCATGCACGCCACATACTCCTCCTCTCACTCTCAGATTTTTTCCACTTCACACTTTCCACTCACTTCACATTTGTTTCCTTTTCTTTCTCTCTCCTTACTCACTCTCTCTCTGACACTCCCTCAGCTCACGCCATATTTTTTATTCTTCATGTGATTGTTGCTATATAAAGCATTTCTCAACAAAAGATAAGAGGATTTTTTTTTCCGGCACACTCTTCACTCGGCATACATCACTCACCTTTAAGAAAAATTCAGTTTCACATATCAACACATTCTTCAATCTTTCTCTCTTCTCTCTCCTTTGAAAGTTTAACCGAATAACAGAAAAAAGAAGCATCTAGATCAAATTCTCATCTCATTCTTCATCCTCAAGATCTGCATTTTCGGATTGAATCTCACAGTACCTCCATAGCAAGGATCTTGGAGCTTTGAGCAAGCTGAAGATTCAGCAGCACCTTTGAGTGTGCATCATCTTCATCCATCAGCCTTTATTTGGCTTCCAACAAGCTGCAAGTACACAAGATACTTCACCTCTGGTTTTCTTTAAGATCTTGAAGAAAAGCTTCACAACAGGTTTTACATTCGATCTTCGTAGCTTCGGTTTTGTTTATCTCTTGCTTGTTTCATGATTGATGATGTTAAGCATGGTTCATATGAGATGATAAGAAGTTTGTGAATTATTGATTGTAGATTTAAAGTTTTGGTGTTCAAGTTGTCTTGGTCGATCCGAATTGTGCAGTGCGTTTTATTGAGTGTTGTTAGTAGATTTATGATCCTCATGGACTAAGCTTCGCGTTGGTATGCGTTTAGTGAATTTCTGTGTTCCTTCGCGGCGGCGATCGAAACCGCGCGTGGTGGTGTTACTTCATCGCCATATTTCTCCATGTTTAAGCCGTGGTTTCAATTATTTTTTGTGTCGGTCGTGTAGATCTCATTTCGTAGATGAATTTCGATGTTTACATTTTCGATTTTCATTGAGTTTTGAGAAAGTTATGCTGAGTTGAAATTGAATGAAATTCATGGTGTTGCTGCGTTTTCATGGTATTGCTGCTGTTCCTGCGTGTTCTTCATGCATGGGGGAGGAGGAGACGATGACGTGTCTCCTCCTGGTTGGTCTGCGGGCTGCTGTGGTTTTCCTTTTATTATTTTAATGTTTCCTTCACTTAAATGAGGTGCACCGATTGACATTAAGTTACATGCACTTTGTTCATTCTTTATTTTAATAAAAAATGTAATAATAATATTAATAAGTCTGATTATTGGGGAGAGAGGAACCTTGCTGTTGCTGTATTGTTTATTCTTTGAGTATTGTTTAGTTCTTTTAATATTGTTTAGAAATATAATAGGATTAGAATAATTGTTTTAGAAATTTGTTTAGAAAATATAATATAGTTTTGGGATTAGTATATTTGTTTAGAAAACTGTTAGAAAATATAAAAATATAGTATTAAATAATCATGTTTAGAAAAGGATTGTTAGGAAATAATATAATTGTTTAGAAAAATTGTTTAGAAAATATAATGGAGTTTAGTTGATATTTGTTTAGATAATTGTTTAGGATAGTAATGGTTTAGAAAATAGAAATAGATTAATTAGGATAATAATGTTTAGTAATTAATATAATTTTGTTTAGAAATATAAAAAAGGCTAGAGTAGTATAATTTTTGTTTAGAAATATAAAGAATTAATTTGGATAATTTTGTTTAGTAATTAATAGAATTTAAATTAGTATAATTGTTTAGAATGTTTTGTTTAGAAAAAAAATGTTAATTAGATAATTGTTTAGAAAATAAAAGGAATTTAATTAGTGGAGATTAATTAGAATAAATTTGTTTAGGAAATAGAAAGAGTTTAGTTAGAAAAATGTTTAGAATAATGAGGTTTAGAAAAGATGAAAAGATAGAGATTAGTTTAATAATTGTTAGGAATTTAATATTAGGTTTAATTAGCATAATGATAATGGTTTAAGGAATAAGAGAAGTTTAAGGAATTGTTTTGTGTGTTTAGACCTGGGCCCATACTAGAATGATTTTCGCACCCCCTACCCTGCCTGGCCCATTCGAATTCACTTTCAGTCCATAATACATACACCTCCCTCTCATTTCTTTTAATTCTCTTTTCTTCACTTAATTTCTTTTTTTATTCAGTTTGCTTTTAATCCATTAAAAATAGAATAAATCATCCGAAAATTCCCAAATAAATCATAGATGTTCCTTTGTGTCTCTAAAATTTTGTAGCATTTTTGTTTTATTTTTTTCATTGATTGGCGTGCCAGAATTAAATCACCAATGTATATAGCTTCATTTGCTCCATTTCTTGACCAGCCTGTCTTGTTGATTTTCTGTAGACTTCAATATTTGGAGTTTTGATCCCATTCTTTTTGAATTGTGTTCCTAAGATCTTTTAGTTTTCATGTGATTTTTCTCAGAATTATTAGAAATTTATTTCTTAAGTTTTGGCCAGGTATCTTGTGATGTAAGTTTTCTGTCCTAGCTTGTGTTTGTCCATCCATTTGACCTAGTTCCTTTCTGAATTTTTGCAAGTCCTTTTGGCAAGTTGATATAATGTGTTTTAATATCATTTGGTTTCAGTCGTAGAATTTTTAGATGGCTGGTTGATTATTTGTGGATTTTTGTTCTCACCTTATCCCATTTTGCTTCTTTTGGTTTGTTAGATCTCTTATAAGCTTAGAAGGGCACTTGTGCCAACTTTTTCTTATTGTTTGGGGTTCCTTTGGGGTATGGATACCTTCCTGGTCCTAGGATAGATCTTGGTTCTTCTAAATTTTTGAGTTTGCTTTATATTCAAGTCATTTGTTTCTCTAAGTGCTTAAATTCCATCTTTTGGTTCCATGGCTTCTATTTTAATATTGTTTGGCATTGTGTGACTTCTCTCTTCATCTTGCTGGCCTCTTATGCCATTCTTTATGTCATTTTGATTCTGGTTTTGAACTTTGTGTTTGTATTTTGTGTGTTTTGTATTACATCTTTCATAAGTGCGCATTTGTTTCCATATGTATCCATGTTGCCTCATTTTAAGTCATAAGTTTTTCATCTTTATTTCTTTGAGTTGAATTAGCATTAAGCATTTGTTTACTTCATTTCACTTCTGATTGTTGGATGATGGTATGTTAATTTGTTCATTTTTTGTTCACTTGTGCATGCTAACCTTGCATGGGCTATGGTAAGTGTGAGGTGTGGGAATTGAGTTCCACATCTCTAATTCTTATCTCTTCCTTTTATGTTTATGTGAACTAACTCTATTTTGTTGGGCCTAGGACTTTCTCATCCCTTCTTCTATCTTCTTCTTCCTTCTTCATTAGGATAGAAACCTCACTAACCTTTAGGATATCCATGCATGTGAATACTTAGGATTATTTTAGTCCCCCTTTAGAATTTTTCCTTTGAGATCCTTTGGTGCTCTCTCTTCTCATCTTCAAACTTAATTCTAATTCATTTAATAAAGGTTGAGTACTTTCATGTGACATGAGACTTTGCTATGAGATGCTCACATGCGTTCCATTTCGGGGCGAGGTGTGAGTCATCACTCGTGGTGGATAGGTCTTAACATGAGTACCTCACAAGGAAAAACTAAAAAACACTTCTTAACCAAAAAACCACAAAAACACTTAATAATGGTAATAGGCCAGTGTGCTTGAGCCTTCACTTGTGGGACTAGCTTTGGGGATTTCCTCCATAGATAGGTGTGCCTCTTGCGCATTCCATTTCGGGATGATGTGAGATGTACACATCCCATTGAGTAAGACTTAGGTACACTTACCTATGCAAACTTTCACTCATAAAAGTTTCTAAAAAACACCAAACAAACAATAAGCGTCTTTCCTTCGGGAACTCTTTTTCTCACCTCATTCGCTCCGTACGCGAACTTGCCCCTACTTGTCACTTTGCAAGACGGTTACGCACTCGTCGTCCGAGTCTGCAACACCTGAGCAATGGCATAGGCAGTTCAAGCCTTAATTCAAGCAATTTCTTTTCTACCCCTAGTTAGGGGAACTACGGCGTCTCTGATCCTCATTATCCTGATGAGGTACGTAGGCAGCGGGGTAGGGCCCGTTCGAGCGCATTCTTTATTTTCCCTACATTTTCCCCCTTCTGTTCTTTCTCTTTTCTAATTCCCTTTCTCATTTCTCATTCCAGTTCCAGTAGCAGTTTTATTCAGCAGTATCTTATTTCTCACCCTTTGAAACAAAACAAGCAAGCGTGGATCCCGTCGGGTACGGCGGATGATCTGGGTGCTAATACCTTCCCAGGTCGTAACTGACTCCCGAGCTCAGTCTCTTTGGTTCGCAGAACCTGTGTCCTTCCTCCTTCTTCCTCAGGTTTGTGCAACATTACCTTTCCCATTCTTTCGGGATAAAAATGTCTGGCTGGCGACTCTAACCTTTCTGCGCCACTTTCGCGTTTGTACTAGGATGAAAATCCCGGGAGCGACAAGGTTGAAGGGGATTGAACACAAAAGCCCAAAAATTTGCACTCACCAGTGCATAAAGTGATACAGATGGCTAGTTGAATATGCTTGAGTGGGCTTAAAGATGCCACTTGGAGAAAAATTCTTCAGGTACATTTCTTGGAGGATAAAGCAGTCCAAAATATGAAGGTATAATGATAGCTTTCAGGAGGATAAAGCAGTCCTGATGTAGTAATATGTTTTCAAGAGGATGAAGCAGTCTTGAGAGATTGATAATATGCTTTCAGGAGGATAAAGCAATCCTGAGGTAATGATGATAGCTGTCAGGAGGATAAAGCAGCCCTGAGGTAATAATATGATTTCAGGAGGATAAAGCAATCCTGAGGTATAAGAAGCTTTCAGGAGGATGAAGCAGTCCTGGTGTAGTAGTAAGCTTTCAGGAGGATAAAGCAATCCTGAGAAATTGATAATATGCTTTCAGGAGGTTAAAGCATTCCTGAGGTAATGATGATAACTCTCAGGAGGGTAAAGCAGTCCTGGGGTAATAATATGATTTCAGGAGGATAAAGCAATCCTGAGGTATAAGAAGCTGTCAGGAAGATAAAGCAATCCTGAGGTACAAGAAGTTGTCAGGAGGATAAAGCAGCCCTGAGGTAATAATATGATTTCAGGAGGATAAAGCAATCCTGAGGTATAAGAAGCTGTCAGGAGGATAAAGCAGTCCTGAGGTAATAATATGATTTCAGGAGGATAAAGCAATCCCGAGGTAATAGTATGCTTTCAGGAGGATAAAGCAGTCCTGATGAGATAATAAGCTTTCAGGAGGCTGAAGTAGTCCTGATGTAGTGATGCTTTCAGGAGGATGAAGCAATCCTGATGTACTAGAAGTTTTCAGGAGGATGAAGCAGTCCTGATGGATGATACGCTTTCAGGAGGATGAAGCAATCCTGAGGGACAAGAAGCTTTCAGGAGGATAAAGCAATCCCGAGGGATGATAACTTTTAGGAGGATAAAGCAGTCCTGATAATCACAAGTCTGTTTGCTGGAGAATTAACCTGAAAACAAGGTAGCATCCTGTATGATAATATTAGTTTATGCATTATGTATGCATGTATAATATGATGCACTTAAGTAATGTATTATGTATCTATGTATGTGTATGGTATGATGTAAATGATGTATGTATGATATGATGTTGCCTGAAGCGTCTGGATATCTTCGTATAACAACTGCTGGCCAGGGAAAATAAATCCTGATTCGTTGCTGAAGAATATGAGGAACTCATTCCCGTCTTGTTTGACAATAAGGTATACATAACTTCCCGTCTTCGTTTGATAGTAGGGTATACATAACCTCCCGTCTTCGTTTGATAGTAGGGTATACATAACCTCCCGTCTGCTGGGGATTGTAAGGTATACATAACCTCCCGTCTTCGTTCGTCGTACTCCTATTGGAAAGTAAATTCTCGAATATCCGTATGAGGATAAAAGAGATGGATATAAATTCCAGGGGAGATGTGACTATATGAAGATGGATTTGTCCTACTGAGGGTTTGTAACTGTCTTGTAAAGATGAACCGGCGAAGCTTCGTTGAAATCCTTCCCTCGTTCGTCCTTAGTAAATACTATTACTGCATTTTCATGCATTTCTGGTAAACATCAATCATATCCAAAAGCATACATACATTCAAACACAACCAATGGACGTTTCGCTTATGTAAATAGGGTAAAAGTAAATCTGAATTCAGAGGGAAAAGTAAAGCTGAAATTGAAAACAGAATCGTTTCAACTTCGAAAGTGTATAACCAATTGGATTTGGAGCTCCTGGAATCCTTAACTTTCCTGAATACCTTCCCAGAAATCCTCATAGCTGGATCTGAAGATATGATACTGACACCATCTGATACTACCGGCGTAGACAATTAATTCCCACAATGACTTCTGCTGAGAACTCCAAATCAAAGTAGAGGAATGTGTCTTCAAATTGTAATGGACCATATACACTCCGGCTACTAGATTTGAAAAGAAAGCATTGCCCCTTGGTTGAGGATGAATTATCCCATAATGGAAGTATCTGAAGGTAGTTACCTCAAGAGAAATAAGCAGAACGCCCCACAATAATATGCCCCTGACATCATGAACTTTATAATGTTACCCTTGGTAATTCAAATACATGAGGAAAGCTGTCCCTGGCTATTAAGCACTGTTGGATCTGGACCTGATTGTCCTGAATGAATTGAACAGTAACTTGGTATGCCCCCTTGATTAGGAAACAATGACTATGCCCCTGGCATTATGAATTCTTTAATGTTACCCTTGGCACTTCAGATAGATGAGGAGATCTGCCTCTGGCTGCTTAAACATAGTTGAACCTTGTCCTGATTGCCCCAAATGAGTTAGGAAGTATCATGGCCTGCCCCCTTGATTGGGAGATAATGATTATGCCCCTTTGTATACATGGACTTTGATCCAGGAAGCAACTTTATTTATCGGAAGGACTTTGAACATTCATCCTGTAAGTTTCTCCGTTTATCAAACACTCAAGTATATGTAAACAAATATATTCAAAAATGCAATGCTTATGTCTGTCTTGAAATTTTGAAAAAGAGTTATTTTAGAAAAACATTTTTTGTGAAAACTGTGATATTAACTCAAGTTTTATAATAAGCCCTAAAGGAGTCAGGATACCTTTTTGTAACAGTACGCTTTCAAACTAACCATGCTTCAGTTAGGACTTTTAAAGGGTTGTAACGTGGCCTGGTTCATGGTTTAAGAAACAAAAGATAAAGGCTCAAATTTATTTGTACCCAACCCATTCTCCATGATGTTCTTCAGTCCTATACTCAGTTAACTTATGCATTGAGGCTCAAATGAGTTTGGAATTGTAACATTGACACTTGTGATGGTTCAGAAACCCAAAATTTATTTGAACATTCAGTCATCTTTCTTTGTTGAGGATTCATAGTGACCTCTTTTTTCTTCTTTTTTTTTATCCCTTCTTTTTGCTTGAACTGCTTATTTCAAGGTTATAGTCAGCGGGATGTCTTAGTGTTTTACTAAGTCTCCTTCATAGGTTTTGACTTAGCAAGACTGTTCTTTTGCTGGATATTGACTGTCGGGTTTAATGATTACAGAGAACCATCATTAGTTGTGTACAACACAGATAATTGGCACATTTGAGTTAATCGAGTAACTACCCTGCCCCGGGTTATGAATAAGGATTTTAATTTGTGCGAGAATAAAAAACTCCTACTTCATAGGCTCAAAAGGGTTGACTAGGGATTAACTTCCTTATATCTCCATTGTTTAGGAATTCAAACAATGCCTATACATCGCCAGCATAGTCTGTTCAAAAGCATACTGCCTAATATTATGGTATTGTTTTCGTCATCCTCCCTCTACAGGCTTATAGCTTTATCAGGAGTTAAATATCACAAGATAGGAATAAGAAGCATAATTCAAAATATAGTGGAACGAATGGATTAATTAAAGACAAACATATGCAATGCATTAATGAAAACAAAAGTTTAACATAATAGTAAGTGTTCAAACAAATAAAAGAAATTACAAATGAAAATTCAAATGTTGTCCCATCCAGTTGGCTGAATGTCCTCAATTGCAATCTGTGAACTTTGAGGAGCAGTATACTTCACCATGAAATCAAATTTACCACTTGGATGTCCCAAGGTGCCCCATATCTCAACAGGAATAGGTAGGCTTCCTTTCTTGCTACACTGGGCAACTTGTCTTGCAGCTTCGGTATTTGATGGGTGATAGTAGAATTCAACTTGACCTTCTGGAGTAACCTCTAGGATTCCTTCGTCAATCAGGTCTTGAATCTTTTTCTTCAATGTCCAACAACTATTAGTATCATGTCCAGGACAGTTGGAGTGATACCCACACCTTGCCTTGGGATTATAGCGAGGAGAGGAAGTTTTAGGATTTTGAGGAGAATTTTTCAAGGAAATTAGTTTCATCTCCAACAAGCATTGCAGAACTTGTGACATTGGAGTGCTGAATTTGATAAACTGTCTTCTACATCCCTTGTGTTAAGGTGGATTAACTTTACCATGTCTTTTTACTGAAGAACAATCAGTGGTAACCGGTTTCTTACCTTCTTTTATCCTCATCTTCCTTTCAACCAAATCAGCTTGTTTTAACGGAGGTTGATTGACAATTAGATTCCTGACTCCATTACTTTGAAGTTTTTGGACAAAGGTTCTCAGCTCTTCTTGCCCCTGAGCTAAACTTTGGATAAGAGCCACCTGGCCATTCATCTGGATCCTCATTTCTGTTATCTCAGCTTGCAGTTGTTCCAACTGACCATCCTTGTTGTCCTCAGGACTCTTCTTCTTAGCCAGCAGTGTCTTCAACTCATCTTGTCCCTTGGACAAGTTCAGAATCAACTCTTGGAATCAGGCATTCTGAGCCTGGAGATCTTTGACTGTTTGTTCAAGAGCCATTGCTGAAATAAACAGCGAGAAGATAAGAAACCTGTGCACAAGAAACCTGTAATGTAATGATATGGTATGTAAATGCATATGCAATGTTTTTTAAGGACCGCAGGATTTAAATTTGCTTAAACAAACAAGAAGGTAAACTTTTATTAGTAATAAATTTGTTTTGCCTCTTGGGCTTACAGAAAATGAAATGAAATAAATACAAGAGATGGGGTTTTAAGTCTCCCATGGACGTTTCCTCTTTGTGTTGAGGTATGAGTTGAGATTCCGTTCTTCATGAAGTTGCTTTGTTAGTTCTAGGACTCTTTCTTGGCTTGCTTTGTAATGAGCCTCGAAAGTATCCCTTTGCTCCTTCAGTTGGATCCATGATCTCTGCAAGTCTTCCATATCAGTAGGCATGTCTGGGTGAAGGATGGTATAAGCTGTGTCTCCTTCAGCAACAGGTTCCATGGTAACTGGTAAGACGGCAGGATATGGCATCATGAGAGTCTGAGCACGAGATCGTACCCATCTGAGATAAGCTTCCATAGGAATAGTGTACTTAGGCTCCAGTGTCTTGCTGTCAACCCTGTTTACTTTTCCCCATGCTCGTATGAATCTCTGACGGTACCCTTGAAGATCGTTGTCGTAATCAAACACAATGCCCTGAATCAACATGTCATGTGGACCATCACTCCGAGCGTAACCAAATTGTCGTAAAGCTAGAGAGGGGCTGTAGGTGACGCCTCCTCTTACGCCTAGAAGTGGTACATTAGGAAATTCCCCGCAACGGTCAATGATAGTGACATTCTCCATAGATCTGGAGCACCAATGGATATCTGAGTGAGAGAGTGACATAATTCTCTTGGACCATCTGAACCCTTGCTCATTCTTCATTACTGAGCGAGGAAGGTGAGAAATAAACCACCTAGAAAGCAAAGGTATGCAGCACATCAAAGTTCCTCTTGCCCTTGTAGTACGGGTATGAAGAGAATGTAGTATGTCTCCAAGCAATGTAGGCACTGGATTGTGACTCAGGAAAATGTTGATGGCATGAACGTCTATGAATTGATCTGGATTGGGGAACAATACTAAGCCATAAATCAGCAAGGCTAAGATCTCCTCAAAAGCATCATGACTCATAGCCTTCAAGAACATTTGAGCCTTCTCTATCAACACTTTAGCTAGAACACCCTTGACTCCACTTCTCGTTTCTAGAACAATGTCAGACTTCTTCAGATGTAGAGCTGCAGCAATAACCTCTGGTTTAAGCTCTTTCTCCAAGTCTGTGAAGGGTCTTTGGTCAAGAACAGGTATACCCAGAAGTTTAGAGAACTCTTCCATTGTAGGAACCAGCTGATAGTCGGGGAATGTAAAGCAATGGTGCTTAGGGTCAAAGAACTGAAACAGGACACTCATCATGTCTTCATTGAACCCTGATGTGACTAGATCCAATAGGTGACCATGTCTTTTGATGAACTGGGAATGATCAGACACTTGAAAAACCAACTCTTTAAGCTTGGCAGGTATGCCCACAAAGTTGATCCTGATGGTGTTTCTACGAGCAGAAGCCATGACCTGCAACAAATAACAAAGATAAATCCTTTGGTCCTTGAAATGTTAGTGAAAATGCTATGCTTATGATGCATGATGATGTCATGATGTTATGTTCAATCACAAACATGTGGCACACACAAACAAGTCACACCATAGCCCTAGGTTTAAAGGCTTGCATGAGGTTTAAAGGTAAGTACCCTCCCCTGAAGTTAGATGGTTCATCCTGTCCTACACAAGTAGCCAGGTTCTAAGGGATCTCAATATCATTGATCCTTCACAAGGGTGGTTGTTCAGAAGGCAACTTACTTGCCAACCAAAACCCTACAAGTTTAAGATCTCAATGAGCGTAGTATCGAGTGTCAACCAACTTCAGTCTGCACCTAAGCCGGTTACCTCACTACTTTCTAAAGGCCAAGATGGGATAATTAGGATTCTAAAAGTTAGTTAGTGCATTGACAACATATGGCAGCCTCATATTATCCTCAACTTAACTTAAGGAACATAAGCACCAACCAAGAAGTCACACTAACTATGGCCACCAGATCAACCATATCGATATACGTCGTACAGTTTCCTTGGTCTATTGCCATTTACCTAAGGTACACTAGATCCGGGTTAGGATCTTTCACATATAAGAGCACCCAACAAGTAAAGTAAAGCAAACAAAGCAAACAAATTTAAAGTGATCTAATTCCTAAGGGTACCCCTCTTTAATACAAATCCCCAGCAGAGTCGCCAGTTCTTAAACACGGTGGGAGAACTGACTTTAGTTATGTTGCGGATAGCAAGAGTCGCCACCGACTTTTATTTTATCCAAAGGAAAGGCATAAAAGAACAGGAAAGACCTTTAAAAGATTTTTGGGTCCGGGGGGTAGGTTATGTAAAGGGAAGGTGTTAGCACCCTTTACATCCATGGTTATCCATGGGCTCTTAGTTACTTAGCTCACTTTGAATTGTTTTTGAAAATGTGAAGTGTGTGAATAGAAATTTTCATAAGAGTTTGATAATGATCCATGTACGGATGCGTAAAAAACTTGTGTTTGAAAATTGTTTGAAATTGTGAAATGTTTGAGAAATTTTTAAGTAGTGAGCAAGTAACTATGAGGAACCTACCCTAAAGTTTAAGTCTTTCTGTTCTTGAATCCTTTAAATGGTAAGACTATCCTTATTATTAAGGAATAGGTAGTCATTACCTTGGATGCGAGGGACAAGTGAGGGACATCTGTTTAATGAAGGCAACTGTAGGGTGTATTAAGCATTTTGGAGGGACTGTCATCATTATTCGAAAGGGACTAGATCATATTGAAAGGCAACCTTTTAAGGGACTTGATCTTTGATTATGAAGGGACTATATGACTTTTCTTTTAAGGGACTTTGCTTTATACACCCCACTTGACCTTTTAATTAGGCAACATTGAGAGGCAACCCTAGAAAGTGAGATGGCGATCAAAGATCGACTTACGTGTGTGAGTGTTTGATTTTATATTTATCTTATAATTTAAATGATCTAAATTCAATTTTAAATTTACATACATGTTACACTCCCTATTTTTTACTAACCAAAGCATAAAATTAAATAAATTAAATATTACAAAAAATTACACCAAGGAACAATTACAACAATGATAATAAACAATTAAAATAGATAGCAAAATAGATAAATAAATAAGCAAAATATAAATAATAAGTAAATAAGCAATAATAATTATAATAGGGGTTAGTAATAATAATTAAAAATAAGGTTAGTGAAATAATAATAATAAGCATAATTAAAAAATAAATGGATTAGTAATAAACATGGTTAGTAATAATAATAATAAGCAAAATATAATAATAAACAAGAATTAGAAGTTAATAAGGAAACATGAACAATTTAATTATAAAATTTAAAATTATATGCAACTTATAAAAGTTAAATTAATTATAAACATACAAAAAAAAATATAATTACAATATTAAATTAGCATAGATTTAATTATTTTTAAACATATATATTTTAAAAATTATTTATATAAAATTTAGATTATGAACAAATTATAGAAATAATTACATATTATAAAAAAAAATAGATTATAATTATATTTACAAAAAAATTACTTATATTAAATAAAATATGTGCATAATAATCATATTTACAAAAATTAGAAATTTAAATCATAAGATAAAATTAATAATTTTTTTTTTTACTTGTTTAGAAAATAAATTAGGGTTTACTAAATTAGGGTTTGTTTTATTTACAAAATTAATTTAATATATATATATATTATAATCTAAATACATAAAATAAAAAAACTAATTTTGAATTAAGAAAATAAAATTTTTTAGAATTTAGAAAATATAGTATATACATATTATAATTTAGAAATCATTTTAATTTAATTTGTAAAATAAAAGGAAAACATAACAAAAGAAAAGAAAATAAGAAACCAAAAAAACAGGACCTGGGGTTTGAACCCAGGTCCTTTACCTAGAAAATGAAGAGTTTTGCCACTGGGCCACGCTGCACTTGGTGCAAAGAGGAAGAGTCCCATTTAGTTTTGTTCTTTAAACCTAAAAAATCAGAAAAATAATGAAAAAGCCAAAAGGCCTGGGGGAGGATCGAACCCAGGACCTCTCAAACAAACACACAAGTACATGACCAATCCTGCTGGGTGAGCGCATCTGTCAACTAACCAACAACAATTGATAATATATTATGTTTAGTGAATAAAAGAGAAAAACTCAAAAAATATTGTCACAGCCAGGATTCGATCCCCTGCCCTCTCATAATACGCATGCCTGACTTTCCACTGGGACAAACGCGTGTTTGTGAAACATAAACAGGATTAATTCATAATATTTTAAAACAGTTTTTCAAACTTGAATTTTGGCGCCAGCATAACTTCATCTTCTTCATTGAATTCGCAGGTTTTCCTGCGAAATTATCTAGGAAAATACCTGCGAATTTTCTTGCACCTTAAACCTGCGAATCATGTTCATCATTATACGAGTAAAATTTCATCAAATTGAACCTGCAAACATGATCTATGCAACGATTACAGTCCAAATATGAGTACATTATCAATTTATATTAGGCATTCCATGAATCCCCAATTTTGAAGTTCTAACCCTAACAATGGCCGATTACGATTTAAGCCATGAAGCTTTGATTCAATTGTCCAGAAACACTCTATGCAACATCACAAACATGATTGAACAAACAAAATTCGTTAGAACGCATTGGATTAGTGTAATCGAAAAAAATTTATTCAAGAACAAACGAGATTCGGTTTATGCATTATGGAGTGTTTGGGATGCATATGAGTATTGGTTTTCACTCAATGATGTTCAGTGATCATGGCTATGTGCTCAAATTACCTTCTAATGCCCTGGAAATTCAAAACCGAATGTGAGTTGTGGAGAGGTTTTTTGGTTTATGGAACCTACTCTTGGGAGGCAGAAAATTCGTGGCTTGTGATTGTAATGTGTTAAGTACTTATAGGAGAATGAATTTAGGTCAAAAAATCAAGTCATTGTGTGGAAAATTTGATATGAAAAGATTCAAAAAGATGGCCTTTTAAAAATCAAATATCTTGCATAAACTCTTGCTATTTTGGTATGATCCTCATTACTCTTGTATCAATCAAGCTTAAATGTGATTTAAAACTTTCTAGAAGCAAAATTAAAATTAATTTTCATTATTTTATATTTTATTTGAATTTAAAATGACTTTTTAATATAAAAATCATAATAAATAAAAACAAAATAAATAAAATTATGAATAAATTAATTTAATTTCGTGCAAGATGTTTTGATGTGGATTGGGTCATTATTTGGCAAGCCCATTTGGAAGAAATTGGTTTTAGACCTCCATTTTCATCATAAACCAACCCAAAATTTCCCAACTTTGCAAGGGCACATATCCTTCAATTTTAATGATATGAGGGTGTTCTTGGACATTTTGGAAATCTTGAAGAGTCCTCTAACCAAACCCACTGGTTTCATGTCCATATCATTTACCAATCTCAAGTTATGCCCTTTTGAAGTTGTTGACTTTTTGTTGACTTTCAAAAGGACCTATAATGTCTTAGCTCATACCTTCCAAATGAAGCATTTTTGGGCTTGTCTTGTGAGACACAAAGTTGTAGAGAATTCAATTTCCTTCAAAATGAGCTTTTAGTGGAGACTTGGTGATGAAGCATGTGAAAGTTATGGCTGGTCAAAGTTCAGTTGACTTTTACTAAGGAAACCCTAATTTAGAAACTCCTGATTCTTGATGATCTGAAATCTCCTTGATGAATCATGATCAACCCTTGATCAAATGATGAATTTTACCTCATATACTTGATGTTGGCAAAAAATCATGAAGTTTGACTTTGGTTTGACCACAGTTGACCTCAGTTTGACTTTTTAATTGCTTTGACTGATTTTGACTTATCTGATCATCTGACTGAGCAAACCTTTGAGAAAAGTCTTGAAATTTGTCATGGGGATTCTTACACACACATAAGATGTTATGAAGCTCACTTGAAGTCTTGGAAGTTCATTTAGCCTGATTAAAGTCAAAATCCTAGTTTTGGATGCACTGCTTAGGAGAGGCATTGTCTGAGGGAATTGTCAACTCTTCTGACCAATTGTGAACTTTGTGAACCTTGTGAACCATCATAAAATGTCTTGTGAATATCATGGGAGGTATTGTGAACCTTGTGAACCTCATAAAGTATCCTGTAGACTTCATGAACCTCATGAAAGGCCTTGTAAGCATTGTGAATCTTGTGAACCTTGTGAACCTTCATGAAGTGACTTGTAGACTTCATGAACCTCATGAAAGGTCTTGAAAGCATTGTGAATCTTGTGAACCTTGTGAACCTTCATGAAGTGACTTGTAGACTTCATGAACCTCATGAAAGGTCTTGAAAACATTGTGAATCTTGTGAACCTTGTGAACCATCATAAAGTAGCTTGTAGACTTCATGAACCTCATGAAAGGTCTTGAAAACATTGTGAATCTTGTGAACCTTGTGAACCTTCTTAGCACACAAAGTCTTGTATTGTGAGGGAAAATTTTGGGGTGCAACAATATATCCCTAATTTTTGCCCGAACCCTTTTGGTTCGCCGGGATGCCCTTATTTTTGCCTAGGCCAGTCAACCTAGCGGGTCTCTTTTTATGCGTAGTATTTTTTAACTATGTCTGCGTTTACAGGCTGTGGGAAGTCTTCACCATCCATAGTAGTAAGTATCATGGCACCTCCTGAGAATACTGTTTTGACTACGAATGGTCCTTCATATGTAGGAGTCCACTTGCCCATAGGATCACCCTGTGGTAATATGATACGCTTGATTACCAAGTCACCAACCTGATATACCTTTGGCTTAACCTTTTTATTAAAAGCTTTGATCATCTGTTTCTGGTACATCTGGCCATGACAAACAGCTGCTAACCTCTTCTCATCAATCAAATTTATCTGGTCAAGTCGAGTCTGAATCCACTCATCTTCATCAGCCTGCATCCTTCATAATTCTTAAGGAGGGAATCTGAACTTCAATGGGCAGAACTGCTTCCATACCATATACTAAGGAGAATGGGGTTGCCCCTGTTGAAGTACGTATTGTAGTACGATAACCATGAAGAGAAAATGGTAACATCTCATGCCAATCCTTGTAAGTAACAGTCATCTTCTGTATAATCTTCTTAATGTTCTTATTAGCAGCTTCTACTGCCCCATTCATCTTTGGACGATACGGAGAAGAGTTGTGATGCTTAATCTTGAACTGCATGTAAAGATCAGTAATCATAGTGTTGTTCAGATTAGAGCCATTGTCAGTAATAATCCTTTCAGGAATGTCATACCTACATATGAGATTATTCTTAATAAATCGAGCCACCACATTCTTAGTAACAGATGCGAACGAAGCTGCTTCCACCCATTTTGTAAAGTAATCAATAGCAACCAGGATGAAACGATGCCCATTAGAAGCAGTAGGTTTGATCTCACCAATAATATCAATGCCCCACATGGCAAAAGGCCAAGGAGCAGTCAACACATCCAATGGTGATGGAGGTATATGTACTTTATCAGCATAAATTTGACACTTGTGACATGTTCTGGAATGTTGATAGCAGTCAGCTTCCATGGTAGACCAATAGTAACCTGCTCTCAATATCTTCTTTGCCATGGTATGACCACTAGAATGAGTGCCAAAGATCCCATCATGCATGTCTTCCATAATCTCAGTTGCTTCCTTCTTATCCATACAACGAAGCAAAGTTGAATCATGATTGCGCTTGTACAGAATGCCATTACTCAAAAAGAACTTAGCAGAAAACCTCCTCAGAAACTTCCTATCTTTGACAGATGCCCCTTCAGGGAACTCCTGGGCTTCAAGATATCTTTTCACTTCATAGAACCAAGGCTTCTCTTCTGCTTCTTCAGTGTCAATCTCATTGCAGTATGCAGGCTTCTCAAATCTATCAATAGTAATCTTGGGAGCTTCATCATCCCATCTGATCTCAAACATGGATGCCATGGTGGCTAATGCATCTGCCAATTGATTCTCTCTTCGTGGAATATGTCCAAAGGTAAACTCTTTAAAATGTGGGATCAAAGACAACACATGCTCTCTGTAGGGAATGAGATTATCATGCTTGGTATCCCAATCTCCTTTAATCTGACTTACTACCAGGACTGAATCTCCATACACGTCTAGGAACTGAATCTTCATATCAATGGCAGCTTTAATACCCAAGATACATGCCTCATACTCATCCATGTTATTGGTACAATAGAAACAAAGTCTTGCAGTAATCGGGGTATGACAACCTTCAGGGGAACTGATCACAACACCAACACCATTACCAAGTGCATTAGAAGCTCCATCAAAAACCATAGTCCATCGGGATCCTTGTTCAGGTCCGTCATATTGTCCAGGTTCTTTAGTAATAATCATAATATCTTCATCAGGGAACTCAAAACTCATTGACTGGTAATCATCCACTGCTTGATGAACCAAATGATCAGCTACAACACTTCCTTTAATGGCCTTCTGAGTGGTATACTGTATATCATATTATGTTAAGATCATTTGCCATCTTGTTATTCTTCCGGAGAGAGCAGGTTTCTCGAATATGTACTTGATTGGATCCATCTTCGAAATCAATAAGGTAGTATGAGTCAACATATACTGTCTTAGTCGGCGAGCAGCCCATGCCAAAGCACATCAAGTTTTCTCGAGCAGTGAGTATCTTGTTTCACAGTCGGAAAACTTTTTGCTAAGGTAGTATATTGCCTGCTCTTTTCGACCAGACTCGTCATGTTGCCCCAACACACACCCCATTGAGTTGTCTAATACTGTTAAGTACATAATCAAGGGTCTTCCATCAACTGGTGGCATCAAAATTGGAGGTTCTAGCAGATATTTCTTGATTTCATCAAAGGCAGTCTGGCATTCATCATTCCATTCCATCACCTGATCTTTCTTCAACAACTTGAAGATTCGCTCACAGGTGGCAGTTAATTGGGAAATAAATCTTGCAATGTAATTCAATCGTCCCAAGAAACCTCTGACTTCCTTCTCAGTACGGGGAGCTGGCATCTCTTGTATCGCTTTCACTTTAGCAGGATCTACTTCAATACCTTTTCCACTGACGATGAACCCCAGGAGCTTACCAGATCTAACTCCAAAAGTACATTTGTTTGGGTTCAATCTCAACTTGTACTTCTTCAATCTCTTAAACAACTTATGCAGATGATCAAGGTGTTGCTCTTCATTCTGGGACCTGGCTATCATATCATCCACATATACCTCTATCTCATGATGAATCATATCGTGAAACAAAACCACCATAGCACGCTGATATGTTGCCCCTGCATTCTTCAAACCAAATGGCATCACCTTATAACAAAAGGTGCCCCACTGTGTAACAAATGTTGTCTTCTCCACATCTTCAGGTGCCATCTTGATTCGATTGTAACCGGAGAAACCATCCATGAAAGAGAATACTTTATGCTGAGCAGTGTTGTCCACCAGAACATCGATATGAGGAAGTGGAAAGTCATCTTTGGGGCTAGCCTTGTTCAAATCCCTGTAATCTACACACATACGTACCTTACCATCTTTTTTAGGCACCGGTACCACATTTGCAACCCACTGAGGATAAGAAGTCACAGCTAAGAACCCTGCATCAAACTGTTTCATTACCTCCGCCTTAATCTTCTCTGACATTTCAGGACACATGCGACGAACCTTCTGCTTCTTTGGACGACAATATTCTTTTACCGGTAATCGGTGAACCACAATGTCTGTATCCAACCCTGGCATATCTTCATAGGACCAAGCAAAGATCTCCACATAATCATGTAACATCTGAATCAATCTGCTCTTGACACTATCCTCTAATTCAGCCCCTATCTTGACTTCTTTCCTGTTCTCTTCAGTTCCCAGATTCACAACTTCGATTGGCTCTTCATGTGGCTGTATAGCTTTCTCTTCTTGTTGTAACAACCTAGCAAGCTCTACAGGTACTTCACAATCGTCCTCATTTCCATCTTCAGCTTGATAGATCGGATTCTCGAAATTATAATTGGCAATAGTAGAACTGTTATCAACAGGATCCAGAGTGGATGAGGATCTGCATTTTAGTGATGTGGGTGTGTGTAAGAACACATAGCTGATAAAACAAAAAATAAAAATAAAAGAAAAACAAGGAACACAAGATTTACGAAACGAAACGTCCACTGATTTTTATTGAATGAAGTATGCAAATGAAATGACATCCCGAAACAAGCATACCATTGTGCCCCGGGTAAGGCACAAGGCTTAAAAGTTTAATTGTTCAAAAATTACAAATTTAAAAGTAACGACACAGTAATAGTATTTACTCCTGACTAAAGGAGATAGGAATAACATCTTCAGCTTTCCAGTTATTGAGCCCATCACCCACAGTAGGAAAAATCCAAGCATCCAAGTTGTAGTCTTCATCATAGTCACCCACATCATTGATCTGATCTTTCATAATCCCCTGATTGGTGATACGAACAGCACGAGCACGACGAACAGCCTTCTGGGACTCTGCAGTGAAACCCAAACCAAATTGTCAGACTTGTAAGGGATGTCAGGAAGCTGACCCCAAATAGTACAACCACCTTCATCCACCACAGCTCTAGCAACCTTGAGGGAAGCCATTGTAGAAGGTACTTGTAGACACCCCAAATTTTCCCTCACCCATTCACACTATGGCTTGTGATCTTTTCATATGCATAAGTTCAATCACATCATCTCATATTGCATTGTTGCTTCATTGCATTGTTTATAAGTCATCTGCATCTAGGGTTTGTGATCTGAGCAATCCCTGAGCCATCTGAGCCACTCATAAGGTCTTCAATCATCTCAAGAGGGTCCATGTATGATCAAGCATCATATAATATCCTCACAAGGCCAAGGAAGTCAAAGAATCACAAGAACTGAGAAAGGCATGGAAGCAGAGCCAGGTTTAACTGCACAAATGACCTAGAATTAGGGTTTTGGTTTCAGAGGCCATAACTCCAAATTTTTTGGTCATTCTTGTTTCTATTGGTCTCTATATGTTATGAGGATCATTCATATCAATTTTCATGAAGAAATTCAATGGGGAAGGCATCTGATCAATGAATGACTCCTTGAGCAAGTCAGTGCAAAATCAGGGCATCTGAGGCCCCCAATCATCCAACCAAAGGGGTTTCTCCACCATTTTGAAAGTGTATGATCTTTATTTGATCATATAAGGTGTTAGAAGTTCACAAAATTGGAAAATTTCAAGTCATTTTCAAAGTTGCCTTTTTGGGAAAGTGACTTGTAATGAAAACTTGCTATTTTGGGAAAGTTTTTCAACCTCCTCAAATTGATTCAAAAATGTTTCAAATGAGAAAACTTTGGTCATGAAAGTTGTAGAATGGATCTTCCCATTTTCAAAAAGTACAAGAACTAATTCTAATTCATTTTGGATCAAAAGTTATGGCTTGTCAAAGTTGGACAAAATCACATAATTTCAAGTTTTACACCAAAGGGGCAAAGTTGCAAAACCTCATGCCAAGGCGAAATGTGACTTCAAATGGACTTCTATGCATTACACAAACATAAACCATGACCTAAAAATCATAATGCACCAAAGAATTATTCATTTTCATGCCTTGATCTTTAAGAAACTTCAAAAGGGCCAAAACTTTGTGAAATTGCAAAAACTCACATAAACTCAAATCCACTTGCTGCATTGCCTCAAATTCATTTCCATGTGTAAACACCCCAAATTTGCCCTCACCCATTTACACCATGGTTTATGATCATTTCATATGCATAAACTCAATCATACCATCTCATATCACATTTTTGATTCACTGCATAGGTTCTAAGTCATCTGCATCTAGGGTTTGTGATCTGAGCAATCCAAGAGCTCCTTGAGCCACTCCAAAGGTCATCAATCACTTCAAAGGGGTCTATGTGTGTTAAAGTATCATATTGTATCCTCTCAAAGTCAAGAATGTCAAAGAATCACAAGAACTGGGATTGGTATGGAAGCAGAGCCAGGCTTGACTGCCCAGATAACCTAAAATTAGGGTTTTGGTTTTAGAGGCCATAACTCCAAATTTTTTGGTCATTCTTGTTTCTATTGGTCTCTATATGGTATAGGGAGTATGCATATCAATTTTCATGAAGAAATTCCTTGGGGAAGTCATCTGATCAAAGGTTGACTTTCTGGACAAGTCAGTGCAAAATCAGGGCATCTGAGGCCCCCAATGACCCAACCAAAGGGTGTTATTCATCATTTTGATTGTATATGATCTTTATTTGATCATGGAAGAAGTTGTAAGTTCACAAAATTCAAGAATTTCAAGTCTTTTGCAAAGTTGACTTTTTGGGCAAGTTTGACTTTTAATGGAAATGTCATTTTAGGCAACTTTTTCAACCCTTACTTTTTGATTCAAAAAAGCTCCAAATGGAAAAACTTTGGTCATGAAAGTTGTAGAATAGATCTTTCCCTTTTCAAAAAGTACAAGAACATGACTTAATTCATTTTGGATCAAAAGTTATGGCTTGTCAAAGTTGGCAAAAATCACTAAATTTCAAGTCATGCACCAAAGAGGCAAAGTTGCAAATTCACTTCTCAAGGCCAATTAATTCATCAAATGGGCTTCTAACCCACACAACATGATCACACAACTTCTAAAGTTCAGAATGCACCCAAGAATTCACATGTTTTATGGCCCATGGATCAAGTTTCTTCCATAAGCACCAAAGTGAACCAAGTTGCAAAACTCATGGTCACATCTCATCCACTTGTTGCCTAGGTTGCTGAACCATCCTAGCCTTTCCCTCACATCATGCTGCGCAGCATGCCCTTGCTGTACTAGGCTAGCAAGTTGCCCATGCCCTTCTTACACAAAAGTTGACATTTTGCAAAAGCAACCATACCTATCACAAAAGGACATGTCATGTCATCTGACCAATGGCATTTGTTTATGTTAATCAAATGCAAGCCAAAGCACATAAAAAGCAAGCCTGAAACCAGCCAGAACACCACATTTCTCATTTTCACTCCATTGAGCAAAAGCATTCGAAACACACAACACAGGCCACAAACACTCAAACAAACTTCATAAAAACTCATCACCACATCCTTCTGATCATTTCGCTGCCTTCATTCATCCTTGAAACCTCACATAAGCCAGATACGATTCTCACCTGACCTTGAACAGAACTTGTTCAAACTTCCAAACCAGCCATCACAAACTCTCTCTAAGCATCAGAAGTTCATCAAGGGCATAAAAGGAGTGGATTGCACAAAGAGAAGGGGCCAGAAAGTTGCAGACTGAAAAGCTTCAAACTCAGGTAGCTTCATGAACTTTTTTTCCAGAAATGGATTTTTAAGTTCTTAATAGCTTCTACATGCTTCCCTGATCATGAATATGTGATTGTTTTCGAAAATGAGTGAAAAATGAGTATGTATGCAGTCTCTGAAACTTTTTGCCCTAAAACTATTTTGATTCGATTTGGCTGATTTTGGAATGATAAATGTTGTTTGAATGGGGGGTTTGATTCGTGTTTGAGTGGGGATGATTTCTGGATAGTTAGTTTTCATTTTCATGGCGTGTAGAGTGATTTAGCATTTGGACTCGCCGGAGAAGATGACCGGAACCACTGTTCCGGTCATCTGAAAGTCATTAGGGCTGAGATTAGGGTTTAATCATTAATTAGTGGAATTTGAATTTGAGCCGTAGGATGTGGCGCCAAGTCTCTTCCCGCGCGCGTATGTTTGAATCTGGATCATTGGATGTGCATACTTTTCTATTTTCAGTTTTATTTCATTTTTATTTTCCATTTAATTACATTGTTTTCTCCAATTTATTAAAAATAGCAAAATAACCTTAAAAATTCTGAAATTTTTTATACAAGCTTTTATTTAATTTCAGAAACCAAAAACATTTTTATTTTTATTTTTTTGCATTTTAAAAATATTTTTAAATATTTAAAAGTTTATTTTTAATTAATTAATGAGAATTAATTAATTAAAAATACTTTTAGGTATTTAAAAATCACCAAAAAATTCATGAAACATTTAAAAACATTTAGAAACATTGTCCAACCCTCAAACCAAATTTCTTTTTAGATCTTGATGCATTTTGAGAATTTTTCATGGAATTAAAACCATTTTGATGCATTATTTTGATCCAAACTTCCAAAAATCATTTCTGCCTAACCATTGAGAGTTGGACTTTGATTCTTTTTGCATTGTGTTTAGCATATCATGTAGTTTGTGAGATTAAATTGGAATGAATTGATCTTTCATTTTCCATTTGTTTGGCATTTTTCTTGTTAAGGAACCCTAAAACCCTAGAAAGCTTAGGAAAATCATAACTTGAATTAGGTTAAGAGTTGGAACTTCTCCTTTGGGAAGTGGGTTAGTATAGGTTTAGGGATCCTTTGAGTGTATTTTTAATTTTTTGTATTGATGTTTGCTTCTGATTTTGGTTTGTGTTTGATACTTTGATCATAAACCCTAATTTGGGCTTCCATATACATCCATCTTGCATTTGCTTGCATAACATGACTTGCCATAGCATTTTGTGCATACATTTGATTCATTTGACATCTTAAGACATATTGAAAGAATGTTTGATCATTGCATCATGTATTTGCCATGTTGTATATCATTTGCATTCCATAACTTTTCATGTATGTTCATGTTTCTTAACTTGCTTCATCTGCATCCATTGGTTCACATGATCATCCTCATACCTTGATTCATGTTTGTAGCATCTCATAGCATCATTAACATCATGTATGTGCTTCTGGTTTTGTTTCTCATCATGCCATTTCATTTCATTTTGCATTGCATTGAATTTCTTTCACTAACTTTTCAGGTGGTAAGTAACTTTGAGAAGTGAATTTTGCCTTCACTTCTCATAACTTCTCTTCATCTCTTTTATGCATCCTTGCTGCATTTTTGTATGTGTTTGAGTTTGAGCTTGCTCATTCTTCTTCTTCTCACTTTCTTTCTTCAAGTGACTTGTCTTCTTAAGTGAAGCAAGTTACTTTGCTTCTCCTGATCCTTTCATCTGCTTCCTGGTGGTTCCATTGAAGATTTCTTTCTTAAACCTCACAAACCTTAGGAACAACCAAGCATGACAATGATTAGGGTTTTGATTAGTCCCCCACTTATTTTTACCTTTGTGTCTCTTTTGAGTCTTCTCTTCTCACCTTCATAATCAGGGACTAAACCCTAAAGGCTTTAAGGCTTTGTGATTAAGTTTATGCCTGCATCCTTCTATTAGGATGGAGTGTATAACTTTAATCCTAAGTGTTAAACCCTAAATGTGTTTAAATCTCTTAATCAATTCACTTAATAATCATCAAGACATCACACTTGTAACTTGGGCCTTGCATTAGGGTTCTAATTCTTCCTTAATTGGTTAAGAAGGACTAACCCTAGTGTTAATGGACAAGTCCTCCTCAAGTTGTCTTACAAATCATAAAACTCACTTCATCATCATACCATTAATCTAAAATCCATTTAATAAAGGTTTTGTTTTGTCATGAGTTTAATCCCTAATCATGGATTAAGTTGAGGAGCTTTCCTCAGCTTAAACATTCTCATCTATTATCCTTCTATTAGGATGGTGTAATGAGTCTGTTTAATCCTTGATTATGGCTTAACCTCATTACTTAACATTAAACAAAAACACCAAAAACATCTAAATAATCACAAGTAGGTTAATGATCTTAATCCTACACCAAAGGTGATTAAGTGTGAGAATCTGACTTCACACTTAAGGTATTCTCATTACCCCTAATCAGAGGGAAGATGTAATGAGTTTACTAAATCCATTGGTTTAGGCTTAAGCTCATTAACTTATGACAAACTCTCAAAAGCAATAAAAGACTGAAAACACAAAAAACAAACAATAATCGTCTCCTCCGGGATTCTTTTCTCATCTCATTCACTCACAAACGAGAACTTGCTTCTTCCGTCTAATGCAAGACAGTTTGCACCTGAGCCAGACAGGTCATACACTTGAGCATAGATAAGTAAGCAGTTCACAAGTCAATTCATCTTTCAGTCTCTTTGGGTCGAACTACGGTGTTCTGACTTCCTCATTGCACGAGAGGATACGTAGGCATAACTTAACAGTTATCGAACAAAAGTCTCTGTATATTCCCCCTCCTTCCAGCATTGTTCTTAGCCTCATTATCACGAGCACTTCACTCTTGTTCCTACACTGACACTGTACATTTACACTTCACTTCTTTTACACTGACACTTGTACATTCTTTTCCAGCTATTTTATACACAGATTGCACTGACACTACCCCTTTAAAACACAAATCTTTTAAGCGTGGATCCCGTCGAGTACGACGGACAATCTGGGTGCTAATACCTTCCCAGGTTGTAACCAACCCCCTTTCTCAGCCTCTCTGGTTCGCAACCGTCTTGTCCATATCTTTCTAGGTCTATGCAGCATTACCTTTCCTCCGGGATAAAAATGCCTAGCTGGCGACTCTTTTCTTCTCCAGTGAGTTCACTGTTGTGTGTTCTCATTGTCCCTCTCGCCGACCGTTTGCGTCTGTACCTTTATTTGGGTCATTCCCATTTATCGGGAGCGACAGCTTGGCGACTCTGCTGGGGAAGCTTATACTGCAACCAGGGCTTCTGGTTCTTTTTGTGGGTTCCTCCTAGCGCTTGTTTGATTTGTGTTTACTGGGGTGTTATGTGTTATTTGTGTTTGTATATTTGTTTTGTTTATTACTTTATGTACAGTTGCTTTATTGCTTTCTTTATAGCTTTGCATATATCATATTGTCATACTGTGCTGGCTGGATCTATTTGTTGCTTTGGTGGGTGGGTGTGCTATTGAGAATTGAGGTCCTATACCTGGGACCTGAGTGACACCTAGGCTAGAGTGGCTCATATTCTTTCCCATTCCATCTCGGTCTGGTGCGGGAATATGAAACACGGTTCAGATATGGGTTTCTTCTTGAGAACTCTGTGTTGCAGATTTCCTGCAGTACTAGGGCTATCTGGGAAGCCTGCTAAGTCTGGATGACCTTTAGTATTGACCTTCAGAAACTGAGGTGAATTAGAGGAGGAATTTTTATGGTTATTGTAAACACTGTACCTCCGGGTTAGAAGTGTTTACACTTCTCATAACTGATCCAAGTCTGAGGATCCTTGTTTTAGAACACCACCTGTGAGGGGGTTGGGCTGTTTACAGGTTTGCAGGTACCCTTGACCTCAGCATACCCTGTTACTTTGTTTGGTTTAGAGTACTCCATTTTGGAACAGTTCTTGTGATTTTAACCCTGGATATGTGGCTCTTTATTTGAGTCCCCCGCCTTGGTTACTGGACTCATAGACCTCCATCTGGATTTCTTGAACATACTTAGACTTGTATCAGAGCACTTGATCAGATCCAGCTCAGTCACAAACCCTTGCATATCATTTGCATACATCATCATTGCATCATTTTAACATTTGCTTATTTGTTTTTCAGGGTATCCATACTTTATTTTTGGCTTGGTTTTGACCCCATCATCAGCATAGACCTATCTTCACCAGTATCTTCTTCAGCTATCAGCTACCTGCTTCAGTCACCAGTCTCAGCCTGTCAGTGGCCCATCATCAGTGTTATTCTCCATCATCAGCACCTGTCTCAAACGACATGGCACCTAAGAAGAGTAACATCTCCTATCATTTCTTTCAGCCTGAGCTAGCTGACATCAGGAAGATTCAGACCCTGATTATTCCAGACCATATACCACTATTCAGAGAACACTATGGAGGCATACTTGATGTGGTTATGGATTTGGACCCTTCACAGAGGAGCCTGATTCATACTTGCCTGCAGTTCTATGATCCCCCCCTGAGGTGTTTTACTTTTCAGGATTTTCAGTTGGGCCCTTTGTTAGAAGAGTATTCATCATTGGTTGGTATACCTATCAGGGGTGGAGTCCCCTTCAACCCTGAGATGGTCTTTCCTAGTAATGAAGAGGTGGCAAAGGCCTTGTATCTGGAACCAGTTCTGATTGGGCAGCATATGACTACTAAGGCTGGAATCTCTGGTCTACATCTGGATTTCTTGATCTCTCAAGCTACCCTGAAGGCTTCTTTGGGAGAGTGGAAAGCAGTCGGTGCTTTATTGGCCCTGAGCATATATGGGATTATATTATTTGCAGATGAGCCTAGATTCATTAGCAAGAATGCAATCCATCTTTTCATCCTGAGAAACCCAGTGCCAACCCTATTGGGGGATTTCTACTACTCTGTGCACCAGAGGAATGAAAAGTAGAGGGGAAGATTAGTGAGATGCTGTGCTCCCTTGTTCCATACTTGGCTGCTCAAGCATTTGCCCAAGACAGATGCATTTTTGAATCCTCATCAGCAGAGAAACTAGGCTAGAAGACTCACTGCTTTGACCTCAGCTGATATCAGATGGTGCACTCAAAGCACAAAGGGCAGGGATATCATTACCAGTTGTGGGCAGTTTCCCAATGTACCCCTGATAGGAGTAAAGGGTTGCATCAATTACAACCCTCTGCTATTCAAAAGACAACTGGGCTATGCATTGGTCCACACTCCTAAGGCACAAGATTTGGCTGAGACTCTTTACTGTGAGAACAAGCCTAATCTGGCTATTGTCAGGCAAGCAGCCTGGGCCTGGGACAATGTTCAGACTAAAGGAGTAACCATTCTGGGGAAGTGCAACAATGTGGCATCAGCACAATACTATGAGTGGTCCCATGCCAGGGCTCAATTTTCTGGGATGCCCTTCACCATGGAGGATATGCCTGGACCATCCTCAGCACCACCTCCTGTCACTGTCAGTTTGGAGGAGTTTGAGAGTTTGAAAGAGAGAAATGAGAAGTTGACTCAGGCCCTACAGAAGACCCTCTGGGAGAGGAGTGATGGAAGGTTGGATATTGAGAGGTTAGAGAAGCTGAAGGTGGAGCATCTGGCTAGGATTGAGAAGTCTGAGGATTACATCAAGAAGTCTAGGGCTGGAGAACAAATTCTGAAGAATGCCTGCAAGGAAGCCCAGTTCCAGAAGGCCAGGACCGATTTGTATCTGAAGGAGAGTCAAGCTAGGTGGGTCAGGATCACCGAAGCTCGTACTCTGGAAGATAAGAGGACTCAGGACAAGATTGAGCAGTTGGAAGCTAGTGCAAAAGAGCAACAGGAAGCCCTGGCAACAGCCCAGAGGGAGATCTCAGAGCTGAAGATTAGAGCTGGAGTGAAGAGGTCAAAGGACCAGAGTCAACACAAGAAGCTAACCGCAGCTGTTACTACCCGGAATCTCCTTATCAGGAATCTCACAGAGCGTCCAGCTGATCCTGTGACTGAAGCACTTCTCAAGTAAGTTCAGGAGGATGAGTTTGGTCTTGGTGTCTGACTTTTGCTTGTTGTTGCTTTCATTTCATGTACTTTTATGATGTATTTTGACCCCTCAGAGGGCATGTTTTGTAAAGAACAAATTATGTATCATTTGCTTTTTGTAATATATGTATCAGTTTGTTCCATCTGATTTCTTCAAGCAACATCAACAGCATCTTCAAGGGTCTGGAAAGGTCAAAACCAAGTGCCAAGCCGGATACCTTGGAAACAAATAGGCATACTGCATTGCATACTAACCTTTTGTTTTGTTTTGTAGGTTTTTGTTTTATTGTTACTAACTCTGTTGTGATATTCAGGAACTATTGCTCGACGTCGGGTATTTCCACTCAACCGTCCACACAGATATCCAACCCGTAACAATCTTCCGGGCATACAGATGGACCAGGTACAACAGGACCTTGCAGAGGTCAGGAACCAAATGGCCAATGAAAGATTGGAAATGAGGACTCAGATGACACAATTTATGGAGGTGATGAACAATATGGCTCAGAGCCAAGAGAGATTAAGAGCAATGGTAGAGAGACAGAATCAAGAAGACCCCCATCTAGGGACTGCTGGGACAAGCAACAATGAGAGGGTCCAACCTCATGTCAATCCCCCTGTATTTGGACCCCACCTTCATCCAGAGATCAACATTCCTGCTAATGTACAAGGGACTGCCACTGCAGGCAGAGTGCTGCAAGAAGACCCCCAGGAGGATCAATTCACAGTAATGGGTGCTGGGGATGAGGCCTATGACAGAAGGCTGGACGAAATTGCTGAAAAATTAAGATCCTTGGAGTCTCAAAACTCTTTGGGTTTTGATGTTATGGACATGGGCTTAGTGGACGGGGTCAGGATTCCCCATAAGTTTAAGCCTCCTTGTTTTGAAAAGTACAACGGGACTTCCTGCCCACGGACCCACTTACAATCCTTTCTGGGGAGGTTGAAAGCATATACCATGGACGAGAAGCTATGGATGTTTTATTTCGAGGATAGCTTAACGAGAGCTTTAAGGGAATGGTATTCACATCTGACTAGAGCCACCATCAGATGTTGGAAAGACCTGGCTGAGGCCTTTATCAGACAATATCAGTATAATCTGGATATGGCACCCAACATGACCCTCCTGATGGGGATGTCACAGTCATCCAGGGAAAGCTTCCGCGAGTACGCCCAGAGATGGAGACAGCTGGCTGCTGCTGTCCAGCCACCTATGTCAGAGAGGGAGATGGCAGATATGTTTATGAACACCCTCCAAGGAACATACATTGATAGGCTGGCTGCTTTCTCTTCTACCAGCTTTGCAGATGTCGTTATAGCTGGAGAGAGAATTGAGAGCCTGTTAAAGATGGGCAAAATTTCTGACAATGGTGCCAGCTCATCCAACAACACAAGGAAGCCTTTTGTAGGCCCAAGAAGAACTGGTGAGACCAATGTTATCCATACCAACAGGGGCAGACCCCAACATGTTCATAGGTATGTGGCAGCAGTCACCATTCCTGCTCCAATTCATCCACAACCAGCTTATCAACCACAGCAGCAAAATTATCAGCAACAAACTCAGTATCCTCCTCAGAGAAACTACAACAACACCAACAACAATAATCAGCAAAGACCGTTCCAACAGAGACCTTCTCAGGCCAATAGGGTGATCGATCCGATCCCTATGCCATATGCCACATTACTGCCACAACTCCTGAAACTCAACCTGGTTGAGCTAAGGACGTTGGTACCTCCAGATCCCACCAGTCTACCCAGAAATTACGACTCCAACGCCAGATGTGCTTTTCATTCAAATGCACCTGGCCATAGTACAGAGAAGTGCAGAGCTTTGCACATGAAGGTACAAGACCTGGTGGACTCTAAAGCTCTAAACTTTGCACCACCACCAAATGTTAACAAGAACCCTATGCCAAACCATGGTGGTCCCAGAATCAATGCTATTGAATAAGACAAGCCGTCTTACTTGATAACCAGTGTGGGTCAGATTCGGACACCGTTGGTAGAGATTAAAGCTCAGCTCCTTGAATGTCAAATGTTCCCGGGATGTGAGCTAGGGTGTGCTTATTGCAACATTTCAGTGAATGGTTGTGATAACTTGAGAGATGGCATAGATGGTCTCATCCAGAGTGGCCTGCTTCAAATTACAACATCAATTCCTACCAATCCAGCAATCTCATCAGCAACAATTCCCGTGTCTTCTACAACTGCAACAACCATTGTTTCAAACAACTCCTCAGCTTCATCAACAAATGCTTCATCTGTTACTTCAACGGACCAGATATCAGCAAACATCCCTTCTACAACTTCAGCACCGCTTCATTCAGATTCTCCTACAACAACAACACCCATCCTTCCAACAATGTCTCCTACAACTTCAGCAGCAAATGTCTCAACGGTTACAATTTATTATGATCCTGAAAATGATTCTGCCTACAACTCACAAAATGTCACTCCTATCAGAGCACCAGTCACAATATACTATGATCCACAGACTATCACAGTCCCTTCTGCAGCTGCCATCAGTCCAGTCACTATCACAGTGCCTGGGCCAGTACCTTATGAAAGCAGTAATGCCATCCCCTGGCATTACGGCTCTGATCTATACTGCGAAGGACAGAAAATCACTCTTGAATCATCAACCCCTGCACAACAAATAGATAATGTGGGGGGAGGCGGAGGCTTCACTCGAAGCGGACGTCTCTTCGCTCCACAAATTCAAAGACCCACTGCCGAAGCAGAAGCTGCTGCCAAGGCAAAAGGGAAAAGCTTGGTGCAAGAAGAGCAGATTGTTAAAGAAGCTTTAAAAACACCTTTTGATCAGGAAGTTGATGAATTCATGAGAATCATCAAGAAAAGTGATTACAAAATAGTGGACCAGCTTCACCAGACGCCTTCCAAGATCTCTATTCTATCATTGCTTATGTGCTCCGAAGCTCATCGGAACGCACTACTAAAAGTCTTGCACGCAGCTTATGTGCCAGAAGAGATCACCGTCAATCAGTTGGAAGCTGTGGTTGGGAATGTTAATGCTAGTCATGGACTAGGGTTCACCAACACTGATTTGACTACGGAAGGCCGCAATCATAACAAGGCTTTGCACATTACCATGGAATACAAAGGTGCAGTTCTTTCCCATGTGCTGGTAGACACAGGATCATCCCTCAATGTCTTACCTAAAAAAGCCCTTGTGAAGCTGGAGTATGAAGGATTGGCATTACGTCCCAGTAACTTGGTAGTGAGAGCCTTTGACGGCTCTAAGAGATCAGTTCTGGGAGAAATTGAGTTGCCTATAACGATTGGCCCACAAACTTTCAAAACGACCTTCTACGTGATGGATATACAGCCTGCCTACAACTGTCTATTGGGTAGGCCATGGATTCACGCCGCTGGCGCCGTGACCTCAACCCTTCACCAGAAGTTAAAATTCGAGTGGGAGGGTCAAGTCGTTACTATCTGTGGAGAGGAGGATATTTTTGTTAGCCACCTGGCTACCTACAAATACATTGAGATGGATGGGGAGATCCACGAAACAATGAGTCAAGGGTTTGAGGCCTTGAACATAAATGAAACTTCTGCTGTACCTGGAACCTCAATAACATCTTACCAACAAGCCCGGAAGGTTGTTGAAGAAGGAACTGCCCAAGGCTGGGGCAAACTGCTACCTGTGGAGAAGAAAGAGGATAGATTTGGGTTGGGTTACAAACCAACTCAACAAGATCAAGCAGAGGCTGCTAAGGAGCCCAACTTTGTTAGTGGGGGGATGCTTACCCCTGATGCTGTCAACAATTTGTAAGACGAGGATGAAAGCGACCGCAACCTGGAAAGTTGGATCCGTCCAAAGGTTCCGGGGAGCAGTGTCTCAAACTGGTCTTCCCAGGAAATTATAAGAGTTACTCCTGCAGAGTAATTATTATTTCCTGTATTTTTATAGCATGCATCAAAGTCTTGCATCTTGCCCAAGATGACAAGGCTCATTTTGTAATCGGGTCATCCGTAATTTTTGTGCAACAAGATTAATCAATGAAATATCAGACATCTTTTGCAAATGAGTCTTTTTCTTTTCCGCTCACTGTTTTCCATTTTTCTTTTTGTACAAAAAAAATAAATGGCAATGTTTTCAAAATGACAATTTTATTTCACTTTTCTAAACAAGATTAAAATCAAATCACTAAAACGAACAAACTGAACCCTTGCAGAGAGTGCCTTCCAGACAGCACCGACAACAGCACGGCTATGACTTTGTATGACTTTGACAGTCCAATCAATCAAGCTGATGAAGGGGTTGAAGAAGATTACAAGCTTCCTGAAGAGCTAGCCAGATTGTTGAGACAAGAGGAAAAGGTAATTACTCCTCATCAGGAGGAAGTTGAAACGATCAATCTTGGTACAGATGAAAATGTGAAAGAAGTTAAAATCGGGGCCTGCCTGCAAGACTCAGTGAAGAGACAACTGATTGACCTGCTTCAAGAGTATGTGGACGTGTTTGCTTGGACTTATCAAGATATGCCAGGGTTGGACACCGACATTGTTGTGCACAAGCTGCCTTTAAGAGAAGAATGCCCACCGGTTAAACAGAAGCTGCGCCGTACTCGCCCAGATATGGCAATGAAAATCAAAGAAGAGGTACAGAAGCAGTGGGACGCCGGGTTCCTTGTTGTGACTAGCTATCCACCATGGGTTGCTAATATTGTGCCTGTGCCTAAGAAAGACGGTAAAGTAAGGATGTGTGTTGACTACCGGGATCTGAACAGAGCCAGCCCAAAAGATGATTTCCCATTACCTCATATTGATGTATTAGTGGATAATACGGCTCAGTTCTCGGTATTCTCCTTCATGGACGGATTTTCAGGATACAATCAGATCAAAATGTCACCTGAAGACATGGAGAAGACAACCTTCATCACACCCTGGGGCACGTTCTGTTACAAGGTAATGCCATTCGGACTGAAGAATGCTGGTGCAACATATCAACGGGCTATGGTGACATTATTCCACGATATGATCCATAAAGAAATCGAATGTTACGTGGATGACATGATTGCCAAATCCCTTACTGAAGAAGACCACCTGGTAAATCTGCTGAAGCTATTCAAGCGTCTGAGGAAGTACCAACTGAAGTTGAACCCCAACAAGTGCACATTCGGGGTGCGATCCGGTAAGCTACTGGGGTTTATTGTAAGTGAGAAAGGGATTGAAGTTGACCCTGATAAAGTCAAAGCTATTCAAGAGATGCCTGCACCTAAGACAGAGAAAGAAGTTCGAGGGTTCTTAGGTCGATTGAACCACATCTCAAGGTTCATATCTCACCTTACGGCAACCTGCGAACCCTTGTTCAAATTGTTGAGAAAAGAACAGACGGTCAGGTGGAATGAAGACTGCCAAAGGGCTTTTGACAAGATCAAGGAATACTTACAAGAGCCTCCAATCCTTATGCCTCCAGTTGAAGGAAGACCTCTAATCATGTACTTGACAGTATTAGAAGAGTCAATGGGGTGTGTGCTGGGCCAGCATGACGAGTCTGGTCGAAAAGAGTATGCAATATACTACC
The DNA here is from genome assembly GCA_963966055.1 of Lathyrus aphaca. Taxonomy (NCBI): domain Eukaryota; kingdom Viridiplantae; phylum Streptophyta; class Magnoliopsida; order Fabales; family Fabaceae; genus Lathyrus; species Lathyrus aphaca. The sequence goes on along the minus strand of OZ014522.1, from coordinate 538,099,361 downwards.
TAAGCAAAAAGTTTACCGACTGTGAACAACATTATTCACTGCTCGAGAAAACTTGTTGTGCTTTAGCGTGGGCTGCTCGCCGACTAAGGCAGTATATGTTGACCCACACCACTTTGTTAATCTCAAAAATGGACCCAGTTAAGTACATATTTGAGAAGCCAGCACTTACCGGACGGGTTGCAAGATGGAAAATGATCCTCACAGAGTATGACATTCAGTACACATCTCAGAAAGCCATCAAGGGCAGTGTACTGTCTGAATATCTTGCTGAGCAACCTATTGATGATTACCAGCCTATGAGATTTGACTTCCCTGATGAAGACATCATGTTCATAAAAGCAAGAGATCATGAGGAGCCTATTCACACTGAAGGGCCTGACCAGGAAGAAGAATGGACTATGATGTTTGATGGGGCCGTTAACATGAATGGTCGTGGTGTTGGTGCAGTACTCATTACACCCAAGGGAGTTCACATGCCTTTCTCGGCAAAACTCACTTTCAACTGCACTAACAACGAAGCTGAATACGAAGCTTGCATTATGGGTCTTGAGGAAGCCATTGACCTCAGGATCAAGACATTGACTGTATTCGGAGATTCAGCTCTGGTAATCAATCAAACCAACGGCAAATGGTACACCCACCAGGATCATCTGATACCTTACAGGGATTATACAAGGAGGTTATTGACTTTCTTTACAACAGTCAAGCTTGAGTATATCCCTCGGGACGAGAATCAGTTTGCAGATGCTCTGGCTACCATTTCGTCCATGATCAAAGTTCAAGCTGCCAACTTTGTACCTCAGATTTCAGTGTCCAGACTTGACAGACCAGCATATGTGTTCGCGGCAGATGTTGTCAAAGACGATAAGCCTTGGTTCCATGACATTAAGTGCTTCTTGGAGGATCAAACATACCCACCTGGGGCATCTTCCAATGATAAGAAGACTTTGAGAAGGCTTGCTGGTAGTTTCTTCTTGAACACTGATGGTTCCCTATACAAAAGAAACTTTGATATGGTACTCCTCAGATGCGTTGATAAGACAGAAGCAGACTTGTTAATGCATGAAGTGCACGAAGGATCCTTTGGTACCCATGCTGGAGGGCATGCCATGGCTAAAAAGTTGCTAAGATCAAGCTATTACTGGATCACAATGGATGCCTACTGTTGTGCCTACGCCAGAAAATGCCATAAATGCCAGATTTATGCGAATAAGGTGCATGTGCCTCCCAATCCTTTGAATGTGATGTCTTCACCCTGGCCCTTTGCTATGTGGGGCATTGACATGATTGGCAAGGTTGAACCGACTGCTTCGAATGGTCACAGATTCATCCTGGTTGCCATTGACTATTTCACCAAGTGGGTCGAAGCAGCTTCCTATGCAAACGTTACAAGGCAAGTGGTAGCCAGATTTCTGAAGAGAGATATCATCTGTCGATATGGAGTTCCCGAGCGAATCATTACTGATAATGGTTCCAACTTGAACAACAAGATGATGGCAGAGTTGTGTCGGGACTTCAAAATTCAACACCACAATTCTTCTCCTTACAGGCCAAAGATGAACGGCGCTGTTGAGGCAGCTAATAAGAATATCAAGAAGATTGTGCAGAAGATGGTAGTCGCCTACAAAGACTGGCATGAGATGCTACCGTTTGCCTTGCATGGGTACCGCACGTCAATCAGGACATCCACTGGGGCAACACCGTATCAACTTGTGTATGGTATGGAAGCAGTCCTACCCGTTGAAGTTGAATTACCCTCTCTACGGGTGCTGATGGATGTTAAGCTGAACGAAGCAGAATGGGTCAGGTCCCGATACGAACAACTGAGTCTGATTGAAGAGAAAAGATTGGCTGCAATCTGTCATGGGCAGTTATATCAGAAGAGAATGAAGAGAGCCTTCGATCAGAAATTCAGGCACCGAGAGTACCAAGTAGGAGATCTTGTGCTGAAGAGAATCTTCCCTCCTCATACAGACCACAGGGGCAAGTGGACTCCGAATTATGAAGGACCATTTGTAGTAAAGAAAGTTTTCTCTGGTGGAGCACTGATGCTCAGCACCATGGATGGTGAAGACTTCCCGTCCCCTGTGAATTCAGATGCAGTTAAAAAATACTTCGCATAAAATGACCCGCTGGACATAAAAACAGAATGTAAGTCCAGGCAAAAATAGGGCATCCCGGCGAGTCAAAAACAGAATAAAAGACTCGGGCAAAAATAAGGGAAAATAAACAAAAAAATGTACACCCGCTGAGTTGAAAAGCCGCGTTGGACAACTCAGGCAAAAATGGGTATCCCGATGGATTGAAAACCTGAAAGGGCGATCCATGCAAAATAAGGGAATAAGCGAACAACTGCACTCTGAATTCGTATGTATCACTTACAACTCGGCAAGCTTCAAAAAGATCAAGCTTCTTTCAGAATCAGCCTTCTTCAGAAAGCAAGACGAGAAGAACGTCAAATGTCATACAAGTCATAGCAAAAAAGGGAAGCTGCTTGGAGCGTCGACAACATTGCCAACACATTTTGTTTTCTCATTTTGTAACAATCTCCTCATTTCAGGGGATTTGTTTCGTTGACTGTATTTCGCCAATTCAGGGCACATGAATTAATAAAATCAGATTTCCAGTCATGTTTCGTCTTGTACATTTTATTTGCAAAAATGTCTGATGTCTTAAGAAAAACTGATTGCATAAATACAGATGCTTATCTTCAAAAATATAATAAAAGTCACATGCTTACAGGAAATACACTTACTCTCAGAAGTGTCTAAACTCCTATGACGGAATCCAGTAAAGGATACCTCGGGATTACTTGTGCGCTTCCCTATCTTTGCAGGATTGCAGGTATCCGAACGCAACTTGGGGCATGTAAGCTTCATCCCAGCAAGCTGGCAAATCAGTGCTCGCTCAGTCTTAACACTCAAAGTGTTTTCTCCCCAGCCGAGTTGCCACTTGTTACTTTTCCCCATCAAAGTTACCAGGAATCACTTCTCCAACAGGGCAGTACCAGAAGGCGCCCATATCCCCGGCTGAGTCAAAAATCCTCCTCAACGGAATCTCTAGGGAGATCTTTCATTGATTTCTCTTTCTCCCCAGCCGAGTTACCATTCTTCCTCAGCCGAATACAGAAGTCAGGAGACCATATCCCCACAGAGCTCCAGCCTCTATCCAGAAGAGAAGCGCATGAAGGGATCACAACAGAGTGAAGAGAGCTTCTACAAACCCCAGCTGGGTCTCTCATTTACTGGAATAGGTCTATCATTGACCCATATCCCCAAGCAGATATCATCTCATCAGATCTACCAATGATCTCATCCCCAGCTGGGATGTTCATTTCAAGCAGATCGACCAAAGATCTTCGCAGCAACGGGATCCGAATCCCGGTTTGGTATCTTTGCATAATCATGGAATTCGCACCATATTCACCCTACAAAGCGTAGCATTCCGTCTAAAACGGAGCATTACGGCAAAAATCAAACATATAGCATAATCATAAGCCATGTTTTGAATCAAACACTTGTGAATAATGACAATCCATCAACATACAGAAAGCTCCCCCCCAAAATCCCCAGCGGAGATTCCCCAGCAAAATACAGTTGCCTCACATTCACAAACACCAGTATATACTCTCTTTGGCACCCGTCCGTGTCAATACTCCCCAGTAAAGTCGCCTGAATACTCTGAGCAAACAGTACCACTCGTATTACAGATACTTTTTGACATTCGTCCGTGTCATACCCAGGCAGAAAGCCAAAGACATCCTTTTTTGCATTCACATATACTTATATAATTTTCCTTGACATCCGTCCGTGTCACTTTCCCCAATACAGTAACCTAAACACTTTGTACATCGGATATTTGTTTATACTATACTCCTTTTGACACTCGTCCATGTCACTCTCCCCAACAGTTAAATACTCATCTATACACCATTCACACTTATACAAGTACTCGTCCGTATCTTGTATACACCATGTATATCCCCACAGATTCGACACTAGTCCTTGTTCTTTGTTAACCAGATGGTACTCGTCCGTACCATCATCTCAGAGCATGCGTCAAGCGTTTGTTTCTACCTGATACCCTTCTGTATCATAGTCTTAAGGATGCTCGTCCGCATCTTTAATCCATACACGTGTCAAACACTTTTGTCTTCTTGAATATAGACACTCGTCTGTGTCTACTATTCCCCAGAAGAGTCCCCTCAGATTCAACACTCGTCCGTGTTCCTTGTTAACCAGTTGATACTTGTCCGTATCATCATCTCTGAACACGTGTCAGTATTTGTTTCTACCTGATACTCGTCCGTATCGTAGTCTTAAGGATGCTCGTCCGCATCTTTAATCTATACACAACGTCAAAACACTTATACCTTTTGTTTCTTGGATGCAAACACTCGTCCATGTTTGCTATTCCCCAGTAGATCGCCAACAAAGCAATTTTCTTTTATCTGACATTCGTCCTGTGTCATGATAAACCCTGAGAGCAGCCGTACCCTGCTAGGTGGTCGTCCTCCACCTCTTGATGGTCGTCCTCCATCATGCTCATCCGATGGCCGTCCCCATAGTTGATTTTCTATTCGACATTCGTCCTATGTCGTGATATTTAGCAGTCGTCCCCTGCTAGGTGGTCGTCCTCCACCTTTTGATGGTCGTCCTCCATCATTTTTATCCAATGGTCGTCCCCATTGTTGATTTTGGTTATCTGGCATTCGTCCTATGTCATGATAAACCCTGAGAGCAGCCGTCCCCTGCTAGGTGGTCGTCCTCCACCTCTTGATGGTCGTCCTCCATCATGCTCATCCGATGGTCGTCCCCATCGTTGACCTTTTATCCGGCATTCGTCCTATGTCGCGATATTTTCGGCAGCCGTACCCTGCCAGGTGGTCGTCCTCCACCTTAGATGACCGTCCCTCATCTTACCCCCAACAGAGCAGCCGTCCCCTGCTAGGTGATCGTCCTTCACCTTTGATGACCGTACCTCATCATCTGTTTATTTCATTTATTCTTTAACCCGATGGCCGTCCCCGTCGTGGTCCCTTTTCCTTTTCCTGATGATCATCCTTCATCAGTTTAGCCCGATGGCCGTCCCCATCGTTGGTTACTTTACTTTTATCTTGATGGCCGTCCCCGTCATGTTTCACTAATCCCCAGAGATTTGTTACAGCTTTATCTTGATGGCCGTCCCCATCATAATTCTTTTTACCCCCAGCATGTCGGCCGTCCCTGTCATTGCTCCTTACCCAGCAGTCGTCCTCTGCTCGACGGTCGTCCTCCGTCGCTCACACTTTACAATATACTTTATTTTCTTTTACAATCTATATCCCTTTTCTTCTTCATTCTGTGAGTGCAAATTTTGGACTGTCTTTGGTATTCAACCACAAGTTATCTTGTTTGCCTGTTAAGCCGTTGCTTACAACCTGCACAGCTAACTCATGTTTGAATAGGGGCACCATGGTTCTCCTTGATCACAGCTGAGCCAAGCCATGCCCTTGTACCATGACTGAACCAGCCCATACCTCTTCTTACACAAAAGTTGACTTTTGGCAAAATGGCCCATACCAATCAAGCTAGGCCAGCAACAACTCTCTGACCTATCCAAACTTGATACATGGACAAAATGGGACTCAACACATAACACAACACAGCCTAATCTCTCCCACAAGTTAGACTCCTCAAAACTCACCTCTTATGCATTTTCATTCGAATCTCTCCATACAAGCTTCAAACCTCAAAACAAATCCCACAGAACAACTCACCCTAGCCTTCTGATCATTTCCCAACCATCAATTTGCTCTGAAAGGCCCACAATCAAAAACATGATTTCCACACTTCACCAAATGAACCTCTGCCATTTTCATTTTAAGACCATATAAACTCCATCCAAGCATCACAAACTTCTGGGGAGGATCATTGGAGCTTGTTTGAAGCAAAGAACTGGCCAGAAAGCTCCTGTTTCGAAAGCTCAAGCTCAGGTAGCCATGGCATTTATTTTTCCAGAACTCTTATTTTATGTTATAGAATGATTCTACATGTTTCACTGATCACCATGATGTCTTTACTTTTGAGAATAGTCAAGTATTAAGCATGTATTGATCTTCTGAAATTTCTGCCATACTTTCCGTTTTGCTTCGATTCATGATTTTGGTGTTGAATAAATGAGCTTTGATGTTTGATTCTTGCTGGGGTTGAGGAGATGATCATTTATGGAGCTTTAGGGGTCTTGGGGTTGCGTATTGAGGGAGATGGGGTGAGGAGCTTGCCGGAGAAGATGACCGGAACACTGTTCCGGTCATCTGAAAGTAATTAGGGTTTTTGATTAGGGCTTAATCATAATTACGTGAGTTTGAATTCTGGCCGTCCATTAGCGCACGTAGTTAACTCCCGCCTCCTGGAATTTGAATCCTGGCCTTCAGATCCTTTGACTTTCTCATTTCCATTTAATTTCATTTTTATTTCATTTGTTTCATATTTAATTTCCACGAATTATTAAAAATAGTAAAAAGCATTTAAAAATTCTGAAAATATTTGTCAAGCATTTCATAATTTTTCAGAACCCAAAAATATTTTTATTTTTATTTTTTGCATATAAAATTATTTTTAAATCATTTAAATGTTTATTTTTAATTAGTTAATGAAAATTAATTAATTAAAAATGCATTTAGGTATTTAAAAATCACAAAAAATTCACATTGCATTTCAAAACATTTAGAAACATTATCAAACTCTCAAAACAAATTTCTTTTTGGTCCTTGATGCATTTTGACAATTTTCATTGGAATTAATTTCTTTTAAAGGCAATATTTTTGTTCAAACTTGGAAAAATCCATTCTGCCTAACCATTGGGAGTTTGATGATGGTTCTTCTTGCATTGCATCCTTCATAGCATGTAGTTTATAGGATAAAATTGGTTTGAATTTATCTTCCATTTTCAATTTGTTTAGCATTTTTCATTGTGAGGTACCTTGAAACCCTAGTTGACTTAGAAAATTCATAACTTGCACTAGCTTAAGAGTTAGGTCCCCTCCTATGGGCAGTGAACTTGTGTAGGGTTAGGGTTCCTTTGATCCCATTTTCAATTTTTTGTCATGTCATTTGCTTCTGGTTTTGAATTTTGCATTGCATGTTGTATATAAACCCTAATTTGTGCCTTCCTTTGCATCCATCTCTCATTTGCTTGTATTAAAAAAACTTGCCATGACATTTTGTGCATCCACATGATTCATAAGACATCTTAGGACATATTGGAACCATGATTGATCATTGCATCATTTCTTTTCCATGTTATATGTTCATTTCATTTCAAAAGCATTCATGAATCTTTATGGTTCAAAGCATGCCTCATTTGCATCCTTATGCTTGTTTGATCACTCTCATCTCTTGTCATGTGTTTGCATCATCTCTTAGCATCATTAACATCATGTTTATGCTTCTGACTTTGGTTTGCATCATGACATTTCATCTCATTTTCATTGCATTTCATTTCTTTTGCTAACTTTTCAGGTAGTAAGTTGTTTTGAGAAGTGAATTTGCCTTCACTTCTCACAATCTCTTCTCATCCCTCTCTTGCATCATTGCTGCATTTTATATTGTGTATTAGAGTGAGCTTGCTCATTCATGCCCTCTCTTCTTTCTTCCTTCAGGCAACTTATCTTCTTAAGTGAAGCAAGTTATTTTGCATCTCTTTGTTTCTTTCTCCTTTCATTTGCTTCTTTCCTGGTGGCTTTTCTCCTGAAGATCTCTTGCAAGCTTCATAAACCCTAGGAATAACCAAGCATGATAATAATTAGGGTTTTATTAGTCCCCCATTTAGTTTTGCCTTTGTGTCATCTTTGAGTCTTCTCTTCTCATCTCATAATCAAGGACTAAACCCTAAAGGTTTTAAGGCTTTGTGATTAAGTTTATACCTGCATCCTTCTATTAGGATGGAGTGTATAACTTTAATCCTAAGTGTTAAACCCTTAATGTGTTTAAATCCTTTAATCAATTCACTTAATAATCATCAAGACATCAAGCTTGTAACTTGGACCTTGCATTAGGGTTCTAATTCTTCCTTAATTGGTTAAGAAGGACTAACCCTAGTGTTAATGGACAAGTCCCCCTCAAGTTGTCTTACCAACCATAAAAAACACTTCTTAATCTTACCATTAACTAAAATCCACTTTAATAAAGGCTTTGTTTTGTCATGAGGTTAATCCCTAATCATGGATTAAGTTGAGGAGCCTTCCTCAGCTTAAATGTTCTCATCTATCATCCTTCTATTAGGATGGTGTAATGGGTCCATTAAATCCTTGATTATGGCTTAAACTCATTACTTAACACTAAACAAAAATATCAAAAACATCTAAATAATCACAAGTAGGTTAATGATCTTAATCCTACATCATGGTGATTAAGTGTGAGGTGCTTACTTCATACTTAAGGTATTCTCAGTACCCCTAATCAGAGGGAGGATGTGATGAGTTTACTAACCCTTGGTCTAGGCTTAAGCTCATCAACTTATGACAAATATCCAAAAGCAATAAAAGATTGAAAACACAAAAACAAACAATAATCGTCTCCTCCGGGATTCTTTTCTCATCTCATTCACTCACAAACGAGAACTCGCTTCTTCCGTCTAATGCAAGACAGTTTGCACTTGAGCCAGACAGGTCATACACTTGAGCTTAGACAAGTAAGCAGTTCACAAGTTAATTTATCTTTCAGTCTCCTTGAGTCGAACTACGGTGTTCTGACTTCCTCATTGCACGAGAGGATACGTAGGCATAACTTAACAGTTATCGAACAAAAGTCTCTGTATATTCCCCCTCCTTCCAGCATTATTCTTTAAGCCTCATATTCTTGAGCACTTCACTCTTGTTCTTACACTGACACTTCACTTATACACTTCACATTTCTCTTTACACTGACACTTGCATTCTTTTCCAGCTTTGATACACAGATTGCACTGACATTACCCCTTTAAAACACAAATCTTTTAAGCGTGGATCCCGTCGAGTACGACGGACAATCTGGGTGCTAATACCTTCCCAGGTTGTAACCAACCCCCTTTCTCAGTCTCTCTGGTTCGCGATCGTCTTATCTATCTTTTCCCAGGTCTATGCAGCATTACCTTTCCTTCGGGATGAAAATGCCTAGCTGGAGACTCTTGTCTTTTGAGTTCACCCTTGTGTGTTCTCTCTCTTTCTCCGACCGTTCGCGTCTGTACCCCTTCTGACCAGGTGTCATTTGGCGGGAGCGACAGCTTGGCGACTCTGCTGGGGACCCTTATACTGTAACCAGGGCTTCTGGTTCTTTTTGTGGGTTCCTCCTAGCGCTTGTTTGATTTGTGTTTACTGGGGTGTTATGTGCTATATGTGTTATGTATTTATTTTATTGCTTTATGTACAATGTTATTTATTGCTTTACTTACAGCTTTATACATCATACTATCATATTGTCATCTTGCTGGATCTGGTTTTTTGTTTTGATGGGTGGGGTTCTATTGAGAGTTTGAGGTCCTATACCTGGGACCTGAGTGACACCTAGGCTAGAGTGGTTCATGTTCTTTCCCATTCCATTTCGGTCTGGTGCGGGAATATGAAACACGGTTCAGATGTGGGTTTCTTCTTGAGAACTCTGTGCTACAGATTTCCTGTAGTGCTAGGGCTATCTGGGAAGCCTGCTAAGTCTGGATGACCTTTATTTTGACCTTCAGAAACTGAGGTGAATTAAAGGAGGATCTTTTATGGTTATTGTAAACACTGTACCCTCGGGTTAGAAGTGTTTACACTTCTCATAACTGATCCAAGTTTGAGGATCCTTGTTTTAGAACATCACCTGTGAGGGGGGTTGGGCTGTTTACAGGTTTGCAGGTACCATTGGCCACATCATACCCTGTTACTTGTTTTGATTAAGAATACCTCATTTTGGACAGTTCTTGTGATTAACCCTGGACATGTGACTCTTTATTTGAGTCCCCCACCTTGGTTACTGGATTTCTGAACCTCCATTTGGACTTCTTGAACATGCATGGGCTTTATATCAAAACAGATAATCAGATCCAGCTTGATCACAAACCCTTGCATATCATTTGCATACATTATCATTGCATCATTTGACATTTGTTTATTTGTTTTCAGGGTATCCACATCATATCTGGCTTGGTTTTGACCCCTTCTTTTGCATAGACCTCTGCTTCATCAGGCATCTTCTTCAGTTATCTTCATCAGTTGTCTGCTTCAGCTGTCTTCATTATCACCAGCATCAGCCTATCAGTGGCTCATCTCCAATATCAGTCTTGATCCTCATCAGCACTTGTCTTCAGCTCTTCATCAACATTCATGGCTACACCCAGGAAGAGCAACATATCTTACCATTTCTTTGAGCCTGTATTGACTGGTATCAGGCAGGTCCAGTCACTTATCACTCCAGACCACATCCCTTTATTCAGAGAGCATTATGGAGGTATCCTTGATATGTTTATGGACCTAGACCCTTCTCAGAGGAGCATGATCCACACCTGCCTACAGTTTTATGACCCTCCTTTGAGATGCTTCACATTTTCAGACTTTCAGCTAGGACCTCTGTTGGAGGAGTTTTCATCATTGATTGGAGTACCTGTCATAGGTGGGATCCCCTTCAACCTAGAAATGACTTTTCCCAACAATGGAGAAGTGGCAAAAGCATTATACCTAGAGCCTACTTTGATTGAGCAGAACATGAAAACAAAGGCTGGGATCCCTGGTTTACACTTAAACTTCTTGATTTCTCAGGCCATCCTAAAGGCCTCTTTGGGAGAATGGAGGGCAGTTTGTGCATTGTTAGCCCTCAGCATATATGGGGTTATACTGTTTGCAGATGAGCCCAGGTTTATCAGCAAGAATGTCATTCATCTTTTCCTTCTGAGAAACCCAGTACCCACACTGCTGGGAGATTTCTATTACTCCATTCATCAGAGGAATGAGAAACAAAGAGGGAAGTTGGTGAGATGTTGTGCTCCTCTGTTTCACACTTGGCTGCTCAAACACCTACCTAAGTCAGATGCATTCCTGAACCCCCACCGGCAGAAGAATTGGGCCAAGAGGCTCATTGCTTTGACTTCAGATGATATCAGATGGTGCACCTAGAGCACCAAGGGTAAGGACATCATCACTAGCTGTGGGCAATACCCAAATGTACCTCTGATAGGAGTAAAGGGTTGCATCAACTACAATCCTTTGTTGTTCAAGAGACAACTGGGCTATGCTTTGGTTCACCCTCCTATAGTGCAAGATTTAGCTGAGACCCTGTATTGTGAGATAAAGCCTAATCTAGCTGCTGTCAGACAGGCATCCTGGGCTTGGGACAACATCCATACAAAAGGGATGGCTATTCTTGGAAGGTGCAATAATGTTGCTTCGGCTCAGTACTATGACTGGTCTCATGCTAGAGCTCAGATTACTGGAATGCCCTTCACCATTGAGGATACACCTGGACCATCTACAGTACAGCCAGCAGCCACTGTCAGCCTGGAAGAATTTGAGAAGCTGAAGGAAAAGAATGAGAATCTGTCTCAAGCTCTGAAGAAGACTCTTTGGGAAAGGAGTGATGGTCGTCTGGACATTGAGAGGTTGGAGAAGCTTAGGGTGGAGCATCTGGCCAAGATTGAGAAAACAGAGGACTACATCAAGAAAGCAAGAGCTGGGGAGCAAATATTGAAGAATGCCTGTAAAGAGGCCAAACTTCAGAAGGCTAGGACTGATCTCTATCTGCAAGAAAGTCAGGCTAGGTGGGTCAGGATCACTGAAGCCCGGACACAAGAAGACCAGAAAACTCAGGCTAGGATTGAACAGTTGGAGGCCAATGAAAAGAGGCAACAGAAAGCTTTGCTGGCAGCCCAGAAGGAGATTTCAGAGTTGAAGCTTAGGGCTGGATTGAAAAGATCAAAGGACCAAGATAGACACAAGAAGCTGACCACTGCCATTGCCACCAGAAACCTCCTCATCAGGACTATTACAGAGCATCCAGCTGGTCCAGTGACTGAGGCACTTCTGAAGGAGGTTAAGGAGGATGAGTTTGGATTAGATGTTTGATTTCTTTGCTTGTTGTTCATTTCCCTTTTATGTACTTTTCTTTTTGTTGTATTGTGACCCTCCAAGGGCATGTATTGTAAAAAACAAACTATGTATTGTTCAGTATTTGTAATATATTTTAGTTTGTTTCCATTTTGGGATCCCTTTTCTCAACAAAGTCAAAAGCATCTTCCTCGGGGTCTGGAAAGGTCAAAACCAAGAACCAAGCCGGATACCTTGGAAAACAAATAAGCATACTGCATTGCATACTAACTTTTGTTTTGTTTTGTAGGGTTTTGTTATTATTTTGTTTGTTTCTAACTCTGTTGTGGTTCAGGAAATATTGCTCGTCGCCGGGTGTTCCCTGTCAACCGTACGCACTGGTACCCTACTCGCAACAACCTTCCTGGTATCCAAATGGATCAAGTACAGCAAGACCTGACTGAGGTCAGAACCCAGATGGCTACTGAAAGGGTGGAGATGAGAAACCAAATGGCCCAATTCATGACTGTGATGACTGGCTTGGCCCATAGTCAGGAAAGGCTAAGGGCATTGGTAGAAAGACAAACCCCCGAGGAACCTCATCTTGGAACTGGAGGAACTAGTAATAATGAGGGAGGTCAGCCTCATGTTAACCCACCAGTATTTGGACCTCATTTAGATCCGGAAGTCAACATCCCAAGGAATGTACAGGGCAACACTGCTGCAGGCAGGGTCTTGCAAGAAGATCCTCAAGAGGAGCAGTTTACCGTAATGGGAGCTGGAGATGAAGTCTATGACCGAAGGTTTGATGAAATTGCTGAGAAGTTGAGATCTTTGGAGTCTTAAAACTCATTGGGCTTTGATGTAATGGATATGGGGTTAGTGGATGGGGTGAGAATTCCCCACAAGTTCAAGCCCCCGTTCTTTGAGAAATACAATGGAACCTCTTGTCCACGAACTCACCTGCAGTCTTTTCTGGGGAGACTTAAAGCATATACCATGGATGAAAAACTGTGGATGTTCTACTTTGAAGATAGCTTGACTGGAGCTTCAAGAGAGTGGTATTCACACTTGACCAGAGCTACTATCAGATGCTGGAAGGACTTAGCTGAAGCCTTCATCAGACAATACCAATATAACCTGGACATGGCTCCTAACAGGACCCTCCTGATGGGAATGTCTCAATCTTCCAGAGAAAGCTTCAGAGAGTATGCCCAAAGGTGGAGACAGCTTGCTGCTGCTGTCCAGCCACCCATGTCGGAAAGAGAAATGGCCGACGTGTTCATGAATACTTTGCAAGGAACATATATTGATAGGCTGGCTGCCTTTTCTTCCACCAGTTTTGCTGACGTAGTTATAGCCGGTGAAAGAATTGAGAGTCTATTAAAAATGGGCAAAATCTCTGATAATGGTGCAAGTTCGTCCAGTAATTCCAGGAAGCCTTTTGTGGGACCTCGAAGAGCCGGTGAGACAAATGCCATTCATGCCAGCAGGGGCAGACCTCAGTATGTTCACAGATCAGTAGCAGCTGTCACTATTCCAGCTCCGATTCCTCAGCAATCAGCATATCAACAACCACAACAACCACATTATCAACAGCAAGTTCAGTATCCGCCACAGAGAACCTACAACAACAACAATAACAATCAACAACAAAGACCCTTTCAGCAAAGACCGTCACAGGCAAACAGGGTGATTGACCCTATCCCTATGCCTTATGCTGCCTTATTGCCACAACTCCTGAAGCTTAACTTGGTTGAGTTAAGGACATTGGCACCACCAGATCCCTCCAATCTCCCAAGGAATTATGATGTCAATGCCAGATGTGCTTTCTACTCCAATGCACCTGGCCACAATACTGAGAAATGCAGGGCCTTGCAAATGAAAGTCCAAGATCTGGTGGATTCTAAAGCCCTCAACTTCGCACCCCCTCCAAATGTCAACAAGAATCTTATGCCTAATCATGGCGGGCCGAGGATTAATGCCATTGAGGAAGACAAACCATCTACTTTGATCACCAGTGTTGCACAGATTCGAACACCTCTGGTCGAAATTAAAGCTCAGCTTCTAGAGTGCCAGGTGTTCCCCGGGTGTGAGCTCGGTTGTGGGTATTGCAACATTGCAGTCAACGGGTGTGATAATTTGAGAAGCGGCATAGATGGTCTTATCAAAGACGGTATACTTCAGATCTCAACAACGGCGCCTACAAACCCAGCAATTCCTTTTACAATAATTCCTGATTCTTCTACAACAGAAGCAACAATCATTCCTACCGATTCATCAATATCATCAGCAATGGCTCCCTCCATCACTTCAACAGATCAAATGTCAACAACCCTTTCTTCTACAACATCAGCATCCATTTTATCAGCAGAATCTTCTACAACGCCAACAGAAATTAATGAAGATGTCTCAGCAGTCACCATCTACTACGACCCATCAAATGTTCCTCCAAATAACAATTTTCAGCAACAAACAGTGACACCTCCTGCCAGGTCACCAGTCACAATTTACTACGATCTGCACACCATTTCAGTACCCTCCTCTGTAGCAGTCAGTCCAGTTACTATCACGGTACCTGGACCCGTTCCATATGAAAGCAGTAATGCCATACCTTGGCATTATGGCTCTGATCTCTACTGCAACGGGGAGAAAATCACTTTGGATTCTTCAACCTCTTCTCCACAAATTGATAATGTTGGGGGAGGCGGAGGATTCACCAGAAGCGGACGCCTTTTTGCCTCACAAACTCAGAGACCTAATGTTGAAGCAGAAGTTGCTGCCAAAGCAAAAGGAAAGAGTGTGGTACTTGAAGAGCCGGCTGCCAAAGAAACTCAGAAGACATCTTTTGAACAAGATGTAGACGAGTTTATGAGAATCATAAAGAGAAGTGATTACAAGGTGGTGGATCAGCTTCACCAAACTCCCTCAAAAATCTCCATATTATCCCTGTTGATGTGTTCTGAAGCTCACAGGAATGCATTATTGAAAGTCCTGCACGCAACATATGTGCTAGAGGAGATCACCGTTAATCTGCTAGAAACTGTGGTGGCAAATGTCAATACCAGTCATGGACTGGGCTTTACCAATGCTGACTTAACAACTGAGGGACGTAACCACAACAAGGCTTTACATATCACCTTGGAATGCAAGGGTGTTGTTCTATCTCATGTACTGGTGGACACTGGGTCATCGCTCAATGTTCTACCAAAGAAAGCCTTGGTGAAGCTGGAGTATGATGGCTTGGCGCTGCGTCCGAGTAATTTGGTGGTGAGAGCATTTGATGGCTCTAAAAGATCAGTGCTTGGGGAGATTGATCTGCCTATGATGATTGGCCCGCAGACTTTTAAAATTACCTTCTATGTGATGGACATTCAACCGGCCTACAGCTGTTTATTGGGTAGACCCTGGATCCATGCCGCTGGCGCTGTTACGTCTACCCTTCACCAGAAGCTGAAATTCGAGTGGGAAGGCCAGATCATCACCATCTGTGGGGAAGAAGACATCTTTGTTAGCCATCTGGCTACATACAAGTACATAGAAATGGATGGAGAAATCCATGAAACTATGAGCCAGGGGTTTGAGGCCCTGAATATTAATGAAGCATCTGCTGTACTGGGAACCTCCATAACGTCATATCAGCAAGCCCGGAAGGTTGTTGAAGAAGGGACTGCCCAAGGCTGGGGCAAACTGCTGCCCATGGAAAAGAAAGAAGACAGATTTGGGTTGGGTTACAAACCAACTCAACAAGATCAATCAGAGGCTGCAAAGGAGCCCAATTTTGTCAGCGGGGGAATGCTCACCCCGGATGCTATGAACAATGTGGAAGACGAGGAGGAAAGCGACCGCAACCTGGAGAGCTGGATACGTCCAAGGATCCCGGGGAGGCAAGTCCTTAACTGGTCTTCCCAGGAAATTATAAGGATTACTCCTGCAGAGTAATTATTATTTCCTGTATTTTATAAGCATGCATCAAGTCTTGCATCTTGCCCAAGATGTCAAGACTCATTTTGTAATCGGGCCATCTTGTAATTTTGTGCAAATAGATCAATCAATGAATATCAGACATCTTTTGCAAACGAGTCTCTTTTTCGCTCACTGTCTTTTCATTTTTCTTTTTGTACAAAAATAAAATGGCAATGTTTTCAAAATAAATAACTTCATTTTCACTTTTTTCTAAACAAGATTAAAATTGATCACTAAAATAAACAATCTAAACCCTTGCAGAGAGTGCCTTTCAGACTGCACCGACAACAACACTGCTATGACTTCGTATGACTTTGACAATCCAATCAATCAAGCTGATGAAGGGGTTAAAGAAGATTATGAGCTACCTGAAGAGCTAGCCAGGTTGTTAAGGCAAAAGGAGAGGGTTATCACTCCTCATCAGGAGGAGATTGAAACTGTTAATCTTGGTACGGAAGAAGATATGAAAGAAGTTAAGATCGGGGCCTGCTTACAAGATTCAGTGAAAGAACAACTGACTGACATGCTCCGAGAATATGTGGATGTTTGCTTGGTCTTATCAGGATATGCCAAGGTTGGACACCGACATTGTCATGCACAAGCTGCCACTGAAAGAAGACTGCCCACCAGTGAAACAGAAGTTGCGCCGTACTCGCCCAGATATGGCAATGAAGATTAAAGAAGAGGTACAAAAACAGTGGGACGCCGGGTTCCTTGCTGTAACTAGCTATCCACCATGGGTTGCTAACATTGTACCAGTGCCTAAGAAAGACGACAAGGTGAGGATGTGTGTGGACTACCGGGATCTGAACAGAGCCAGTCCGAAGGATGACTTCCCTTTACTTCACATTGATGTATTGGTTGATAATACGGCTCAGTTCTCGGTATTCTCCTTCATGGATGGATTTTCATGATACAATCAGATCAAGATGTCACCTGAAGACATGGAGAAGACAACTTTCATCACACCCTGGGGCACGTTCTGTTATAAGGTGATTCCATTCGGACTGAAGAATGTTGGTGCCACTTATCAACGAGCTATGGTAACATTATTCCATGACATGATCCACAAAGAAATTGAATGTTATGTGGATGACATGATTCCCAAGTCCCTCACAGAAGAAGATCACCTGGTGAATCTGTTGAAGTTATTCAAGCGTCTGAGGAAGTACCAGTTGAAGTTAAACCCCAACAAATGCACATTCGGGGTGCGATCCGGTAAGCTGCTGGGGTTTATCGTAAGTGAAAAAGGGATCGAAGTTGACCCTGGTAAAGTCAAAGCCATTCAAGAAATGCCTGCACCTAAGACTGAAAAAGAAGTTCGGGGGTTTCTAGGTAGATTGAACTACATTTCAAGGTTCATATCTCACCTAACAACAACCTGTGAGCCTTTGTTCAAGCTGTTGAGAAAAGAACAAACAGTCAGGTGGAACGAAGACTGCCAGAAGGCTTTTGACAAAATCAAGGAATACTTACAAGAGCCTCCAATCCTTATGCCTTCAGTTGAAGGAAGACCTCTAATAATGTACCTGACAGTATTAGAAGAGTAAATGGGGTGTATGTTGGGCCAGCATGACGAGTCTGGTCGAAAAGAGTATGCAATATACTACCTAAGCAAAAAGTTTACCGACTGTGAACAACGTTATTCACTGCTCGAGAAAACTTGTTGTGCTTTAGCGTGGGATGCTCTCCGACTAAGGCAGTATATGTTGACCCACACTACTTTATTGATCTCGAAGATGGACCCAGTTAAGTACATTTTTGAGAAGCCAGCACTTACTGGACGGGTTGCAAGATGGCAAATGATTCTCACAGAATATGATATTTAGTACACGTCTCAAAAAGCCATCAAGGGCAGTGTATTGTCTGATTATCTTGCTGAGCAACCCATTGATGATTACCAGCCTATGAGATTTGACTTCCCTGATGAAGACATCATGTTTATAAAAGCAAAAGATCATGAAGAGTCTGTTCACACTGAAGGGCCTGATCCAAGAGAAGAATGGACTATGATGTTTGACGGGGCTGTTAATATGAATGGTCGTGGTGTCGGTGCAGTACTCATTACACCTAAGGGAGTTCACATGCCTTTCTCGGCAAAACTCACCTTTAACTGCACTAACAACGAAGCTGAATACGAAGCTTGTATTATGGGCCTTGAGGAAGCCATTGACCTCAGGATCAAGACTTTGACTGTGTTCGGAGATTCAGCTCTGGTAATCAATCAAACCAACGGCAAATGGTACACCCACCAAGATCATCTGATACCTTACCAGGATTATACAAGGAGATTACTGACTTTCTTCACAACAGTCAAGCTTGAGTATATCCCTCGAGACGAAAATCAGTTTGCAGATGCTCTGGCTACCATTTCATCCATGATCAAAGTTCAAGCTGCCAACTTTGTACCTCGGATATCAGTATCCAGACTTGACAGACCAGCATACGTGTTCTCAGCAGATGTTGTTAAAGATGATAAGCCTTGGTTCCATGATATCAAATGCTTCTTGGAGGATCAAACATACCCACCGGGGGCATCATCCAATGACAAGAAGACTTTAAGAAGGCTAGCTGGTAGTTTCTTCTTGAATACTGATAGTTCCTTGTACAAGAGAAACTTTGATATGGTACTCCTCAGATGCGTTGATAGGACAGAGGCAGACTTGTTGATGCACGAGGTGCACGAAGGATCCTTTGGTACCCATGCAGGAGGGCATGCAATGGCTAAAAAGTTGCTAAGATCAGGCTATTACTGGATCACAATGGATGCAGACTGTTGTGCTTATGCCAGAAAATGTCATAAATGCCAGATTTATGCGGATAAAGTGCATGTGCCTCTGAATCCTTTGAATGTGATGTCCTCACCCTGGCCCTTTGCCATGTGGGGCATTGATATGATTGGCAAGATTGAACCAACTGCTTCAAACGGCCACAGATTCATCCTGGTTGCTATTGACTATTTTACCAAGTGGGTTGAAGCAGCTTCCTATGCAAATGTCACCAGGCAAGTGGTAGCCCGGTTCCTGAAAAGAGACATCATTTGTCGGTATGGAGTGCTCGAACGAATCATTACTGATAATGGTTCCAATTTAAACAACAAAATGATGGCAGAACTGTGTCGGGACTTCAAGATCCAACACCACAATTCTTCTCCTTACAGGCCAAAGATGAATGGCGCTGTCGAGGCAGCTAATAAGAATATCAAGAAGATTGTGCAGAAGATGGTGGTTACCTATAAAGACTGGCATGAAATGCTACCGTTTTCCTTGCATGGGTACCGTACGTCAATCAGAACATCCACTGGGGTAACACCGTATCAGCTTGTTTATGGTATGGAGGCAGTCCTACCTGTTGAAGTTGAATTACCCTCCTTGCGAGTGCTAATGGATGTTAAGCTAAATGAAGCAGAGTGGGTCCGATCCCGATACGAGCAACTAAGTCTTATTGAAGAAAAGAGGTTGGCTGCAATTTGTCATGGGCAGCTGTATCAGAAAAGAATGAAGAAAGCCTTCGATCAGAAAGTCAGGCTCCGAGAATACCAAGTACGAGATCTTGTGCTGAAACGAATCCTCCCTCCTCATACAGACCACAGGGGCAAGTGGACCCCGAATTACGATGGGCCACTCATAGTAAAGAAAGTTATCTCTGGTGGAGCACTGATGCTCAGTACTAAGGATGGTGAAGACTTCCTGTCCCCCGTGAATTCAGATGCAGTTAAAAAATACTTCGCATAAAATGACCCGCTGGACATAAAAACAGAATGCAAGTCCAGGCATAAATAGGGCATCCCGGCGAGTCAAAAACAGAATAAAAGACTCGGGCAAAAATAAGGGAAAATAATAAAAATGTACACCCGCTGAGTTGAAAAGCCACATTGGACGACTCAGGCAAAAATGGGTATCCCGGTGGATTGAAAACCCGAAAGGGCGGTCCACGCAAAATAAGGGAATAAGCGAACGACTGCATCTTGAATTCGCCTGTATCACTTACAACATGGCAAGCTTCGAAAGGTTCGAGCATCAGTCAGAATCAGCCTTCTTCAGAAAGCAAGATGAGAAGAACGTCAATGTCATACAAGTCATAGCAAAAGGGAAAGCTCCTTGAAGCGTCATCAACATTGCCACTGTCTTTTTGTTTTTCAATTTGTAACGATTTCCTTATTTCAGGGGATCTGTTTCTCTGACTGTACCTTGCCAATTCAGGGCACACAAATTAATAAAATCAGATTTTCAGTCATATCTTGTCTCGCACATTTTTATTTTTTTCATTTGCAAAATGTCTGATGTCCTTGAGATATTGATTGTATAAATGCAGATGCTTCCCTTCTAAAAAATGCGTGCTTACAGAAATATATTTGCTCCCGGGAGTGTCTAAACTCCTATGACGGAATCCAGTAAGGGATACCTCGGGAAACTTGTACGTTTCTTTGTCATACATATTGCAGGTGTTCAAAGCACAACATGGGGCATGAAAGCTTCTCCCCAGTAGGCTGCCCAAATCATTATTTCCTCAGTACACCGTCCAAACAGCACCAGAGATGTTTTCTCCCCACCAGAGTTGCCAGGCATCACTTCTCCAACATTTCCTTCAGAGCATGTACCAGAAGGTGCTCATATCCCCAGCTGAGTTGCCAAGTATCATCCTCAGCGGGATCCCCACAGAAATCTCTAGGAGGATCTTTCAGTGATCTTTCTTCTTCCCCAGCCGAGTGCTAGACAGGGAATCAGCCCCGCAGAGTTTCAACTTATATCCAGAAGAGCAATGCCCGAAGATCTCACAACCGAGTGACGAAAGCTTCCACAAATCCCAGCTGGGTCCCTCATTACCAAGATAGGTCTATCAGTGATCTATTTCCCCAAGCAGAGTCAGATATGTCAGATCTACCAATGATCTTATCCCCAGCTGGGAAATCCACTTCAAGCAGATCAGCCAGAGATCTCCACAGCAGCGGGATCCGAATCCCAGATCGGTATCTTTGCATAATCATAGCATTCGCATTATATTTTCCCCACAGAGCGTAGCATTCCGTCTAATACGGAGCATTATGACAAAAATCAAACATATTGCATAATCGTAAGCCATGTGTCGAACTGAACACTTGTAAAAAATGACCATCCATCAACAATATACAGAATATTTCCCAAATTCCCCACAAGAAATCCAAAGTATTACACCCACAAATACAGCAAACAGATACTTTTTGACACTCGTCCATGCCATATCCCCAGCGGAAAGCCAAAGCGTCCCCTTTGCACTCACAACACATGTGTACATATTTATACAATCCCCTGACACCCGTCCGTGTCACCCCCCAGCATAGTTGCCTAAACACTTTGGAAATCAAATACTTATTTATAATACACTTTTTCTGGCCCTCGTCCATGTCATGCTTTCAAGTTAAATACTCGTCTGTGTCTCACTCATCACTTTTTACTCATACAAATACTCGTCCGTATCTTATATATGCCACCTGAATTCTCTTAGAATCAACACTCGTCTGTGTTCCTTGTTAACCAGTTGATACTCATCTGTATCATTGTTGCACCCCAAAATTTGCCCTCACAATACAAGACTTTGTGTTCTAAGAAGGTTCACAAGGTTCACAAGTTCTCCAACACTTGCATAACCTTTCATGAGGTTCAGGAGGTCTACAAGTCACTTCTTGAAGGTTCACAAGGTTCACAAGTTTCTCAATGCTTATATAACCTTTCATGAGGTTCATGAAGCCCATAGGTTGCTTCTTGAAGGTTCACAAGGTTCACAAGCTTCTCAACATCTACAAGACCTTTCATGAGGTTCATGAAGTCCATAGGTTGCTTTATGAAGATTCACAAGGTTCACAAGATCCACAATGTCTACAAAGCTTTCCTAAGGTTCATGAGGTCTACAAAGCCACTTCATGAGGTTCACAAGGTTCACAAGCTTCACAATACCTCCCATGAGTATCACAAGACCCTTTATGAAGATTCACAAGGTTCACAAAGTTCACAATTGGTCAAAGAAGTGGACAATTCCCTCAGACAATGCACCTCCTAAGCAGGGCATCCATAACTAGGGTTTTGACTTTAATCAGGCTAAATGGACTTCCAATACCTCAAGTGAGTTTCATAACATCTTATATGTGTGTAAGAACCCCTATGACAAGTTTCAAGACTTTTCTCAAAAGTTTGCTCAGTCAGATGATCAGATAAGTCAAAATCAGTTCATGCAGTTAAAAAGTCAAACTGAGGTCAACTGTGGTCAAACCAAGGTCAAACTTCATGATTTTTTGCCAAAATCAAGTATATGAAGTAAAATTCATCATTTGATCAAGGGTTGATCATGATTCATCAAGGAGATTCCAGATCATCAATAATCAGGAGTTTCTAAATTAGGGTTTCCTCAGTAAAAGTCAACTGAACTTTGACCAGGCATAACTTTCACATACTTCATCACCAAGTCTCCATCCAAAGCTCATTTTGAAGGAAATTGGATTCTCTACAACTTTGATGTTGAAGGTTAATCCCAAAAATGCTTCATTTGAAAGATATGATCTAAGACATTATAGGTCATTTCAAAAGTCAACAAAAAGTCAACAGCTTCAAAAGGGCATAACTTAAGATTGGTAAATGATATGGACCTGAAACCAATGGGGTTGTTTATAGGACTCTTCAAGCTTTCCAAAAAGTCCAAGAACACCCTCATACCCTTAAAATTGAGGGAGATGTGCCCTTGCAAAGTTGGGCAATTTTGTGATGGTTTATGTTGAAAATGGAGGCTTAGAAGTATTTCTTTCCAAATGGGCTGCCTAATTCATGACCCAATCCATCTCATAACATGGTGCACGACCCAATTGACCAAAATTCATCATTTTTATTATTTTTTATTTATTTATTATTGATTTAATTCATAAAAATCATTTTAAATAAATAAAAAATATGAAAATCTATTTTTGGGTGAAGATTTTGTTTCTAGAAATTCTTAAATGGTGATTGAATTAGAATGAGAAGAAAATCATATGAAATCTCCAAAGATAGCAAGTCTTCATAGTCAAATACTTGAAATTTACAACTTGATCTTTTTCAATCTTTTTTGATCCAAATTTTCACACAACCAAGTGATATTTCTGACCTAAATCAATCACATATATATACATAACACAAACCCTAGCAAGGAGACGAATTTGAAGCAGCTCATAGGTAAGTTCAAAGTTCAAAAATTCAAGGAAAAAGTGGGATTCAGATTCTCTTATCCAAGGCTCTACAAGGTAAAACAAGGACATGGCTAGCTTCCCTGGACATCACTGATTGTAAAACATCAATCATATGCATCAAAATCATCTCATATTGGCCAACCCGAATCAAACTTTGTCTTGAATATGTTTCTTTCGATTCTAATGATTCACTGCATTTTAATGATTTTTGATTATGTAAACTTGTTTGTCCATGACTATAGATGAAATCTGGAGGATTTGGTGAAGTTACATAGCCTGGAACACGATATGCCATTTTTAGGGTTTATGTGCTTCGTTTGGGGTTTTATAATTTATCACGTATAAATGAATTCCAGGAACGTGGTGATATTGTATAAGCCTCCAGGAATTCATTGCTCTCTTTAATTTTAAGAAATTTTGTTGTTTGATTGAAGTTTGAGAAAACACAGGTTATCATACGCAAGAAAAATCGCAGGTGGATACGCAGGAGAATTCGTAGGAAAACCTGCGAATTCCAGAGGAAGAAGATGACTGGTTGGCGCGAAGTTCATATTCAAATTTTTGATTTAAAATATTATTTCATGTTTCTGTTTGTTATCACAACCATTGAGTTGTCCCAGTGGTTGTTGGCTTGGTCCTGGGCGTGTAAAACAAAAGGGCAGGGGTTCGATCCCTGGCTTTTGTTCATGTTATTTCTTTTTTTTCAGGGATTAAATGAATATCATATATTATGCGTTATTCTCATTCAAAAACCAGGAAGGCTCTCCCAGCCAGGTGGTAAGGTGTGCGCATGTTTAACTGAAGGGTCCTGGGTTCAAAACCACCCCAGCCCTTTTGGTTTATTTATTTTTTCTGGATTTCCAAGAACAAGGCACAAAAGCAATCTTGCTTCATTCTTTCTCACCTGTGCCTGGATGGCCCAATGGACGTTGTTGCTGCTTGCAAGGGTGAAGACCTGGGATCGAATCCCACCAGGTTCTTTTTCTCTTCCTTTCTTTTATTTTCTTTTGTTTTCTAATTTAATTCAATTGATTTAAATAATTAATATATTATTATTTATATTATAAAATATGTGTATATATTATATAGCCTAATTACTCTTAAAACAATTTTCTAGAAAAAATATAAAACTCTTGTTTTTTTATTTAAATTTTATTTATATAGTTTATATTAATTAAGACAATTTTATATGATTATTAAAAAAATAAGTTTTTGTATATAAGTTAACCCTAAATTTTCACAAATCCTAAAAAATAAAACCCTAATTTTATAAAACTCTAAAAATATTTTTAAAAATACAAATTTAATTCTATTTCTTTAATTTTATTCTCTAATATAATTATAATGCACATTTGTTTAGTATTATTCATGTAAATATTATAAATATTATTATAAAATATAAATATTATTAAAAAGTAAAATTTTGTAAATACACTTATAATTTATTTTTATTTTCTCTTTATATATTAAATAAACATTTTTTTTATAACTATTGTTTAGGAATAATTGTGTTTATAATAATTAGATTTTTGTAGTAACTTTATAATTAAAATATAATTTAACAATTTGTAAATTAAAATGATTGTTTATTCATATTTGTTTTTTTTTTAGTTGTTTATATTAAAAATTATTAATTTCTTATTATTATAATATTTGAATTAATTTTGTTTATTCTTATTTACTAACCATATCATTATTTGTTATTATATCTTTATTATTATTTTCTAACCTTGTTTATTATTTCTAAATTATTATTATTATTTTATTGCTACTAACCCCTAATTATAATTTGCTTACTTATTCATTTATATCTTGCTATTATATTTATTTATTTGCTATTTTATTTTTATTATAATTATGTAATTGTTCCTGGATGTAAAATTGTAATTATTTAATTCTTATTATCATTATGGTTAGTAATTAGGGAGTGTAACAACATGTATGTAATATTAAAATAAATTTAGATCATATTTAATATAAGATAATTAAATTAAACACGTCACACACGTAAGTCGATTTTAATCGCCGTCTCACTTCCTAAGGTGATCCCTCATGTTGCCTACGAATAATGGTTAAGTGGGGTGTATAAAGCAAGTCCCTCGAAAGAAAATCATCAAAGTCCCTTATGGTTGCCTTTACGAATCGAGTCCCGTTCGAATAAATGATGATAGTCCCTTATATGTGCTTATTACACCCCACCATTGCCTTCAAAATCAAATTGTCCCTCACATGTCCCTTAACATCCAAAGTAAGGACTACCTACTCCATTATAGTAGGGATAGTCTTACTAAGGAAAGGATAAAGAATAAGAAAGACCTTAAACATTAGGGTAGGCTACTCCTAGGTACTTGCTCACTTCAAAACTTTTTCACACTTAAACAAATTTCCAACAAATTTTTCAAACAAGTTTTTAACACATCCTTACATGGATTATTTATTAACTATTCTGAAAATTTTCTATTCACACACTACATTTTTAAAAACAATTCAAAAGTGAGCTTAAGTACCTAAGAGCCCATGGATAACCATGGATGAAAAGGATGCTAATACCTTCCCTTTTCATAACCTACCCCCCGGACCCAAAATATTCTCTAAGGTCTTTCCTGTTCTTTTATAACCTTTCCTTATGGATAAAATAAAAGTCGGTGGCGACTCTTGCTATCCGCAACATTGCTTAAAGTCAGTTCTCCCACCGTGTTACAGAACTGGCGACTCTGCTGGGGACCTATTTTAAGAGGGGTACCCTTAGGAATTAAGATCACTTTAAATTGTTTGCCTTGTTTGCTTTATATTATCTTGTTGGGGTGCTCTTATGTGTGAAAGGTCCTAACCCGGATCTAGTGTACCTTAGGTAAATGGCAATAGACCAAGGAAACTGTACGACGTATATCGATACGGTTGATCTGGTGGCCATAGTTAGTGCGACTTCTTGGTTGGTGCTTATATTCCTTAAGTCAAGTTGAGGATAATATTGAGGCTGCCATATGTTGTCAATGCACTAACTAACTTTTAGAACCCTAGTTAACTCATCTTGGCCTTTAGAAGGTAGTGAGGTAACCGGCTTTGGTGCAGACTGAAGTTGGTTGACACTCGATACTACGCTCATTGAGATTCTAAACTTGGAGGGTTTTGGTTGGCAAGTAAGTTGCCTCCTGATCAACCACCCTTGTGAAGGATCAATGATATTGAGATCCCTTAGAACCTGGTTACTTTTGTAGGACAGGATGAACCATCTAACTTCAAGGGAGGGTACTTACCTTAAACCTCATACAAGCCTTTAAACCTAGGGCTATGGTGTGACTTGTTTGTGTGTGCCACATGTCTTTGATTGAGCATAACATCATGACATCATCATGCATCATAAGCATATCATTTTCCCTAACCATTTCAAGGACCAAGGGATTTATCTTTGTTCTTTGTTGCAGGTCATGGCTTCAACTCGTAGAAACACCATCAGGATCAACTTTGTGGGGATACCTCCCAAGCTTAAAGAGTTGGTTTCTCAAGTGTCTGATCACTCCCGGTTCAACAAGAGACATGGTCACCTATTGGATCTAGTCACTTCAGGGTTCAATGAAGACATGATGAGTGTCTTATTCCAGTTCTTTGACCCTAAGCACCACTGCTTTACATTTCCTGATTATCAGCTGGTTCCTACCATGGAGGAGTTCTCTAAGCTTCTGGGTATACCTGTTCTTGATCAAAGACCCTTCACAGGCCTGGAGAAAGAGCTTAAACCAGAGGTCATTGCTGCAGCTCTACATCTGAAGAAATCTGACATTGTTCTAGAAACGAGAAGCGGAGTTAAGGGTATTCTTGCCAAAGTACTAATGGATAAAGCTCAAATGTTCTTGAAGGCCATGAGCTATGATGCTTTTGAGGAGATCTTAGCCTTGCTGATATATGGCTTAGTGTTGTTCCCCAATCCAGATCAGTTCATAGATGTTCATGCCATCAACATTTTCCTGAGTCACAATCCAGTGCCTACATTGCTTGGAGACATCCTGCATTCTCTTCACACCCGTACTACAAGGGCAAGAGGAACTTTGATGTGCTGCATACCTTTACTCTCTAGATGGTTTATTTCTCACCTTCCTCGCTCAGTAATGAAGAATGAGCAAGGGTTCAGATGGTCCAAGAGGATCATGTCACTTTCCCACCCAGATATCCATTGGTGCTCCAGATCTATGGAGAATGTCACCATCATTGACCGTTGTGGGGAGTTTCCTAATGTGCCACTTCTAGGCATAAGAGGAGGCATCACCTACAACCCATCTCTAGCTTTACGACAGTTTGGTTATGCCCGAAGTGATGGCCCACATGACATGTTGATTCAGGGCATTGTGTTTGATTATGACAACGATCTTCAGGGTTACCGTCAGAGATTCATACGAGCTTGGGGAAAGGTAAACAGGATTGACAGCAAGACACTGGAGCCTAAGTACACTATTCCTATGGAGTCTTATCTCAGATGGGTACGATCTCGTGCTCAGACACTCATGATGCCATATCCTGCCATCCTACCAGTTACCATGGAACCTGTTGCTGAAGGAGATACTGCTTATACCATCCTTCACCCAGACATGCCTACTGATATGGAAGACCTACAGAGATCATGGATCCAACTGAAGGAGCAAAGAGATACTTTCGAGGCTCATTACAAAGCAAGCCAAGCAAGAATCCTAGAGCTAACAAAGCAACTTCACGAGGAACGGAATCTCAACTCTTACCTCAACATAAAGAGGAAACGTCCATGGGAGACTTAAAACCCCATCTTTTGTATTTATTGCATTTCATGTTTGTAAGCCCAAGGGGCAAACAAATTTATCACTAATAAAGGTTTACTTTCCGGTTGTTTAAACAAATTTAAATCCTGCGGTCCTTGAAAACATTGCATATGCATTCCCATATCATTGCATCGCAGGTTTATAATTGTGCACAGGTTTCTCATCTCCTCGCTGTTTATTTCAGCAATGGCTCTCGAACAATCAGTTAAGGATCTCCAGGCACAAAATGCACAGTTCCAAGAGTTGATACTGAACCTGACCAAGGGGCAGGATGAATTGAAGACACTGCTGGCTAAGAAGAAGAATCCTAAGGACAACAAGGATGATCAGCTGAAACAACTACAAGCTGAGATGACAGGAATGAGGATCCAGATGAATGGCCAGGGGGATCTTATTCAAAGTTTAGCTCAGGGGCAAGAAGAGCTGAGAACCTTTGTCCACAAACTTCAAAGTGATAGAGCCAGGGATATAGTTGTCAGTCAACCTCCGTTAAAACAAGTTGATTTGGTTGAAAGGAGGATGAAGATAAAAGAGGGTAAGAGACCGGTTGCCATTGATTGTTCTTCCATTAAAGAAGAAAGACCTGATAAGGTTAATCTACCTCAACACAAGGAATGTAGAAGGAAGTTTATCAAGTTCAGCACTCCAATATCACAAGTTTTGCAATGCCTATTGGAGATGAAGCTGGTTTCCTTAGAAAAGTCTCCTAAAAATCCTAAAACTTCCTCTCCTCGCTATAATCCCAGGGCAAGGTGTGAGTACCACTCCAACAGTCCTGGACATGATACAAATAACTGTTGGGCATTGAAGAAAAAGATTCAAGACCTGATTGATGAAGGAATCCTAGAGGTTACTCCAGAAGGTCAAGTTGAGTTCTACTATCGTCCATCAAACACCGAAGCTGCAAGACAAGTAGCCCAAAGTAACAAAAAAGGAAGAATACCTATGCCTGTTGAGATATGGGGCACCTTGGGGCATCCAAGTGGTAAATTTGATTTCATGGTGAAGTATACTGCTCCTCAAAGTTCACAGATTGCAATTGAGGACATTCAGCCAACTGGATGGGACAACATTTGAATTTTCATTTGTAATTTCTTTTATTTGTTTGAACACTTGCTATTATGTTAAACTTTTGTCTTCTTTAATGCATTGCATATGTTTGTCTTGAATTAATCCATTCGTTCCACTATATTTTGAATTATGCTTCTTATTTCTATCTTGTGATATTTAACTCCTGATGAAGCTACAAGCCTGTAGAGGGAGGATGACGAAAACAATACCATAATCTTATGCAGTATGCTTTTGAACAGACTATGCTGACGATGTACAGGCATTGTTTCAATTCCTAAACAGTGGAGATATAAGGAAGTTAATCCCTAGTCAACCCTTTTGAGCCTATGAAGTAGGAGTTTTTATTCTCGCACAAATCAAAACCCTTATTCATAACCTGGGGCAGGGTAGTTACTCAGTTAACTCAAATATGCCAATTGTTTGTGTTGTACACAACTAATGATGGTTCTCTGTAATCATTAAACCTGACAGTCAATATCCAGTAAAAGAGAAGCTCACTAAGTCAAAACCTATGAAGGAGACTTAATAAAAATTAAGACATCCCGCTGACTGTAACCTTAAAATAAACAGTTCAGGCAAAAAGAAGGGGATAACAAAGTTAAAAAGAGAAAAAAAAGGGGGTCAGTATGAATCCTCAACAAAGAAAGATGACTGAATATTCAAATAAATTTTGGGTTGCTGAACCATCACAAATATCAGTGTTACGATACCAAACTACTTTGGAACCTCAATATATAAGTTAACTGAGTATAGGACTGAAGAACATCATGGAGATTGGGTTGGGTACAAATATAATTTGAGCCTTTATCCTTTGTTTCTTAAACCATGAACCAGGCCACGTTATAACCCTTTAAAAGTCCTAACTGAAGCATGGTTAGTTCGGGAGCGTACTGCTACAAAAAGGTATCCTGACTCCTTTAGGGCTTGTTATAAAACTTGAGTTAATATCACAGTTTAAAAAAAAAAAACAGTTTTTCTAAAAATAACTTGTTTCAAAACTTCAAGACAGACATAAGCATTGCATTTTTGAATATATTTGTTTGCATATACCTGAGTGTTTGAGAAACGGAGAAGCTTACAGGGTGAATGTTCAATGAACTAAAGTCCTTCCGATAAACAAAGTTGCTTCCTGGATCAAAGTCCCTGTATACAAAGGGGCATAGTCATTATCTCCCAATCAAGGGGGCAGACCATGATACTTCCTAACTCATTTGGGGCAATCAGGACAAGATTCAACTATGTTTAAGCAGCCAGAGGCAGGTCTCCTCATCTATCTGAAGTGCCAAGGGTAACATTACAAAGTTCATAATGCCAAGGGCATAGTCACTGTTTCCCAGTCAAGAGGCATACCAAGTTACTGTTCAATTCAGTTGGGGCAATTAGGTCCAGACTCAGCTGTGCTTAATAGCCAGGGGCATTTTTTTTCTCATACAAGTGAATCACCAAAGGTGACATGACAGAGTTCACAATGCCAGGGACATATGCTTATGGGTCATTCTGCTTGTTTCTCTTGAGGTAGCTCATTACATACTTCCATTATGGTATAACTCGTCCTCAACCAAGGGGCAATGCTTTCTCTTCAAAATACCCGGAGCATATATGGTCCATCACAATTTGAAGACACATTCCTCTCATTACATTACCTTGATATTGGATTCTCAGCAGAAGCCATTATGGAAGTTAATTGTCTATGCCAGTAGTATCAGATGGTGTCAGTATCATATCTTCAGACCCAACCATGAAGATTTCTGGGAAGGTATTCAGGAAAGTTAAGGATTTCAGGAGCTCTAAATCCATTTGGTTATACGCTCTCGAAAGTTGAAACGATTCTGTTTTCAAGTTCAGCTTTACTTTTCCCTCTGAATCCAGATTTACTTTTACCCTAAGCGAAACGTCCATTGGTTATGTTTGAATGTATCATGCTTTTGAATATGATTGATATTCACCAGAAATGCATGAATGCTTTTAATATGATTGATGTTTACCAGAAATGCATGAAAATGCAGTAATAGTATTTACTAAGGACGAACGAGGGAAGGATTTCAACGAAGCTTCGCCGGTTCACCTTTATAAGACAGTTACAAAACCATCAGTGGGACAAATCCATCTTCATAAAGTCTTATCTCCCCTGGAATTTATATCCATCTCTTTTATCCTCATACGGATATTCAGGAATTTACTTTCCAATAAGGGTACGACGAACGAAGACGGGATGCTATCTCTACCCTATCATCAAACGAAGACGAAGGTTATATATACCTTACTATCCCATCATACGGGAGGTGATATCTATCCTTACTATCCCCCAGCATACGGGAGGTTATCTGTACCCTACTATCCCCAGCAGACAGAGGGTTATATATTCTTCAACAACAAATCGGGATTTATTTTCCTGGCCAGCAGTTGTTATACAAGATATCCAGACGCTTCCGGCAGTATCATATCATACATACATCATTTTCATCATACCATAGCATATACATATCCATAGATATATAGTACATTACCTAAGTGCATCATATCATACATGCATACATCAAGCATAAACTAATGTTATTATACAAAAGCTACCTTGTTTCAGGTTAATTATACAACAAACAAATGATCTTTGGGACTGCTTTATTGTAACCTCAGGGTTACTTTATCCTCCTGATAAGCTTCTTATTACTTTGGGACTGCTTTATTGTAACCTCAGGGTTACTTTATCCTCCTGATAAGCTTCTTATTACTTTGGGACTGCTTTATTGTAACCTCAGGGTTACTTTATCCTCCTGATAAGCTTCTTATTACTTTGGGACTGCTTTATTGTAACCTCAGGGTTACTTTATCCTCCTGATAAGCTTCTTATTACTTTGGGACTGCTTTATTGTAACCTCAGGGTTACTTTATCCTCCTGATAAGCTTCTTATTACTTTGGGACTGCTTTATTGTAACCTCAGGGTTACTTTATCCTCCTGATAAGCTTCTTATTACTTTGGGACTGCTTTATTGTCACCTCAGGGTTACTTTATCCTCCTGATAAGCTTCTTATTACTTTGGGACTGCTTTATTGTAACCTCAGGGTTACTTTATCCTCCTGATAAGCTTCTTATTACTTTGGGACTGCTTTATTGTCACCTCAGGGTTACTTTATCCTCCTGATAAATTCTCATGACTTCAAGACTGCTTTAGAGCTATTGGTTGCTCTATCCTCCTGAAGCCATCTTATTATTTCAAGACTGCTTTAGAGTTATCATTATTGATTGCTCTATCCTCCTGAAATCATATTATTATTTCAAGACTGCTTTAGAGTTATCATTATTGATGGCTCTATCCTCCTGAAATCATTACTTCAAGACTGCTTTAGAGCTACTGATTGCTCTATCCTCCTGAAATCATCCTATTACTTCAAGACTGCTTTAGAGCTATTCATTGCTCTATCCTCATGAGGTCATATTACTACTTCAAGACTGCTTTAGAGCTGTTCATTGCTCTATCCTCCTGAAGCCATCTAATTATTTCAAGACTGCTTTAGAGCTATTGATTGCTCTATCCTCCTGAAGACATATCATATTATTATTTCAAGACTGCTTTAGAGTCATTCATTGCTCTATCCTCCTGAAATCACCTCTTCAAGACTGCTTTAGAGCTATTGATTGCTCTATCCTCCTGAAGACATATCATATTATTATTTCAAGACTGCTTTAGAGCTATTGATTGCTCTATCCTCCTGAAATCATTATTATTTCAAGACTGCTTTAGAGCTATTGATTGCTCTATCCTCCTGAAGACATATCACATTATTATTTCAAGACTGCTTTAGAGCCATGCATTGCTCTATCCTCCTGAAATCATACCATTACTTCAAGACTGCTTTAGGGTTATCACTATTGATTGCTCTATCCTCATGAAGACATGCTGCTACATCATTATTACTCCAGACTCCTGACAGCTTTCATTATACATCCATATTTTGGACTGCTTTCCCCTAGTGGCATCTTTAAGCCCACTCAATCATATTCAACTAGCCATCTGTACCACTCTAGTGCACTGGTGAGTGCAAATTTTTGGGCTTTTGTGTTCAATCCCCTTCAACCTTCCAGGTTACGACTGGCAAATATACCAATCTAACCCCTCAGGTCTCAGAAAATTGAACAGGGGCAGCTGTTGCACCCCAAAATTTGCCCTCACAATACAAGACTTTGTGTTCTAAGAAGGTTCACAAGGTTCACAAGTTCTCCAACACTTGCATAACCTTTCATGAGGTTCAGGAGGTCTACAAGTCACTTCTTGAAGGTTCACAAGGTTCACAAGTTTCTCAATGCTTATATAACCTTTCATGAGGTTCATGAAGCCCATAGGTTGCTTCTTGAAGGTTCACAAGGTTCACAAGCTTCTCAACATCTACAAGACCTTTCATGAGGTTCATGAAGTCCATAGGTTGCTTTATGAAGATTCACAAGGTTCACAAGATCCACAATGTCTACAAAGCTTTCCTAAGGTTCATGAGGTCTACAAAGCCACTTCATGAGGTTCACAAGGTTCACAAGCTTCACAATACCTCCCATGAGTATCACAAGACCCTTTATGAAGATTCACAAGGTTCACAAAGTTCACAATTGGTCAAAGAAGTGGACAATTCCCTCAGACAATGCACCTCCTAAGCAGGGCATCCATAACTAGGGTTTTGACTTTAATCAGGCTAAATGGACTTCCAATACCTCAAGTGAGTTTCATAACATCTTATATGTGTGTAAGAACCCCTATGACAAGTTTCAAGACTTTTCTCAAAAGTTTGCTCAGTCAGATGATCAGATAAGTCAAAATCAGTTCATGCAGTTAAAAAGTCAAACTGAGGTCAACTGTGGTCAAACCAAGGTCAAACTTCATGATTTTTTGCCAAAATCAAGTATATGAAGTAAAATTCATCATTTGATCAAGGGTTGATCATGATTCATCAAGGAGATTCCAGATCATCAATAATCAGGAGTTTCTAAATTAGGGTTTCCTCAGTAAAAGTCAACTGAACTTTGACCAGGCATAACTTTCACATACTTCATCACCAAGTCTCCATCCAAAGCTCATTTTGAAGGAAATTGGATTCTCTACAACTTTGATGTTGAAGGTTAATCCCAAAAATGCTTCATTTGAAAGATATGATCTAAGACATTATAGGTCATTTCAAAAGTCAACAAAAAGTCAACAGCTTCAAAAGGGCATAACTTGAGATTGGTAAATGATATGGACCTGAAACCAATGGGGTTGTTTATAGGACTCTTCAAGCTTTCCAAAAAGTCCAAGAACACCCTCATACCCTTAAAATTGAGGGAGATGTGCCCTTGCAAAGTTGGGCAATTTTGTGATGGTTTATGTTGAAAATGGAGGCTTAGAAGTATTTCTTTCCAAATGGGCTGCCTAATTCATGACCCAATCCATCTCATAACATGGTGCACGACCCAATTGACCAAAATTCATCATTTTTATTATTTTTTATTTATTTATTATTGATTTAATTCATAAAAATCATTTTAAATAAATAAAAAATATGAAAATCTATTTTTGGGTGAAGATTTTGTTTCTAGAAATTCTTAAATGGTGATTGAATTAGAATGAGAAGAAAATCATATGAAATCTCCAAAGATAGCAAGTCTTCATAGTCAAATATTTGAAATTTACAACTTGATCTTTTTCAATCTTTTTTGATCCAAATTTTCACACAACCAAGTGATATTTCTGACCTAAATCAATCACATATATATACATAACACAAACCCTAGCAAGGAGACGAATTTGAAGCAGCTCATAGGTAAGTTCAAAGTTCAAAAATTCAAGGAAAAAGTGGGATTCAGATTCTCTTATCCAAGGCTCTACAAGGTAAAACAAGGACATGGCTAGCTTCCCTGGACATCACTGATTGTAAAACATCAATCATATGCATCAAAATCATCTCATATTGGCCAACCCGAATCAAACTTTGTCTTGAATATGTTTCTTTCGATTCTAATGATTCACTGCATTTTAATGATTTTTGATTATGTAAACTTGTTTGTCCATGACTATAGATGAAATCTGGAGGATTTGGTGAAGTTACATAGCCTGGAACACGATATGCCATTTTTAGGGTTTATGTGCTTCGTTTGGGGTTTTATAATTTATCACGTATAAATGAATTCCAGGAACGTGGTGATATTGTATAAGCCTCCAGGAATTCATTGCTCTCTTTAATTTTAAGAAATTTTGTTGTTTGATTGAAGTTTGAGAAAACACAGGTTATCATACGCAAGAAAAATCGCAGGTGGATACGCAGGAGAATTCGTAGGAAAACCTGCGAATTCCAGAGGAAGAAGATGACTGGTTGGCGCGAAGTTCATATTCAAATTTTTGATTTAAAATATTATTTCATGTTTCTGTTTGTTATCACAACCATTGAGTTGTCCCAGTGGTTGTTGGCTTGGTCCTGGGCGTGTAAAACAAAAGGGCAGGGGTTCGATCCCTGGCTTTTGTTCATGTTATTTCTTTTTTTTCAGGGATTAAATGAATATCATATATTATGCGTTATTCTCATTCAAAAACCAGGAAGGCTCTCCCAGCCAGGTGGTAAGGTGTGCGCATGTTTAACTGAAGGGTCCTGGGTTCAAAACCACCCCAGCCCTTTTGGTTTATTTATTTTTTCTGGATTTCCAAGAACAAGGCACAAAAGCAATCTTGCTTCATTCTTTCTCACCTGTGCCTGGATGGCCCAATGGACGTTGTTGCTGCTTGCAAGGGTGAAGACCTGGGATCGAATCCCACCAGGTTCTTTTTCTCTTCCTTTCTTTTATTTTCTTTTGTTTTCTAATTTAATTCAATTGATTTAAATAATTAATATATTATTATTTATATTATAAAATATGTGTATATATTATATAGCCTAATTACTCTTAAAACAATTTTCTAGAAAAAATATAAAACTCTTGTTTTTTTATTTAAATTTTATTTATATAGTTTATATTAATTAAGACAATTTTATATGATTATTAAAAAAATAAGTTTTTGTATATAAGTTAACCCTAAATTTTCACAAATCCTAAAAAATAAAACCCTAATTTTATAAAACTCTAAAAATATTTTTAAAAATACAAATTTAATTCTATTTCTTTAATTTTATTCTCTAATATAATTATAATGCACATTTGTTTAGTATTATTCATGTAAATATTATAAATATTATTATAAAATATAAATATTATTAAAAAGTAAAATTTTGTAAATACACTTATAATTTATTTTTATTTTCTCTTTATATATTAAATAAACATTTTTTTATAACTATTGTTTAGGAATAATTGTGTTTATAATAATTAGATTTTTGTAGTAACTTTATAATTAAAATATAATTTAACAATTTGTAAATTAAAATGATTGTTTATTCATATTTGTTTTTTTTTTAGTTGTTTATATTAAAAATTATTAATTTCTTATTATTATAATAT
The DNA here is from genome assembly GCA_963966055.1 of Lathyrus aphaca. Classification (NCBI taxonomy): domain Eukaryota; kingdom Viridiplantae; phylum Streptophyta; class Magnoliopsida; order Fabales; family Fabaceae; genus Lathyrus; species Lathyrus aphaca. The sequence goes on along the minus strand of OZ014522.1, from coordinate 538,062,881 downwards.
TTGAATTAATTTTGTTTATTCTTATTTACTAACCATATCATTATTTGTTATTATATCTTTATTATTATTTTCTAACCTTGTTTATTATTTCTAAATTATTATTATTATTTTATTGCTACTAACCCCTAATTATAATTTGCTTACTTATTCATTTATATCTTGCTATTATATTTATTTATTTGCTATTTTATTTTTATTATAATTATGTAATTGTTCCTGGATGTAAAATTGTAATTATTTAATTCTTATTATCATTATGGTTAGTAATTAGGGAGTGTAACAACATGTATGTAATATTAAAATAAATTTAGATCATATTTAATATAAGATAATTAAATTAAACACGTCACACACGTAAGTCGATTTTAATCGCCGTCTCACTTCCTAAGGTGATCCCTCATGTTGCCTACGAATAATGGTTAAGTGGGGTGTATAAAGCAAGTCCCTCGAAAGAAAATCATCAAAGTCCCTTATGGTTGCCTTTACGAATCGAGTCCCGTTCGAATAAATGATGATAGTCCCTTATATGTGCTTATTACACCCCACCATTGCCTTCAAAATCAAATTGTCCCTCACATGTCCCTTAACATCCAAAGTAAGGACTACCTACTCCATTATAGTAGGGATAGTCTTACTAAGGAAAGGATAAAGAATAAGAAAGACCTTAAACATTAGGGTAGGCTACTCCTAGGTACTTGCTCACTTCAAAACTTTTTCACACTTAAACAAATTTCCAACAAATTTTTCAAACAAGTTTTTAACACATCCTTACATGGATTATTTATTAACTATTCTGAAAATTTTCTATTCACACACTACATTTTTAAAAACAATTCAAAAGTGAGCTTAAGTACCTAAGAGCCCATGGATAACCATGGATGAAAAGGATGCTAATACCTTCCCTTTTCATAACCTACCCCCCGGACCCAAAATATTCTCTAAGGTCTTTCCTGTTCTTTTATAACCTTTCCTTATGGATAAAATAAAAGTCGGTGGCGACTCTTGCTATCCGCAACATTGCTTAAAGTCAGTTCTCCCACCGTGTTACAATCATCATCTCTAAACATGCGTCAAGCGTTTGTTTCTACTGATACCCGTTTGTATCATGGTCTTAAGGATGCTCGTCCGCATCTTTAATTTATGCACCGTGTCAAACACTTATGTCTTCTTGAATTTAGACACTCGTCTGTGTCTACTGTTCCCCAGAAGAGTCCCAACAAATCCCAGTGAATTATTTCCTTTCTATCTGACATTTCTCCTATGTCATGATACCTTTCGGCAGTCGTACCCTGCCAGGTGATCGTCCTTCACCTTTTTGATGATCATCCTTCATCACCCCCAGTGGAGTCTCTATTCATTAGAACCCCTTCTTATCCGACATTCGTCTTATGTCGTGATGTTTTTAGCAGTCGTCCCCTGCTAGGTGATCGTCCTTCACCTCTTGATGATCGTCCTTCATCATTTTATCCGGTGGTCGTCCCCATCGTTGATCTTGTTATCTGACATTCGTCCTATGTCATGATAAACCCTAGAGCAGCCGTACCCTGCCAGGTGATCGTCCTTCACCTCTTGATGATCGTCTTTCATCACGCTTATCCGATGGTCGTCCCCATCATCGATCTTTTTCTATCCGACATTCGTCCTATGTCGTGATACTTTTGGCAACCATACCTTGCCAGGTGATCGTCCTTCACCAATAGATGACCGTCCCTCGTCTTATCCCCAACAAAGCAGCCGTACCCTGCCAGGTGATTGTCCTTCACCTTTGATGACCGTACCTCATCGTTTATTTTATTTATGCCTTAAAACCCGGTGGCCGTCCCCATCATTTATCTTTAATCCCCAGAGAGTCTTATAGCTTTACTTGGTGGCCGTTCCCATCATAATCTCTTATATCCCCAGCTTGTCGATCGTCCCCGTCATTGCTTTATTTCCCGCATTTTCCCCAGCATGTCGGCCGTCCCCGTCATTGCTTCGTCCCCAGCAGTCGTCCTCTGCTTGACGGTCGTCCTCCGTCACCCGCACTTTATAATTATACTTTATTTCCTTTTACAATCTATATCCCTTTTCTTCTTCATTCTGTGAGTGCAAATTTTGGACTGTCTTTGGTATTCAACCACAAGTTATCTTGTTTGCCTGTTAAGTCATTGCTTACATCCTGCACAACTAACTCATGTTTGAATAGGGGCAGCTGTAGACACCCCAAATTTGCCCTCACCCATTCACACCATGTCTTGTGATCTTTTCATATGCATAAGTTCAATCACATCATCTCATATTGCATTTTTGCTTCATTGCATTGTTTCTAAGTCATCTGCATCTAGGGTTTGTGATCTGAGCAATCCCTGAGCCATCTGAGCCACTCCTAAGGTCTTCAATCATCTCAAGAGGGTCCATGTATGATCAAGCATCATATAATATCCTCACAAGGCCAAGGAAGTCAAAGAATCACAAGAACTGAGAAAGGCATGGAAGCAGAGCCAGGTTTAACTGCACAGATGACCTAGAATTAGGGTTTTGGTTTCAGAGGCCATAACTCCAAATTTTTTGGTCATTCTTGTTTCTATTGGTCTCTATATGTTATGAGGATCATGCATATCAATTTTCATGGAGAAATTCAATGGGGAAGGCATCTGATTAATGGATGACTCCTTGAGCAAGTCAGTGCAAAATCAGGGCATCTGAGGCCCCCAATCATCCAACCAAAGGGGTTTCTCCACCATTTTGAATGTGTATGATCTTTATTTGATCATATAAGGTGTTAGAAGTTCACAAAATTGGAAAATTTCAAGTCATTTGCAAAGTTGCCTTTTTGGGAAAGTGACTTGTAATGAAAACTTGCTATTTTGGGAAAGTTTTTCAACCTCCTCAAATTGATTCAAAAATGTTTCAAATGAGAAAACTTTGGTCATGAAAGTTGTAGAATGGATCTTCCCATTTTCAAAAAGTACAAGAACTCATTCTAATTCATTTTGGATCAAAAGTTATGGCTTGTCAAAGTTGGACAAAATCACATAAGTTCAAGTTTTACACCAAAGGGGCAAAGTTGCAAAACCTCATGCCAAGGTGAAATGTGACTTCAAATGGTCTTCTATGCATTACACAAACATAAACCATGACCTAAAAATCAGAATGCACCAAAGAATTGTTCATTTTCATGCCTTGATCTTTAAGAAACTTCAAAAGGGCCAAAACTTTGTGAAATTGCAAAAACTCACATAAACTCAAATCCACTTGCTGCATTGCCTCAAATTCATTTCCATGGTTCTCCTTGATCACAGCTGAGCCAAGCCATGCCCTTGTACCATGACTGAACCAGCCCATACCTCTTCTTACACAAAAGTTGACTTTTGGCAAAATGGCCCATACCAATCAAGCTAGGCCAGCAACAACTCTCTGACCTATCCAAACTTGATACATGGACAAAATGGGACTCAACACATAACACAACACAGCCTAATCTCTCCCACAAGTTAGCCTCCTCAAAACTCACCTCTTATGCATTTTCATTCGAATCTCTCCATACAAGCTTCAAACCTCAAAACAAATCCCACAGAACAACTCACCCTAGCCTTCTGATCATTTCCCAACCATCAATTTGCTCTGAAAGGCCCACAATCAAAAACATGATTTCCACACTTCACCAACTGAACCTCTGCCATTTTCATTTTAAGACCATATAAACTCCAGCCAAGCATCACAAACTTCTGGGGAGGATCATTGGAGCTTGTTTGAAGCAAAGAACTGGCCAGAAAGCTCCTGTTTCGAAAGCTCAAGCTCAGGTAGCCATGGCATTTATTTTTCCAGAACTCTTATTTTATGTTATAGAATGATTCTACATGTTTCACTGATCACCATGATGTCTTTACTTTTGAGAATAGTCAAGTATTAAGCATGTATTGATCTTCTGAAATTTCTGCCATACTTTCCGTTTTGCTTCGATTCATGATTTTGGGGTTGAATAAATGAGCTTTGATGTTTGATTCTTGCTGAGGTTGAGGAGAGGATCATTTATGGAGCTTTAGGGGTCTTGGGGTTGCGTATTGAGGGAGATGGGGTGAGGAGCTTGCCGGAGAAGATGACCGGAACACTGTTCCGGTCATCTGAAAGTAATTAGGGTTTTTGATTAGGGCTTAATCATAATTACGTGAGTTTGAATTCTGGCCGTCCATTAGCGCGCGTAGTCAACTCCCGCCTCCTGGAATTTGAATCCTGGCCTTCAGATCCTTTGACTTTCTCATTTTCCATTTAATTTCATTTTTATTTCATTTGTTTCATATTTAATTTCCACGAATTATTAAAAATAGTAAAAAGCATTTAAAAATTCTGAAAATTTTTGTCAAGCATTTCATAAATTTTCAGAACCCAAAAATATTTTTATTTTTATTTTTTGCATATAAAATTATTTTTAAATCATTTAAATGTTTATTTTTAATTAGTTAATGAAAATTAATTAATTAAAAATGCATTTAGGTATTTAAAAATCACAAAAAATTCACATTGCATTTCAAAACATTTAGAAACATTATTAAACTCTCAAAACAAATTTCTTTTTGGTCCTTGATACATTTTGACAATTTTCATTGGAATTAATTTCTTTTAAAGGCAATATTTTTGTTCAAACTTGGAAAAATCCATTCTGCCTAACCATTGGGAGTTTGATGATGGTTCTTCTTGCATTGCATCCTTCATATCATGTAGTTTATAGGATAAAATTGGTTTGAATTTATCTTCCATTTTCAATTTGTTTAGCATTTTTCATTGTGAGGTACCTTGAAACCCTAGTTGACTTAGAAAATTCATAACATGCACTAGCTTAAGAGTTAGGTCCCCTCCTTTGGGCAGTGAACTTGTGTAGGGTTAGGGTTCCTTTGATCCCATTTTCAATTTTTTGTCATGTCATTTGCTTCTGGTTTTGAATTTTGCATTGCATGTTGTATATAAACCCTAATTTGTGCTTTCCTTTGCATCCATCTCTCATTTGCTTGTATTAAAAAAACATGCCATGACATTTTGTGCATCCACATGATTCATAAGACATCTTAGGACATATTGGAACCATGATTGATCATTGCATCATTTCTTTGCCATGTTATATGTTCATTTCATTTCAAAAGCATTCATGAATCTTTATGGTTCAAAGCATGCCTCATTTGCATCCTTATGCTTGTTTGATCACTCTCATCTCTTGTCATGTGTTTGCATCATCTCTTAGCATCATTAACATCATGTTTATGCTTCTGACTTTGGTTTGCATCATGACATTTCATCTCATTTGCATTGCATTTCATTTCTTTTGCTAACTTTTCAGGTGGTAAGTTGTTTTGAGAAGTGAATTTGCCTTCACTTCTCACAATCTCTTCTTATCCCTCTCTTGCATAAATGTTGCATTTTATCTTGTGTATTAGAGTGAGCTTTCTCATTCATGCCCTCTCTTCTTTCTTCCTTCAGGCAACTTGTCTTCTTAAGTGAAGCAAGTTGTTTTGCATCTCTTTGTTTCTTTCTCCTTTCATTTGCTTCTTTCCTGGTGGCTTTTCTCCTGAAGATCTCTTGCAAGCTTCATAAACCCTAGGAACAACCAAGCATGATAATAATTAGGGTTTTATTAGTCCCCCATTTAGTTTTGCCTTTGTGTCATCTTTGAGTCTTCTCTTCTCATCTCATAATCAAGGACTAAACCCTAAAGGTTTTAAGGCTTTGTGATTAAGTTTATACCTGCATCCTTCTATTAGGATGGAGTGTATAAATTTAATCCTAAGTGTTAAACCCTTAATGTGTTTAAATCCTTTAATCAATTCACTTAATAATCATCAAGACATCAAGCTTGTAACTTGGGCCTTGCATTAGGGTTCTAATTCTTCCTTAATTGGTTAAGAAGGACTAACCCTAGTGTTAATGGACAAGTCCCCCTCAAGTTGTCTTACCAACCATAAAAAACACTTCTTAATCTTACCATTAACTAAAATCTACTTTAATAAAGGCTTTGTTTTGTCATGAGGTTAATCCCTAATCATGGATTAAGTTGAGGAGCCTTCCTCAGCTTAAATGTTCTCATCTATCATCCTTCTATTAGGATGGTGTAATGGGTCTATTAAATCCTTGATTATGGCTTAAACTCATTACTTAACACTAAACAAAAATACCAAAAACATCTAAATAATCACAAGTAGGTTAATAATCTTAATCCTACATCATGGTGATTAAGTGTGAGGTGCTTACTTCATACTTAAGGTATTCTCAGTACCCCTAATCAGAGGGAGGATGTGATGAGTTTACTAACCCTTGGTCTAGGCTTAAGCTCATCAACTTATGACAAATATCCAAAAGCAATAAAAGATTGAAAACACAAAAACAAACAATAATCGTCTCCTCCGGGATTCTTTTCTCATCTCATTCACTCACAAACGAGAACTCGCTTCTTCCGTCTAATGCAAGACAGTCTGCACCTGAGCCAGACAGGTCATACACTTGAGCTTAGACAAGTAAGCAGTTCACAAGTCAATTTATCTTTCAGTCTCCTTGAGTCGAACTACGGTGTTCTGACTTCCTCATTGCACGAGAGGATACGTAGGCATAACTTAACAGTTATCGAACAAAAGTCTCTGTATATTCCCCCTCCTTCCAGCATTATTCTTTAAGCCTCATATTCTTGAGCACTTCACTATTGTTCTTACACTGACACTTCACTTATACACTTCACATTTCTTTTTACACTGACACTTGCATTCTTTTCCAGCTTTGATACACAGATTGCACTGACACTACCCCTTTAAAACACAAATCTTTTAAGCGTGGATCCCGTCGAGTACGACGGACAATCTGGGTGCTAATACCTTCCCAGGTTGTAACCAACCCCCTTTCTCAGTCTCTCTGGTTCGCGATCGTCTTATCTATCTTTTCCCAGGTCTATGCAGCATTACCTTTCCTTCGGGATGAAAATGCCTAGATGGCGACTCTTGTCTTTTAAGTTCACCCTTGTGTGTTCTCTCTCTTTCGCCGACCGTTCGCGTCTGTACCCCTTCTGACCAGGTGTCATTTGGCGGGAGCGACAGTACTCTGGTGACCACAGGAACTTTCTTGAAAACAGGAGGAGCTTCATAATTATTAACAACCCAAGGAACCACTTCAAACGTCTGGCACGGAGTTTCAACATATTCACCTTCCACTTCGAGATATTTAAACGTGTTCACATGGCTAATCATATATCCTTCCTCTCTGTAAACAGTGACAACTTTTCCTTCTACTGGATATCTCAACTTCTGATGTAAAGTAGAAGTTACAGCACCTGCCCCATGGATCCAAGGGCGCCCAAGCAAACAAGAATACGAAGGACGAATATCCATTACATAAAAGGTAGCACTGAAGACCTGAGAACCTACTTTGATTGGGAGATCTATTTCTCCATGCACCACTCTTCTCGAGCCATCAAAACCTTTACCAGTATATTACTGGGCCTCAACACAGCATCTTCAGGACTAAGCTTATTCAGAACTTCTTTGGGCAACATATTCAACGAGGAACCATTGTCTATTAACACATGTGACAGGGTAGTGCCCCTGCATTCAATAGAGATATGTAGAGCCCTATTATGATCCCTCTTGGCAGGAGTCAAATCAGCATCGGAGAAACCTAACCCATTATCATAGGTCAAGTGTGCAACACAATTTTCAAACTGGTCTACAAAAATCTCATTTGGTACGTGAGCAGTCTTCAAATATTTAATCAAGGCTTTGGCATGAGCCTCAGAACACAACAGCAAAGACAACATAGAAATCTTGGAGGGAGTATGCCCCAATTGATCAACAACATCATAATCACTCTTGCGAATGATCTTTAGTACTTCTTCCATCTGCTTAGAAAGATCATCAGCAGTTGGTACATCAGTTTGTACTGGTTCAATAACAGGACCTTTGCCCCGAGCATCAGCAGTGGAGGTAGTAGTTGGAGTAACTGTATTATTGGAGGTAACTGGAGGAGAGAAAACTCTTCCACTTCGTGTGATCTTACTAGATCCAGCAATATTATTAACATCCAGATTTTCATCAACAATAGGTGCATCAGCCAAGGATTCCTGCTTAACACCATGAATATAAACATCGGACCCATAATGCCAAGGCACAGCTTTATCAGAAGTATATGGAATAGGACCCGGAGTGGTAATGATCATAGGAGCCACTCTAGCTTCAGCAACAATCTTCACAGTGCCTTCAGCAGCAATTTTAACTGGACCCTTACGAGTGATTTTGACAGGGCCCTTGGAAGTGATCCTTACTGGCACTTTATCAATCATATCCACCTCTTCAACCTTCACACCTTGAGTTATATGTTCAACCATGCTCTCTACAGAAGGTGTCCTCTCAAACAATATGGTGTAATTGTCCATGAGGCGTTGAATACCGTCCTTCAACTTCCAGCAATTATCCAGTTTATAAGCACAATAGAAACAATCTTCATTACAACCTGGAAAGAACCCAGCTTGTACCAACTTTTTCTTGATAACAAATAATGGTGTAGTCATGTCTGCAACTGAGGAAATATGTGAAACTTCATCAATGGCATTGACAGTCTTTTCATGATTTGGCATGGGAGCAGTAATCACATTTGGAGTACCCGGAGGGTCAAACTCAATCTCTCCAGCATCAATCATATCCTGAATTTTATTCTTCAATATCCAATAATTATTGGTATCATGTCCCTGACAATTAGAATGGTATGCACATCGTGCATTAGGATTGTACCTGGGAGAGGTAACATTGGGGTTCTGAGGAGGGTCCTTCAAAGTAATAAGTTCACCCTTCAACAAGTGTTGCAATGATTGGGCCATTGACATGTTGAGCTTGGTAAACTGTCTTCTAGGCCTCTATTGATTACCCTGTGGTAGCTCTGGTGTTGTAGGAGTAGGATTGGAGATATGAACTGCACTCACAGACTGATGCCTTCTATTACGGTCAGGTTGACCATAAACAACATTTGACTCTTTCTTCCCACTAGGGGGCTTCTTTGTAGTATTGGATGAAGAAGTACCCACTTGGATCTTGCCACTCCTTATACCACTTTCTACGCGTTCTCCTATCATTATTAACTCAGTGAAGCTAGATGATGAGCTTCCAATGAGATGACTGTAAAAAGGACCATTCAACGTACACATGAACATATCCACTAACTCCCTGTCAATTAGAGGGGGTTGCACTCTACCAGCCAAATCTCTCCAATTCTGGGCATACTCCTTGAAATTTTCTTTAGCACCCATAGACATGCTTTGTAGTTGCATGCGAGTTGGGGCTAGATCAGCATTGTATTGATATTGCTTATAAAAGGCTTCAGCAAGATCATTCCAATCACGGATGTTGACATTCTCCAACTGATAGTGTAAACACCCCAAATTTGCCCTCACCCATTTCACACCATGGCTTGTGATTATTTCATATGCATAAACTCAATCATACCATCTCATATCACATTTTTGATCCACTGCATTGGTTCTAGGTCATCTGCATCTAGGGTTTGTGATCTGAGCAATCTAAGAGCTTTTGAGCCATTCCAAAGGTCAACAATCACTTCAAAGGGGTCTATGTGTGTTCAAGCATCATATTATATCCTCTCAAAGACAAGAATGTCAAAGAATCACAAGAACTGGGATTGGTATGGAAGCATAGTACAGTAACATGAACACTTTGTACATCAGATACTTGTTTATACTATACTTTTCTTCTTTTTTGACACTCGTCCGTGTCACTCTCCCCAACAGTTAAATACTCATCTATACACCACTCACACTTATACAGATACTCGTCCGTATCTTGTATACACCATTTATATCCCCGCAGATTCAACACTAGTCCGTGTTCTTTGTTAACCAGTTGGTACTCGTCCGTACCATCATCTCAGAACATGTGTCAAGCGTTTGTTTCTACTTGATACTCGTCCGTATCATAGTCTTAAGGATGCTCGTCCGCATCTTTAATCCATACACCGTGTCAAACACTCTTGTCTTCTTGAATATAGACACTCGTCCGTGTCTACTATTCCCTAGAAGAGTCCCCTCAGATTCAACACTCGTCCGTGTTCCTTGTTAACTAGTTGATACTCGTCCGTATCATCATCTCTGAACACGTGTCAGTATTTGTTTCTACCCGATACTCGTCCGTATCGTAGTCTTAGGGATGCTCGTCTGCATCTTTAATCTATACACAATGTCAAAACACTTATACCTTTTATTTATTGGATGTAAACACTCGTCCGTGTTTACTACTCCCCAGTAGATCGCCAACAAAGCAAATTTCTCTTCTGACACTCGTCCTGTGTCATGATAAACCCTGAGAGCAGCCGTACCCTGCTAGGTGGTCGTCCTCCACCTCTTGATGGTCGTCCTCCATCATGCTCATCCGATGGCCGTCCCCATCGTTGATTTTCTACCCAACATTCGTCCTATGTCGTGATATTTAGCAGCCGTCCCCTGCTAGGTGGTCGTCCTCCACCTCTTGATGGTCGTCCTCCATCATTTTATCCAATGGCCGTCCCCATTGTTGATTTTGGTTATCTGACATTCGTCCTATGTCATGATAAACCTTGAGAGCAGCCGTCCCCTGCTAGGTGGTCGTCCTCCACCTCTTGATGATCGTCCTTCATCATGCTCGTCCGATGGCCGCCCCCATCGTTGACCCTTTATCCGGCATTCGTTCTATGTTGCGATATTTTCGGCAGCCGTACCCTGCCAGGTGGTCGTCCTCCACCTTAGATGACCGTCCCTCATCTTATCCCCAACAGAGCAGCCGTCCCCTGCTAGGTGATCGTCCTTCACCTTTGATGACCGTACCTCATCATCTATTTATTTCATTTATTCTTTAACCCGATGGCCGTCCCCGTCGTGGTCCCTTTTCCTTTCAGTTCAGCCCGATGGCCGTCCCCATCGTTGGTTACTTTACTTTATGAACTTGATGGCCGTCCCCGTCATGTTTCTTTAATCCCCAGAGAATATTACAGCTTTACTTGATGGCCGTCCCCATCATAATTCCTTTTTATCCCCAGCATGTCGGCCATCCCCGTCATTGTTTCTTTCGCTTTTCCCATCATGTCGGTCGTCCCCGTCATTGCTCTTTACCTAGCAGTCGTCCTCTGCTCGACGGTCGTCCCTCGTCGCCCACACTTTACAATATACTTTATTTTCTTTTACAATCTATATCCCTTTTCTTCTTCATTCTGTGAGTGCAAATTTTGGACTATCTTTGGTATTCAACCACAAGTTATCTTGTTTGCCTGCTAAGCCGTTGCTTACATCCTACACAGCTAACTCATGTTTGAATAGGGGCAGCTGTAAACACCCCAAATTTGCCCTCACCCATTTCACACCATGGCTTGTGATCATTTCATATGCATAAACTCAATCATACCATCTCATATCACATTTTTGATCCACTGCATTGGTTCTAGGTCATCTGCATCTAAGGTTTGTGATCTGAGCAATCTAAGAGCTTTTGAGCCATTCCAAAGGTCAACAATCACTTCAAAGGGGTCTATGTGTGTTCAAGCATCATATTATATCCTCTCAAAGACAAAAATGTCAAAGAATCACAAGAACTGGGATTGGTATGGAAGCAGAGCCAGGCTTGACTGCACAGATGACCTAGAAATTAGGGTTTTGGTTTCAAAGGCCATAACTCCAATTTTTTTGGCCATTCTTGTTTCTATTGGTCTCTATATGGTATAGGGAGTATGCATATCAATTTTCATGAAGAAATTCCATGGGGAGGTCATCTGATCAAAGGTTGCCTTTCTGGACAAGTCAGTGCAAAATCAGGGCATCTGAGGCCCCCAAAGACCCAACCAAAGGGTGATTCTTCATCATTTTGATTGTATATGATCTTTATTTGATCATGGAAGAAGTTGGAAGTTCACAAAATTCAAGAATCTCAAGTTTTTGCAAAGTTGACTTTTTGGGCAAGTTTGACTTTTCATGAAAATGTCATTTTATGCAACTTTTTCAACCCTTACTTTTTGGTCCAAAAATGTTTCAAATGGAAAAACTTTGGTCATGAAAGTTGTAGAATAGATCTTTCCATTTTCAAAAAGTACAAGAACATGACCTAATTCATTTTTGATCAAAAGTTATGGCTTGTCAAAGTTGGCAAAAATCACTAAATTTCAAGTCATGCACCAAAGAGGCAAAGTTGCAAATTCACTTCTCAAGGCCAAATAAGTCAGCAAATGGGCTTCTAATTCACTCAACATGATCACACAACATTCAAAATCAGAATGGGGCAAAGAATTACATGTTTTATGGCCCATAGATCAAGTTTCCTTCATGAAAACCAAAGGCAAAGTCAAGTTGCAAAAACTCATGATCACATCTCATCCACTTGCTAGCTACTTTGCTGATCAACCCTAGCCTTTCCCCTCACCATGTTGCGCAGCACACTCTCCATGTACTAGCCTAGAACATGACCCATGCTTCTCTTACACAAAAGTTGACAATTTGCAAAAGTAACCATACCTATCACAAAAGGACATGTCACATCTTCTGACCAATGGGCATTGTTTATACAAATCAATTGCAAGCCAAACCACACAAGAGGCCAGCCTGAAAAAAGCCATAGCATCACATTCTCATTTTCACACCATAGAGCAAAAGCATTCGAAACACTCTCCTCAGGCCACAAACTCAGAAACAAACTTCACAAACCTTCTCACCATGCTTCACTGAACCCAAACCAACCATCAAAGTAGCCTGAAACTCAAAGAACCAGAAATACGATTCTCACCTGAGCTTGAACAGAACTTCTGTAAACTCTCAAACCAGCCCAAATAAATTTGTTCCAAGCCTTTCAGAAGCATAAGGGAGGTCATAGGAGTGGATTGCACAAGGAGAAGGGGCCAGAAAGTTGCAGACTGAAAAGCTTCAAACTCAGGTAGCTTCATGAACTTTTTTTCCAGAAATGGATTTTTAAGTTCTTAATAGCTTCTACATGCTTCCCTGATCATGAATATGTTGTTGGTTTTGAAAATGGTGAAGAGATGAGAGTTTAATCTTGTTCTGAAACTTTTTGCCCTAAAACTAGTTTGATTCGATTCTCTTTGTTTAGGAATGATAAATGTTGTTTTAATGGGGGTTTTGATTCGTTTTTAAGTGGGGATCATTTCTGTTTAATTAGATTTCGTTTTAGATGCGTGTGGAGAGAGTTTGGAATTTGGAGTGATCGGAGAAGATGACCGGAACACTGTTCCGGTCACCTGAATGTCATTAAGGCTGGATTAGGGCTAATTAATTAGGGTTAGTGAGTTTGAATGCTGGCCCTTGGATATGGCGCCAGGTCAATGCGCGCGCGTATGAGTTTGAATCTGGACCTTCAGATTGAATGACTTTTCTTTATTTCAGTTTAAATTCATTTTATTTTTCACTTAATTGCATTGTTTTGTCCATTTATTTAAAAATAGTAAAATCATTTCAAAAATTCTGAAATTTTTTATACAAGCTTTTATTTAATTTCAGAAACCAAAAATATTTTTATTTTTATTTTTTGCATTTTAAAAATATTTTTAAATATTTAAAAGTTTATTTTTAATTAATTAATGAGAATTAATTAATTAAAAATACTTTTAGGTATTTAAAAATCACCAAAAAATTCATGAAACATTTAAAAACATTTAGAAACATTGTCCAACCCTCAAACCAAATTTCTTTTTTGATCTTGATGCATTTTGAGATTTTTTCATGGAATTAAAATCATTTTGATGCATTATTTTGATCCAAACTTCCAAAAACCATTTCTGCCTAACCATTGAGAGTTTGACCTTGATTCTTTTTGCATTGCATTGAGTTTAGCATGAAGTTTGTGAGATTAAATGGTCATGATTTGATCTTGCATTTTCTATTTGATTGGCATTTTTCTTGTTAAGGAACCCTAAAACCCTAGAAAACTTAAGAAAATCATAACTTGAATTAGGTTAAGAGTTGGAACTTCTCCTTTGGGCAGTGGGTTAGTATAGGTTTAGGGATCCTTTGAGAGAATTTTCAATTTTTTTGTATTGATATTTGCTTCTGATTTTGGTTTGTGCTTGATGCTTTGATCATAAACCCTAATTTGGGCTTCCATATGCATCCATCTTGCATTTGCTTGCATAATATGACTTTCCATAGCATTTTATGCATTCTTTTGATTAATTGAACATCTTAAGACATAGTGAAAGCATGTTTGATCATTGCACCTTGCATTTGCCATGTTGTATGTCATTTGCATCTCATAACTTTTCATGTAGGTTTATGGTTCTTAACTTGTCTCATCTGCATCCATTGGTTCATATGATCATCCTCATGTCTTGATTCATGTTTGCAGCATCTCATAGCATCATTATCATCTCATATGTGCTTCTGGTTTTGTTTCTCATCATGCCATTTCATTTCATTTTGCATTGCATTGCATTTCCTTTCTAACTTTTCAGGTGGTAAGTGACTTTGAGAAGTGAATTTGCCTTCACTTCTCACAACTCCTCTTCATCTCTTTCATGCATCCTTGCTGCATTTTGTTATGTGTTTGAGATTGAGCTTGCTCATTCTCCTTCTTCTTACTTTCTTTCCTCAAGTGACTTGTCTTCTTAAGTGAAGCAAGTTACTTTGCTTCTCTTTGCTCCTTTCATCTGCCTCCTGGTGGTTCCTTTGAAGACTTCTCTTGTAAACCTCACAAACCTTAGGAACAACCATGTATGACAATGATTAGGGTTTTGATTAGTCCCCCACTTAGTTTTACCTTTGTGTCTCCTTTGAGTCCTCTCTTCTCATCTCATAATCAGGGACTAAACCCTAAAGGCTTTAAGGCTTTGTGATTAGGCTTATGCCTGCATCCTTCTATTAGAATGGAGTGTATAACTTTAATCCTAAGTGTTAAACCCTTAATGTGTTTAAATCCCTTAATCAATCCACTTAATAATCATTAAGACATCAAGCTTGTAACTTGGGCCTTGCATTAGGGTTCTAATTCTTCCTTAATTGGTTAAGAAGGACTAACCCTAGTGTTAATGGACAAGTCCCCCTCAAGTTGTCTTACAAACCCTAAAAAACACTTCATCATCATATCATTAAATAAAATCCACTTAATAAAGGCTTGTTTTGTCATGAGTTTAATCCCTAATCATGGATTAAGTTGAGGAGCTTTCCTCAACTTAAACATTCTCATCTATTATCCTTCTATTAGGATGGTGTAATGAGTCTGTTTAATCCCTGATTATGGCTTAATCTCATTACTTAACACTAAACAAAAACAACAAAAACATCTAAATAATAACAAGTAGGTTAATGATCTTAATCCTACATCAAAAGGTGATTAAGTGTGAGATACTGACTTCACACTTAAGGTAATCTCATTACCCCTAATCAGAGGGAGGATGTGATGAGTTTACTAACCCCTTGGTTTAGGCTTAAGCTCATTAACTTATGACAAATTCAAAAAGCAATAAAAGACTGAAAACTCAAAAACAAACAATAATCGTCTCCTTTGGGATTCTTTTCTCATCTCATTCACTCACAATCGAGAACTTGCTTCTTCCGTCTAATGCAAGACAGTTTGCACCTGAGCCAGACAGGTCATACACTTGAGCATAGACAAGTAAGCAGTTCACAGGTCAACTCATCTTTCAGTCTCTTTGGGTCGAACTACGGTGTTCTGACTTCCTCATTGCACGAGAGGATACGTAGGCATAACTTAACAGTTATCGAACAAAAGTCTCTGTATATTCCACCTCCTTCTAGCATTATTCTTTAAGCCTCATGATATTGAGCATTTCATTCCTGTTCTTACACTGACACTGTATATATTACACTTCACACTTCTTACACTGACACCTGTACATTCTTGTCCAGCTATTTTACACACAAATTGCACTGACACTACCCCTTTAAAACACAAATCTTTTAAGCGTGGATCCCGTCGAGTACGGCGGACAATCTGGGTGCTAATACCTTCCCAGGTTGTAACCAACCCCCTTTCTCAGTCTCTCTGGTTCGCAACCGTCTTGTCCATATCTTTCTAGGTCTATGCAGCATTGCCTTTCCTCCGGGATAAAAATGCCTAGCTGGCGACTCTTTTCATTCCCTGTGAGTTCATTGCTGTGTGTTCTCACATCCCTCTTTCGTCGACCGTTCGCGTCTGTACCTTTATCTGGGGCCATTCCCCATTTATCAGGAGCGACAGCTTGGCGACTCTGCTTGGGACCCTTATACTGCAACCAGGGCTTCTGGTTCTTTTTGTGGGTTCCTCCTAGCACTTGATTGATTTGTGTTTATTGGGGTGTTATGTGCTATTTGTAGTTGTATATTTGTCTTGTTTATTGCTTTATGTACAGTTGCTTTACTGCTTTCTTTATAGCTTTGCATATATCATATTGTCATACTGTGCTGGCTGGATCTGTTTTGTTGCTTTGGTGGGTGGGTGTTCTATTGAGAGTTGAGGTCCTATACCTGGGACCTGAGTGACACCTAGGCTAGAGTGGTTCATATTCTTTCCCATTCCATCTCGGTCTGGTGCGGGAATATGAAACACGGTTCAGATATGGGTTTCTTCTTGAGAACTCTGTGTTGCAGATTTCCTGCAATACTAGGGCTATCTGGGAAGCCTGCTAAGTCTGGATGACCTTTAGTATTGACCTTCAGAAACTGAGGTGAATTAGAGGAGAAACTTTTATGGTTATTGTAAACACTGTACCTCCGGGTTAGAAGTGTTTACACTTCTCATAACTGATCCAAGTCTGAGGATCCTTGTTTTAGAACACCACCTGTGAGGGGGTTGGGTTGTTTACAGGTTTGCAGGTACCCTTGACCTCAGCATACCCTGTTACTTTGTATGATTAAGAGTACTCCATTTTGGAACAGTTCTTATGATTCTAACCCTGGACATGTGGCTCTTTATTTGAGTCCCCCACCTTGGTTACTGGACTTATAGACCTCCATCTGGATTTCTTGAACATACTTGGGCTTATATCAGAGCACTTGATCAGATCCAGCTCAGTCACAAACCCTTGCATATCATTTGCATACATCATCATTGCATCATTTTAACATTTGCTTATTTGTTTTTCAGGGTATCCATCCTTTATTTATTGGTTTGGTTTTGACCCCATCATCAGCATAGACCTATCTTCATCAGTATCTTCTTCAGTTATCAGCTACCTGCTTCAGTCACCTGCACCAGCCAATCAGTGGCCCATTTTTCAGTGTTATCATCAGCACCTGTCTCAACTCATCCTCAACAACATGGCACCTAAGAAGAGTAATATCTCCTACCACTTCTTTCAGCCTGAGCTAGTTGACATCAGGAGGATTCAGACCCTGATTACTCCAGACCATATACCACTTTTCAGAGAACACTATGGAAGCATACTTGATGTGGTTATGGATTTGGACCCTTCACAGAGGAGCTTGATTCATACTTGCCTGCAGTTCTATGATCCCCCTCTGAGGTGTTTCACTTTTCAGGATTTTCAGTTGGGCCCTTTGTTAGAAGAATATTCATCATTGGTTGGTATACCTATCAGGGGTGGAGTCCCTTTCAACCCTGAGATGGCTTCTCCAAGTAATGAAGAAGTAGCAAAGGCATTGCATCTGGAACCAGTTCTGATTGGGCAGCATATGACTACTAAGGCTGGAATCCCTGGCCTGCATCTGGATTTCTTAATCTCTCAAGCTACCCTGAAGGCTTCTTTGGGAGAGTGGAAAGCAGTCTGTGCTTTATTGGCCCTGAGCATATATGGGATCATATTATTTGCAGATGAGCCTAGATTCATTAGCAAGAATGCAATCCACCTTTTCATTCTGAGGAACCCAGTACCCACTTTATTGGGGGATTTCTACTACTCAGTGCACCAAAGGAATGAAAAGCAGAGGGGAAGATTAGTGAGGTGTTGTGCTCCTTTGTTCCATACTTGGCTTCTCAAGCATTTGCCCAAGACAGATGCATTTTTGAATCCTCATCAGCAGAGAAACTGGGCTAGAAGACTCACTGCTTTGACTTCAGCTGATATCAGATGGTGCACTCAAAGCACAAAGGGCAGGGATATCATTACCAGTTGTGGGCAGTTTCCCAATGTACCCCTGATAGGAGTTAAGGGTTGCATCTATTACAACCCCCTGCTATTCAAGAGACAACTGGGCTATGCATTGGTCCACACTCCTAAGGCACAAGACTTGGCTGAGACTCTTTACTGTGAGAACAAGCCTAATCTGGCTATTGTTAGGCAAGCAGCCTGGGCCTGGGACAATGTTCAGACTAAAGGAGTAACCATTCTGGGGAAGTGCAACAATGTGGCATCAGCACAATACTATGAGTGGTCCCATGGTAGGGCTCAATTTTCTGGGATGCCCTTCACCATGGAAGATATACCTGGACCATCCACAGCACCACCTCCTGCCACTGTCAGCTTAGAGGAGTTTGAGGGTTTGAAAGAAAGAAACGAGAAGTTGACTCAGGCTTTACAGAAGACCCTCTGGGAGAGGAGTGATGGTAGGTTGGATATTGAAAGGTTGGAAAAGTTGAAGGTGGAGCATCTGGCTAAAATTGAGAAGTCTAAGGATTATATCAAGAAGTCTAGGGCTGGAGAACAGATCTTGAAGAATGCCTGCAAGGAAGCCCAGTTCCAGAAGGCCAGGACTGACTTGTATCTGAAGGAGAGTCAAGCTAGGTGGGTCAGGATCACCGAAGCTCGTACTCTGGAAGATAAGAGGACTCAGGACAAGATCGAGCAGCTGGAAGCTAGTGCAAAAGAGCAGCAGGAAGCCCTGGAAGCAGCCCAGAGGGAGATCTCAGAGCTGAAGATCAGAGCTGGAGTGAAGAGGTCAAAGGACCAGAGTCAACACAAGAAGCTAACTGCAGCTGTTACTACCCGGAATCTCCTTATCAGGAATCTCACGGAGCGTCCAGCTGATCCTGTGACTGAAGCACTTCTCAAGGAAGTTCAGGAGGATGAGTTTGGTCTTGGTGTCTGACTTTTGCTTGTTGTCGCTTTCATTTCATGTACTTTTATTTTCTTATGATGTATTTTGACCCCTCAGAGGGCATGTTTTGTAAAGAACAAACTATGTATCATTTGCCTTTTGTAATATATGTATCAGTTTGTTCCATCTGAGTTTACTTCAAAGGCAACATCAACAGCATCTTCAAGGGTTTGGAAAGGTCAAAACCAAGTGCCAAGCCAGATACCTTGAAAACAAATAAGCATACTGCATTACATGCTAACCTTTTGTTTTGTTTTGCAGGTTTTTGTTTTATTATTACTAACTCTGTTGTGATATTCAGGAACTATTGCTCGACGTCGGGTATTTCCACTCAACCGTCCACACAGATATCCAACCCTTAACAATCTTCCGGGCATACAAATGGACCAGGTACAACAGGACCTTGCAGAGGTCAGGAACCAAATGGCCAATGAAAGATTGGAAATGAGAACTCAGATGACATAGTTTATGGAAGTGATGAACAATATGGCTCAAAGCCAAGAGAGATTGAGAGCAATGGTAGAAAGGCAGAATCAGGAAGACCCTCATCTAGGGACTGCTGGGACAAGCAACAATGAGAGAGTCCAACCTCATGTCAATCCCCCTGTATTTGGACCCCACCTTCATCCAGAGATCAACATTCCTGCTAATGTACAAGGGACTGCCACTGCAGGCAGAGTGCTGCAAGAAGACCCCCAGGAGGATCAGTTCACAGTAATGGGTGCTGGGGATGAGGCCTATGACAGAAGGCTGGATGAAATTGCTGAAAAATTAAGATCATTGGAGTCCCAAAACTCTTTGGGTTTTGATGTTATGGACATGGGCTTAGTGGACGGGGTCAGGATTCCCCATAAGTTTAAGCCTCCTTGTTTTGAGAAGTACAACGGGACTTCCTGCCCCCGGACCCACTTACAATCCTTTTTGGGAAGGTTGAAGGCATATACTATGGACGAGAAGCTATGGATGTTTTATTTTGAGGATAGATTAACGGGAGCTTCAAGGGAATGGTACTCCCATCTGACTAGAGCAACCATCAGGTGTTGGAAGGACTTGGCAGAGGCCTTCATCAGACAATACCAGTATAACTTGGATATGGCACCCAACAGGACCCTCCTGATGGGGATGTCACAATCATCTAGAGAAAGCTTCCGGGAGTACGCCCAAAGGTGGAGGCAGCTGGCTGCTGCTGTCCAGCCACCTATGTCAGAGAGGGAGATGGCAGATATGTTTATGAATACCCTCCAAGGAACATACATTGACCGGCTGGCTGCTTTCTCTTCTACCAGCTTTGCAGATGTCGTTATAGCTGGAGAGAGAATTGAGAGCCTGTTAAAGATGGGCAAAATTTCTGACAACGGTGCCAGCTCATCCAGCAATACAAGGAAGCCTTTTGCGGGCCCAAGAAGAACTGGTGAGACCAATGCTATCCACACCAACAGGGGCAGACCCCAATATGTTCATAGGTCTGTGGCAGCAGTCACCATCCCCGCTCCAATTCATCCACAACCAGCTTATCAACCACAACAGCAAAATTATCAGCAACAAACTCAGTATCCTCCTCAGAGAAACTACAACAACACCAACAACAACAACCAACAAAGACCGTTCCAACAGAGACCTTCTCAGGCCAATAGGGTGATCGATCCGATCCCTATGCCATATGCCACATTACTGCCACAACTCCTGAAACTCAACCTGGTTGAGCTAAGGACGTTGGCACCTCCAGATCCCACCAGTCTACCCAGAAATTACGACCCCAACGCCAGATGTGCTTTTCATTCAAATGCACCTGGCCATAGTACAGAAAAGTGCAGAGCTTTGCACATGAAGGTACAAGACCTGGTAGACTCAAAAGCTCTAAACTTTGCACCACCACCGAATGTTAACAAGAACCTTATGTCAAACCATGGAGGTCCCAGAATCAATGCTATTGAAGAAGACAAGCCGTCTTACTTGATAACCAGTGTGGGTCAGATTCGGACACCGTTGGTAGAGATTAAGGCTCAACTCCTCGAATGTCAAATGTTACCGGGATGTGAGCTAGGGTGTGCTTATTGCAACATTTCAGTGAATGGTTGTGATAACTTGAGAGATGGCATAGATGGTATCATCCAGAGTGGCCTGCTTCAGATCACAACATCAATTCCTACCAATCCGACAATCTCATCAGCAACAGTCCCCGAGTCTTCTACAAATACAACAACCATTGTTCCAAGCAACTCTTCAATCTCATCAACAAATGTTTCATCTGTTACTTCAACAGACCAAATATCAGCAAACATCCCTTCTACAACTTCAGCACCACTTCATTCAGAACCTCATACAACAACAACACCCATCCTTCCAACAATGTCTCCTACAACTTCAGCAGCAAATGTCTCAATAATTACAATTTATTATGATCCTGAAAATAGTTCCGCTTACAACTCACAAAATGCCACTCCTATCAGAGCACCAGTCACAATATACTATGATCCACAGACTATCACAGTCCCTTCTGCAGCTGCCATCAGCCCAGTCACCATCACGGTGCCTGGGCCAGTACCTTATGAAAGCAGTAATGCCATCCCCTGGCATTACGGCTCTGACCTATACTGCGAAGGACAGAAAATCACTCTTGAAACATCAACCCCTGCATCACAAATAGACAATGTGGGAGGAGGCGGAGGCTTCACTCGAAGCGGACGTCTCTTCGCCCCACAAATTCAAAGACCCACTGCCGAAGCAGAAGCTGCTGCCAAGGCAAAAGGGAAAAGCTTGCTGCAAGAAGAGCAAATTGTTAAAGAAGCTTTAAAAACACCTTTTGATCAAGAAGTTGATGAGTTCATGAGAATCATCAAGAAGAGTGATTACAAAATAGTGGACCAGCTTCACCAGACGCCTTCCAAGATCTCAATTCTATCATTGCTTATGTGCTCCGAGGCTCATCGGAACGCACTATTAAAAGTCTTGCACGCAGCTTATGTGCCAGAAGAGATCACCGTCAATCAGTTGGAAGTTGTGGTTGGAAATGTTAATGCTAGTCATGTGCTAGGGTTTATCAACACTGATTTGACTACGGAAGGCCGCAATCATAACAAGGCTTTGCACATTACCATGGAATGCAAGGGTGCAGTTCTTTCCCATGTGCTGGTAGACACAGGGTCATCCCTCAATGTCTTACCTAAAAAAGCCCTTGTGAAGCTAGAGTATGACGGATTGGCATTACGGCCCAGTAACCTGGTAGTGAGAGCCTTTGATGGTTCTAAGAGATCGGTTCTGGGAGAAATTGAGTTGCCCATAACGATTGGCCCACAAACTTTCAAAACGACCTTCTACGTGATGGATATACAGCCTGCCTACAGCTGTCTATTGGGTAGGCCATGGATTCACGCCGCTGGCGCCGTGACCTCAACCCTTCACCAGAAGTTAAAATTCGAGTGGGAGGGCCAAGTCGTTACTATCTGTGGAGAGGAGGATATTTTTGTTAGCCACCTGGCTACCTATAAATATATTGAGATGGATGGGGAGATCCACGAAATGATGAGTCAAGGGTTTGAGGCCTTGAACATAAATGAAACATCTGCTGTACCTGGAACCTCAATGACATCTTACCAACAAGCCCGGAAGGTTGTTGAAGAAGGAACTGCCCAAGGCTGGGGCAAACTGTTACCTGTGGAGAAGAAAGAGGATAGATTTGGGTTGGGTTACAAACCAACTCAACAAGATCAAGCAGAGGCTGCTAAGGAGCCCAACTTTGTTAGTGGGGGAATGCTCACCCCTGATGCTGTCAACAATTTGGAAGACGAGGATGAAAGCGGCCGCAACCTGGAGAGTTGGATCCGTCCAAAGATCCCGGGGAGCAGTATCTCAAACTGGTCTTCCCAGGAAATTATAAGAGTTACTCATGCAGAGTAATTATTATTTCCTGTATTTTTATAGCATGCATCAAAGTCTTGCATCTTGCCCAAGATGACAAGACTCATTTTGTAATCGGGCCATCTGTAATTTTTGTGCAACAAGATTAATCAATGAAATATCAGACATCTTTTGCAAATGAGTCTTTTTCTTTTCCGCTCACTGTTTTTCCATTTTTCTTTTTGTACAAAAAATAAATGGCAGTGTTTTCAAAATGACAATTTTATTTCACCTTTCTAAACAAGATTAAAATCAAAATCACTAAAATGAACAAACTGAACCCTTGCAGAGAGTGCCTTCCAGACCGCACCGACAACAGCACGGCTATGACTTCGTATGACTTTGACAATCCGATCAATCAAGCTGATGAAGGGGTTGAAGAAGAGTATGATCTTCCTGAAGAGCTAGCCAGATTGTTAAGACAAGAGGAAAAGGTTATCACTCCTCATCAGGAGGAGGTCGAAATAATCAATCTTGGTACAGATGAAGACGTGAAAGAAGTTAAAATCGGGGCCTGCTTACAAGACTCAGTAAAGAGACAACTGATTGACCTGCTTCAAGAGTATGTGGATGTGTTTGCGTGGTCTTATCAAGATATGCCAGGGTTGGATACCGACATTGTTGTGCACAAGCTTCCTTTAAGAGAGGAATGCCCACCGGTTAAACAGAAACTGCGCCGTACTCGCCCAGACATGGCAATGAAAATCAAGGAAGAGGTACAAAAGCAATGGGACGCCGGGTTCCTTGCTGTAACTAGCTATCCGCCGTGGGTTGCTAACATTGTGCCTGTGCCTAAGAAAGACGGCAAAGTAAGGATGTGTGTTGACTACCGGGATCTGAACAGAGCCAGCCCGAAAGATGACTTCCCTTTACCTCACATTGATGTATTGGTGGATAATACGGCTCAGTTCTCGGTATTCTCCTTCATGGATGGATTTTCAGGATACAATCAGATTAAAATGTCACCTGAAGACATGGAGAAGACAACTTTCATCACACCCTAGGGCACATTCTGTTACAAGGTAATGCCATTTGGGCTCAAGAATACCGGTGCAACATATCAACGGGCTATGGTGACATTATTCCACGATATGATCCATAAAGAAATCGAGTGTTATGTGGATGACATGATTGCCAAGTCCCTTACGGAAGAAGACCATCTGGTAAATCTACTAAAGTTGTTCAAGCGTCTGAGGAAGTACCAACTGAAGTTGAACCCCAACAAATGCACATTCGGGGTGCGATCTGGCAAGCTGCTGGGATTTATTGTGAGCGAGAAAGGGATTGAAGTTGACCCTGACAAAGTCAAAGCTATTCAAGAGATGCCTGCGCCGAAGACAGAAAAGGAAGTTCGAGGGTTCTTAGGTCGATTGAACTACATTTCACGGTTCATATCTCACCTTACAGCCACCTGTGAACCCTTGTTCAAGCTGTTGAGAAAAGAACAAACAGTCAGGTGGAATGAAGACTGTCAGAAGGCTTTTGATAAGATCAAGGAATACTTACAAGAGCCTTCAATCCTTATGCCTCCAGTTGAAGGAAGACCTCTGATCATGTACTTAACAGTATTAGAAGAGTCAATGGGGTGTGTGTTGGGCCAGCATGACGAGTCTGGTCGAAAAGAGTATGCAATATACTACCTAAGCAAAAAGTTTACCGACTGTGAACAACGTTATTCACTGCTCGAGAAAACTTGTTGTACTTTAGCGTGGGCTGCTCGCCGACTGAGACAGTATATGTTGGCCCACACTACCTTGCTGATTTCAAAAATGGACCCAATTAAGTACATATTTGAGAAGCCAGCACTTACCGGACGAGTTGCAAGATGGCAAATGATCCTTACAGAGTATGACATTCAGTACACTTCTCAGAAAGCCATCAAAGGCAGTGTATTGTCTGAATATCTTGCTGAGCAACCTATTGATGATTACCAGCCTATGAGATTTGACTTCCCTGATGAAGACATCATGTTCATAAAAGCAAAAGATCATGAAGAGCCTGTTCACACCGAAGGGCCCAACCCGGAAGAAGAATGGACTATGATGTTTGATGGGGCCGTTAATATGAATGGTCGTGGTGTTGGTGCAGTACTCATTACACCCAAAGGAGTTCACATGCCTTTCTCGGCAAAACTCACTTTCAACTGCACTAACAATGAAGCTGAATACGAAGCTTGCATTATGGGTCTTGAGGAAGCCATTGACCTCAGGATCAAGACATTGACCGTGTTCGGAGATTCAACTCTGGTAATTAATCAAACCAACGGCAAATGGTACACCCACCAGGATCATCTGATACCTTACAGGGATTATACAAGGAGATTGTTGACTTTCTTTACAACAGTCAAGCTTGAGTATATCCCTCGGGACGAAAATCAGTTTGCAGATGCTCTGGCTACCATTTCGTCCATGATCAAAGTTCAGGCTGCCAACTTTGTACCGCAAATCTTAGTGTCCAGACTTGACAGACCAGCATATGTATTCGCAGCAGACATTGTCAAAGATGATAAGCCTTGGTTCCATGACATTAAGTGCTTCTTGGAGGATCAGACATACCCACCGGGGGCATCTTCCAATGATAAGAAGACTTTAAGAAGGCTTGCTGGTAGTTTCTTTTTGAACACTGATGGTTCCCTGTATAAAAGAAACTTTGATATGGTACTCCTCCGATGCGTTGATAAGGCAGAAGCAGACTTGTTGATGCATGAAGTGCACGAAGGATCCTTTGGTACCCATGCGGGAGGGCATGCCATGGCTAAGAAGTTGTTAAGATCAGGCTATTACTGGATCACAATGGATGCTGATTGTTGTGCCTACGCCAGAAAATGCCATAAATGCCAGATTTATGCGGATAAGGTGCATGTGCCTCCCAATCCTTTGAATGTGATGTCTTCACCCTGGACCTTTGCCCTGTGGGGCATTGACATGATTGGCAAGATTGAGCCAACTGCTTAGAATGGCCACAGATTCATCTTGGTTGCTATTGATTACTTTACCAAGTGGGTTGAAGCAGCTTCCTATGCAAATGTTACAAGACAAGTGGTAGCCAGATTTCTGAAGAGAGATATCATCTGTCGATACGGAGTTCCCGAGCGAATCATTACTGATAATGGTTCCAACTTGAACAACAAAATGATGGCAGAGCTATGCCGGGACTTCAAAATTCAACATCACAATTCTTCTCCTTACAGGCCAAAGATGAATGGCGCTGTTGAGGCAGCTAATAAGAATATTAAGAAGATTGTGCAGAAGATGGTAATCACCTACAAGGACTGGCATGAAATGCTACCATTTGCCTTGCATGGGTACCGCAAGTCGATCAGAACATCCATTGGGGCAACATCGTATCAACTTGTGTATGGTATGGAAGCGGTCCTACCTGTTGAAGTTGAATTACCCTCTCTACGGGTATTGATGGATGTTAAGTTGAACGAAGCAGAATGGGTCAGGTCCCGATACGAACAGCTGAGTCTGATTGAAGAGAAAAGATTGGCTGCAATCTGTCATGGGCAGTTGTATCAGAAAAGAATGAAGAGAGCCTTCGATCAGAAAGTCAGGCACCGAGAGTACCACGTAGGAGATCTTGTGCTGAAGAGAATCCTCCCTCCTCATACAGACCACAGGGGCAAGTGGACTCCGAATTATGAAGGACCATTTGTGGTAAAGAAAGTTTTCTCTGGTGGAGCACTGATGCTCAGCACCATGGATGGTGAAGACTTCCCGTCCCCTGTGAATTCAGATGCAGTTAAAAAATACTTCGCATAAAATGACCCGCTGGACATAAAAACAGAATATGAGTCCAGGCAAAAATAGGGCATCCCGGCGAGTCAAAAACAGAATAAAAGACTCGGGCAAAAATAAGGGAAAATAAACAAAAATGTACACCCGCTGAGTTGAAAAGCCGCATTGGACAACTCAGGCAAAAATGGGTATCCCGATGGATTGAAAACCCGAAAGGGCGATCCATGCAAAACAAGGGAATAAGCGAACAACTGCACTCTGAATTCGTATGTATTACTTACAACTTGATAAGCTTCAAAAGGATCAAGCTTCTTTCAGAATCAGCCTTCTTCAGAAAGCAAGACGAGAAGAACGTCAAAAGTCATACGAGTCATAGTAAAGAGGAAGCTCCTTAAAGCGTCATCAACATTGCCAGCATTTTGTTTCTCAATTTGTAACAGTCTCCTCATTTCAGGGGATATGTTCCTTTGACTGTATCTTGCTAATTCAGGGCACATGAATTAATAAAATCAGATTTCCAGTCATGTTTTGTCTTGTACATTTTATTTGCAAAAATGTCTGATGTCTTAAGAAAAACTGATTGCATAAATACAGATGCTTATCTTCAAAAATATAATAAAAGTCACATGCTTGCAGGAAATATACTTACTCTCAGAAGTGTCTAAACTCCTATGACGGAATCCAGTAAAGGATACCTCGGGATTACTTGTGCGTTTCCTTATCTTTGCAGGATTGCAGGTATCCAAAATGCAACTTGGGGCATGAAAGCTTCACTCCAGCAAGCTGGCAAGCCAACACTCGGCCTTAGCGCCCAAAGTGTTTTCTCCCCAGCTGAGTTGCCACTTGTTGCTTCTCCCCATCAGAGTTGCCAGGCATCACTTCTCCAACAGGGCAGTACCAGAAGGCGCCCATATCCCCGGCTGGGTCAAGAACCCTCCTCAAACAGAATCTCTAGGAAGATCTTTCAGTGATCTCTCTTTCTCCCCAGCCGAGTTGCCATTTCACCCTCAACTGAGTACAAAAGTCAAGGGACCGTCTCCCCACAGAGTCTCAGACTCTATCCAGAAGAGCAACGCATGAAGGATCACAACAGAGTGAAGAAAGCTTCTTCAAACCCCAGCTGGGTCCCCTCATTACCGAGATAGGTCTATCATTGACCCATATCCCCAAGCAGATATCATCTCATCAGATCTACCAATGATCTTACCCCCAGCTGGGATGTCTACTTCAAGCAGATTGGCCGGAGATCTTTGCAGCAACGGGATCCGAGTCCTGGTTTGGTATCTTTGCATAATCATAGCATTCGCATCATATTCACCCGCAAAGCGTAGCATTCCGTCTAATACGGAGCATTACGGCAAAAATCAAGCATATAGCATAATCATAAGCCATGTTTTGAATCAAACACTTGTGAATAATGACATTCCATCAACATACAGACTTCCCCCCAAAAATCCCCAGCGGAGATTCCCCAGCAAAATCAGTTGTCTCACATTCACAAACACCAGTATATACCCTCTTTGGCACCCGTCCGTGTCAATATTCCCCAGTAAAGTCGCCTGAACCCTCTGTGCAAACAATAACACTCGTATTACAGATACTTTTTGACACCCGTCTGTGTCACAACCCCAGCAGAAAGCCAAAGACGTCCTCTTTGCACTCACACATACTTATATATAACTTTCCTTGACATCCGTCCGAGTCATTTTCCCCAGTACAGTAACATGAACACTTTGTACATCAGATACTTGTTTATACTATACTTTTCTTCTTTTTTGACACTCGTCCGTGTCACTCTCCCCAACAGTTAAATACTCATCTATACACCACTCACACTTATACAGATACTCGTCCGTATCTTGTATACACCATTTATATCCCCGCAGATTCAACACTAGTCCGTGTTCTTTGTTAACCAGTTGGTACTCGTCCGTACCATCATCTCAGAACATGTGTCAAGCGTTTGTTTCTACTTGATACTCGTCCGTATCATAGTCTTAAGGATGCTCGTCCGCATCTTTAATCCATACACCGTGTCAAACACTCTTGTCTTCTTGAATATAGACACTCGTCCGTGTCTACTATTCCCTAGAAGAGTCCCCTCAGATTCAACACTCGTCCGTGTTCCTTGTTAACTAGTTGATACTCGTCCGTATCATCATCTCTGAACACGTGTCAGTATTTGTTTCTACCCGATACTCGTCCATATCGTAGTCTTAGGGATGCTCGTCTGCATCTTTAATCTATACACAATGTCAAAACACTTATACCTTTTATTTATTGGATGTAAACACTCGTCCGTGTTTACTACTCCCCAGTAGATCGCCAACAAAGCAAATTTCTCTTCTGACACTCGTCCTGTGTCATGATAAACCCTGAGAGCAGCCGTACCCTGCTAGGTGGTCGTCCTCCACCTCTTGATGGTCGTCCTCCATCATGCTCATCCGATGGCCGTCCCCATCGTTGATTTTCTACCCAACATTCGTCCTATGTCGTGATATTTAGCAGCCGTCCCCTGCTAGGTGGTCGTCCTCCACCTCTTGATGGTCGTCCTCCATCATTTTATCCAATGGCCGTCCCCATTGTTGATTTTGGTTATCTGACATTCGTCCTATGTCATGATAAACCTTGAGAGCAGCCGTCCCCTGCTAGGTGGTCGTCCTCCACCTCTTGATGATCGTCCTTCATCATGCTCGTCCGATGGCCGCCCCCATCGTTGACCCTTTATCCGGCATTCGTTCTATGTTGCGATATTTTCGGCAGCCGTACCCTGCCAGGTGGTCGTCCTCCACCTTAGATGACCGTCCCTCATCTTATCCCCAACAGAGCAGCCGTCCCCTGCTAGGTGATCGTCCTTCACCTTTGATGACCGTACCTCATCATCTATTTATTTCATTTATTCTTTAACCCGATGGCCGTCCCCGTCGTGGTCCCTTTTCCTTTCAGTTCAGCCCGATGGCCGTCCCCATCGTTGGTTACTTTACTTTATGAACTTGATGGCCGTCCCCGTCATGTTTCTTTAATCCCCAGAGAATATTACAGCTTTACTTGATGGCCGTCCCCATCATAATTCCTTTTTATCCCCAGCATGTCGGCCATCCCCGTCATTGTTTCTTTCGCTTTTCCCATCATGTCGGTCGTCCCCGTCATTGCTCTTTACCTAGCAGTCGTCCTCTGCTCGACGGTCGTCCCTCGTCGCCCACACTTTACAATATACTTTATTTTCTTTTACAATCTATATCCCTTTTCTTCTTCATTCTGTGAGTGCAAATTTTGGACTATCTTTGGTATTCAACCACAAGTTATCTTGTTTGCCTGCTAAGCCGTTGCTTACATCCTACACAGCTAACTCATGTTTGAATAGGGGCAGCTGTAAACACCCCAAATTTGCCCTCACCCATTTCACACCATGGCTTGTGATCATTTCATATGCATAAACTCAATCATACCATCTCATATCACATTTTTGATCCACTGCATTGGTTCTAGGTCATCTGCATCTAAGGTTTGTGATCTGAGCAATCTAAGAGCTTTTGAGCCATTCCAAAGGTCAACAATCACTTCAAAGGGGTCTATGTGTGTTCAAGCATCATATTATATCCTCTCAAAGACAAAAATGTCAAAGAATCACAAGAACTGGGATTGGTATGGAAGCAGAGCCAGGCTTGACTGCACAGATGACCTAGAAATTAGGGTTTTGGTTTCAAAGGCCATAACTCCAATTTTTTTGGCCATTCTTGTTTCTATTGGTCTCTATATGGTATAGGGAGTATGCATATCAATTTTCATGAAGAAATTCCATGGGGAGGTCATCTGATCAAAGGTTGCCTTTCTGGACAAGTCAGTGCAAAATCAGGGCATCTGAGGCCCCCAAAGACCCAACCAAAGGGTGATTCTTCATCATTTTGATTGTATATGATCTTTATTTGATCATGGAAGAAGTTGGAAGTTCACAAAATTCAAGAATCTCAAGTTTTTGCAAAGTTGACTTTTTGGGCAAGTTTGACTTTTCATGAAAATGTCATTTTATGCAACTTTTTCAACCCTTACTTTTTGGTCCAAAAATGTTTCAAATGGAAAAACTTTGGTCATGAAAGTTGTAGAATAGATCTTTCCATTTTCAAAAAGTACAAGAACATGACCTAATTCATTTTTGATCAAAAGTTATGGCTTGTCAAAGTTGGCAAAAATCACTAAATTTCAAGTCATGCACCAAAGAGGCAAAGTTGCAAATTCACTTCTCAAGGCCAAATAAGTCAGCAAATGGGCTTCTAATTCACTCAACATGATCACACAACATTCAAAATCAGAATGGGGCAAAGAATTACATGTTTTATGGCCCATAGATCAAGTTTCCTTCATGAAAACCAAAGGCAAAGTCAAGTTGCAAAAACTCATGATCACATCTCATCCACTTGCTAGCTACTTTGCTGATCAACCCTAGCCTTTCCCCTCACCATGTTGCGCAGCACACTCTCCATGTACTAGCCTAGAACATGACCCATGCTTCTCTTACACAAAAGTTGACAATTTGCAAAAGTAACCATACCTATCACAAAAGGACATGTCACATCTTCTGACCAATGGGCATTGTTTATACAAATCAATTGCAAGCCAAACCACACAAGAGGCCAGCCTGAAAAAAGCCATAGCATCACATTCTCATTTTCACACCATAGAGCAAAAGCATTCGAAACACTCTCCTCAGGCCACAAACTCAGAAACAAACTTCACAAACCTTCTCACCATGCTTCACTGAACCCAAACCAACCATCAAAGTAGCCTGAAACTCAAAGAACCAGAAATACGATTCTCACCTGAGCTTGAACAGAACTTCTGTAAACTCTCAAACCAGCCCAAATAAATTTGTTCCAAGCCTTTCAGAAGCATAAGGGAGGTCATAGGAGTGGATTGCACAAGGAGAAGGGGCCAGAAAGTTGCAGACTGAAAAGCTTCAAACTCAGGTAGCTTCATGAACTTTTTTTCCAGAAATGGATTTTTAAGTTCTTAATAGCTTCTACATGCTTCCCTGATCATGAATATGTTGTTGGTTTTGAAAATGGTGAAGAGATGAGAGTTTAATCTTGTTCTGAAACTTTTTGCCCTAAAACTAGTTTGATTCGATTCTCTTTGTTTAGGAATGATAAATGTTGTTTTAATGGGGGTTTTGATTCGTTTTTAAGTGGGGATCATTTCTGTTTAATTAGATTTCGTTTTAGATGCGTGTGGAGAGAGTTTGGAATTTGGAGTGATCGGAGAAGATGACCGGAACACTGTTCCGGTCACCTGAATGTCATTAAGGCTGGATTAGGGCTAATTAATTAGGGTTAGTGAGTTTGAATGCTGGCCCTTGGATATGGCGCCAGGTCAATGCGCGCGCGTATGAGTTTGAATCTGGACCTTCAGATTGAATGACTTTTCTTTATTTCAGTTTAAATTCATTTTATTTTTCACTTAATTGCATTGTTTTGTCCATTTATTTAAAAATAGTAAAATCATTTCAAAAATTCTGAAATTTTTTATACAAGCTTTTATTTAATTTCAGAAACCAAAAATATTTTTATTTTTATTTTTTGCATTTTAAAAATATTTTTAAATATTTAAAAGTTTATTTTTAATTAATTAATGAGAATTAATTAATTAAAAATACTTTTAGGTATTTAAAAATCACCAAAAAATTCATGAAACATTTAAAAACATTTAGAAACATTGTCCAACCCTCAAACCAAATTTCTTTTTTGATCTTGATGCATTTTGAGATTTTTTCATGGAATTAAAATCATTTTGATGCATTATTTTGATCCAAACTTCCAAAAACCATTTCTGCCTAACCATTGAGAGTTTGACCTTGATTCTTTTTGCATTGCATTGAGTTTAGCATGAAGTTTGTGAGATTAAATGGTCATGATTTGATCTTGCATTTTCTATTTGATTGGCATTTTTCTTGTTAAGGAACCCTAAAACCCTAGAAAACTTAAGAAAATCATAACTTGAATTAGGTTAAGAGTTGGAACTTCTCCTTTGGGCAGTGGGTTAGTATAGGTTTAGGGATCCTTTGAGAGAATTTTCAATTTTTTTGTATTGATATTTGCTTCTGATTTTGGTTTGTGCTTGATGCTTTGATCATAAACCCTAATTTGGGCTTCCATATGCATCCATCTTGCATTTGCTTGCATAATATGACTTTCCATAGCATTTTATGCATTCTTTTGATTAATTGAACATCTTAAGACATAGTGAAAGCATGTTTGATCATTGCACCTTGCATTTGCCATGTTGTATGTCATTTGCATCTCATAACTTTTCATGTAGGTTTATGGTTCTTAACTTGTCTCATCTGCATCCATTGGTTCATATGATCATCCTCATGTCTTGATTCATGTTTGCAGCATCTCATAGCATCATTATCATCTCATATGTGCTTCTGGTTTTGTTTCTCATCATGCCATTTCATTTCATTTTGCATTGCATTGCATTTCCTTTCTAACTTTTCAGGTGGTAAGTGACTTTGAGAAGTGAATTTGCCTTCACTTCTCACAACTCCTCTTCATCTCTTTCATGCATCCTTGCTGCATTTTGTTATGTGTTTGAGATTGAGCTTGCTCATTCTCCTTCTTCTTACTTTCTTTCCTCAAGTGACTTGTCTTCTTAAGTGAAGCAAGTTACTTTGCTTCTCTTTGCTCCTTTCATCTGCCTCCTGGTGGTTCCTTTGAAGACTTCTCTTGTAAACCTCACAAACCTTAGGAACAACCATGTATGACAATGATTAGGGTTTTGATTAGTCCCCCACTTAGTTTTACCTTTGTGTCTCCTTTGAGTCCTCTCTTCTCATCTCATAATCAGGGACTAAACCCTAAAGGCTTTAAGGCTTTGTGATTAGGCTTATGCCTGCATCCTTCTATTAGAATGGAGTGTATAACTTTAATCCTAAGTGTTAAACCCTTAATGTGTTTAAATCCCTTAATCAATCCACTTAATAATCATTAAGACATCAAGCTTGTAACTTGGGCCTTGCATTAGGGTTCTAATTCTTCCTTAATTGGTTAAGAAGGACTAACCCTAGTGTTAATGGACAAGTCCCCCTCAAGTTGTCTTACAAACCCTAAAAAACACTTCATCATCATATCATTAAATAAAATCCACTTAATAAAGGCTTGTTTTGTCATGAGTTTAATCCCTAATCATGGATTAAGTTGAGGAGCTTTCCTCAACTTAAACATTCTCATCTATTATCCTTCTATTAGGATGGTGTAATGAGTCTGTTTAATCCCTGATTATGGCTTAATCTCATTACTTAACACTAAACAAAAACAACAAAAACATCTAAATAATAACAAGTAGGTTAATGATCTTAATCCTACATCAAAAGGTGATTAAGTGTGAGATGCTGACTTCACACTTAAGGTAATCTCATTACCCCTAATCAGAGGGAGGATGTGATGAGTTTACTAACCCCTTGGTTTAGGCTTAAGCTCATTGACTTATGACAAATTCAAAAAGCAATAAAAGACTGAAAACTCAAAAACAAACAATAATCGTCTCCTTTGGGATTCTTTTCTCATCTCATTCACTCACAAACGAGAACTTGCTTCTTCCGTCTAATGCAAGACAGTTTGCACCTGAGCCAGACAGGTCATACACTTGAGCATAGACAAGTAAGCAGTTCACAGGTCAACTCATCTTTCAGTCTCTTTGGGTCGAACTACGGTGTTCTGACTTCCTCATTGCACGAGAGGATACGTAGGCATAACTTAACAGTTATCGAACAAAAGTCTCTGTATATTCCCCCTCCTTCTAGCATTATTCTTTAAGCCTCATGATATTGAGCATTTCATTCATGTTCTTACACTGACACTGTATATATTACACTTCACACTTCTTACACTGACACCTGTACATTCTTGTCCAGCTATTTTACACACAAATTGCACTGACACTATCCCTTTAAAACACAAATCTTTTAAGCGTGGATCCCGTCGAGTACGGCGGACAATCTGGGTGCTAATACCTTCCCAGGTTGTAACCAACCCCCTTTCTCAGACTCTCTGGTTCGCAACCGTCTTGTCCATATCTTTCTAGGTCTATGCAGCATTGCCTTTCCTCCGGGATAAAAATGCCTAGCTGGCGACTCTTTTCATTCCCTGTGAGTTCATTGCTGTGTGTTCTCACATCCCTCTTTCGCCGACCGTTCGCGTCTGTACCTTTATCTGGGGTCATTCCCCATTTATCGGGAGCGACAGATAGTACCACTCCAACTGAGCTCCAGATAAGCTCTCTTGGAAGAAATGGATCCACAACTTCTTATCAGCAATATGGGGTTAGATCCTCCGGACATAGGACCTCAGATGCAGCTTGGGACAGGAAACACCATCATACACTACAAAAGTAGGGACCTTGAAACCAATGGGTATAACCACCCCAGATATCAAACTCAGGTCTTCAAAATCCAGCCCAGAAGACTTTTGCAATTCCATAGCATCCATTCTATCCACCAGCATTTTGAACTTATCTTCATTAGGATCATGATAGTAGTTAGCTTCAGAATCAGAGTCCCCCATTGTATTATGGAGACTGCCTCCCTCTTTCTCAGACTCTTCAGACTCATAATCTTCAACCTATTCTTTGGTCTTGACAGGACCTCTGAACCTTCTTTCCATGTTGATTAGACCTCCTGACCTTCTAGTCTTCTTAGTCTTCTTGGCCAGCAGTGTCTTCAATTCATCTTGCCCCTTGGACAAGTTCAGGATCAACTCTTGGAACTGTGCATTTTGTGCCTGGAGATCTTTGACTGTTTGTTCAAGAGCCATTGCTGAAATAAACAGTGAGAAGATAAGATACATGTGCACAAGAAACCTGTGATGCAATGATATGGTGTATAAATGCGTATGCAATGTTTTCAAGGATCGCAGGATTTAAATTTTCTTAAACAATCAAGAAAGTAAACTTTTATTAGTAATAAATTTGTTTGCCCCTTGGGCTTACAATAAAATGAAATGAAATAAATACAAAAGATGGGGTTTTAAGTCTCCCATGGACGTTTCCTCTTTGTGTTGAGGTACGAGTTGAGATTCCGTTCCTCGTGAAGTTGCTTTGTTAGCTCCAGGATTCTTTCTTGACTTGCTTTGTAATGAGCCTCGAAAGTATCCCTTTGCTCCTTCAACTGGATTCAGGACCTCTGTAAGTCTTCCATGTCAGTGGGCATGTATGGGTGAAGGATGGTATAAGAAGTATCTCCTTCAGCAACAGGCTCCATAGTAACTGGAAGGATGGCAGGATATGACATCATAAGAGTCTGAGCACGAGATCGCACCCATCTGAGATAAGCTTCCATAGGAATAGTGTACTTAGGCTCCAGAGTCTTGTTGTCAACCTTGTTCACTTTTCCCCATGCTCGTATGAACCTTTGACGGTAACCTTGCAGATCGTTGTCGTAGTCAAACACAATACCCTGAATCAACATATCATGAGGACCATCACTCCGAGCGTAACCAAACTGTCGTAAAGCTAAGGAAGGGTTGTAAGTAATGCCTCCTCTTATGCCTAGAAGTGGCAAATTAGGAAACTCCCCACAACAGTCAATGATAGTAACATTCTCCATAGATCTGGAGCACCAATGGATATCTGAATGAGAGAGTGACATAATCCTCATGGACCACCTGAACCCTTGTTCATTCTTCATCACTGATCGAGGAAGGTGAGAAATAAACCACCTAAATAGCAAAGGTATGCAACACATCAGAGTTCCTCGTGCCTTTGTAGTACGAGTATGAAGAGAGTGCAGAATGTCTCCAAGCAATGCAGGCACTGGATTGTGACACAGAAATATGTTGATGCCGTGCACATTTATGAACTGATCTGGATTGGGGAACAACACTAAGCCATAAATCAACAAGGCTAAGATCTCCTCAAAAGCATCATAGCTCATAGCCTTCAAGAACACTTGAGCTTTATCTATCAACACCTTAGCAAGAATACCCTTAACTCCACTCCTTGTCTCTAAGAGAATGTCCGACTTCTTCAAATGTAAGGCTGCAGCAATGACTTCAGGTTTAAGTTCTTTCTCTAAGCCTGTGAAGGGTATCTTATCAAGGATAGGTATACCCAGAAGCTTGGAGAATTCTTCCATTGTAGGAACCAATTGATAGTCGGGGAATGTAAAGCAATGATGTTTAGGGTCAAAGAACTGAAACAGAACACTCAACATGTCCTCATTGAACCCTGAAGTGACTAGATCCAGTAGGTGACCATGTCTCTTGATGAACTGGGAGTTTTCAGAAACCTGAGAAACCAATTCCTTAAGCTTAGGAGGTATTCCTACAAAGTTGATCCTGATAGTGTTCCTACGAGCAGAAGCCATGACCTGCAACAAAGAACAAAGATAAATCCTTTGGTCCTTGAAATGGTTAGTGAAAATGATATGCTTATGATGCATGATGATGCTATGATGTTATGCTCAATCACAAACATGTGGCACACACAAACAAGTCACATCATAGCCCTAAGTTTAAAGGCTTGCATGAGGTTTAAAGGTAAGTACCCTCCCCTGAAGTTTAGTTGGTTCATCCTGTCCTATAAAGTAACCAGGTTCTAAGGGATCTCAATATAATTGATCCTTCACAAGGGTGGTTATTCAGTAGGCAACTTACTTTACAACCAAAACCCTCCAAGTTTAGGATCTCAATGAGCGTAGCATCGAGTATCAACCAACTTCAGTCTTCACCAAAGTCGGTTATCTCACTACTTTTCTAAAGGCCAAGATGGGATAACTAGGGTTCTAAAGGTTAGTTAGTGTATTGACAACATATGGCAGCCTCATATTATCCTCGACTTGACTTAAGGAACATAAGCACCAACCAAGAAGTCACACTAACTATGGCCACCAGATCAACCATATCGGTATACGCCGTACAGTTTCCTTGGTCTATTGCCATTTACCTAAGGTACACTAGATCCGGGTTAGGATCTTTCACACATAAGAGCACCCCACAGATAAGTATAAAGCAAACAAGGCAAACAATTTTAAAATGATCTAATTCCTAAGGGTACCCCTCTTTTATTAAATCCCCAGCAGAGTCGCCAGTTCTGTAACACGGTGGGAGAACTGACTTTAGTTATGTTGCGGATAGCAAGAGTCGCCACCGACTTTTATTTTATCCAAAGGAAAGGACATAAAAGAACAGGAAAGACCTTAAAAGATTTTTGAGTTCGGGGGGTAGGTTATGTAAAGGGAATGTGTTAGCACCCTTTACATCCATGGTTATCCATGGGCTCTTAGTTACTTAGCTCACTTTAAAATGTTTTTGAGAAGTGTAGTGTGTGTTTAGAAATTTTCTTAAGTACTTTATAATGATCCATGTACGGATATATATAAAGCCTTTGTTTTGAAAATTGCTTGAAAATGTGAAGTGTTTTTGAAATGTTTGAAAAGGTGAGCAAGTACATAAGAGGAACTTACCCTAAGTTAAGTCTTTTCTGTTCTTAAATATCCTTTAAGTGGTAAGACTATCCTTATTATTAAGGAATAGGTAGTCATTACCTTAGATGTGTGAGGGAAAAGTAAAGGGACAACTGTGATTAGGCAACTGTAAGGTGTATTTAGCAATTCGAAGGAACCTATCATCTTTATTCGAAAGGGACAAGATCATTTACGAAGGCAACCATGAAAGGACTTGATCTTTTTATCTTTTAAGGGACTAGATGATATAGATAAGTGAAGGGACTTTGCTTTATACACCTTACTTGACCTTTTTCTTTAGGCAACATGAGAGGTATCCTTAAGAATGTGAGACGGCGATCCAAGATCGACTTACGTGTGTGAGTGTACCAATTCAAGTATTTATCTTAAGATTAGTGATCTAAATTTAATTTTAAATACAAACATGTTTACACTCCCTATTTCACTAACCATGGCAATTAAAAATAAATAATAAGAATAATTCTACAACTATTACATAATTGGCACAATTACATTATAAGAATAATAAAAATAATTTTGAATAAGTAAGCATATAATAAATAAATAAATAAATTGGTTAGTAATAACAAACAAAAATAAATATAAGAAGGTTAGTATAACAATATAATATAGAAACAAATTAAAAGTTCAAAATTAAATAAATAATTATTTTTAAGAATTTTAATAAAAGAAATAAATAATAATAATTATATACTAATAAATATGACTAATAGTTCTAATAATTTAATTTTATATACATATTATAAAAATATTTGTTAATTATAATTAAGTAAGCATATAAAAATAAGAAATTAAACTCATAAAATAAAGTTAGGGTTTTTAATTGTTTAAAAAAAATTAGGGTTAATTACTTAATCTAAACATAATTAAATTATTTATATATATATATAAACAAACTACATATAATAATGATATAAACAAATTATAAAATCAATATATATAATTAAAATTTACAAACAAATAAATTAAGATTTATAACATAATTAGAGTTTATAAAGAAAATTAGGATTTATATAAGAAATAATTAAGTTTTATATTAGAATTATACAATATCAATTTAAATATAATATATACATATTAATAAAAATAAAGTTTAAATTAATTAATTAGAGTTTTAGAAAAATAAATTAATTTTTTAGGATTAGTAAAAAAAAAGGGTTAATGTTTTAATTAAGAAAAATCAATTAACCTAATTATATAATTAATAAAATAAATAAAAGAAAATTACAAAGAAAACAAGTAAAAAAAAAAAAGGAGGCCTGGATTTGAACCCAGGACCTCCCCTGATACCTGGCAAGACATGACCACTGGGACAAGGCGCGCGCCTTGTCATCTGGGGGAGAAGAATGCATCATATGCGTAAACTAATATTTGAGATTTTTTTTCAAAAAAAGAATGGTCCTGATAGGACTCGAACCCTTGACTTTGCCTTGTATACGCGCGTCCAAAACCACCAGGCCATCACCACCAATCTGATAATTTCCTGCAAATAACAAATTATAAAATAAGGCAATTATTTGAATTACGATTTTGGCGCCCTCAGACTTCATCTTCCTCCTTTTTCCTGCGAAAATGCTTGCGAAAATACCTACAAATTTTCCTGCGAAATAACATTTGCAGGTAAACCTAGGTTTTCATATACAACATGTATGAGCATGGTTTTTCAAATTGGTCACACCAATGTCTTGCCCATGACCTGAAACATCTAAATCCAGCATCCAATATAATTTATATAACCTAAATCAAAGGATCCTAATTTGAAGGTCCTAACCCTAACTATGGCGTATCTTGATACCTGCAAGGAAAATGCAATTGAACAGCCCATAAACAATCCAAACACCATTGTAAACCATGTTAGATAATCAAATTAAACAAAGAACAATCATATAGTCGAAATCGAATTTCAAAAAAATAAGAACAAAGTCAGAATCAGTTCGTATGATTTATGGCATGAATGAATGTTTTCATGATTCAGAAACATTCTACAATCCTTTAGGAGCATATTGGAACCTTCAAAAGTCTTTGGGATAGCTTGAATAATGGAATCCAAATTTCACTTTTTCCTTGAAAATTTGAGATTTGATGATGACTTTTGACTCCTAAATTTCTTCTCCCCAGCCTTGTCTTGTGTTGCATACTTATAATAGAAGTGATTTAGGTCAAAAAATATGCTCCTTCTTTGGGCTTTTTGGATGCCTTGATGATGAAGAAATCTCATTCCAAATTTTGCCAAAAATCAAATCTTTTCATGCTCTAAAGAGTGTGCACGAATTTGGACAATATATACTCATGTTAAATGGCTTTTATGATTTTCTAGAAGAAGAATCATATTTAAATATTGATTTTTTGATTTTATTTTGATTTAATATGTATTTAAATGAATAAAATTCAAATAAATATTAAATAAAATAAAAAAATCAGAAATTGCATGGGTTGGGTCGTGCTTGGTGTTTTTGTAAAGATGGGATAGCAATTTGGTGGGCTCATTTAGCAAAAATTTGATTTAAGGCCTTATTTGCTTCATAAACTTCCCTAAAATTTCCCAACTTTGCAAGGGCACATATCCTTCAATTTTAATGCTATGAGGGTGTTCTTGGACATTTTGGAAAGCTTAAAGAGTCCTCTAACCAACATCCTTGGTCTCAAGTCCATATCTTTTACCATTCTCAAGTTATGCTCTTTTGAAGTTGTTGACTTTTTGTTGACTTTTAAAAGGACCTATAATGTCTTAGCTCATACCTTCCAAATGAAGAATTTTTGGGCTTGGCTTGTGAGACACAAAGTCGTAGAGAATTAAATTTCCTTCAAAATGAGCTTTGGATGGAAATTTTTTTATGAAACATGTGAAAGTTATGGCTGGTCAAAGTTCAGTTGACTTTTCCTGTGAAAACCCTAATTTAGAAACTCCTGATTCTTGATGATCTGAAATCTCCTTGATGAATCATGATCAAACCTTGATCAAATGATGAATTTTACTTCATATACTTGATGTTGGCAAAAAATCATGAAGTTTGACTTTGGTTTGACCACAGTTGACCTCAGTTTGACTTTTTAACTACTTTGACTAATTTTAACTTATCTGGTCATTTGACTGAGCAAACCTTTGAGAAAAGTCTTGAAACTTGTCATGGGGATTCTTGAACACATATAAGATGTTATGAAGCTCACTTGAAGTCTTGGAAGTCCATTTAGCCTGATTAAAGTCAAAACCCTAGTTTAGGATGCATTGCTTAGGAGAATGCATTGTTTGAGGGAATTGTCACATCTTCTGACTATTTGTGAACTTTGTGAACCTTGTGAATCTCATCAGATGTCTTGTGAACCTTGTGAGCCTCTTAGTACACAATGATTTGTCTTGTGGAGGGAAAATTTTGGGGTGCAACACACCTACCCAGAGTTCAAAATACTGGGGCAGAATATTTCACGGTGATATGAGGTTTTTCATGAATCCTCGCGGGGCAAATTTCTTTCATAGACCATGCAGTCTGGGGCAGTTATTTTGAGATCCGATGAATCTCTCCAAGAGTTTGAAGACATTGAGGCATCTCGTATGTTATTTTTTTTGTAAAATCCTCTTGAGACATTATCTTTTGATAGATCCTAGTAGGAGGCGAGTTGAAAATTGCAAAGAACCTTTGTTCACTCATGATTAGTTGGTAACCTATCAACCCAGAGTCTATGGGCAAAGTCATTGTCAACACAGTACTTCAAGAGTTGTTTAGCAAGTCTCATCAGACAATTCCTGCTCCAGCAGTGTAGCAAAGGGAAGGATACTTCTTGAGCAGAAGGGTATCATCGTCTCTCATCCCCAGCGAGGGGCAACTTAAACTCTTATCTTCAGCAGTAAGCTTTATCATTGACATCCTCCATCATCCCCAGTAGAGTTGGAAGTTGAAATCTCTCCCATCAAGGTAGCAGAATGTGGGTGTCATCCCCAAGCAGAATCTTTCCTTCAGACAGGGGCAATTCCCAATAGTAAGGAATGTGTTTCCTCCCCAACAATTGCTTCCTCGGCAGTGCCATGCCTTTGGTTCCCAGCCAAGTCTAGAGGTCCTCACTTTCCCCATCATAGTTCAAGAAGAGTCTATCTCCAGCAGGGTCTTGGCTCTCTAATCTCAAAGTACAATTTATTTTTGGCAGTAGCTGCAACTCAGAGCCAGTGTATCATTAACAGCATTCCCCGCAGAGTTGTTTCCTCCTCACCAGGACTAACCAAATAAATGCAGTGATCATTAATT
Organism: Lathyrus aphaca; assembly: GCA_963966055.1. NCBI lineage: Eukaryota > Viridiplantae > Streptophyta > Magnoliopsida > Fabales > Fabaceae > Lathyrus > Lathyrus aphaca. Next base: position 538,020,554 of record OZ014522.1, on the reverse strand, counting down.
CTCCCCAGTCAAGCCATCTGGGATACTTGCAGTCTTCTTGTCAGGAAATCTCTTTGCATTTGCATATGCATAATCATCATTACGTTTGCATCCTCAAAAGCGTAGCATTTCCATCATCATGGAGCATTACGCCATAAATCCAAGCATATGCATGCCAGCATGGGCCAGTTTTGAGCTATATTACATACGACTTATAACATCTTCTCAACCTGAAGTACTCCGCATAGAGGATACCAATATCATTTTCCAGTCAATGTTTGTCACCCATTTCGCGTCTTGTTTTGTACAACAATCGCGTCGCAGGCTCTTGTTTTGTACAATCCTGTTTGCCTGGGCTCTCATTTATGTACAACGATCCCGTTCCATCTTATCCTATTTCCTTTGTGTTTCTGGTTACCGCCTGAGGCCAGTATACCAGTGCGTCTCCATTCAAGGATGGTTTCGTGTTAGATACGAGGATCTTTTGAGAATTGTCATTCGAGGATGGCATTCTTTTCTTCAATTCCTTCCGAGGTTGGTCTTGTTTCTTGTTGTTGTGGTTATCATTCGAGGATGGTAGTCCGTTTTTGAGCTTATTGATTGAGGTCAATTTGTCTCTTTTGCAAAGTATGTCTGAGGTCAATCTTTGTGTTTCTGGTTATCGCCTGAGGCCGGTATACCAGTGCGTCTCCATTTGAGGATGGTTTCGTGTTAGATCTGAGGATCTTTTGAGAATTGTCATTCGAGGATGGCATTCTTTTCTTCAAGTCCTTCCGAGGTTGGTCTTGTTTCTTGTTGTTGTGGTTATCATTCGAGGATGATAGTCCGTTTTTGAGCTTATTGATTGAGGTCAGTTTGTCTCTTTTGCAAAGTCTGTCTGAGGTCAGTCTTTGTGTTTCTGGTTATCGCCTGAGGCCGGTATACCAGTGTGTCTCCATTCGAGGATGGTTTCGTGTTAGATCCGAGGATCTTTTGAGAATTTTCATTCGAGGATGGAATTCTTTTCTTCAAGTCCTTCCGAGGTTGGTCTTGTTTCTTGTTGTTGTGGTTATCATTCGAGGATGATAGTCCGTTTTTGAGCTTATTGATTGAGGTCAGTTTGTCTCTTTTGCAAAGTCTGTCTGAGGTCAGTCTTTGTGTTTTTAGTTATCGACTGAGGCCGGTATACCAGTGCGTCTCCATTCGAGGATGGTTTCGTGTTAGATCCGAGGATCTTTTGAGAATTGTTATTTGAGGATGGCATTCGTTTCTTCAAGTCCTTCCGAGGTTGGTCTTGTTTCTTGTTGTTGTGGTTATCATTCGAGGATGATAGTCCGTTTTTGAGCTTATTGATTGAGGTCAGTTTCTCTCTTTTGCAAAGTCTGCTTGAGGTCAGTCTTTATGTTTCTGGTTATCGACTGAGGCCAGTATACCAGTGCGTCTCCATTCGAGGATGGTTTCGTGTTAGATCCGAGGATCTTTTGAGAATTGTCACTCGAGGATGGCATTCTTTTCTTCAAGTCCTTCCGAGGTTAGTCTTGTTTCTTGTTGTTGTGGTTATCATTCAAGGATGATAGTCCGTTTTTTAGCTTATTGATTGAGGTCATTTTGTCTCTTTTGCAAAGTCTGTCTGAGGTCAATCTCTGTGTTTCTTGTTATCGCCTGAGGCCGGTATACCAGTGCGTCTCCAGTCGAGGATGGTTTCGTGTTAGATCCGAGGATCTTTTGAGAATTGTCATTCGAGGATGGCATTCTTTTCTTCAAGTCCTTCCGAGGTTGGTCTTGTTTGTTTTTGTTGTGGCTATCATTCGAGGATGATAGATCATTTTGAGCTTATTGATTGAGGTCAGTTTGTCTCTTTTGCAAAGTTTGTCTGAGGTCAGTCTTTGTTATTTGTGGTTATCGCCTGAGGCCGGTATACCATTGTGTTTCTATTCGAGGATGGTTTTAGTACTGGATCTGAGGATCTCGTGTGAGTTGTCATTCGAGGATGGAATTCTTCCCAGCATATTTTATTACCCACAATGTGCAAATTTTCAGGTTTTATTCGGGTATCCAATCACTCCATACCTTGAACGTATAAAAGTTGTTGCAATTATTCGTTCAGGCTTGCAGATGATTGAATAGGGGCAGCTGTATTACCTCAAAATTTTCCCTCATTGTTTATTCCCCTTATTGGCCTATCGCTTCGCATTCATTGGCATTTCTCATTTGGTCATAACGTTCATAATCATACATTCTCATTGGCTCCCAAGGCATGGGATCTTGTGACTTGATCCTCCTTGTTCAGATGTGATACATCTAGATGTGGTGCACTCAAGACTGATACAAAGGTTGAAATCTCATCATGGTGAACAGATTCTCACAAAGGACCATTCGGTGTTAAAGCTTGGTTAATTGGAAAATTCAGATTTTGGTTTAGGGTTTTTTCTTTGTACGCAAGTTTATTAAGCTGATCCTTAAAAGTCTGGACGGTACGATCACAAAAAGCATCATATGGATTTCAAAGGGTGTTTTATTCGGGATATACTGAAGGTACCGTTATAGAGTATGGAAAGGAATATTTGTAGTCCATTCATATGGAGTAGTGTGTTGTTAACCTGGTTAGAATGAGCAGTTCACCACTCTTCGTCATTACACCGATAAGATCATATTGTAAGTGGAGGTTCGGTTACAATTCAAAGAGATATGTTTAATGACCTCTATACCATTAATCGACTTAATTAGCTTTATTATTAATTGAAGTTTGTTTCTTTTAATAATAAAGTTAGTTATTATCTTTTTGGCCCATAGTTTCGTCTCAAGCCCAACTACTCAAATTGTCCATATTAGTTCTAATTCCATTTCATCATTAAACCGTTTTTTCTATCTATTTTTGTTTTTTTATTAAATCCAAAATATAGCTCATGCTTCGGTCCGACCAACCAGTTTTGAGTCTATAACCCAATTCATGTTTCACACCAAGTCTTGTCCATTAAAAATCCCTATCACAAAACTCACAATCGTTTTGTCTTAATTCATTAGGCCATATGATAGCAGGTTAGAAGAATGCTATAAAATGTTTCATGGGCCCATTACATGTACAATAATCCCAATTCATGGTAAAAAAAATTATTAAGCTTGAGACTACTAAGAGTCTTATTGGTTTGGATGCTGGTCCTGAACCTACCGCCAGTTTCGTAATTCAAAGCAAAATGCAGCTTCCGTAAGCATATATCACAAGCGAAAAAACATGATAAAAAAAATAGAAGAGAGTCTTTCAATTCTTGGCATGCTGATATTTTTTCTAACAGAATTTTTTGCAAAGTCTGTAACATTCACTCAAGGGAATTCATTACAAAAACAATGGAATTTTTCAACTTTTGCACCAGGAAATTAAAAAAAAAATGAATACAAAAAGACCCATAACATAACTGTTGAACAAATTTCAGTTTCAAAGATCTAAAGGAATATCGGTTGCAACCGACTCAAGAGGGATAACAAGTTCTAGCACTAATACAGGAAAAAAGAAGGGATACATAGCAGTTGTACAAAAATTCAGCAAGGGATTTTCTAACAACAAACTCAGAAGAAAACTCACAATCCAATGCTCATTGATAACAGAAAAACCAAAAATACAGATACAAATTATCAGTCGGTTACAAAAGTTACAATAATAAAACCATCAGAAAGAGGCTGATCTAAAAAAAAGTATATAACAAAAAATTCTCTTCTTCACAGCTTCTTGGTCATTCTCAATGGGATTGATCATTAGGTATTGAGAATAAAAGCTCTCTCTACCTACATGAGAAAGTCAGTCACTTTTTTCTCTGGGCACCCAAAATCACCTTTCCACAATTTTCTACTTCTCAATTTGAGGCCTTCATCACTCTGCATCAAAGGAAGAACACACCACATATCAGATTCAGAAATTGCGGAAAGAATTATAAGAAGAAGCAGAAGGTGAAAACTCAAAGGGGGATTGTGATTGTGTGGGAACCTGAATCAGATTCATTCATTGCTCATCATGTCGGTGACACCATCATAGCTCCAATCTCATAAAGCAGAAGAATTTCACATTGCATCAATCTGAAAAAAGCCGATCCCGATCTTCAGCAAGGAGGAAGAGAAATCTTCAGCAAAAATTTCAGTTACAACTGATAACAAAATCAGTTACAGTAACTCTTCTCCAATCTTAGCTTGGGGTGAATCAATCATCAATCTTCTTCATCACTTTCTCAATCTTGAACTTCTGAAAAAAGGGGTCAGATCATCATCGGCTTCACACACCAACAATCTTTCCCAACTTTCTCTCCATATGCATCACTCATCATCGAGCTTCTTCAACGAACCTTATCTCCGCCTGCAACAGCCTTCAACCAAGGTCTGCTACCCCTGCAACCTTCATTATCATCAAAAAGCCTTCAACCACCGCATCAATCTTCTACCAAGAGCATTCACCTGCTTCAATATTTTCAAGAATCTACACCTGCAATCTTTAGCCTTCATCAATCAGCCATCACTTTGCAACTTTCAACACTCTGCGTCATTCATCAATCTCAACCAACCTGCAATCGAAAATCAACAAACTCAGAATCGCAAGAAGTTCGAGAAGAAGAAATAAGTATTTCAGAATTGAGAGGTAGGAGAAATCAGTATCGCTGTTGTTACCTTGTTGTGCTGCATCATCACCGCAACATTATTCTTATCCCTGTAAATCATTTTCGCATCGATTCGTCATCAATCATCAGAAACATGCTTCCACATTTGTCACAGAGTCTTCTTCAACCTCTTGTTGATCTTCATCTCCGACGTTCATCAATTTGCATCGAAAACCTTCAGCGCCCTTCAACTCTTCATTGGTCCATTCTTCAACGAATCTCCATCATCTTCACTCAGTCAACACCAAGCACAACATCATTCAATAGTCACGTTCATCAAACCTGTAAATCATCAATCGCAACAATAATCAACAGTAAGCAATCAATTCGACAATGTGCCCCAACAAGAACATGGAGGTGAAGAACGAAGAAAGGATTTCATCAAAGAGGGAAATCAAAACTTCAAAACGCACCTGATAAGCTTTGATTCCGCGGAAGCGTATTCGATCACATATGCTTGTTTTCGTCTCTGTGATTGGACGAACAGGTTGCATCGTGTAATACCTCAAAATTTGCCCTCATTATTTATTCCCTAACTGGCTTATCGCTTCGCATTCATCTGCATTTCCCAGTAGGTAATAACATTCAATCATACATTCCATGGATTCTTAAGGCATGGGATCAAATGTTTTCTTGTGACTTGAATTTTTCTATTCTTAGGTGATTTGTCTGACCATTACATTGAGACAAAGGTTAAACTCAAATCATAAGGAGCATATTCTTATTCAGGGGAGCATCCAGCCCTAAGAAGACCGAGGCTTCATTCTTTTGGTGTACGAATTGGTTTAGGATTTCATGACAAAAGTATGTTGATCTTCTTGGTGCAAGAGATCGGATTCTGGTATTCATGGTGCAAGAATTTGTTTCGAATCGGGGACGGAAAGTGTGTAGTTCTGATTTATTTGGAAGATCTCGTTCAAGTTCAAACTCAAATTTCCAATAATCATCTCAAATATAAGTCCTTTACCCAAGTATCATGTTCAGACTCAGTTGCTCATTTCTTATTCAAGTTTCAAAGCCCATTTTTAATTCCAAGGTCCATATCCATTTAAAAAAAAGTTTGTCCGGATTTATAAACCATAATATCCAAATCTCATTTTATTCCTTTTTCATCCAATTACCTTTTCTTATCCATTTATTAAATCAAGTCACATTCATCATTTTAATTCTTAGAATGCTCTTCTTTCTACCTATCCAATATCCATTTAATAAAATCCATATTCATTATCCAAGTCTTTTTCTATAAACACATCTTGATCATTTTTAGGACAACTCACCAAATTCCACATATAATACATTTCCTTATTCACTCATAAACCTAGATTTGTTCATTACAAATGTCCATATTCAATGTAAATCCCATATTATGTCCAATTACAAGGTGTGAACCAAAATTCTAGGCCTAATGGAAGGTAACTATGGCATTCGCTTTGAGGAAGATTGCTAAATATCATTCCTTATGTTAATCCATGAGTGATCCCATTTTGGAGAGGGGTTTATTGAATTGCATCAAGTTGTAAATACACTACAAAAGGGGGCATCGTTTTTTTTGGGAAGATGGCTGATAAGTTTTTTTTGTGAACACAATTTCTCGAGAATCAGAAGCATTAATAAAAGCTGTGACCTTCTTTCTAGCGGATTCGTACTCTTCTGTGGCCTTTGCACTCAAGAAATGTATGCCCCGATGCACATTCGAATTGTAACCTTCATAATAGTTTTGCAATGCCTTTATAATAGTTGTGGGCTTCTGAGAAGTTGCTGCATTGTCTATGTAAACAAGTTTTGAGCTATTTACTTTCTGATGAAGAATAGGAAAATGAGGTCTGGTAGAGTGACCCAAAGAGGGAGAGCTAGTAGCCGGTTCAGCTACTGTTTGATTAACGGTTAATGCGCGAACAGGGAGAGAAGATAAACGACAAAATGATAAGGTCCTAGTAGTGATTGGAGATGGAAATTTGAAAGATGGAAGTTTTGGTATTAAAACTTCCATTGTTAGGAGAATTCCAATTTCCAATACCTAGGTTATATCTAAGAAAAGCAAAAGATAGTGATAATAAGAATTTAGAAAATTCAGAAACAATAATATAACAGTTAGAGGACTTTACACCAGAAAAAGATTCTTATCAGAAAAATGGGTTACATGTCATAAACCAAAAATCAGTTATGAATTCAACAGAAAATTATCAAAAAAAAATCGGTTACGCCATAGTTGAGATTAGCAGAAGAAAAGGATGGAATTCAATACAATGGTTACACGGCAAAATGGAGTTCAGAAAAAGATCATGACTGGAAATTCCTACAGGATATAACTGAGTAACAAAAATCTCATAAATCTCTCCAAGAAATTCTCACAATCCCTTATCAGTCTTCAATCTCGCCAATAATCTTAAAAAAAACTCAGAACCTTCATTACATTTCACAAAAATCTTCATCTTCCCCAATATCTTAGAATCTCCTTCAATAACCTTCTACTTCTCACTTCAACACAGCTTCATCAAAGTCCTCCAATCCTCATCTTCACACACCTTCAAAAGAAGAATCTTGCAAATTTGAATCAAGAAATCAGCATCAACAACATCAGCGTAGATTTAGAATGAGTCGAAGAAACAAAATCATAAATCAAGAAGAAGTGGGAAACCGAATTATGTGGGAACGATGGACTAACTTACGCACCTGAGTTGTGAATTCCGTTTCGTCTCCGAAGAACACGGCACCTTCAATTCTCTGCAACATCAACCTTCAGTCAACATACTTCATTCTTCTCAACTTCATCCAACTTTGTATTCCTCTTTCATAACCTTTCATCAATCCTTCATAATCCTGCATAACCAAAACCGAAAAAAACAAAGTTCATTACAATTTTAATACCAAAGCTGAATTTCAGAAAATTAGTTGTAAGAAAATCATAACTGACACAACAAACTTTTAACTGATTCTAACAGAATTGCTAACCGAATCTTACCTGAGAAAGTTCTAGAATTATCTCTGATTCATTTCTATAAATCAGAATCACCAATCTTCCTCAAACTTCTTCACAACTTCTCAATATTCTCCTTCAATCTCTCCCACACCATTCTTCTCCATTCTTCACAAATTCTCAATCTTCTTCTTCCCCGTCTTCTTCAATCTGAATCTCTCTCCTTCACCATTTTCTTCAACCATAACCCTCAACCTTCTCCCCTAGCCTCTGCAATCTCCTTTCTTCTTCACCATTCTTTTGAACTTCATTCTTGATACTCCACCACTCTCGGATTTTTGCTTCAGTCTCCATACCTGCATACACATTTTCAATCTTCATCATCTTCATCACCCTGTTTCAATTTCCATTGAACTCAATACACAAGCAGCAACTCTCAATTCTTCATCACATACCTGCATCAATTTCTCGAATTTGCAAATTCAATAATCTGCAACAGAGAAGATCATCATCATCAGTCTAAAATCGTACTAATTCGTTTCAAGAACAAGCTCGCAAATCCTATTCACGACTCAACAATAATGCACGAATTCAGGTGGTGCAGACGCGAAGGAGGAAGAAGAGTCGGAAATGTTCATACCTGAGTATTATTCACCAAGTCTCCATAACCATCAAGCAATCAGTGTCGTTGTACGATCTTCATCATCATCTGTTAACAATCGAAGCTCTCCGTAACCGAAATAGAAGGGACATCTTCGTTCATCAGCGCCGGCGAAATCAAGGTACGATTCACCTTCTTCACTCTTGTGTGATAGGTAAGGTCATTGTTACGATCTCTGACGATTTTGGATGTAAGGTTTAGGTAGTCTTTTCGTTTCTGTGTGACTGTGTTTCGGATTTGAGGAAGAAAGAAGATTAGGTTGGTACTGTGCTTCGACATTACAGAGTTAGGCTATGTTGTTCATTCCGGATTTGATAATTATATGGTGGTGGTGGATTCGGCGAAGAAGATGACTGATGGAGCTAGGTTACGAAGGTGATGACTAATGGAGAAGAAGAGGAAAGGTTGAAGCGGCGGAGGAAGGAGACCTAGGGTTTCTGTGTTAGCTTGTTTGCCCCTTTTGATTTCCAAGTTTTGTGTTTATAATTGTGATTATGTTAATTATTGATGGAATCATAAGTTTGTTTTGGAATTAAAATAAAATTAAGGGCATTAAAACTCAGTTTAATTATAATTAAGCACCATTTGGGTTTTTTATGAGATAAGATCAGAGTTTTTTTGGAGGTTCCCCAGCCACACCGGCGGTGACACTTGTCACCGTCTGGTAGGCTCTCCTGGTGGTTGATTACCCGCATGCTCATACACCATAACCTCCATGCATCTTCACTTCATAATAGCATGATGAGAATACTAATAAAGAAGACTGAATCAATGGTCCTAATTGAGTCAGCAGAATTGACTAAGGCCCATGTTATGCTCTCCCTCTCAAAACCTGCGAATTGGGCTTTCTGTTTTTTGCTTTCCAAACCCCCCATTCTAGGCTCATAGAAGAAAACAAACTGAAAAACTTCTGCTTGCACCCAATAGGCAATTCCAGCGCGTGGGCCTTTGCCATTTTGCTATTTCCACCCTATTTTTAGGCCCAGTATAAAGAACAACTTAGAAAATCACTAACTCACCCCCCATATTATGTCTTTTAGAATTTTATTTTTTGTTTTATTATAGTTTAGAGAATATTCATTAAAAATAGGAAAATGCTTAGGAAAATTCCCAAAAAAATCAAGTAAGTCATTAATTCAATTTAGAAATGTTGGGCATTTTATTTTTCTGAATTTTAATTGTTTTTGAATTAATTCTGATTTTTTTTCATGTAATTAGTTTTAGTGAATTTCCCTCAACTGTACATAAATTTGTTGATTTTATTTTTTAGCTTTCCAGTAACATTTTTGGCCCACTCTTTTTGCCATAGTTAGAGGACTCATAATAGTACTTAGTATAATTTTAGCAGATTTTTTAGGACATTTTATCCCATTTTTTAGTACCTTAATCCTTAGGAAATAATGGTTAATCCTTAGGTAGAATTAAATGATTTTTAGGCATAGCAAACTTCTGATTTTTTAGGATATCTTTTAACACAATATTATAGGTAGTTTTAGGACCCTATAGAATTAATCTCATAATTTTTCCAGAAATTTTACTATTTTTTAGTGTATTAATCTTTAGGCTTTGTTACATATAAATTTCCATTAGTTTAGGCTAGAATGTTAGGATTTTATTAAGAAATAGTTTAAGTAGATTTAACCTTAGGATTTAATAGTGATTTAGACTAGTTTAGTTTCTGTTTTTTTAGAATGAAAATATTAGGTAATGCCCTTAGTTTTAGGACTCAGACTTAGGATTCATACTAATTAGACTTAGAATAAATTTAGGTTGATTTTAGGCTTATATTTTAAATGTTTTGTTTTGAATTTTATTTCTTATATTCAATTTTATTGCCTTGCTATATTGATTGATATTTCACTTGTATAGGTTCCCCCTTGGCGTTAGAATCAACTTATCTTCCTTAGGAAGTAAGTTGCATTCTAGTAGTTCTAAGTCCTTCCTCCATTAAGTTTAGAAACCTCATTAACCATAGGACCTCACTTGTAAATAAACAAACAACAATTAGGATTGAGTCTTAGTCCCCTTAGATTTTTGCCTTTTGCAATTTGAGTCATTCTTTCTCTCCTCACAAAGAAAATAATAAAACATTTAATGAAAATCGAACATTCTTGTATGACACGAGACTTTGTTGCGGAGTGCCTATACGCGTCCTGTTTCGGGGCGAGGTGTAAGTGCTTCCCGCGATGGATAGGTCTTAGTATGAGAATGTTCACAAACAAATTCAAAACACTTCTCATAAAAGACAAAAAAACAAACAATAAGCGGCTATCCTGCGGGAACTTCTCTTCTCATCTCATTCACTCACAACGCAAACTTGCGACGACTTGTCTCATTTGCAAGACGGTAAACGCACTCGAACCGGACGAGCCTGCAACACCTGAGCATAGACATACGCAGTTCCAGCATAAAAAACACAAACAAATAGTTCCCGCCTTAGTTAGGCGAACTACGTCGACTCTGATCCTCATTTTCCTGATGAGGTACGTAGGCAGCGGGGTAGGGCCCGTTCGAGCACATTCTTTATTTTCCCTACATTTTCCCCATTCTTTCTTTTTGTTCTTTTTCAACTCCTTTCTCATTTCACTTCCATTCCAGTTAGCAGTTTTATTCAGCAGCAGTTATATTCTTTCTCACCCTTTGAAACAAATCAAGCAAGCGTGGATCCCGTCGGGTACGGCGGACGGTCTGGGGTGCTAATACCTTCCCAGGTCGTAACCGAATCTCGAACCCAGATCTTTGGTTCGCAGGACCTTGTCCTTTCCTTCTTCCTCAGGTTTGCTGCATTACCTTTCCCATTCTTGCGGGATAAAAATGTATGGCTGGCGACTCTACCTTTTCCGCGCCACTTTCGCGTTTGTACTAGGATGAAAATCCCGGGAGTGACACACCGGAAAGGATAGCGGCAAGTTGGTGACATGAAGATGGCGGCCGTTGCTACACCGGTGACAGTTTCGAAGCCTCGAAGAAGATCGGACGCCGACGTTGAAAGGAATAACGATGATGATGTTCGTTGGCTCTTAGACGACGAGGTACAGTCTTTGATGACGATGTGAAGGAGTCTTCGACGACGAGATTGAGAGGTCTTCAATGACGGGAATCTCCGTGGTTGTGAAGAGGAGGAGAGTGACGCTGTTTTGATCGGTGATGGTGTCAGCAAGGTGAATATGAGATAGGGACGGTAAGGCCGACGACAGCGGCGGAGAAGGAGAGGGAGTGAGTGACCTAGGGTTCGTGTTCCTATTTTGTTCAGGTTGGTTTGTTTTAAATTCATAATATTAGTGATTTAAGATCATGAAGATTAATGGAAAATGTTTGGGTTAATGATAATATTTCAATGTTAATGACCAATAAAGCCCATTTAATTCACCGATTAATCTACTTTATTTCAAATCAAATCACCACTTACAATGCCAAGAGATAAGATTTGGATGCTCTTTAGATTCCTCAGCCACACCGGCGGTGACACTTGTCACCGTCCGGTAGGCCCTCAGTCTGGTCGCTCGTGTGTGTGCATTCCATCATAACAACCATGCTCCAGCACTTTAGAATCATTTGATCTGAATACATTAGGAAGACCTAGATCCAATGGACCAGATAGAGCCAACAAAGGTTGACTGAGAGTCCACCATGCTCTCTCAAAGTTCAGCGAATTGGGCCTAACATTTTTTGCTTTCTGCACCACCATTCTTAAGCCCATCCAGGAAACCATTATGAAAACTACTTCCTGCACCCTCCTTAAATCTTGCGTATTGGGCCCTCAGCTTTGCTGTTAACACCTCCCTTCTAAGCCCAATTAAAAAAAACAACTAAAAATAATGCTTAATTCACCCCCAACTTATTTCTTTAGAATTTAATTTTAGTTTAGTATTAGTTTAGGCATAATTCATTAAAAAATAGTAAAAAGTATTATAAAATTCTATAAAAAATCAAGTAAGTCATTAATTCAATTTAGAAATGTTTGGCATTTTATTTTTCTGAATTTTAATTGTTTTTGAATTAATTCTGATTTTTTCATGTAAGTAGTTTTAGTGAATTTCCTTCAACTGTATATAAATTTGTTGATTTTATTTTTTAACCTTCCAACAACTTTTTTGATCCACTCTTTTTTCCATAGTTAGAGGACTCATAATAGGACTTAGTGTAATTTTAGCATATTTTTTAGGTCATTTAATCCCATGTTTTAGTAGCTTAATCCTTAGAAAATAATGGTTAATCCTTAGGTAGAATTAAATGATTTTTAGGCATAGCAAACCTCTGATTTTTTAGGATATCTTTTAATACAATATTATAGGTAGTTTTAGGACCCTATAGAATTAATCCCATAATTTTTCCAGAACCTTTACTATTTTTAGGGTATTAATCTTTAGGCTTTGTTACATATAAATTTCCATTAGTTTAGGCTAGAATATTAGGATTTTATTAAGAAATAGTTTAAGTAGATTTAACCTTAGGATTTAATAGTGATTTAGACTAGTTTAGTTTTTGATTTTTTAGAATGAAAATATTAGGTAATGCCCTTAGTTTTAGGACTTAGGCTTAGGATTCATATTAATTAGACTTAGAATAAATTTAGGTTTTGATTTTAGGCTTATACCTTAAATGTTTTGTTTGGAATTTTATTTCTTATGTCAATTTTAATGCTTTGTTATATTGATTGATATTTCACTTGTATAGGTCTCCCCTTGGCTTTAGAATCAACTTAACTTCCTTAGGAAGTAAGTTGCATTCTAGTAGTTTCTTCTTTTCCTTTTCTTCATTAGGTTTAGAATACCTCATTAACCATAGGATCTCACTTGTAAATAAATCAACAAAATTAGGGTTGTGTCTTAGTTCCCCATTAGATTTTGCCTTTTGCAATTTGAGTCATTCTTTCTCATCTCATGAAGAAAAGCAATAAAACACTTAACAAAAACCAAACATTCTTGTACGACACGAGACTTTGTTGCAGAGTGTTTATACGCGTCCTGTTTCGGGACGAGGTGTAAGTACTTACCGCGATGGATAGGTCTTAGTATAAGAACGTTCACAAACAAATTCAAAACATTTCTCATAAAAGACAAAAACAAACAATAAGAGACTATCCTGCGGGAACTTCTCTTTCTCATCTCATTCACTCACAACGCGAACTCGCGACGACTTGTCTCGCATGCAAGACGGTAAACGCACTCGTACCAGACGAGCCTGCAACACCTGAGCATAGACATACGCAGTTCAAGCTGTAAAAAACACAAACAAATAGTTCCCGCCTTAGTTAGGCGAACTACGTCGACTCTGATCCTCATTTTCCCGATGAGGTACGTAGGCAGCGGGGTAGGCTCGTTCGAGCACATTCTTTATTTTACCTACATTTCCCCTTTTCCATTCTCCAATTTCTTTTCTTATTTCAGTTCCTTTCTCATTTCCATTTCCAGTTTCCAGTTAGCAGTTCTTATTCAGCAGCATCTTTATTTTCTCACTCTTTGAAACAAAACAAGCAAGCGTGGATCCTGTCGGGTACGACGGACGATCCGGGGTGCTAATACCTTCCCAGGTCCTAACCGACCCCCGAACCCAGATCTTTGGTTCGCAGGACCTTGTCCTTTCCTTCTTCCTCAGGTTTGTGCAACATTACCTTTCCCATTCATTCGGGATAAAAATGTCTGGCTGGCGAATCTACCTTTTCCGCGCCACTTTCGCGTTTGTACTAGGATGAAAATCCCGGGAGCGACAACCTCCAAAAACCAGTTAAGCATTTCCTCAAACCAAGCTTGTTTTGCTTCAAATCTTTGCCCATAATTACTCATCGGCCTCCTTTGAAGCTAACTGAAGCAATGTTGTGGCTTGAAATTACCTGCAACTTTCAACTCAATTTCACCATTATTGACCTTCGAAGCTTCAATTGAAAAGGTATTTACAAGTAAAATTTATGACCAAACAAGTTATCAGTGAGTTTGTCTTCATTCACTGATCAAAAACCTTCTCTTACCTTGAATTTATATTTCATATTAGTCATTTAATTTTACTTTGAAGAACTAGGGTTCTTCGTGTTCGTGAGCAAATTAAATTCTCCCTGGTCAAAACCAATTAGTGGTTCTGATGCAGAGGGACATGAACAATGAAGTGTTTAAAAGTTAAATCCATGCTTGTTTCACACTGAAAACACGGGTTTCTGGAGTTTGCAAAATCAACTTGAGGTTGAAGATAACTACTTTCGCATGTTCAAAAAACTAGTCGTTGGTGCCATTTTTTCAAATATTTTCTTTTATTTATTTTTATTTCTTTCCTGATTTTATTTTTATTTTTTTATTTCTTTCCTGATTTTATTTTTAATTATTTTATTGCTTTCCTGATTTTATTTTTAATGCTTTTTATCTCCAACTTTTTTTCATAAATCGTAAAAAATATTCTCTACAACATTTTTTTGGCATAATTCTCTACAACTTTTTCTCATAATTTTCTCTACCATTTATTTTGTATTTTGATGCATTTTTGGACTTTCCTTTTAATTTCCATTTTAAATCTTTTTTTAATCATTTATTTATTTATTTTTATTTTATTTTTTGTTCATATTTTAATTATTTGTGATCTGGCACTTGGTGATTGTTTGGTTGATCATGTCTTCAACATTTCAAATATTGGATTGATGATCTTGGTTGATTCAATCTTCTCTGGTCCAAACATGCTAATAAATGATCATCTGATCTTTTTTGTTACTTTGCATTAGAGATAGGTTATCCCTTATGTGATCTTACTTTGAGGCTTTGGTTTGTTGATAGTTGATCCCTACATGATGACATTCATCTCTTTTCTTCTCCACCTCTCTTCTTCTTTTTATTGCCTATTGTGTTGCATTGCTTTAGGAGAATGATTTTGTATCATTTCTCTATCATGTCTGACACATAAATTGTTATTGGTCGGCCTCAAATAGGTATGACTTCTACATAAGTCCATTTACAATTGCTTAACATTGCGTTAAATTGTCTCGATTTGGTTGAATTCCCATTAACACTAACATTGACATATTAATTATGCTAATATCTAACATTTATTTTTATGCTATTTACATTTATGCTATTTACTTTTATGTCTTTACTTTCATATCATTTACATTCATTCTCATTTACATTCTTGCCTCTTACCTTTTTACCATTTTATTACTTTTTTATCTTAAAAGAACAAAAACATAATAAAATGGCTAAAACCCTAAAAACTTTGATCTGATTATTTGGACTTTATGTAACTATCCATTGCTTCAGGATTATTTTGGACTTTGGACCTAAGGACTTAGTGTTTTCCCTTTACTTAGAGTTGAATCTGAGACTTTGCAGTTCATCTGAGACCTAGTGTTTTCTCTTGACCTTTTGATCTTCAATTTAAGACTTGGATGTTTTCTTTGTGGATTTGTGATCTTATCGTTCATTTGGATCTTTTAATGCCCATATGCTTTTGTTCTTATCCATCTTGTGGCTTAATCCAAAGGGAAATAAATGTTTGTTTTGACCAATGTCAAAAGCTTGCTCCATCTTGGTTAGTACACTTGCACACACAAAGGCTTTCTCTTCGACTATCTTACAATGAGACTTTAATCTCATGTCATTTGCTGTATGCTTTAGGATAATCCATTCATCTTCTCCCCTTCTTAATTTTTCAAAACTTCTCCCTATTTCTAAACTTCACGCTTTTTTCTTAGTAAATTTTGACTTTGACAGGTAATCCAGAAAATCTTTTTCTTAATGAATGCTAAAACACTTAAGTATATTCAAACTCTTTTCAAAACTTTTTAAAAAGACAAAACCCATCAAACTTCTTTTTGTGCCTTTGTGCACCTTTCTTTAAGACCATTTTTTCAGAAAGATTAGATATTGATTTATTATTGTAATGATGCAAACCACTATAATTCTACAAGATATTGAGAAATGATTGACATTTTTCCACTTGAATGTTGAAATGTGCTTGTGAGAAAGTCCAAGTATAAGTTATTTATGCCAATATGGTGTAAATGCTCATTTCCTCATACTTGTGGGTAGTAAGTTGTGTTTTCCACTCGAATATGACAAAACATATTTTCACTTAAAATCAATCAATAAACAACCCAGTCTTTTATAAACACATATTTGCAAGTGGTTCCTATAGAGTACCATAGATGTGAGGGGTTTTGATACCTCCCCCTTGCATAACCAACCCCTGTATCTAGATTCTCTATTTTTTTTTTAGTTTTTTTTCTTTTTTGTGGGTTTTGTTCAATCCTTTTCTCATTCCCTTTGGTAACAATAAAGTTCGATGGAGACTTTTGCTTTTGCGAGTTAAGTTAATTAATATCTTAATATCAAATTTTCCCCGCCGCAACAATTGGATTAAAAGGTTTTTGAAAATAACCAAGACAATATTCTTTGCTCTTACTTACACCATAAATCATGGATGTAAGTTTTTTCATGTTAAAGCTAGTTATGATAAACTCCTAAAGAGCCATTTCACGTTCATCAGGAGGTTTATTAAATATTTCTTTTACTAGAGCAATATGATTTCTTTCTAAATCTTCAATTTTATTTTGAGAATATTTTAATTCATCTGTCAATATATCATATTGTTTTTTCAAGATTTGCATATGTCTGGCTTTTTCTTGACAATGATCCACAAGGTCTTTAACAAGAGTAATTAAATCAACACAAGATAGTTTAAAGTATACCTCATCTTCTTCTTCAAACTCTAATTCAGAATTTGAGTCAAATTTTGTGTCTGAAGATGTAAGATCCATCAGAGATAGATTATCTTGTTCCTCATCTTTGTCAGAGTCTTATTCATTGTAAACTTCAACCTATGTTGCCAATAGACTCTTCTTGACGTTGTTTCTAAAGCTCTCTTTCTGATAACTTCCTTTCTTTGACCAGTCCTTTTGCAACTCTGGACAATCAACAATGAAATGACTAAGATTTTTTCAATTGAAGTATCCACGATGATCATCATACTTTTCTTTGGAGGTTGATCCTCTGAAGCCATTGCTTCTGTCAGAGAAAATTTTGTTCTTCTTGGAAAGATACTGGAATCTTTTAATTATGAAACACATTTCTTCATCATTAGAATCTTCTTTAGAATTTCCTACATGAGTTGCTTCTTTAGATTTCCATATTTTAGGAGACTTGACATGTCGAGCAACTGATTTCAAAGAAATAGACTTTGATTTCTTGCCAGGTTCATCTCCATTGAGCTCCATCTCATGACTTTGGAGATTTCTTTTCAGGATTTCAAGACTTATAATGTTTAAGTCTTTGGCTTCCTGAATGGATGTCACATTTGGTTTGTATCTAAAAAGAAGACTCATATGAATCTTCTTGACACAATCAGAAGTTATATAGATCTTGTTCAAAACTTGAAGTCTAGAAACAAGAACTTGAAACCTTGAGAACATAGTTTCAATGTCTTCATCTTCCTTCATTCTGAACAATTAATATTATTGAACTAGAAGGTTGGCCTTTGCTTATTTTACTTGATGATTTCCTTCATAGGTAGCAACTAAGGATTTAAATATTGTTTTAGTAGTAGATTTTTTAATAATCTTGATGTACTCATAGTGAGGTAAGGCATCTACCGAAATGCCTCTAACTCTGTGATGTTTCCTATAAGTCTTCTTTTGAGCACGCGTGAGACATTTTATTCCAATTACCATTCCTACTCCATTAATTGGAATACCAATACCATATTCAAGAATGACCAACATCTCATTATCGTGACCTATGATGTGAGTGTACATTTTACTCTTCCACCATTCAAACTCTATAGAGTTTCCATTGAAAGTTTGAGGTTTAGCTGTATAGTTATTCTTTCCAGAAGTACTATAATCATGACTAATAACAACATGTGGAATAAGTGTTTCAATTATGTTTTTCTCTCTGGATCTTTTATGTACCACAATTAACTGTTTAAAGCACAAACCATGCCCTGATACCAACTAAAGGGGATAAAAACACAAGAAGGGGTTGAATTATGTTAGCTTTTTCTTTCTTTTCTGAAAAATCTCTTATCAAATTCTGAGTACAAAGTCTAGAATCTGAATCAGATTTAAGTGCATATAGGAACACCTATGTTGTTAGCAATGACAAAGAGTGTCTTAGGCCTTCAATACTCATGTACAATGCCACAAAACCATAGCCAAACCTGAGCATTTGAGTTCTTCTAAAGATTATAGATGAAGTCATTTGTCTAGGCAAAAAGCTTTAAAAAACCAGGTTGAAGGTTCCAAGATTGAATTAACCTCACTTTGCGAACATCTTTTAAAATAGAGAAAGGAAATTCATAAAATCCCTTTCATAATAACTTAATACCCCATATGGATAAATCCTTCCATAATAAAGTTAGATTGCTCTTCAAGGCAACCATAAATAATGGTGTTGAGCCCATGATTTAACTCCGACCAAGTACTCATCCTCAGATATAAAAATTGCGATTCTATCCCATTAACACAAGGTTGTGGTAGCTGGGACACAAGAATGTTGCAAACATTGGACAAAGCTTGCGCGAATATTTTTTTCCGTGTTGGCTGAAGTGATTTCGAGAAGTTGGACCTCCATAGGATCATCCAAGCATCGTCAAAGGATGTGGAAGGAAGTCACAATTGATCAGATGAAGGCTATGGATGCAGCAAGATAACGCTGGGTAGAATGCAGAATGTGGTAAATAAATACAATTTCTCAAGAGCATTTTTCCAACCTCAAAATAAAAATCGACATTTAGTATAACTAAACATACATAAAAAAAACTAAAACTCGTTTTAGTTCTTTTTAAAAAACTTAAACAACTTTTATTCTCTAGAAAGAATAAACTGAAGTAATTTAATTCTAGTCTTAGTTACATATTGTTTGTTCGAAAGAAATATAAAAAAAAAAAGAAAAAGTAAAAAAAAAAAAGATAAGGTTAATAAAAAAATAGCAGCTTTATATAAGAGAAGTTTTAAGTAAAAAATTAACAATTTCATATAAAAGAAATTTAAATAGTTTTGGTTCTTTTTCATATTTTTGCACTTAAAATTAATGATGTTTTCATTTTTTAAATTAGAAGTTATTTGTAAAATATGAAAAATCATTGTATATAAATTTATTATTAAATTTTGTAAATAAAAGTACAAGTTAAAAAACAAAAATCTCATTAATTTTTTATGAAAAAATGCGAGGAAACTAAAAATATTTGAATTTAAAATATGGATACCGAAACTTGCTTAAGTTGATCCCATTATATATAAATATATATAAGAAAAATTATATATAAATATCAGCAAACATATAATAAACTGCATCGATATATCTTTTTGGAGGATAAAATTAATCTTTTTAACAACTATATTCATTGTCTTATGTGACACAATATTGTTATACATGAAAGTTAATGCTTTTAAATAGAAAATAACATAAAGAAGTATATTTCATCTGGTCTTATTTTTTATTTTTTATATTTATTGAATAAATACATGAAAGTTAATGCTCTTAAATAGAAAATAACATAAAGAAATATATTTCATCTGGTCTTATTTTTTATTTTTTATATTTATTGAATAAACAATATATTTGAACAAAATATAGACCAAATCCATTAGTTAATAAACAAATCAAATATAAAATTTCTTATAAATAAGACTAGAGATAATATATCATATAATTAAAATTTTAATAATATATTTGGTTAAACTTATTCCGTTGATAACTGTACAAAGACATCAGATGCAAATATGAGAGTTTGAATATGCAACATCTGACTTATTCACCTTTAAAATATTTTCCATTTAAAATTAAAATTAGTTGATCTATAATTTTATTTATTGATATAATTTCTTAGATGAGTTTAATAAAAATGCACTAACGATTGTCGGGGTTGCAACATCCTCTTTTTTTTAGTTTTATTATTCATTGAATGTAGTATTTAAAAAATAATATTTTCTATTAATAAAAAAACAATTTTAATTTTTTAAATTTATATATATATATATATATATATATATATATATTTATATATATATATATATATATATATATATATATATATATATATATTCTATTTTTGTTTATTTATAGATATTTATTTATGTTATTCTATCACCAAAATATATTTTTTGATTAGTTTTTTGTTTTTTATCGTAATTTGTTCTATTTTAAGTACATTTTTATGACTTTTTATTTTTTTAACTAAAATATCAAATAATGTTTTCATATCTTCTTTGGTAAATTCTTAACTACCCATGATAAGTAATCGAGTATCGGTACTTCTAATGTAAGTTGTGAGAATATTTTAATTTATTTTAAAATAAAATAATACAATAAAATGACATGACACTGAATCATAATTTTTGATTGGTTAAAGGTACGATACTCAACTAATTCAAGGGTACCAGAGTGTTTAGGGTGAACACTTCGGTATCTTTGAATTTAGCTGGATACCATACCTTTAACCAATCAAAAACTATGATTTAATGTTATTTTATTTTATTGTATTATTTTATTTTAAAATAAATTAAACTATGATTGAATGCAATGTCATTTTATTGTATTTTTTTCTTCTATTTTGATATTTTTTATGTTACCTTTTTTTCACAAAAATGTTTATTTTGATTTGTTTTTTATTCTTTTTATAGTAATTTATTATATTTTAAGTACAATTTATGTCACTTTATAAATATATATATATATATATATATATATATATATATATATATATATATATATATATATATATATATATATATATATATATATATATATATTTATATATATTTATACTAAAAGTCAAATAATATTCTCATATTTTATTTAATTTTCTTTTTTTAACTTTATTTTCCTTTACTTTTATTCTACCTTTTATTCATTATCCAAATAAAATATAAAGAATTAGTAGAAAATCAGATAAAATCAACTTTTTTTACATAGTTATCCAAATTAAATTACATATAATTTGTTTTTAGATTAGATAATTGTTTTTTTTACTCAAAATGTATTTAAATTGTACCACTGACACCCTCTTAATTACCGGTAAATATCAACTTTATTGATTACATACAAAAAGTAAATGAAGTTAATTCTTATTCTTGTTATCTTGTATCATGTTTTACAACATTACTGTGTATAAATATATATTAATTTTCATTTCTCTTTTCTTTTCCGATCAATGCTCGTGTTGTTTTTTCCTGCTCCTTCTTCTCAACGTTCTTCCCCTTTCACTCTTTCTCAATCTCCATCTTCAACTTAGGGTTTTTCTTCTCTCTCCGATTCTTCTCATCCAAGGTTAACTTCTCAATCATCGAACCCTAGCCTTTATTGCTTTCGTTTTTCGCATTTATTATTCGTAAATCTATTTCGTTTTAATTCTATCTAATCGAGTAAATTTGTTTTGATTGATTTGATTCATTGATGTTGATATTTATCCAATTCGGAAATCTTTGATTGCAGATTTTTGGTTTTTTTTTTCTCGTTGATTCGTTGTTATGTCGTTGAGTGAACGGAAAACTATCGACCTAGAACAAGGATGGGATTTTATGCATAGGGGTATCATGAAGCTCAAGAATATTCTTGAAGGTTTGCCTGAACCTCAGTTCAGCCCTGAGGATTACATGATGCTGTATACGTATGTTTTTATCATCCCTGATTTTGATATGAATTTTGCTTGTTTTTGTTGTTTCCTTGAGATTTTTATCTGTGTTCGAATTCGAACTTTATCTATGTGGAATTTGATGACTGTTTGTTTTTGTTATTGTAACTGTATTGCAGGACCATCTATAACATGTGCACTCAAAAGCCTCCTCATGATTATTCTCAGCATCTGTATGATAAGTATAAGGAGGCATTTGAAGAGTATATAGTGTCAACTGTGAGTAACACTGTCATTTGGCTATCGTATTCTTGTAGGGTGTTTAAGTGCTTTATTCATCTTGAAATTGTTTATGATGTATTATATGGTTTTGCCCTTTTAGTATTGTAATGGTATTATTAGCTTAGCTTGCATATTGCATAACACCACATCTTTTGTTTGCTATATTTTGTTTGCGACAACTGGTTTTGGACTTTGGTTTTGAAATGTTTCATCCCAATGCAACCAGGTAATCATAGTTTAGAGTTAAGGGAAGGGAAGCACATAATGAATTAAGTGTTTTTGGGTGACATACTTTTATGGGGACACACTACCCATGTATCCAGATTTTGGGATTGTAGGATGTGGCGCCGTACAAATCATATATAGTAGTAACAACAAAGGGAAATAAGCAGAGGGCAAGAATATACCATTCAAGTGGCATTTGCCGATGTATTGTTCTTGAGAACAAATGGTATGTAGCCAAGGGCAATGACACTTTGGGGTTGAAGGTGTCTCTGAGTGTTTGACATTCGGACAACATTGACACGTGTGGTTACATCTATTCAATTCCTTTTTTTTTTTCAAATTACTATTGGTGTCTGTGTCAAATTGTCAATGCTACTGTTTTTTTGTTTTTTGTTTTTTGTTGATAAGCATCAATGCAACTGTTATGTCTTGGTGTATGTTAGGGCTTCATTGGTAGGTAGTGGGGGCAGTGTTGTAGTTGGCATATGCAAAATATCAGAGATTTGCATTAGATCTAGGTCCCTTTCAAATTTTCAACCATATTAATGATTTCTTTACTAATCCCTAATTATTTTGCATATTTCTTCTGTGACCGATGAGTGAATAACTCTATGAAGGGCAAACTTAAAAAATAGCATCTGTTAAACAAGTTTAGTTCTAGTACCAAGTTTTTTATGTGATTTAGTCAATAGGAACTTATATTTTGGGACGAATGTGGTATATGGTACCGATTCATGCAATTGAAAGTTTAATGAATTATTAACTCTTTTTATGTTTTGAATTTTGATAATTTCATTTCATCAGTTTGAGCTCTCTCTACATGTCTGACCGCTTTAAATGTTTTAATCAGAATCCTTATGCTAAGAAATGCAATCTTTTGTTTTTCCTTTTATTTAACTTTTTCTCCCCTTATTGGTTCAGGTGTTACCTTCTTTGAGAGAAAAACATGATGAGTTTATGTTACGAGAACTTGTAAAGAGATGGGCAAACCATAAAATTATGGTGAGGTGGCTTTCTCGCTTCTTTCACTATTTGGACCGCTACTTTATTGCCCGGAGGTCACTTCCACCCCTTAATGAAGTTGGGTTGGCTTGCTTCCGTGATTTGGTAATGTTATAATGAACTTTACATAATGCCATCTTAATTCTTTATACTAGCTATTTTTGTTCATAATATCAATATATAGACAAGCTTTGTAGTATGACTGCAAATCTTGATGTTTTCCTGTTATTATCATTGTATTTAATACTTCTTCATTACAAAATAAATTTACAATTTTTATTGTTTACAGGTTTACAAGGAACTACATGGGAAAATGAGAGATGCAATTATTTCACTTGTATGTTTGTCTTTCTTTGTATGGTAGGTTATCTATGTGTATCAATTTATATCAACTAACTAATCCTTTTTTACTCAAAGATTGATCAAGAACGTGAGGGAGAGCAAATTGATCGAGCGCTATTAAAGAATGTATTAGATATATTTGTTGAAATTGGAATGGGGAAAATGGACCAGTATGAAACTGATTTTGAAGCTGACATGCTAAAAGACACTTCTGCTTATTATTCTCGAAAGGCTTCAAATTGGATCCTAGAAGATTCTTGTCCTGATTATATGCTCAAGGTATGGTTTTTCATTTGTGCTTACTGTAATTGTGTTTCCTCATTTGCATCTCTGTCCCCTATTTGATCTTGTGTTTTCTACAACAGGCTGAGGAGTGCTTAAGACGAGAGAAAGATAGGGTTGCTCATTACCTGCACTCTAGTAGTGAGCCAAAATTATTGGAGGTTTGTTCTTGACTTTTTAATACTGTATACCATTCCGCCTATTCGGTCTTCTGCTATTATAATGGACTTCTTTTGGCTGCATTCATTGTTTCTGATCTTTTCCCTTGTTTCCCTTTGTTCTCGTGGAAAACTTCTCTTAGAAAGTTCAAAATGAGCTGCTGTCTGTGTATGCAAGTCAGCTCCTTGAGAAAGAACACTCAGGATGTCATGCTCTACTTAGAGACGATAAGGTATGCATGAAACTCTTTTTACTTGTTAATTGTAATGTATAACATGAATTTTAACCGTGAATGGGATGTTCTCATGTTTTTCCTGAAATGTTTAGTGTGAAGACTTGTCAAGGATGTTCAGGCTATTTTCTAAAATACCCCGTGGCTTGGATCCTGTTTCTAGTATATTTAAGCAGGTTGGTGGCATTGAACTTATCTTTATGCTTTTCCTCCCTTTGATAATGCTAATATATTCAAAATCCTGGGTTCTTGTCTTTTCGGCTTTCTTACTTGCTTTTACATCTTTATCTTTTTCTCTCTTCCCAGCATGTTACCACCGAAGGCATGGCATTGGTGAAGCACGCTGAAGATGCAGCTAGTAACAAAAAGGTATGTGCCTGAATTAGCAATTCTACAATTTTGCTTTCTTCAGGTTGAAAAGATTTAATTTCTAAATGCAATAATTAGGAAAGACTAGTATATGCTTATTTTGCAACACTTAAGTGTTCACAATTGTTTTTCAATTTTTTTTACTTGGGGTGCATATTGACTTTTTTTACTCAGATTTCAGTGCATGTTGATGTTTGCTACTGACCTTTCTATTTTATCCTTTTAAATGATAATGTCTACAGGCAGATAAAAAGGACATTGTTAGTACGCAAGACCAGGTGATTCTTAAAATTTCACATTTTATTAATTTAACTACAATTTTTTTCATCTATGGAAACTGAAATTTGTTTCTTCAGGTTTTTGTTCGGAAGGTGATTGAGTTGCATGACAAGTACCTGGCATATGTGAACTCCTGTTTCCAGAATCACACTCTTTTCCACAAGGTTTTGTCTCGAGATTGGTTTTTATTTCACTGTTATGTTTGATTGATGTGCATGTAAATCTGAAAGATTTAATCATATAGGCTCTCAAAGAGGCTTTTGAAGTCTTTTGCAACAAAGGTGTTGCTGGAAACTCTAGTGCAGAACTTCTTGCCACTTTTTGTGATAACATTCTTAAGAAAGGAGGAAGTGAAAAATTGAGTGATGAAGCAATTGAAGAAACTCTTGAAAAGGTTCACAACACTTCTACTTCTAGTTTTATGAATTTGATACATGTGGATTTGACAAATTCACAACATTTACACTTCTACTTCTATAAACTGGATATATGCCGTTTTGACTGGTATTTGTTTTGTTCTAACTGCAGGTGGTAAAGCTGCTCGCCTATATTAGTGACAAAGACTTGTTTGCTGAGTTCTACAGGTAATATAAAAGAGAAGACAATAAATATGTGTTACTAATTTTTGAAAATTTAAAGTATATTAATGATAAACATTCATTTATCATTCTATATACAAAACACCATCTCAAAAAATGTTAGATTTGTCTATTTTTTCTTCAAAACCCCTCACTTTGAAACCCTTTCTTCCCCTCCCCTCCAAACAGAGCCAAAGAGTTAAATTGTGTCATGCAAAAGTTTGTTTCCCCACTTTAGACACATTAATATAACAACCACCTTGGGCTTTCACCTAATTACCTGGCTCTTGAAGACTTGGTTCAGGACAGTATTTTAGAGCCTTTATGACCAATTGATTAGGGAGTCAATTCCTGCCACTTCTTTTCCTTTAGTTGAATCTTGGTGTCTTCCTTCATTTTAAGCCAAAACAGACTTTCTTAAGCCATCATTTTAAGAGATTTGAAACCAACTTTGGGCCTTCTCTACACCTATCGATATAAACCATTAGATGAGCTGGTACTTGACATAACTTGAGAGCGCACAGACTAAGGCGAAGGATAAACCCGTCATTTGGAGGGTTTATCAAAGGAGAAATAAAATAAATAAGTAATATAATTTTAGTGTCTTAGTTTAAATTTAAATAGTTACTTATTGGCTGATGTTGTGGATTCTATTTAAGGGCTGTTTATTGTTTTTTTCAGAGGGGTGGGAAGTTTATTTTAGAAGTTACTAGGCCAGAAGAAGTTATCTTCTGAGAGAGCAGTTTGCATAACTGAGATCAATGCTTAGCTAAAATAAATGAAATAGATAATGTTGAGGGAAAATATGGAAAAAAGGGGAAAATCAAAGTTTATTTCTGTTTTATTACATTTCCTTATGAACCTAGAATGTTATCTATCAGTATATCTGATGGACATTTTAATGAAGTATTGTTTTGGAATTCTTTGGACAAAAGACTGATGATGGAAAATGTCTTCCTCACTCTCTAAATAAAAATATTGTTTCCTAAATATTCTCTGGAGTATAGAAATCTAGTAGCATGACATTATTTTACCATGATATTTAAGAAAGAACAATTTACAATTAGAATGTCCGGTCTTTTGTAAAGATTCATAACGTGTTTATTAGATCTTATGTAGTAGCATGACATTATTTTTATTAGGTCTTATGATTACACAATTACTACCAGATACCATTTATTATGTAATATTTACCTGAAAGCGGTGAAATTATTTGTGGCTATGAAAATCAAAATTGCCCTTTTATTCATGTAAGAATAAGATGTTTCTAAAAAGAAATTAATACAGGGTTCTTGTTTGGTTGCTTTCAGGAAGAAGCTTGCTCGAAGGCTTCTTTTTGACAAGAGTGCCAATGATGATCACGAGAGAAGTATTTTGACAAAATTGAAGCAACAGTGTGGAGGACAGTTTACCTCGAAGATGGAAGGAATGGTAGGTTTTTTCAAGTTTTTTGTTAAAGGAGGCCAATATGAATATACTACATGTTGCTTTTTTATTTGTTGGCTGGCAAAAGAAAATTTAAAAGATTCTTTCACTCCCACCAGGTTACAGATTTGACGCTGGCAAAGGAGAACCAAACTAGCTTTGAGGAGTATTTAAACAATAATCCTAATGCAGACCCTGGAATAGATTTGACAGTTACAGTTCTAACTACTGGTTTCTGGCCAAGTTATAAATCTTTTGATCTCAATCTTCCTGCAGAAATGGTAAGTTGGATCCCTCTTGATATAGCAATCTAGAATGTTCAGTGATGGATACTAAATCTAAATTTTTGTGTATAATTAATACCCCTCTCTCTCCTTCAGGTTAAGTGCGTTGAAGTTTTCAAAGAATTTTATCAAACTAAAACAAAGCACAGAAAACTTACATGGATTTACTCCTTGGGCACTTGCAACATAAGTGGGAAATTTGACCCCAAAACTGTGGAGCTTGTTGTCACAACCTACCAGGTTATGTTGCTTACCACCCACTAACCTTTTATATATATGTATTTGTTAGGCCCTCACCCAATCATTTTACAATTTTGTTATGTCAGCGAATTTTTGTTTGGATTTCTTTTTTACTTACTGAATGGTGTCTTCTTTTTCAATAGGCTTCGGCATTGCTGCTTTTTAATTCCTCCGATAGACTGAGTTATTCTGAGATAATGACTCAGTTAAACTTATTGGATGAAGATGTCATTAGGCTGCTCCACTCCTTATCATGTGCAAAGTACAAGATTCTTATCAAGGAACCTAATACAAAAACAATTACACCCACTGATTATTTTGAATTTAATTCAAAGTTCACTGATAAAATGAGGAGGATCAAGGTATAATTTATTTTAAAATAGCATTCTAATATTTTCTTTATTCTCTTTATCCGATTTTTGAGTGGAGCGGTTACAAAAAAAAATTCATATAGATTCCTCTACCTCCCGTGGATGAGAAGAAAAAAGTAATTGAGGATGTTGACAAAGACAGAAGATATGCCATTGACGCCTCAATTGTGCGCATTATGAAGAGTCGGAAAGTTTTGGGATACCAAAATTTAGTTATGGAGTGCGTTGAGCAGTTGGGTCGCATGTTCAAGGTTTCATACTCAATCACTTTTCTATGCAATCTTGTGTGTTTTTCCACTCAAATGCTAAATTTGTTTATATGGCATGTTTTTTCCAGCCTGATGTCAAGGCAATTAAAAAGAGGATTGAAGATTTGATTTCTCGTGACTACTTGGAAAGAGACAAAGAAAATCCAAATATGTTCAAGTACTTAGCTTGATGCAATCATATGATTCGGCAAATGAAGTGGTTGTTGCAACTAGCTAAACTGGATGATTAATCTTGATCTTTACCCCTAAAAGAGTTTTTCCAGAAGTTTTCTCCAAAGAGGAGCTGAAATTGTAGACTGCTGTTGTGGATGTATGCTGAAGTTGGGGGTACTGTAATCAATTCCATTGAGTTTTCCAGCTCATTGGTACTATCATCGGCTTTTTTTTGCTTTTATTGCCGCAACTCCATCTCATAACATATTTGATGACCATCTGTTAATTCCTCTCCCACCCCCCAAACAACCAAAAAAATGTTGTGTTATTTGTAGCTTCAGTGAAACTGGATTTTTATTATCAGCATATAAATTATCAGGTGAAGTGAATGGATTTGTATTCTAAATCTAAAATCTACAGCTAAGGTGTTTTACATATTGTCTGTGATCATATTTCACATTGACACCTGCTTCATTCCAAGTGTCTTCTGATATTTGTAAACTGTGTTTGACCAGTGAATGCTTTATATGATTTGAAGGTATGTCTGTCTAGATACACAATTCTTTATTTTTCATCCACATTTTTGGGATATGTCACATGATTCGTGAAATTATCATTCCAGTGTTCGAGCATACTCAATTTAACTCTGGCAAAATAATCTGTAAATTGGCTGAAGCTCGCTTCAGTTTTGTTCTTGATTCAAACTCTGGCTACGAATCTGACATACCATAATATTTTCAGTGACTTTAAAAAGGAAGGTATGAATATGTCAATGAAAGCACATACATAATAAAACGTAGTCAATTTACATAAAAAAATTTAGGTATGAGTTTTTTTAAATGTAATCTAACACTATAAGATGTAGGTCTGAATGATTCTTAAATTACTAAGGTAATGTGCGTACTCTAAAGTCTTTTAATCAATTCAGAATATTTTTAGTCGATTAATAAGTTTTATACCTTGCTTAAATCGATCGGTTATGGTATTTAAAGGTCTATAATTTTTTTTTTTTTTGAGCCAATTTTTTTTTCTTTTTGAGCAATTTTTTCTCATAATCAATCAATCCTATGGTATTATTGATTATGGTATTTAAAGGTCTATAATTTTTTTTTCTTTTTGAGTCAATTTTTTTTTTCTTTTTGAGCCAATTTTTTCTCTTAAAGAGAGGATTTCTCCTAATTTCAAAACAATCCAAAAAATATATTTTTAAATACTTTCTCACTTTCTAATTCAATTTTATTTCTCTCATTTTCATTAAATTGTCTTAGTACTTTGAGAGTGAAAAATATCAAATGAGATTTTAATTTATTCTGGTGATGGGGTTATTGTTGTAATTTACTCAAGAGAACTTTGTCTCTTGTGTAATACCTCTTTATGAGAAGTTGGTTTTTGGTTTGTGGGCTAAACCAACAAAAGTTCCTATTTGATTTATGAGATTAACTAGTCAAAATATCCATTTGATTTGTGAGCTAAGTTCTGTGTAAAAGTTCTCATTTGATTTGTGAGATTGTCCATCAAAATCTCTGTTTAATTTGTCAGCTTAGTCTGATGTAAAAACTCTCGCTTGGTTATGAGATTAGTCTGCTGTAAATTCTCGTGTTTAGTTTGGAGGATAATCAGTGTAATACTCCAATTTGATTTTAAGGTTCATGGGCATAATTTGTGAAAAACTTACATCTATAGTGGAACTCTTTAGAAGTAATTCTTGGAGAGAGAAATATACTAAGTGGTTAGATCAATCTCTATAAATCTTTGATGCAATTTTCTCAACCCATATGTCTTTATACTTTTAATGTATTTTCATCTTTATTTTATTATGATTTTCTTTTCTTTACTCAATACGATGTCGATTTTTTGTTTGTTTTATAAAATTTTCTTAAACAATTATATTATTCTAAGAATTTTAAATTGGACATCCTTTTTCAAATCCACCTAATTTAACCCCCTTCATTTTTGTGTTTGGAATCACTTCTTCTACATCAGGTGGATTACTTAGTACTTATTACTACCTAAAAACATGAAAATAAAAATAATAACATCAAATTTAAATAACTGACGAGAATTTTAAATTTTTGACCTAATCGGTTCCCTTGCATTAAGCACTTCTTTGTCGTCATTAGCTTGGTTGTTGCTCGCTTAAGGTTCTAAAAGTATCTAGGACACCTTTGTAGTGTTATGGGTGATTTGAGGGGGTCAACGAGGAAATATTTCTACTTGGGACACACCTTTGTGAGAGACACATCACATATCCACCTAAAATCTTAAGGTGATATGTGTGTGAGTTCTCTCACTTATATAATGTTCAATCTTTCATTTTCTAATCAATGTGAGACTTCTTCCTCACACTTGATTCTCAACACTTTCCTTCAAGTGTGAGTCTATGTACAGTGTTCCCCCTCAAGTGGAAGCTCTCGCTTCCACATACACTTGTATCACCGTTGACACTCTTCAACGAAAGACTTTCTACCCAGATATGCGGGAAGTGTTTCGATACAAGTAAGTCAGTCACTTCACTTGAAACAAAGACTCATGATAGCATTGTTGGAGCGATTGGGGGGGGGGGGGGGGTTAGCGAGAGAATGTTTCTACTTGGGACACACCTTTGTTAGAGACACACCACATATCCACCTAAAATCTTAAGGTGATATGTGTGTGGGTTCTCTCACTTATATAGTGTTAAATCTTCCATTTTTTAATCAATGTGAAACTTCTTCCTCACACTTGATTCTCAACATGTAGTGGGTATCTCACCAATGACATATTATTTCAGTATTTGTCCATTAATTGTAAAAGTGTGGATGTCATCGGGATCTTGAATATCTACAACACCACTAAGCAACAACTTTTTATAATAAATGGACCTGACCATTTGGATTTCAACTTTACTAAACAATCGAATCCTAGAATTATAGAGAAAAACCTTTTGTTCTGGTTGAAAGTATCTTTTTTACCAAGTTCTGATTGTGATACCTCTTAGTTCTCACTTTATGATAACTACATTCTCCTAAGTTTGTAGTCTCATCTCCTAAAATTCATTCAATTTCAACAATCTCTACCTTCCACTCGCTTTCTCATCAAAGTTCGAAAAATTCATAACCCAATACACTATGTTTTAGCTCAACTAGTAAGTGACACACTTTTCCATAAACTATTTGAGATAGAGATAATCCTAAACGAGTCTTATTAAGAATTTGCTTATAAAGCGTCATCTAACTTCTTTGACCATCCTTATTAAGCGTCATCTAACTTCTTTGACCATCCTTTAGTGATATTGGAACATTTTTTTCAAGAATTTGCTTTAACTTCCTGTTTGATACCTCCATTTGGCCACAAGTTTGAGGATGAAAAGGTATGGATATTGTGTTTTACATTATACTTTCCAAGCACACCCTATAAATATTTATTGCAGAAGTGTGTTCCCCTATCACTGATCAAGACTCTAGGAACTCCGAACCTAGCAAAGACATTATTCTTTAAAAAGTTATTAATAATGCGGGCATCATTTGTAGTGCACACATTAGCTTCAACCCATTTAGTCACATAATCAACACACGCGCGAATGTAAATATGTGAATTAGACGGGGAAAAAGACCCATGATGTCAACTCCCCAACAATCAAAAGGTTTTACTTTTAGCATAACATTGAGGGGAATTTCATCCATCTTAGAGATATTACATGTTTTCTGACATTCAAGACACGACTAAACACATGACTTACAGTCTTTAAACATAGTTGGACACCAAAATCCATTTAAGAGCACTTTAGCTACAATTATTTCTTCACTATGGTGGCATTCGTAAGTTGATTTATGGTAGTGCCATATATTACTTATTACTTCCTCACTTGAAATACACCTGAAAATCAAACCAACAAAACTAATCTTAAACAAATATGATTAATCCCAAATATAGAAATTAACCTATTTGTAAAAGTGCTTCTTTTGGTTCCATATGTATTCTTTAGGAATATTCTTTGTAGCTTTGTAGTTAGCCATATTAGCAAAAGTGACATTAAGTGTTAGTCCGAAAATTCTTCAGTGATATTCTTTTACTTCTTAGTCACTTAACTATTATCCAACCTTGATAGGTGACCAGCTACTACATTTTCAACACCCTTCCAAATCAAATTATTGCAACAATAATATCCATATGAGAAATCTTGGTTGAAGATATATTTTATGTGATGCATGATCTGTGAAAATAAGAACTTTGGAACCAATTAGATAAGGACAAAAATTTTCCGGTGCAAATACTATAGCTAGGAATTCTTTTTCAGTGGTGGTGCAATTCGCCAAATTTTCATTTAAAACTTTAATAGTATAGTAAATTGCATGGAAATATTCTGCATGATGTTGGCGTAAAACTGCTTCAACTGCGTAATCACTCACATCACACATAAGTTCAAAGGGAAGTTCCCAATTAGGAGCAATAATGACCATTTTTTCTTTAATAACAGAAAAACAATGTAAATAACTAACATCAAACTCAAAATAATTCTCTTTTACAAGGAGGTTACATAGAGGTTTTTCAATCTTAGAGAAGTCTTTTATTAAATGTCGGTAACAACCGATGTGTCATAAGAAACTTATCACTCATTACAAATTAATGGGAATGGGGAAATTTTCATTGACCTCTATTTTTGCTTAATCTACCTTGATACCTTTCTAATAGATTTTGAGTCCTAAAACAATACCCCTGGTTACCATAAAGTGACATTTTCCCCAATTTAAAACCATGTTTGTTTCAACTCGTCTATTTAGAAGGGTATTAAGGTTATCAAGACAACCATCAAAAGTATTAACAAATACAAAAAAGTCATCCATAAATACCTCAATGGAGTTTTCAATCATATCAGAAAAAATCCTTTAAAAAGTAGTTGGAGCATTGCATAGACCAAAGTGTGGAACTTTGTTTTGCATGTTATTAATCAAGAAGTTCCATTGAAAATGAAAATGTTGTTCACGATGACAAATGTTAAAGATGAACATGCCTTAATAATGACAACAATTCCTTTATGATAACCAAAGAGCAGTTAAAGATGAAACCAGACTATTAAGGTTTGATGGATTTAACTCTCGGATGATGTGATACCCTGAACTGATAAGTGCCAATTTGTGTTAATATGTAGTATAGTTTTTTGCACTTTACTTGAGCTTATTTGGTTTTCTGATGTTTTTTCTCATTGTTTCCGGTTAATATTTGTGGTATAGTTAAATTGCTTTAATATTATCGTTTATTTAACTTTTGTTTTTATATTTTTAGGTTTCACCATTGGAATGAAGAAAGCAAAGCAATGGGACTCTCTTTTGGAAGATTTTGAAGAAAATGATTTTTTGGAGCTCGCTACATGCTCGCTAAGCGAGCAGATCAATGGAGTTTCTCGCTAAGCGAGGGTCTGAGCTCGCTTAGCGAGAAAAGGCAGTTTGGGAAATTAATGAGAGCTCGTTTTTTATAAAAAGGGTTGAACAGACATTTTTTATGGATCATCTCATTTTTCTTGGAGCAAAACCCCAAAAACTCAGAATTTCACTTGTTTTCGAAGAATCGGTGCATCAATAGTCGGGAGATCGTCTTTGATACTTTGTCTTCTTCATCTCTTTCTTGTAATGGAAGCTTCCATTTTAACGGCTAGCTAAACTCTTTATATGTCAAGGTTAGAAGGCAAATAGGTCTTTAATTTGTATGTATAGTCTTTGATCATTATGTATGAACTCTTGATGATAAATATATGGTGGAAAACTTTGTGTTTATGAAATATAATTTGTGTGCTTCATGAATGAGAAATGTGTTCCACACTTGACCTAAGTTTTTCATCCATCAAAGAACATAGGCTAGAAATAGTTATGAGACTTGATGTTCACCTTGTATTGATCTTTAATGTTGCCATTTTGATAGATTGAGTGAGAGATCATCAATGGATCAAAATGGTAAAACTCACAATTTGTGTTAGAAATAAACATCTTGAGAGGATATTGTGATTATGTTTATCGTTTTAACGAGTTCATCCGCTTGATCGAAACTATCTGTGCAAATGGGCTTATTGAACCCTAACCTTGGCATGTGCTTTTTATAAACTTTTACCAACCGATATTTTTAACTCGTAGCTTTTAATTCGAATGCAAACTAAATGTTCTGTTAACCAAACCAAAACCCCCATGTTACTATTGAGTCTTAAACTTGCGCAACTATAGAAAGGCGGTAATATCACAAAACAATCTATGTGGATAGATAACAAAAACCCAACTCTATTTGTACTCTAACAAATTGGCGCCATTGCCGGGGATTGTTATTTGATATTACAAGCATTGCAATAATTGTTAAGTTTTAGACTTGTTTGTGCTTTTTCTTGAACTTGTTAATTTGTTTGGTTAGTGTTTGCAACTTCTGTTTATGCGAGGAAAACTTTTTGCAGACCAACTTATTTTTGATTCTGAGATTGAGAGAACCGAAAAGAAGTTGAATAACAAGACACGACGGAGGAGGCAACTAGCTAAAGAAAGGAAATAACAAGGACAAGGTTCAACTTCTAATTCAACACCACTCACTCCATAATTGACACCAACCATGGAGGGAAACAATCCACCTTTACCTCCACCTTCTACACAATGTGTGAATAGCCCTTGCAACATGACTCAGTTAGCCAACAACACCCACAATGGACGGCAAGCTGAGATGAAGACGAGAACTCTGAATTTATTGTACGGGAGTCTACTAATGGGAATGGACCATGAAGATCCCTTCGCGTTTCTCATAAAATTCTATGAGATAGCACCGCGGCCGAAGTCGATCAAGCACTAGAGCTAGCTTTGTTCCGAAGACCATTTCCTTATGATTTTATTGGCAAAGCAAAGGATTGGTACCTCGATCAAAGTCCCGCGGTGATGACCAATTGGAATGATCTAGAATAAAAATTCATTGAGAGATTATTCTCACACAACCGTCTCATGGAATCTAAAACCATAATCTTCGTGTTTTCTAAAGGTGCAAATGAGTCCCTAAATGAAGCATGAGAGAGATTCAAATATATGATACGGAGGTGCAAAGGCCACGGGTTCGATGAGTTGACGCAAATCCATATTTTTCAAAATGGTCTCCAACCGAATTGTAAAGCTTTGTTAGATGCTACTTCGGGTGGAGCATTGTTATCAAAGAGTGCGGAGGAAGCAACAAATATTATCATTCGTATGACTCTCATGATTTACAAAGTCAAAATCACAACATTCCTTTGAAGAAACCCGAAGTTCTTGAACTAGGAATTAATGATGAAATACTTGCACAAAATAAACTTCTATTGCAATAAGTGGAACTCTTGACATAACAAATGTCTAAGCTTACCCAATAACTGAATGAGTTGCATGAGCATCCGGGAAAGAACAAGCAAGTTGCAAAATGTGAATTATGCAAAGGTGATCATGATACCAGATTCTGTCCACCACCGGGAACCGAAGAAGTCAACTACATGGAAAACAATCAAGGGTACCAAATACAACAACAAACTTATCATCAACAACAACCTTACCAACAACAACCTTCTCAAAAACACCATTACCAGAATCAACAACATCAAGGATATCAACCAAGAGGTAATTACCAGAATAACCAAGGTTATGGCGGTGGTTCTTCTAATCGGCAAAATCCTTATGTTGCTCCACCACCTCCGATTGCACCTTCTAAATTGGAAGACACTTTGAATTAATTAATTCAAATGTTTATGGCCAATCAAAAATCTAATGATGCGGCGATCAAAAATCTAGAAAATGGTGTTGGGAAACTTGCGAAACAATTTTCTGCTAACACTTATGTGAATCCTAAGGAGCATTGCAAAGCTATTGTTACTAGGAGTGGGAAGAAGATGGCAACACCAAAAGAGAAGAGAGTGGTAGAAGAAAATATTGATGGTATATTGGAAGAAGTTAGTGATGAGGAGGAAGTTGAAAAGAAGAAGAAAATTGATGAAGTAGTTGAAAAGAAACTTGATGATTTGGTTGTATTTGAAAATAAAAAAGTGGAGGATGAGAAGAAAAAAGAAAAAAAATAGGAGAGTGAGAAAGGGAAAAGAAGTGATGAATAAAATTCCAACAAATATGTTATATCCTCACGTGCCATCAAAGAAAGATAATGAACGACAATACTCTTGGTTCAAGGATATCTTCGAGCAACATCAAATTAATCTACCATTTTCTGAGGCTCTTGAGCAAATGCCAAAGTATGCTAAATTCTTGAAGGATATTATTTCTAAAAGAAGGAATTATACGGAGCCAGAAACGGTTGTCCTTGCGACAAATTGTAGTGCAATAATTCAACGCACTCTTCCGAAAAAGGAAGTTGATCTGGGGCGTGTTACTTTACCAGTCACAATTGGAAATATGTTTGTGGGAAATGGCCTTATTGACTTGGGTTCAAACATAAATCTTATTCCTTTTTCCATTGTGAAAAGGCTTGAGAACATAAACATCAAAGGCATAAGAATAACTTTACAATTCGCCGACAAATCTACCACTCACCCAATTGGAGTGGCAAGAGATGTGTTAGTGAAAGTTGACAAGTTTTTCTTTCCGGTGTACTTTATTATTATTGACATGGAAGAAGATGACGATGCTCCTTTAATTTTTTGTCGCTCTTTCATGAAGATGTCCCGAATGATGATTGATGTCGATGATGGTCTTATGAAAGTGAGGGTCCTAAATGAGGAGGTTACTTTTAATTTGTTCGAAGCAATGAAGCATTCAAAGGATATGCATGATAGCTTCCGCATAGATGCATCCGATATGCCTATAATTGAAGTTGCAAAGCATATTCATGTGGAAACTCCTCTTGAACGAGCACTAGGTGAGGAAATTAACATACTCATTAGTGATGAAGAAAAAGAGCTTGAAGAATGTTTGAAAGAGCTAAAGGTGTTGAAAGAATTGCAATCATGGGAAGTTGAAACGGAAGAATTGAAGAAAGAAAAAAGTGATGAGAAAGTTGAAGTGGAATTGAAGGTTCTACCTTCTAACTTAAAGTATGCCTTTTTAGACGATAATGGAAACAAACTGGTGATCATAAGCAATACATTGTCTACCGATGAGGAGTTCCGTTTGGTTAATGTGCTCAAGAAAAATCAGGACGCTTTAGGATGGGTTCTTTCCGATCTAAAAGGAATAATTTTATCTTATTGCATGCACAAGATTCTTATGGAAGAAGACTTCAAAGCGGTAGCACAACCACAACGTCGTTTGAATCCAACTATGAAAGAAGTGGTTCGAAAGGAGGTAGT
This sequence comes from Lathyrus aphaca, assembly GCA_963966055.1. Lineage (NCBI taxonomy): Eukaryota > Viridiplantae > Streptophyta > Magnoliopsida > Fabales > Fabaceae > Lathyrus > Lathyrus aphaca. The sequence continues at coordinate 537,983,079 of OZ014522.1, read as the reverse complement.
AAAACTTCTTGATGCGAGAATGATTTATCCGATTTTCGATAGCCCTTGGGTGAGTCCCGTACATGTCGTACCAAAAAAAGGTGGTATTACCGTTATCCGAAATGAAAAGAATGAGCTCGTCCTAAAAATGGTTGTCACGGGTTGGAGAATGTGTATAGACTATAGACGTTTGAATACGGCTACAAGAAAATATCATTTCCCACTACCGTTTATGGACCAAATGCTAGAAAGATTGTCCGGTCAAGAATTCTATTGTTTCTTGGATGGATATTCGGGGTACAACTAAATTGCGGTTGACCCAGCGGATCACGAGAAGACCGTTTTCACATGTCCTTTTGGAATTTTTGTTTACCGAAAAATGCCCTTTGGGTTGTGCAATGCATCGGCTACTTTCCAAAGATGTGTGCAAGCCATCTTTTCCGACCTTATTGAAAAGACAATGGAGGTCTTCATGGACGACTTTTCGGTATTTGGAGCTTCATTTGATCTTTGCTTGAAAAACTTGGAAACGGTGTTAGAAAGATGTGTTAAAACAAACTTGGTGTTGAATTGGGAGAAATGCCACTTCATGGTGAAGGAAGGAATTGTGCTCGGTCATAAAGTTTCATCGAGAGAACTTGAGTTGGATCAAGCGAAAGTGGAAGTAATTGCAAAGTTTCCTCCTCTGACCAACATCAAGGGAATAAGAAGTTTCTTGGGCCATGCGGGATTTTATCGGAGGTTCATCAAGGATTTATCTTTGATGACCTTTGTCTTTTATCTTTCCAAGTCCTAAAAGAAAACCTTGTCACCACTCCCATAATCATTGCTCCAAATTGGAATTTAAATTTTGAACTTATATGCGATGCAAGTGATTATGCCATTGGAGCGATGCTAGGACAAAGAAAAGAAAAACATTTCCATTCCATACACTATGCTGGAAAGATGCTTAATGAGGCAAAATTGAATTATGCAACAACAGAAAAAGAATTGCTAGCCATAGTGTATACGCTTGAGAAGTTTCGCTCTTACTTGATAGGTTCAAAAGTTATCATCTACATGGATCATTCTGTGATTAAATATTTTCTAACCAAACTGGATTCTAAGCAAAGGCTTATCCGTTGGATCCTTCTTTTCCAAGAGTTTGACTTGGAGATTAAAGACAAGAAAGGATCGAAAAGTTTGGTAGCAGATCATTTATTGTGGTTGGTTAATGTGGACATAACTAAATCTGAATTTGAAATCCGGGAAGAATTTCCGGATGAAAAATTGTTTATGGTCCAAGTTAGGTCATGGTTTGCCGACTTTGCTAACCACAAAGCAACAAGTTGGATTCCTGAAGACCTAACATGGAATCAGTAACGGAAGTTCTTGTCGGATGCATAATTCTATGCGTGGGATGAACCTTATCTGTTTAAAATTTGTGGAGACAATTTGTTGAGAAGGTGTGTGAAAAGAGACAAGGCTAAAAGCATTCTTTGGCATTGTCATAACTCACCATATGGAGGACATTTCAATGAATCTAGAACAGCCACCAAAATCCTTCAATCGGGATTTTACTGGCCTACTATTTTCAAAGATGTGAACCTTCATGCGAGGAGGTTGAATTATTGATTGTTGGTGATTAAATTTCTAAAGAAAAATATTTTTTCCCGTTTTGGAACCCCTCGAGTGTTGATTAGTGATGGTGGGTCTCACTTTTGTAATGCACCTCTTGAAAGCGTTTTGAAACACTATGGTGTGTCACATAAAGTTGCGACTCCATACCATCCCCAATCAAACGGGAAAACTGAGGTGTCGAATAGGGAGGTAAAGAAAATTTTAGAAAAAATTGTTTCTGGGTCGAGGAAGGATTGGTCACAAAATTTGGACGAGGCTTTGTGAGCATATCGCTCCGCTTACAAAGCACCAACCGGCTTAACTCCATTCCAAATGGTTTACGGCAAGACATGCCATTTACTGGTTGAAATGGAGCATAAAGCTTTGTGGGCTTTAAAATTGCTAAATTTTGACCCGAACTCGGCTGGAACAAAACAAAAAGTGCAACTGAGTGAGCTCGAAGAAATAAGAAATGCAGCTTATCATTCAAGCTGGTTGTATAAGTAGAAGGTAAAAAAATACCACAATAAGAAAATTAAACTCAAAGAATTCGAAACTGGACAACTGGTTTTACTTTTCAACTCCCGGTTAAAGTTTTTTTCGAGAAAGTTGAAGAGTAAATGGTCCAGACCATTTTGGGTTAAGGAAGTCAAAAAGTATGGAGCTGTGGTGATTGAGGATCTTGAATAAAAGGATAGTTGGTCGGTCAATGGCCAACGTCTAAAAAATTTACCTTGGAGGTAACTTTGATCGAGAAAACCATTATGTTGCCCTCGATGATCGTTGATCATCATGGACCGTCGAGCTTATCCGACTTTAAACAAGCGCTTGTTGGGAGGCACCCCAATTTTGTAAGTTTTTATTGTTTTTATGTTAATTCTGGTGTGTATGAGTGTTTTTGGAGCTGAAAATGTAATTTCTGGCCTGCTGGGAGGATTTTGGGTGTCGCAGAGCTCGCTAAGTTTTCTGCTCGCTAAGCGAAAACTTCCAGGGGGTTGCTTGATAAGCGAGCCATCCCGCTCGCTAAGAGGGCTAAGCAAAATTAAAAAAAAAATGTTTCAGAACTGGGCTCATCTAGCCAGACCTGGCCCAGTTCTAGTTTTATGAAGGAAGGAGAGAGTTAGGGTTGCCTCTTTCTCCCATTTTCATAAAAATTCAAAAACATTCCTTTCTTAGTCTCCTCTCCTTAGAGATTCAAGGAATTTTCCTCTCCCATATCAATTTTCTAGCTTCAATCCGTCCATCTCATCAAAGTAAGTTCTAATTTCTGTATTTTTGCTTCATTTTCGTAAAAACCCATTTTTGGGGAATTTTTGAAGTTTCTTCATGAAATTTCTTTTGTTCTTGCTTTATTAATGCTTCTACAATCTCCTTTTGTTATTCTTTAGTAGAAATTCTGATTGCATGTGGCTTAGGGTAAGAGACAATAAAACATTAGGGCATTAACTTGAGAAGTTTCATGATTTTTAATTAGTTAGGGTTATTACTGTTAAAGTACCTTTGTTTTGGTGAATATTGGAAGTATAGTAGGTCTATTTGAGTTGCAAGAATTGCCCCTGGACTTAAGGGAATTTTTCCTGCAATTTCGCATAGCTCGCTAAGCGAGACTTGGGAATGGCAGAAAAATTCCCCTTTTTTTTACTGTTTTGAAGACATGGGGAAATTACTATGGTTTTATTAGGAATTTTAATAATTTTGTAACTTGTTTTTAGTTTCTAATTTTACCGGTTGCTTCTGTTTTATGTGTTTTTCTTTCGTTTTTTTCCAGATGTCAGGCAGATAAAAAAGAGGCCGAACTTCAGAAGCTACTGCCCCATCTACTTCAAGGGGACGTTCAGTTGTAACCTATGATGGGGAGCGGTTTCTAACTCCGGAACACCATGCGAGATACTTGTTGTTAGAGAAAAGATCGGTGTGGGCAGACAGGATTGTGCGATTAAGCCCTACTAGGCACTACTATTTTGTTAGGGCAGAATTGGAAGCTAGTGACTTTGCTGTCCTTTGTGAACCTCACACAGAGTTTCACTTAGATGTTGTTAGGGAGTTCTTCGCCAACGCCCTTCCAACTGGTCCTGAAAACGAGCTGTTTGCGTACAAAACTTGGGTGAGGGGAAAAGTGATAGATTTCTCAAGGGACAGCATAAGCCGCTACTTGGAAAGTAACGTGAAGCTGGATGATAATGGCCTTTGTGAGTATGGAAGGATGCGAGCCCGGAGGAATTGGGATATTGAGGAGATTAAGAGGTGCATTTTCTTTCCGGACTATTCATATGAGGTGGGTTCCACGGGAGCACCTTTGCGCTGTAGGAGAGGAGTTATACTATAATTACATCGCAAACAAATATAGAGAATGATTTGTTGATATAAAATTTCAATTGAATCAATTTCATTAACAAAAATATAATTCTAGTAATAATAATTCATATTAAAAGAAATAACCGGCTCTGATACCATTTGTTAGAATTAGATTAATCAATTTTAATCAAAATATACATGCTCAATTAAATTATGATATATAATTTAGGCGCGAAATTCAAGCATGTATATAAATACAGAAAAAAAAACTTGAGGAATTCAACGAAATCATTATCCAATAAAAAAATAGTTTGCAGCATTACACGTTCTAAACAAAGCATTTAAATTACGGTAACAATGTAATACATACACCGGTGGTTCATATTGTACAGGTTAATCTAAACAATTTGAACAATAACAACTTGATATCATTTATTTTCATAAAAAATATTAAAATTATATCAAATTGAATCAAATGATTAAACCCTTTATTCCTACATAATTACTATACTATAATTACATCGCAAACAAATATAGAGAATGATTTGTTGATATAAAAATTCAATTGAATCAATTTCATTAACAAAAATGTAATTCTAGTAATATTAATTCAGATTAAGAGAAATTAACCGGCTCTGATACCATTTGTTGGAATTAGATTAATCAATTTTAATCAAAACATACATGCTCAATTAAATTATGATATATAATTTAGGCGCGGAATTCAAGCATGTATATAAAATAATAAGATCGATAAATTGATTATAAGAATACCTGGATCCATTGAGAAATTCTCTTTAGGCGGTAATCCTAAACCCTGAAAAGTTGATGGCTTTTGTGGTTCTTCCTCAACCGGTACTCTGAATGCCTTGAATTCTCTTCAGATGGGGAGAATAAATAATTTGTTTGTGTACGGTATATTAGGAACCATAGTCTATATATAGTGTGATGGCCAATTAGGGTTCTCATTATTCCCAAATGGGTCATCCTGACATCCACTCATATTTGAGCCCATATCCAATTATTTAATTAATTAAATAATTCATAAATAAAATCTAAATAGCCCTTTTAACATTATTTGATCACTTAATTATTTAAAGACACTTTATTGATAAAATAGTTAATATAATAAATATATATTTGATCACATAATTATTGGAATACTAATATAATATTAAATTATTTAAAATATTCCAACATTTTGAACTTATTAATAGATTAATTTTGGCTTACTAATCGATTAGTGGACGGTGTTAATTGATTGGCTCATCATTATTAGCCATAAAATTTTTCCTTTTTTTTCCAACCTCTAACTTATAAATAAAGGCTCACTCCCACATATTTTTACATCCTGAAATTTGTTTTCATTCCTCACTTCTCATTATCTCTCTAAAAAATCTTTTGTTTACTTTATCTCACTAAAAGTTTAGTCATAGCGCTTTCGAAAAAGTCATTTTGCGAGTGAGAAAGTTATAATTTTGGAAGGGTAAATTTGTAAGTTCACCAAAGAAGTTTTGTTTTTACCTTAGTTGAACAATTCATCCATTTAGGGATTATTTGTTTGGTTTCGAAGCTAAATACGTGAAAAGCTTTGGTTTGGGAATTGTGTGATTAAGTCTCCATTTAGGTTCGAAAGTTTAGCCCGTTCAAAAGCTTTCAAATGTTCAAGATCAATTCGATGGTAAAATGTCATAGGTTATTGGTTAGCCAGGTATAAAACCAAGCTTCAGATAAATCTCATTCGGGTGTTAAAATCTTTTTTTGGTTCGAGATTAATTCAGTGGTAAAATCTCATAAGTTCTTGGTTAGTCCAGTGTTAAAAGAAATTTTGGTTTTTGAGCTCAGTCTAATGGTAAGAGATCTACAAGGTTTAAAATCAACCCGTGATGAATTCTTTGCTTGAAACTTGAAGACTAACTGCTCAAAGTTTCTTGTCTAAAGCAGACTAACTGATTTGGTCCATCATTTGTTTTCACGGTTTCTCTCTGTGTTTGTTGTTTGATTGGAAGTTAGCCACAAACTTCATTTTCCTTGTATAAGGGGATTCGGGAGTTCAACCTACTAAAAGCTCTTAAGTTTATTAGATACTCTCAAGATCAAATCTTGGGAACATGATAAGTCGTTTTTTTACTGAACATGTATAACTCCTGGTGTCTTTTCTATTCCCTCAATATTTATTTTTCACATTTTACTTTCTACAATTTTATTTTCCACTTCATATTTCAAAAAAAAAATTATAAAATGTTTTCAAACTCCAATTTTGATCCAATTTTTTTCAAATCTAAGTTTTTTTTGTGAAAAACACAATTCACCCTCCCTATTTTGTGTGAAGTCACGTGTCCAACACAAAGGGCATCATTTGATAAGCAAAAACTCCAAATGGACAAGTAAAAGTGGTTTTCCCTTGATCAGTGGGATCCACAACAATTTGATTATATCTCGAATAGCTGTCTAAGAAACAATAATAAGGTTTCCATTCTAATATTTCTAACATCTGATCCATGAAAGGTAACAAAAAGTGATATTTTCTCATAACTTGATTTAACCTTTTGTAGTCGATACACATTCGCCACATGGTAATTTTACTAGTCAGAACTAACTCGTTATTTTCATTCTGGGTGACTGTCATACTACCTTTCTTTGGAACTACATGCACCAAACTCATACCTACTTTGAGTAAGTTGAGTACTTCCTTTCTCACCACTTCCTTCATGGTAGGATTTAATATTTTTTAAGGTTGAACTAAAAGTTTGATTCATCCTCTAGTTTTATCTTATGCATGCAATAGGCTAAAGTTATTCCTTTAAAATCAGTGACAATCCAACAAAGTGCTTATTTATTACCTCTTAAAACTCTCAAGAGCCTTTCTTCCTCCAAAACAGATAACAAACTATTAATAATAGTTCTTTGTAGTGGATGCTCTCTAAAGAAGACATAATTTAAGTGTGGTGGAAGCTCTTTCAATTCTGGATCATTAGAACTTTTGACCAATCTCTTTTGTTCCTTACCACCTAACTCTTCATTATTTTTTTGTTGTTCATTCAACTATGTTTTCTTGTAATTGAAGTACACATTCTGCTACTTATTTATCATATTCTTTTTCAATTGCTTCATTTTAATTCACAATAACCATGTCCATCTATGATGATGGTGATTCATCCATAGCTATTTTCTGAACGATTTCTTCCACTACATAAACTCTATAGCACTAAGGATTTACCTTATGATGCTTAATGGCTTTAAATACATTAAAATATATATTTTTTGTTGAATCTAAAAATTAGTTCTCTTGTATCAACATTAATCTGAGCTCTACTTGTTGCTAAGAAAGTTTTTCCTAATGATAATGTTGTTTCAGAATCTTCTACCATTTCTAGGATCACAAAATATGTTGGGAACAATAAATCAGCTACTATCACAAACATATCTTCTATAACTCCATATGGATAAGTTATAGATCGATTAAATAAAGTAAGATATATCTAAGTTGGCTTTGGTTCTCCAAAATTCAACTTCCTCATCATAAATAGATGCATCAAGTTGATATTTTCCCAATACACTTTTATGCTAAAGCAATATTATAATCATACTTCAGTTTACGCTTTTTGGTTAAGAGTTATTTCATGAATTTTTCATACACTAACACTAGATATTGAAGGTATCACTATATTTCTCAGCTTGTTGGCTTTGCAAATATCATTCTTCAGGTTGTTTATGGTATTCCCACTAAATCCCCATTGGAACTAGGTTTTGTTGCTAATTGTCTAAATAATTGTTTGATTTTCAACTCTAGACTTTTGGTGGACGCTTCGGTTTTCTTACTCGTAGTCACCGAGTTCTTTGCCATGACTTCTTGATTCTCGCTTACTTTCTTAAAATTCGCTCGAGTCGTTTTCATAAATTGAGCCATGGATTCTTCAAGTTGACATGGTTTACTTTGTTGTGGAGCTTGTTGAACACCTTGATTTGCATTCAGAGTTTGGTTATTGTTCCACTTGAAGTTAGGACGATTTTTCCAACTAAGATAATAAGTGTTGGAATATAAATTATTCTTTTGAAAATTTGCATATTACACTTTTGCACTAACTCCTTCTGGTACACAATTGCCCTTAGCATACCCCTCACCACATAAATTACCTTTAGCTAGTTGAGATAACAATCCAATATTAGCATCCAATTCTAGTACACTCTTTGGTCTCACACTTTTTTCACTTTGTGAACGATAATCCTTCTTGCACATTTTCTCGGTCAACACTTTCACTTTATTTTGATTATTTGTTTTGATGGTACCTCTAGCTGAGGCTTCCAAAAGCATTCTTGCTTGAGCCTTTAGACCTCTAGTGAAATGTTGCTTCATACTGCTTATTTTGTGATTTATACATATTTTGAGTAATAATTTGAATCTCTCCCATATATCAGATAAGTATTCGATATCACCTTGTTCAAAATTTGAAATCTCGTCTCTTATTTACACAAATCGGGTGTTCATGAAAAACCTTTCTAGGAATTTGTCTTCCAGCTCCTTCCATGTATGAATAGTCCCTTTGGGTAAACACTACAACCAATTTTTAGTCATTCCTATCAAAAAATATTTGAACAACCTTAATTTGATCTGATCATCATCCATTCCATTAGGTTTTCACATGAAACATGTCTCATAGAAGCAAGCCAGATGCAACACCCTTGGTTCATTACCCCTAGCACATGCACAGTTGGCTTAAGAGGAGACGTCATTTCCCCCCTAGCGCCATAGTGTATTGGTTTTTTTTTTTTTAAATTTAAACAGCTAAATAATAAAAAAATGTAAAAAAAATTAAATACTAATATTATTTAATTTTTTTCGAATGTAATTATATTTTAATTAAATAATAATAATATATACCAATTCATATAATTACGAGTTGGTTTAGATTCATTTGGTATGATAGGTTTGTTTATGACCTATTGATGACGACACTTCTACTGACGACACACGTCCTTAGCAAATACTCTCTAATTGTTAAGGTGGATCGATAATATTCCATTAGAGAAATGGACCATAGTATTTGAAAATGTCAATGATGGGGCCACATGATAACAAATCTTGTGAAATCAATGAACTATGTCTTCAAAGGCATCAAAAACCTGCCGATAATTGTGTTGGTGAAAGCAGCCTATTTTAGGTTAGGGTTACTATTTGATACCAGAGGTTCAAAATGGAGTTTAGTGTTATGATCGGGACAGTTGTTCAATGAAACCTGCATGAGCTTTATTAAGGAGGAAAGTGTCAAAGCTAACAAACATGTGGTTACAATGTTTGACCATCATAGAGGTTAGTTCAATGTACGGAAGACAGTGAACCATAATGAGGGGGACCAAGGGGATACTATCAAGTCGAACTAAATAGAGGTGGGTGTGATTGTAGAAAGTTTCAAGCCTTATGTATGTCTTGCTCTCATGTCATTGCGGCATATTCATATGTTTGTCAGGACCCTCCCAACTAACTATTTGTTGTTTACAAAGTCATAAACGTATTCAATGAGTACAACAATAACTTCTTGGTGGTAGCAATGAAGGATTATTAGACTACATATCAAGGGACATAGTTTGGCACAACGAAAATGCAAAGGAAGAAAAATGGTCGCCCTAACAATACGCGTATTCGAACCGAAACAAATACAATTGACAAAGTGGTAAGATTATGTAGTACATGTTGTCAGCTCGGACACAATCGTAAGAGTTATTTCAATGTTGGAGCAGACTCCAAAACATTATTATTGTATGTACTCTTGATATACATTTTATTTTTTGTATCTATGAAATTTCGTATTGAATACAACTTTCGATTACAACAAAACGAACACAGGCAAAACAGAAAACAACGACACAAGAAAAAAAACCTAACATTATATATAAACCACATATATATATATATATATATATATATATATATATATATATATATATATATATATATATATATATATATATATATTAACCATCAAAACAATTTCATTTGATCAAATTTTATAACACTGACATCACTATCACTTTTAACTAACTCTCAAAACTTAGTTGGTTCGCTATTCTTATTTACACTTTTGAACACCAAAACAAATCTATAAATTCTTCTAATTTTCCACCGTTTTGAATCTCTCCGTTTAACCAATGGATCAAGCTCCACTCAAGGTGGTCGAAAGTTGGAGTGTTCCATAGCTGAATCTTCACTAGAATTGGGTGGAATATACATGAAACCATTTTAGAGGCATCCTTGTCCTATCAGTCTCTGCGGATTATTAATATGAATTGGGTGGAATATACATGAAGCCCAATTTGCTAAAATCCCTCTCCTCTTCTTCTACCTTTTCTCTTTCTCGCCTTCACCAATTCTCTTTCCATACCACTACCAAGAGGGATTTAACCATTGTAACCCCTACTCATTCCAACTTTGTCAAATCTGGTTTGTCAAATGACACATTTAACACCAACAATCTCATTATCTCCTATCTCAAACTCCTTAGAATCAACCATGCACAAAAACTGTTCGACGAAATGCCTTACCCAAATGTTGTCTCTTGGTCTTTGCTTATGGCTGGTTATGTCAGCCAAGGTCAACCCAATATGGCACTACGCCTCTTCCTTCAAATGCAAGGAACATTGGTTATGCCAAACGAATTCACATTTTCAACTCTCATCAATGCATGTTCTATCCTTGCCAACCTTGAGATTGGCAGAAGAATTCATGCTCTTGTTGAGGTTTCCGGTTACCGATCTGATCTTGTCGTGTCTTCTTCCCTTATTGATATGTATGGGAAATGCAATTGTGTTGACGAGGCGCGGATGGTTTTTGACTTCATGTCTATAAGGAATGTGGTTTCTTGGACATCCATGATCACCACGTATTCTCAGAATGCACAAGGGCATCTTGCTCTACAGTTGTTCATGGAATTCAACCATTTCAGACTGGGTAAACCGAATCATTTCATGTTATGTAGTGCGGTCACTGCCTGCGCGAGCTTGGGGAGGCTAGGTTCGGGGAAGATTACCCATGGGGTTATCATCCGTCTTGGACACGATGCAAATGATGTGGTTGCTAGTGCACTTGTGGACATGTATGCTAAATGTGGCTGTGTTAGTTATTCTGAAAAAGTCTTTAGGAGAATCCCAAATCCATCGGTGGTTCCCTATACTTCAATGATTGTGGGTGCTGCAAAGTACGGACTTGGAACATTGTCTCTGAGACTATTTCAGGAAATGATTGATAGAAGAATAAAACCAAATGACATCACTTTTGTTGGAGTCTTACATGCTTGCAGCCACTCGGGGCTTATAGATAAAGGACTTGAGTTTTTTAACTCCATGAATGAGAAACATGGGGTGATGCCAGATGCAAGGCATTATACATGCGCAGTAGATATGCTCGGTCGAGTGGGGCGTATCGATGAAGCATATCGGTTAGCAATATCAGTTCAAGTTGGAAGTGAGGAGGAGGATGCTTTGTTATGGGGGGCACTTCTTGCAGCTAGTAGGCTTCATGGTAGAGTAGACATCGCACTTGAAGCAAGCAATCGGGTAATAAAATCCAACCAACAAGTAGCAGCTGCATATGTTACATTGTCCAACACTTATGCATTAGCAGGAGATTGGGAAAATGCGCATAATCTCCGATCAGAAATGAAGCGTACAGGAGTTTTCAAGGAACCTGGAAGCAGTTGGATTGAGATAAAGGAATCAACTTATTTGTTCCATGCAGGAGATATATCGAAGTGTAGTCAAAAGAGGGAGATACTAAACTTGCTAAGGGAATTGGAAGGGAGAATGAAAGAGAGGGGGCATGTGGGAGTGACTACTGGGTTGGTGTTTGTTGATATTGAAGAGGAAGCCAGAGAGGAAATTGTGAGTTTACACAGTGAGAAACTTGCATTGGCTTTTGGATTATTGAACACTCCTAAAGGAATCACTATCAGAATAATGAAGAACTTGAGAATGTGCAGGGATTGTCATGGGGCTTTTAAGCTTATTAGTGATATAGTAGAGAGAGAATTTATTGTGAGAGATGTCAACAGATTTCATCATTTCAAAAATGGATTGTGCACATGCGGAGATTTTTGGTAAAAATCTGCTTCAGATGTAAATTTCATTCAAGAGTAATCTAATCAATAGACCAGTTTATTTGAATAAAGAAATGAACGTGAAGTTGGAGCAGTAGTTGGTGATTTATAGAAGAAAATAAAAATTCAAGTCCCTTTCATATGATTGTACTCTAATTGGGGAGATAATTAAACTAAATAAAATATAATAAAAATTTCCTACTTCTATAACCAAATATAAATAAAATTACTTTTTGTTCATTATTTGATTTAGTCCACGTATCTAAACTTTCTTCATAATTAGACATTAGGCGGATATAATAAATCAGGCTTAATTACATTATTTTGTCTCTATTTTCAGTAGCTCACGTCCCTCAATTTTTTAATGCATCCGTTTCGATAAAATTATATGTCTTCCTCAAGAAAAAAAAATGTTGATTCAAACGTACAATAATCTCTAATTTTGAAGTTCTGATAATAACAATATAATGGAGAGCATTTGATATTTTAATCTTTTTTGCGTTTTCACAAGTAGAACATTTTTTTATTTATCATTTACAGGACAATTAGTTAGTTTTATCAGCCCTAGTTAAGAAGTGTGATCATCTATGTCAAATCAACAATGTTGACTATCAAGACCTCAAGTCAAATATACTTATTTGTGTTAAAGCAAACATGATCAATTGTACTCAATTCAAAATTATTAAATGTGTTCAGATGCTGAGTGATTATTATCTTTGATCCATCGTCATTCTTTCAAGCCACAAAATATTCTCCAATAGTTATATCATTTAATAATTTTGAATTAGATTCAATCAAATAATTATAAATATTAATATTAATTTAATTATTCGATTGAATCTAATATGGGTGATCTTTCTAGAACTTTTTCTTTATCGATCTTTGACTACAATTTTTCTATTAGTGTATTTTTTTTGTCTATTTTTCCTTTTTTTTCTTCTTTGTGTTCTTTTTTTCTTAGCACTCTTGTTCTTTTAGGATTTATATCCAACTTTTATATATATATATATATATATATATATATATATATATATATATATATATATATATATATATATATATATATATATATATATATATATATATATATATATATATACACGAGAAAAGAAGAGTTGTTTTTATTCTAAAAATAAGTTTAAAGATTTTCTCTAAATCTTAATTCTCGATTTTCATTAATATTTTAATTGATTATTTATATATAGAACAATATTTCTAAAACTAAGTTCTTTTTTCTTAGCACGTCTTGTTGTTTTCTCCTAATGGTAGGGTTTATATATATATATATATATATATATATATATATATATATATATATATATATATATATATATATATATATATATATATATATATATATATATATATATACTAAAAATAAGTTTAAGGACTTTCTCTAAATTTTAACTCTCGATTTTCATTAATATAACGGTTTTAATTGATTATTGATATAGAACAATATTTCTAAAATAAGTAGATTAAATAATCAATTAAAGTTATTAATTTAAATATATATATATATATATATATATATATATATATATATATATATATATATATATATATATATATATATATGAATTCTAAAAATAAGTTTAAGGACTTTCTCTAAATTTTAACTCTCGATTTTCATTAATATAACGATTTTAATTGATTATTGATATAGAACAATGTTTCTAAAATAAGTAGATTAAATAATCAATTAAAGTTATTAAATTATATATATATATATATATATATATATATATATATATATATATATATATATATATATATATATATATATATATATATATATATATATATATATATATATATATATATATATATATATATATATATATATATATATATATATATATATATATATATATATATATATATATGAATTCTAAAATTAAGTTTAAGGACTTTCTCTAAATTTTAACTCTCGATTTTCATTAATATAACATTTTTAATTGATTATTGATATAGAACAATGTTTCTAAAATAAGTAGATTAAATAATCAATTAAAGTTGTTAAATTAAAAAAAAATATATATATATATATATATATATATATATATATATATATATATATATATATATATATATATATATATATATATATATATGAGTGAAGATCAAGTTACTCCAAATCTTTTTAACTTACTTCATAATCGTAGTTTTTAAATTAGATTCAATCGAATGATTAAATAATATTTATACTTATAACCATTTGATTGAATCTAATTTAAAGCCTGTGATTTAGAGTAAGATAAAAAAAAAGTTATTCTTGAAGTAAGTTGATCCCCTATATCTACTATCTACATATAAAAAATTAATTGCATGAGTTATCGATTCTGCCCTTTGCATTTTAAAAAATTACACTATTAAAAGGTAATTTTTGTAAACAATTAAACTCGACAATTAAAATTCTCTTCATCGTCTCTTTGTTTGACACGTAATTACCTCACAATCCAAAAAAAATATTTCCCACCAATCCACAAACATAGACACGTACTCTATCAATTTTTTAAATTTGAAATTCAAATTTGATTTCTCTCTCTCTCTCTCTCTTAAGTTTCATTTCTTATTTCCATTTTTCACTTAAATCTCTATTTTTTTTTTCCATCTCTTATATTTTTAGTGGAGTAGAGATTTGCCTCACTTCAATAATGGGTCAGACATACAATTGATTTTCTCTCACAAATTATTATTAGAAAAATATATTTTTTATTTTTATTAATTACTTTTATTATTTGCGTTAAAAAAATATATTTTTAAATGTCAAAATTTCAATTTTTTTACGGATCATTATCAACAACATACCTATTTTTTTAATAGAAAGATAAAAGTGTTATTTTCAAATGTAAAAAAAAAATTACGGACCACTATTTGTAATATACCTATTTTTTTAAATTTAATATAATAATACTATATATTTATCTCTAGGGTCACTATCAACACAGTATCTATTTTATTTTAATTCATCATTGATCTTACCTAATCAGAAAGACCTTCCGGGGGTCAAGCAGGAACAAAGTGAGGTGGGAGAGAGAAAGGGGGTGTACCTGCAATACACTTTGAAGCTTAAGTTAGATTGGGTACAGAATAATGGTAAAGAAGAATGAATCAGAATACTTGACCCTTTAGTGAAAAATGTATTTATAGTGTGCCCCTAGCGCTAGGCCAAGGTCCTTTCTTGGGTTGTATTAGCTAGGCCCAAGGAAGAACTGTCAAGGTACGCGTAGTAGCGTGTAAGACCTAGCACGTGGACTTTGTCCCTGGTCCAACTGCCCCTATCTTTCAGGAGATAAAAAGAGGACGGTTGGATGACGTGGCGCGCGAGAGGAAGACGTGGTCTCCCAGACGCCTATGTAATAGGTCGAGGTGGTTGCCCGACCTCTTCGTGGGATGCTCGTTGCATTTACTTCTGCCTTACTATTATATGCATCTGCCTGACGTGACTGGGCCTTGGTCTTAAGGGGATTTGGGCATGAACTCAGTTGTGTCTTGGAGGCCCAGTCCAGAACAATTATAATCTTAATTTAAGAGAAAAAATCCTCATTTTTAAATATCAATTTTTTTCTTTTTTCATCTCACGGTTTTTTTAATAATTATTTAATAGAATTAAAATTATATAATTATTGTTCATTTTACAATTAAGTAAATCACTTTAAATTTTGCATTTTTACACATCAAATAATATTTTTATTTGACGGGTCATTATCGCTTCAATTTTTTTGTCTTTCTTCATGTCACGAGTCATTTTTTTTTCTTTTTGCATCATTATTTAATACAATTGAAATTGTATAATTATGTTTTATTTTATTTTAATCAATAATTATCTTAATTTAAAAAATAAAATATTTTTTTAAATATTTTTTTTCATCTCACGAGTCTCTTTTTTTCTTTATATTTTAATTTAATTGATTTTACATAATTATTGTTCATTTTAAAATTAATAGCTAATTTTAAATTTAAATACGTATATAAATACATTTTATATTATATCAAATTTTAGGTTAAGTCTAGGATGAGGGAGCTATTAAGCCCCTCACCGGTAAGGGATATAAAAATAACCATAAGATCAAACTAATGTTTTAGATTTAGTGGAACAAAGAGTGAGAACACATGAAACCGTCCACATGTAATTTATTTTTCACAATATTTTCTTATTTTTAGTAAAAATTTAAAATAAATTAAAATTGTATTTTTTTAAATCAATATATATTTTTAAAATCAATTTTAATTTATTTTAAAATTTTACTAAAAATAAGAAAATATTGTGAAAAATAAATTATATGTGGATGGTCTCATATGTTCTCACTCTTTGTTTCATTAAATCTGAAGCATTAATTTGATCTAATGGTTATTTTTATGTTCCTCACCGGTGAGGAACTTAATAACTCTTTCATCCTAGACTTAACCCAAATTTTAAATATATATTTAAACATATTGTATACCGTATCAAACGATTTTACTAGTGCATTGAACGAATATCTTACTAGTTCCTGCACGAGTATCTTACTAGTTTTAATATTAGAATAATGTATTTTCTAAAAGCTCTATTTTCAATAATCTAATGGTTTAAAAAGTCAAATATTTAATACCATTATAAAAAAGGAAAATTCAAATGTCAAAGAATTATGGGTTTTGAACACATCTTGAAGAAGAACTTTTGACACTATGTTCTAACAACATTATTTATGTTTTGCATCATATTGTCATATTAGTAAATAACAACATACACATAAGTAATTTGATCGTTATTCCTTTTAGAAAGATTTTCACTTGTATTTCAGCTTTATTAAGTTTATTTATATTTGAATATTGTAAACAAACATTCATTTTGTAATTTAAGAAAGTTCTCTAATGTGAGACCAAAAAGCTTTAAAATATTAGACAAGAAATAATTCAAACCCCCGTCCTTCTTGTGTGTTTCTCATCTTGAATTTGCATCAGAGCAAGATCTCTACTTTTCACTTAATCGTTTTGCTAACTCTAAAAAATCATAATAGTCATTATTTTCTATCAAAACCAGTTGTATTTAATGAAGATTCTAAATAATTTTTTTATGGAAGCACAAGCTCTATAGTTTATTCAATTCTTAGGGTGAAGATTTGCGGGACATGCTAGAGGACGGCTATAGTATAATTGTTCACAAAGAAAATGTCCTTTATATAGGAAAAGTTTAATATCTAACGAGAATAAGAAATATAAACTTCATCATAAATCCAGAAGCATTTTGGTGAACACAACCTCTTTTAAGGAATTTCCTAAAATTCCAAATCAATCAACTGCCAAAAGTATTTATGATTCGCTAGTCAACAAAGTAAAGAAGTCGAAATTTGGCTATTGGTCTAACAAAATGAACTTTTTAAGGTGAAAGATGATAAAGATATTGAATTTGTTCAGTCCATGAACCATAAATGGATGATATAGCTCCACGAATGAACTGAAAATGAGGAGAGTTGAATAACTGATGATCTTGAACAGTGCCTCCGATCCCATTTATGGTGGTGCAGGATGGACCTGCACGCTTAACACTCCAACAATCAAGTTAGTTCAATATTCAAGATGAGTATAATGAAAGTGGATATCTGAGATTGTACCTTGCTTTTATCGTGTGAAATATTTTATACCTTGGGGCGAGTGGAATTAATTTGAGATAGATTGGGCCTGGGTCAATTAGTCATTTGGTTGATTTAGAATAATTGTCCTTCAAGGCTTTATCAAGCATTGAAGGAGCTAGGAGAAGTTTTAAGTATCATTGAGCATCCTTCATGTCGTCATCCGACATATAATGGAACTGAAACTCTTGGGATTAGTTTTTGAAAAGTTGTGGGAACAAACTCATTTAATGTTGTTCCATCATTGAAATGATTTATCGCCTTTTTCTAGCACGTGTAATGACGTGGCCAATTAGGGTACGACACGGTTTATATGAGTGCACTTCAGTCGGCGTGTATCCACGAGTGGAAATCTAGTCATTGATCCTATGATTTCTTTCCATAGAGGGTCTTGACTTTTCATCTGTTGTTGCGTATAAGTAAAGTCAGTTGAATATGGAAGTTTTTTTTGCAATGTTTAGCTTCTAAGATTTACATTTATTTTTCCATAAAACATATTTGGTCTTTCTTCCCCGAGAGTATCACTAAAGCTAATTCAGTGTTTCTCTTAAAACTGATTCAATGTTTAGCCTATCAATCTCCCATAACTAAGTACTCTTCTAACTCAAACGTTACCTTTAGTATTTCATGTTTTCTAGTCAGGATGAGAGGTGGTATTATTGATTTAGTGAGTGACCCTGAAGTTGAAACTCCATCTTCTTCTTCAACAGGGACATACCTTGATTTTCATCATCCTTCTTTTGATAATGATCATTTAGAACCAGAAGTTATTACCTTATCATGTGATTCTAACTCATAAAGGGTATATAGGAACTCATAAGAGGAAGAAACTTCTTCTTCTGGTTCGTTAGAAGCCTTCATATAAAATGTTGGTGGATATACAAATCAAGTTGAGGTCCCCGTGTGCCTTGCATCTTGTCAGAGGTTCATGCCAATTTTCAAATGAGGGAAAGCGCTAGAGACTTCATTTAGACCTGTATGCAAACTAAAGGTTATGATGTGCTAGAACATTTGAATTTTTGAAACTAGCCGGATGCGTCGATGTATGACTTGGTAGATGAAAAAGTAGTTACCACTTTTTAGTACTGAGGTTGCTCTAAGCGATGCTGACAATGAGGTCAACGATTATTCTGAGTGGTTGGTCCTTCTAGCTATAGGGGATAAGAGAATATGCAAATCTTTTTAAAACTGTGTGGTCCCATTTTAAAATAAAAAAACTTCGGGTTCCCTTTTATTAATTTGAGTTATTCGTCCCAAAGTATTTAAAAGTTGCTCCTTCCCAGCTTCATCTGGAGTCTTGGGCATACATATCAGTCTTCCAATTTTGTGTCGAGTACAAATTCTAGAAGTCCTTCCTTAACTTGTTTTTTTATCTTTTTCATCCAAAACGTACTTCCCTTGATAACTTTCATAATTATGGGCTTATTTACTTTGATTCAGTTAACTTTTGGTTCAACCCCTTCACTCTGGACTGGCGAAATTATATGGGAAGTTTTTTATTGGTGAAGCCTTTCATCCCCATAACTCACTTTGTTTTTTGTTACATCCCTGCTTATTCTCCTTAATATTTTGGGATTTTGTATCCAAAGTATTACTCCAAGCTCCATTTTAACTGGTTTGCTCACTCCTACTGTACCTAGTCAGGTTCTCTTTATCCGGATGAGACAGCAATGAAGGAGGAAATGTTATCTTGGATTCAAGGACTTGGTTATGAGTAGAAGGCAAATTGATATTCATGTTTTCTTAAGTGCAATTATCCAAGAGGAAAGGAGGAAGATTTTTGGTGAGGGTTGAGCCTTCATGCTTCTTGATTGTATTCTGCAGATAACATGGATAAAATAAGCATGTTGAACATGTTTTATAGCCTTGAAAATGCTCAAGGAATCCATGTTGTGGTGAATAGTTGATAACACGATTTTATATCGATTAATTAGCTTAATTTCCGATTAATTAAGTCATTGTTTTTTGTAATTTAAATGATATTATACGAGGTATTTATATCGATGTTAAACAAAACACTGCGTGGATGGCAACCCACCAGCTTTTATTTTAATGTTTTTATTTTATTGTTTTTATCTGCAAAAAATAAAGAAATGTATCGCTTGCCACATTTCAGCTACATTTAGGCAAAGGGTCTCTAGACGACAATCATTTAATATGAATTGGTGCTCACAAACGTTCCTACGAATGTTGTTGCTGCTGGTGACACCGATGATAAGTATGATAGGAGATGGCATGTCTATGTCGTTCATAACTCATCTCCTCCTTGTCCTTTCGTATGGTCAGGTTCCACCTGCACACACCGCACTGTATTTCTTACAATTTTTGTAGGTACTTCCTTCGGAAGCAGGCAGTATGACGAGCGACTTCCTAAAAAGTGAAGTTTTCGCAAATCCAAAAATTCTCGTAATACAAGACGTCGAAGTAGAAGTGATCAGCAAAGATAGGGACGACTAGGGAAGAGTCAAAGTAAATTTGACCGTGGTGGCACATAATGGCAGTCATACATGTTCTATTTTTTCTTTACCACCTTTTATCAAAACATTGAGGATAATGTTTGGTTTAGGTGTGGGGGAGGAACTCTATCGCTTTCATTTTAACGTTTTTTTAGTTAGATTTAGTTAGATTTATTACTTTCTAGCTTAATTTAATTTTTTTTAAAAAAATTTGCATGTGTTGTCAAGTTTTAATATGTGATTTTGTGTTTATTGATTTCCCACTCCCCTGAGCCACACCAAATAGTATGAAAAATTGTGCGTTAAAAACAATGTTTCTTTTGAAAATCTTAGGTTACAAACAAAATTGAGGTTAAATTGTGAGACTTTGGAAAATTCCGCAAGATCGGTATCGTCTTAACACTGTGAGCCTCCCAATTATCAAAATTGATTTGAATATTTTTTATGCCATAGCCTTAAGTTCTCACCCCTTTAGTAGTTCCTAATTAGTTTATTTAGCAGTCAACACCATCCTAAGCACACACTAAGTAGGAAGTTGATGAAAATAGGTGTATGATCTCATGGTTAAAAGGCCAGTCAAGAAAAGTAATAAAATGAAGAGAAAAAAAAGAATGATTGAAAAGAAATGCTCCTTCCAAGTTAGGTGATCCTCACCGGTCACTTAGCCTAACGGTGCAAACTTTTTTATTAATATGTGCAAAAGAGAAAAGATGAAGCTAATGAGATCATAGTCATTAACAGGCTATCATACCATGAGTGTGAAAGGATAACAAGCTTAATGTGATTGCGCCAGAATGAAAAGGGATGAAAGAAGGATAAGTGAGTTAGACTTAGGTATAATGACATGATTCAAATTAGTTTGTATAGTAGGGAGGTTGATGACCGCAAAAGCGGAATTGTATTGTTACGATATCCTTAGTGTGTGAGCAAGTACCTATCGACACAAACTTAACTAAAGTAGAGTTGGTAACCTAGGACGAGTATATGTATGCACTATTTTCCTTACGAGCCATGGTTTGCTTGAGGACAAGCAAAGGCTTAAGTGTGGGGGAGTTTGATAACACGATTTTATATTGATTAATTAGCTTGATTTCCGATTAATTAAGTCATTGTTTTTCGTAATTTAAATGATATTATGCGAGGTATTTATGTGTTTTTGCAGGTATTCTAATTTATATGACTTGTAGAAGAAATGAGCTAAAATGAGAAATAATTTAAGTATATATTAGAAGAAATGAGACAGATAGCAGAAAAACCAAGTTTCTGCATTTTCACTGCATGACACTCGTAACTGGATTTGGACGACCGTCACACATTGCAATTTTGGGACGACCGTCCTGCATTCCAGACGATCGTCACAGGTCAAAAATAGGGAAATAAAAATATGTGCCTCAGTAGTAAACTAGAGAGGAGTCGTTGTGTTATTTCTTCTCAGTTTCCATACTCAGTCTCAGTCAAAACACTCCATGGATTTCTCAACCCAAGCTAAATTATTTCCTAAATTTTCTCTAACAACAATCGTACTCAAGGCCAATAAATAGGAACCAAGTGAACTTTAATAGGGGACCTTCTTTTGATTACTATTCTTAGTTTTTAGCAGTTTTATTCTACCATGTAAAAGTGGTAGATTCTCACATCGAGGAGCTACCACATCATTAGTTTTAGGCTTCTATTTTTTTCGTATTTTATTTTTCCGCAACTGATTCAAGAATATAAGATTTTATCTATGATTCGAAGCATCTATTAATTCCAGGTTTTATTTAGTATTATTTATTTTATTGTCTTCTTATTTAATTTCCAAAGTATGTTTTTTATTTTAGTTATTTATCGTATCTGCATGTTTATTTTCTTGTCCATGTCTAGCTAAATAGTCTTGAGTCCGACATATAAGGATCATCGTTACCGACGGGACTCAATATAATATAATAGGTGCGAACTTTTGATTAAAATTATGTTTTGGTTTTAATTTCCAAGTTTAATTTAAATAAATTTGTCACGATAGTGAGGGGTTACTTAACACGATTTTGTCACGAAGGTGAGAAATTAATTAAGGTTAGAACCGACACTGCGAGAGCGTGGGGATCGAACCGGATAGTGAGAATTAAGCAACAAATATAAATACAACGAGCGTGCTTTAGATAAGTTTAGGATATTATTGGCTTTCAAAACATATTTCCTAGTTACCGGCCGAGCGAGAGCAAAATCTTGGGATTAGGAAACATGACTTTAATTAATACCGCGAGAGCGTGAGGCGAGTCTTTAAGTCAGTTTATTCTACGGAACTAAGTATAATCGTAATTAGAAACCAAATTTTATATAGTCCTTTAGGAACGTGAAATCCATATTTCGGTCTCTCTTTATTATCTTATTTTATTAGTTTTATTCTAAGTTCTAGCTTTAGTTTTCTTCTTAACCAAATGCATTTCGCCTTAGCTTTACAAAGTAACAATAGAGTACAGTAGGTTGACATTGGTCTTTGTGGGATCGATATCTTTTATTACTACGCGATAGACTGTGCACTTGCAGTTAGTAACCGTTAGACTCAGAAAGTCGCGATCAATAGTGAGGTTATCACTCACGGGTCTACTCCTTCAGACGCCATTGTTATAACTTTGGTCCCTTATCCATCACTGGACGTATAGATGCCTACTATTGCTCCCAAGGTGGATCAACTTGCTGATGTTGCTGTTGCACCCCAAAATTTGCCCTCACAATACAAGACTTTGTGTGCTAAGAAGGTTCACAGGGTTCACAAGATTCACAACACTTACAAGACCTTTCATGAGGTTCATGAAGTCTACAAGTCACTTTATGAGGTTCACAAGATTCACAATGCTTACAAAACCTTGCATTGAGGTCCATGAAGTCTACAAGTCACTTTATGAGGTTCACAAGGTTCACAAGACCTCCCATGAGGTTCACAAGGTTCACAAGACATCTTATGATGGTTCACAAGGTTCACAAAGTTCACAATTGGTCAGAAGATTTGACAATTCCCTCAGACAATGCATCCTCCTAAGCAGTGCATCCAAAACTAGGGTTTTGACTTTAATCAGGCTAAATGGATTTCCAAGACTTCAAGTGAGCTTCATGACATCTTATATGTGTCTAAGAATCCCCATGACAAGTTTCAATACTTTTCTCAAAAGTTTGCTCAGTCAGATAATCAGATAAGTCAAAATCAGTCAAAGCAGTTAAAAAGTCAAACTGAGGTCAACTGTGGTCAAACCAAAGTCAAACTTCATGATTTTTTGCCAACATCAAGTATATGAAGTAAAATTCATCATTTGATCAAGGGTTGATCATGATTCATCAAAGAGATTTCAGATCATCAAGAATCAGGAGTTTCTAAATTAGGGTTTCCTCAGTAAAAGTCAACTGAACTTTGACCAGCCATAACTTTCACATACTTCATCACCAAGTCTCCATCCAAAGCTCATTTTGAAGGAAATTGAATTCTCTACAACTTTGTGTCTCACAAGCCAAGCCCAAAAATGCTTAATTTGGAAGGTATGAGCTAAGACATTATAGGTCCTTTTGAAAGTCAACAAAAAGTCAACAACTTCAAAAGGGCATAACTTGAGATTGGTAAATGATATGGACATGAAACCAGTGGAGTTGGCTAGAGGACTCTTTAAGCTTTCCAAAATGTCCAAGAACACCCTCATAGCATTAAAAATGAAGAATGTGTGCCCTTGCAAAGTTGGGAAATTTTGGGTTGGTTCATGAAGAAAATGGAGGTCTAAAACCAATTTTTTCCAAATGGGCTTGCCAAATAATGACCCAATTGTTGCACCCCAAAATTTGCCCTCACAATACAAGACTTGGTGTGCTAAGAAGGTTCACAAGGTTCACAAGTTTCTCAATGTTTATATAACCTTTCATGAGGTTCATAAAGTCTACAAGTTACTTTATGAAGGTTCACAAGGTTCACAAGATTCACAGTGATTACAAAGCTCTCCTGAGGTTCATGAGGTCTACAAAGCCACTTCATGAGATTCACAAGGTTCACAAGCTTCACAATACCTCCCATGAGTATCACAAGACATGTTATGATGGTTCACAAGGTTCACAATTGGTCAGAAGAATTGATAATTCCCTTAGACAAGGCACCTCCTAGGCAGTGCATCCAAAACTAGGGTTTTGACTTTAATCAGGCTAAATGGACTTCCAATACCTCAAGTGAGATTCATAAACATCTTATATGTGTATAAGAACCCCCATGACAAGTTTCAAGACTTTTCTCAAAAGTTTGCTCAGTCAGATGATCAGATAAGTCAAAGTCAGTCAATGCAGTTAAAAAGTCAAACTAAGGTCAACTGTAGTCAAACCAAAGTCAAACTTCATGATTTTTTGCCAACATCAATTATATGAAGTAAAATTCATCATTTGATCAAGGGTTGATCATGATTCATCAAGGAGATTCCAGATCATCAATAATCAGGGGTTCCTAAATTAGGGTTTCCTCAGTAAAAGTCAACTGAACTTTGACCAGTCATAACTTTCACATACTTCATCACCAAGTCTCCATCCAAAGCTCATTTTGAAGGAAATTGAATTCTCTACAACTTTGATGTTTCAAGTTAAGCCCAAAAATGCTTCATTTGGAAGATATGAGCTAAGACATTATAGGTCATTTCAAAAGTCAACAAAAAGTCAACAACTTCAAAAGGGCATAACTTGAGATTGGTAAATGGTATGGACCTGAAACCAATGGGGTTATTTAGAGGACTCTTCAAGCTTTCCAAAAAGTCCAAGAACACCCTCATACCTTTAAAATTGATGGAGATATGCTCTTGCAAAGTTGGGAAATTTTGTGATAGTTTATATTGAAAATGGGGGTTTAAAACCACTTCTTTCCAAATGGGCTGCCCAAGTTGTGATCCAATCCATACCATATCATTATGCACGACCCAATTGACCAAAATTCAGAATTTTTATTATTTTATTTTTATTTATTATTGATTTAATTCATAAAAATCATTTTAAATAAATATAAAATATGAAAATCTATTTTTGGGTGAAGATTGAGCTTCTAGAATTTCATAAATGTTGATTGAATTTGAAAGAGAAAGGAATCATGTGATTAATTCAAGAATAGCAAGTCTTCATGAACAAATATTTGACTTTTACATTATGATCTTTTTCAATCTTTTTTGGATCAAATCTCCACACAACCAATGAGTTTTTCTGACCTAATTCACTCACATAT
The DNA here is from genome assembly GCA_963966055.1 of Lathyrus aphaca. Taxonomy (NCBI): domain Eukaryota; kingdom Viridiplantae; phylum Streptophyta; class Magnoliopsida; order Fabales; family Fabaceae; genus Lathyrus; species Lathyrus aphaca. Next base: position 537,957,833 of record OZ014522.1, on the reverse strand, counting down.
AAGTATCAAGCATAAGCATAACCCTAGGACACGATTTCCAGCAGCCAAGGGTAAGTTTCAAAAACTCAAAATTCATCAAAAAAGTGAGATTCGGATTCTTCAATCCAAGAGGTTTCAAGGTAAACTAAGAACATAGATGTGTTCTTTAGACATCACTGAAGCTAAAGCATCACTCATATGCATCCCATGTGCACTGCATTGGCCAACCCGAATCCAATTTGTTCTTGAATAAACTTTTTTCGATTCCAATGATTCACTGCATATTATTGAAATTCGTTTGTATAACTTTGTTTGTTGATGATCATAGATGGAATCTGGATAATTTGGTGAAGCTCCATGGCCTAAAACGAAATTCACCATAGTTAGGGTTTTAACCAAGAATTGGGGTTTCGTGATTTACAAAATATAAATGACTTCTAAGATCATGGCTTGACTTGAATGGACCTCTGGAATATGTTTATGCTTTCAATTTTGTGAAATTGTACATTGTTGTTGCCCATTGTGTTTCGTAGGTTTTGCTGGGAATGTTTTTTCGCAGGAAAATTTGCAACAATGTTCGCAGGTGATTTCGAAGGGCGCGAGGAAGAAGATGACTGGCTTGGCACGCAGTCTGATATTTAAATGTTGTTTTAATATTTTATTATATCAATGTCAAGTTAATTCACAAATGCAGCAGTGGTCTGGTGGTAAAGTGTATACGCGTATCATAGGAGGACCTCAGTTCGAGACCTGGCCGCACCATTCTTTTTTTTATTTTTCATGTAATTGACAATCATATTATATTATGTATTATTGTGGGATTGCAACCAGGTGGGCTCTTCCAGCCGGGTGGTAACGTGCGTGTGTGCATAGCTATAAGGTCCTGGGTTCGATTCGCAACCCAGGCCTTTTGCTTCTTATTTTTCTGATTTTTTTGAGATTCAACACACAAAACATCTTCTTCTCCCTCTGATAACGCATGAGTGTGGATGGTCCAGTGGTATAGATTGTTCTTGGCAAGCATGGGGGACTGGGTTCAAATCTCAGCCCCATCAGGTTTTGACTTCTTTTTCTTTCTTTTTATTTTTCTCTCTATTTAATTATTATATATAAAATAAATTAAATTGTTTTATTATTTTTCTATATTGTAAAATACATGTAATTTTTGTACATTATATCCTAAACTTTAAAAATACGTTTCTAAATAAAACTTAATTCTATTTTCCAAAAATGATTTTTATTTTCTAATTCTTATCATAATTATCATGTATATAATTTTTAAATATAATTATAAACTCTTTTCTTCATATAATATGTAAATATACTTTACACTATGTTTATAACTTAAATCATTTTTTTTAAATAATTGAATCAATAAGAATTAAATCTTGTAAATATATTTATAACTTATTTTTCTCTTTATATAATATGTGAATACCTTTTATAACTTTTTTTAGAAATAATCGAATTTATAATAATTAAATTTTGTAGTTATAATATATTTAAAAATAACTTAATAACTTGTAAATTAAAATAATTGTTTGTTCATATTTCTTGCTAAATATAATTGTTTATATTAAAAATTGTTAATCTCTTATTCGTATAATTTTGGTTAATTTTATTTATTATTGTTATTACTAACCATATTATTTATTTTGCTTTATTAATTTTATATATTTCATTAATTTTATTATTTACTAATCTATCTTATTTTATTATTACTAACTTTTTGTTTATTATTTAATATTATTATTTATCACTAACCCCAATTTTATTTACTTATTCACTATTTTTTGCTTATTATATTTATTTTGCTATATATTTATATTTTTGCTATTTATTTTATTTTGATTATAATTTTGTAATTGCTTCTGGGTGTAATTTTGTAAATATTGATTTTGTTTAATTTTTGCTATGGTTAGTAATTAGGGAGTGCAAAACATGTATGTTATTTAAAATAAATTAGATCATTTTAATAAAAGATAAATAATATTAAACCCTCACACACGTAAGTCGATTTTTAATCGCCATCCTACACTTTCTGAGGCTATCCCTCTATGTTGCCTATTAATAAGGTCAAGTGGGGTGTAAAAAGCAAGTCCCTTAAAAAGATAAAAATCATCAAGTCCCTCATGGTTGCCTTTACGAATCGAGTCCCTTCGAATAATGATGATGGTCCCTCCTAAATGCTTAATACACCTCACAGTTGCCTTCATAAAACAGAATGTCCCTCTCATGTCCCTTACATCCAAGGTAATGATTATCTACTCCTTAATAGTAGGGATAGTCTTACCAATTAAAGGATAAAGAACAAGAAAGACTTAAAACTTTAGGGTAGGTTCCTCTTATGTACTTGCTCACTTCAAAAACTTTTCACACTTAACAAATTTCAAACAAATTTTCAAACACAAGTTTTTACGCATCCGTACATGGATCATTATTAACTATTCTGAAATTTTTTCTATTCACACACTACACTTTCAAAAACAATTTAAAGTGAGCTAAGTAACTAAGAGCCCATGGATAACCATGGATGTAAAGGGTGCTAACACCTTCCCTTTACATAACCTACCCCCCGGACCCAAAAATCTTTTTAAAAGGTCTTTCCTGTTCTTTTATGCCTTTCCTTTGGATAAAATAAAAGTCGGTGGCGACTCTTGCTATCCGCAACATAACTAAAGTCAGTTCTCCCACCGTGTTACAGAACTGGCGACTCTGCTGGGGATTTACTAAAAGAGGGGTACCCTTAGGAATTAGATCACTTTAATATTGTTTGCCTTGTTTGCTTTACTTTACATTGTTGGGGTGCTCTTATGTGTGAAAGGTCCTAACCCGGATCTAGTGTACCTTAGGTAAATGGCAATAGACCAAGGAAACTGTACGACGTATATCGATACGGTTGATCTGGTGGCCATAGTTAGTGCGACTTCTTGGTTGGTGCTTATGTTCCTTAAGTCAAGTTGAGGATAATATGAGGTTGCCATATGTTGTCAATGCACTAACTAACTTTTAGAACCCTAGTTAACTCATCTTGGCCTTTAGAAGGTAGTGAGGTAACCGACTTTGGTGCAGACTGAAGTTGGTTGACACTCGATACTACGCTCATTGAGATCTTAAACTTGGAGGGTTTTGGTTGGCAAGTAAGTTGCCTTCTGATCAACCACCCTTGTGAAGGATCAATGATATTGAGATCCCTTAGAACCCGGTTAATTTTGTAGGAAGGATGAACCATCTAACTTCAGGGGAGGGTACTTACCTTAAACCTCATGCAAGCCTTTAAACCTAGGGCTATGGTGTGACTTGTTTGTGTGTGCCACATGTTTGTGATTGAGTATAACATCATGACATCATCATGCATCATAAGCATAGCATTTTCACTAACCATTTCAAGGACCAAAGGATTTATCTTTGTTCTTTGTTGCAGGTCATGGCTTCTGCTCGTAGAAACACCATCAGGATCAACTTTGTGGGCATACTTGCTAAGCTTAAAGAGTTGGTTTCTCAAGTGCCTGATCACTCCCAGTTCATCAAGAGACATGGTCACCTATTGGATCTAGTCACTTCAGGGTTCAATGAAGACATGATGAGTGTTCTGTTTCAGTTCTTTGACCCTAAGCACCATTGCTTTACATTCCCTGACTATCAGCTGGTTCCAACCATGGAGGAGTTCTCTAAACTTCTGGGTATACCTGTTCTTGATCAAAGACCATTCACAGGCTTGGAGAAGGGGCCTAAACCAGAGGTCATTGCTGCAGCCCTACATCTGAAGAAGTCTGACATTGTTCTAGAGACGAGAAGCGGAGTCAAGGGTATTCTTGCCAAGGTGTTGATAGAAAAAGCTCAAGTGTTCTTGAAGGCCATGAGTTATGATGCTTTTGAGGAGATCTTAGCCTTGCTTATATATGGCTTAGTATTGTTCCCCAATCCAGATCAGTTCATAGATGTTCATGCCATCAACATTTTCCTGAGTCACAATCCAGTGCCTACATTGCTCGGAGACATCCTACATTCTCTTCATACCCGTACTACAAGGGCAAGAGGAACTTTAATGTGCTGCATACCTTTACTTTCTAGGTGGTTTATTTCCCACCTTCCTCGCTCAGTAATGAAGAATGAACAAGGGTTCAGATGGTCCAAGAGGATCATGTCACTTTCTCACTCAGATATCCATTGGTGCTCCAGATCTATGGAGAATGTCACCATCATTGACCGTTGTGGGGAGTTCCCTAATGTGCCACTTCTAGGCATAAGAGGAGGCATCACCTACAACCCTTCTCTAGCTTTACGACAGTTTGGTTACGCCCGAAGTGATGGTCCACATGACATGTTGATTCAGGGCATTGTGTTTGATTATGACAATGATCTTCAGGGTTACCGTCAGAGATTCATACGAGCATGGGGAAAAGTAAACAGGGTTGACAGCAAGACACTGGAGCCTAAATACACTATTCCTATGGAGGCTTATCTTAGATGGGTACGATCTCGTGCTCAGACACTCATGATGCCATATCCTGCCGTCCTACCAGTTACCATGGAACCTGTTGCTGAAGGGGACACAGCTTATACCATCCTTCACCCAGACATGCCTACTGATAAGGAAGACTTGCAGAGATCATGGATCCAACTGAAGGAGCAAAGGGATACTTTCGAGGCTCATTACAAAGCAAGCCAAGCAAGAATCCTGGAACTAACAAAGCAACTTCACGAGGAACGAAACCTCAACTCTTACCTCAACACAAAGAGGAAACGTCCATGGGAGACTTAAAACCCCATCTTTTGTACTTATTTCATTTCATATTTGTAAGCCTAAAAGGCAAAACAATTTATTACTAATAAAAGTTTACTTTCGTGTTTGTCTAAGCAAATTTAAATCCTGCGGTCCTTGAAAACGTTGCATATGCATTCCCATATCATTTCATTGCATCACAGGTTTATAATTGTGCACAGGTTTCTCATCTTCTCGCTGTTTATTTCAGCAATGGCTCTTGAACAATCAGTTAAGGATCTCCAGGCACAGAATGCACAGTTCCAAGAGCTGATCTTGAACCTGTCCAAGGGGCAGGATGAATTAAAGGCACTGCTGGCCAAGAAGACTAAGAAGACTAGAAGGTCTGCTGGGTTGATTAACATGGGAAGAAGGTTCAAAGGTCTTGCCAAGACCAAAGAACCAGTTGAAGACTATGAATCTGAAGAATCTGAGCAAGAGGTAGGCAGTCTCCACCATTCAATGGGGGACTCTGATTCTGAGGCTAATTACTACCATGAGCCTAATGAAGACAAATTCAAGATGCTGGTGGATAGGATGGATGCCATGGAGTTGCAGAAGTCATCTGGGCTGGATTTTGAGGATTTGAGTCTGATATCTGGGGTAGTCATACCCATTGGTTTCAAGGTTCCTACATTTGTTGTTTATGATGGGGTCTCTTGTCCCAAACTGCATCTGAGGTCCTATGTCAGAAGAATTCAACCCCACACTGCTGATAAAAAGTTGTGGATCCATTTCTTTCAAGAGAGTTTATCTGGAGCTCAGCTGGAGTGGTACTATCAGTTAGAGAGTGTCAACATCAGAGACTGGAATGACCTTGCTGAAGCTTTCTATAAGCAGTATCAATACAATGCTGACTTAGCCCCCACTCGCATGCAACTTCAAAGCATGTCTATGGGTGCCAAGGAAAGTTTTAAAGAGTACGCTCAGAAGTGGAGAGATTTAGCTGGAAGAGTTCAACCCCCTTTGACTGATAGGGAATTGGTTGATATGTTCATGTGTACGCTGAATGGTCCGTTTTACAGTCATCTCATTGGAAGCTCATCATCTGGCTTCACTGAGTTGATCATGACAGGAGAGCGAGTAGAGAATGGTATAAAGAATGGTAAGATCCATGTGGGCACTTCTTCATCAGGTGCTGCAAAGAAGCCTCCCACTGGAAAGAAAGAGTCTAATGCTGTTTATGGTCAGCCTGATCGTAACAGAAGGCATCAGTCAGTTAGTGCAGTTCATATTTCAAATCCAACTCCTGCAACAACAGAGCAGCCACAGGGCAACCAACAGAGGGCTAGAAGACAGTTCACGAAGATCAATATGTCAATGGCTCAGGCATTGCAACATTTGTTGAAGGCTGAACTTATTACTTTGAAAGAAGCTCCTCAGAATCCTAATGTTACCTCTCCCAGGTACAATCCCAATGCACGGTGTGCATACCATTCAAACTGTCAGGGACATGATACTAATAATTGCTGGGTCTTGAAGAATAAAATTCAGGATATGATTGATGCTGGAGAAATTGAGTTTGATCCTCCGGGTACTCCCAATGTGATTACTGCTCCAATGCCAAATCACGAGAAGACTGTCAATGCCATTGAGGAGGATCTACATGTCTATTCAGTTATGGAGTTGACCACACCACTGTCTGTTATCAAAAAGAGGTTAGTACAAGCGGGGATCTTTCCAGGTTGTCGTGAAGATTGTTTGTATTGCACCTATAAGCCGGATAGTTGCTTCATATTGAGAGATGGAATTCAGCGTCTCATGGATAAGTATACTATAGTGTTTGAGAGGACTCCGTCGTCTGTAGAAAGTATGGTGGATCATCTGACTCAAGGAAGGAAGATTGAAGAGGTTGACATGGTTGACAAAGTACCAATAAGAATCACTTCAAAGGGTCCCATTAAAATCACTCATCAGGGTCCAATCAAGATTACTGCTGAAGGTCCTGTGAAAGTTGTTGCTGAAGCCATGGTAGCTCCTGTGATCATTACTACTCCTGGTCCTATCCCGTATACGTCTGACAAAGCTGTGCCTTGGCATTATGGATCTGATGTTTACATCCATGGTGTTAAGCAAGAGCTTGTAGCTGATGTGCCTGTTGACATTGATAATATTGCTGGATCTAGTAAGATCACACGTAGTGGAAGAGTCTTCTCTCCTCCAGATACTTCCAAGAATGCAGTTGCTCCTGCTGCTACCTCCACCACTGATGCTCGGGGCAAGGGTCCTGTTATTGAGCCTGTATCTACTGATGTGCCAGATGCTGATGACCTCTCTAAGCAGATGGAAGAAGTATTGAAAATCATTCGCAAGAGTGATTATGACATTGTTGATCAGTTGGGGCATACTCCCTCAAAGATTTCTATGCTCTCCCTATTATTATGTTCTGAGGCTCATGCCAAGTCATTAATCAAGTTTCTGAAGATGGCTCATGTACCTAGTGCAATTTCTGTTGACCAATTTGAGAACTGTGTTGCCCACCTGACCTACGACAATGGGTTAGGATTTTCTGATGCTGATTTGACCCCTGCCAAGAGGGATCATAACAGGGCCTTGCATATTTCAATTGAATACAGGGGCACTACCCTGTCTCATGTGCTGATAGACAATGGTTCCTCTTTGAATGTGTTGCCTAAGGAAGTCCTGAATAAGCTGAGTCCTGAAGATGCTGTGCTGAAGCCCAGTAATATTGTGGTAAAGGCTTTTGATGGTTCTAGAAGAGTAGTGCATGGGGAAATTGATCTTCCAATCCAAGTTGGTTCCCAGGTGTTTACTGCTACATTTTATGTGATGGATATTCGTCCTTCGTACTCTTGTCTGCTTGGTCGTCCCTGGATCCATGGGGCAGGTGCTGTAGCTTCTACATTGCACCAAAAGTTGAGATATCCGGTGGATGGAAAGGTTGTTACCGTCTACGGAGAAGAAGAATACGTTGTCAGTCATGTGAATACCTTCAAGTATCTGGAAATGGAAGGTGAATACATTGAAACTCCGTGTCAGACATTTGAAGTGGTTCCCTGGGTTGTTAATGATTATGTAGCTCCTCCTGCTGTGAAGAAAGTTCCTGTGGTCACCAGAAAGCCTCCAACAATGGCAATGGCCTCCCTCAATGATGCAAGAGCTGTGGTGGATGAAGGTGGTTGTACTATTTGGGGTCAGCTTCCTGATATTCCATACAAGTCTGACAAGTTTGGTTTGGGTTTCACTGCAGAGTCCCAGAAGGCTGTTCGTCGTGCTCGTGCTGCCCGTATCACTGATCAAGGGGTTGTGAAGGACCAGATTAATGCTGTGGGAGATCAAGATGAAGACTACAACTTGGATGCATGGATTTTTCCTACTGTGGGTGCTGGACTCAATAATTGGAAAGCTGAAGATGTTATCCCTATCTCCTTTAGTCAGGAGTAAATACTATTACTGTGTTGTTATATTTTAAATTTTGTAATTTCTGAACAATAAAACTTTCAAGCCATATGCCTTACCCGGGGCACAATGGTGTGCTTGTTACGGGTTGTCATTTCATTTGCATACTGCATTCAATAAAATCAGTGGACGTTTCGTTTTCGTAAATATTGTGTTCCTTGTCTTTCTTTTCTTTTATTTTTGTTTTATCAGCTATGTGTTCTTACACACACCCACATCACTAAATGCAGATCCTCATCCACTCTGGATCCTGTTGATAACAGTTCTACTATTGCCAATTATAATTTCGAGAATCCGATCTATCAAACTGAAGACGGAAATGAGGACGATTGTGAAATACCTGTAGAGCTTGCTAGGTTGTTACAACAAGAAGAGAAAGCTATACAGCCACATGAAGAGCCAGTCGAAGTTGTGAATTTGGGAACTGAAGAAAACAGAAAAGAGGTCAAGATAGGGGCTGATTTAGAGGACGGTGTCAAGAGCAGGTTGATTCAGATGTTACGTGACTATGTGGAGATCTTTGCTTGGTCTTATAAAGATATGCCAGGGTTGGATACAGACATTGTGGTTCACCGTTTACCAGTGAAAGAAGATTGTCGTCCAAAGAAGCAGAATGTCCGTCGTATGCGTCCTGAAATGTCAGAAAAGATCAAGGCGGAGGTAATAAAACAGTTCAATGCAGGGTTCTTAGCAGTAACTTCTTATCCTCAGTGGGTTGCAAATGTGGTACCAGTTCCTAAGAAGGATGGTAAGGTACGTATGTGTGTAGACTACAGAGATTTGAACAAGGCCAGCCCTAAAGATGACTTTCCACTTCCTCATATTGATATTCTGGTAGACAACACTGCTCAGCACAAGGTATTCTCTTTTATGGATGGTTTCTCTGGTTACAATCAAATCAAGATGGCACCTGAAGATATGGAGAAGACAACATTTGTGACACAGTGGGGCACCTTTTGCTATAAGGTAATGCCATTTGGTTTGAAGAATGCAGGGGCAACATATCAGCGTGCTATGGTGGCTTTGTTTCATGATATGATTCATCACGAGATAGAGGTATATGTAGATGATATGATAGCCAGGTCTCAGAAGGAAGAGCAACATCTTGATCATCTGCACAAGTTGTTTGAGAGGTTGAAGAAATACAAGTTGAGATTGAATCCAAACAAGTGTACTTTTGGAGTTAGATCCGGAAAGCTCCTGGGTTTCATTGTCAGTGGAAAAGGTATTGAAGTGGATCCCGCAAAAGTGAAAGCTATACGAGAGATGCCAGCTCCTCGTACTGAGAAGGAGGTTAGAGGTTTCTTGGGACGATTGAACTACATTGCAAGATTTATTTCCCAATTAACTTCAATCTGTGAGCCAATTTTCAAATTGTTGAAGAAAGATCAGGTGATGGAATGGAATGATGAGTGCCAGACTGCCTTTGACGAAATCAAGAGATATCTGCTAGAACCACCAATTTTGATGCCACCAGTTGATGGAAGACCCTTGATTATGTACTTAACAGTGTTAGACAACTCAATGGGGTGTGTCTTGGGGCAACATGACGAGTCTGGTCGAAAAGAGCAGGCAATATACTACCTTAGCAAAAAGTTTACCGACTGTGAAACAAGATACTCACTGCTCGAGAAAACTTGTTGTGCTTTGGCATGGGCTGCTCGCCGACTAAGACAGTATATGTTGACCCATACTACCTTATTGATTTCGAAGATGGATCCAATCAAGTACATATTTGAGAAACCTGCTCTCTCCGGAAGAATTGCAAGATGGCAAATGATCTTGACAGAATATGACATACAGTACACTACTCAGAAGGCCATTAAGGGAAGTGTTGTTGCTGATCATTTGGCTCATCAAGCAGTAGATGATTATCAGTCAATGAATTTTGAGTTTCCTGATGAAGACATTATGATTATTACCAAAGAACCTGGACAATATGACGGACCTGAACAAGGATCCCGATGGACTATGGTTTTTGATGGTGCCTCTAATGCACTTGGTAATGGTGTTGGTGTTGTAATTAGTTCCCCTGAAGGTTGTCATACCCCGATTACTGCTAGACTTTGTTTCCATTGTACCAATAACATGGCTGAATATGAGGCATGTATCCTGGGTATTAAAGCTGCTATTGATATGAAGATTCAGTTCCTTGATGTGTATGGAGATTCAGCCCTGGTAGTAAGTCAGATTAAAGGAGATTGGGATACCAAGCATGATAACCTCATTCCTTACAGAGAGCATGTGTTGTCTCTGATCCCACATTTCAAAGAGATTACCTTTGAGCACATTCCACGAAGAGAAAATCAGTTGGCAGATGCTTTGGCCACCATGGCATCCATGTTTGAGATCAGTTGGGATGATGAAGCTCCCAAGATTACTATTGATAGATTTGAAAAGCCTGCATATTGCAATGAGATTGACACTGAAGGGGAAGAGGAGAAGCCTTGGTTCTATGAAGTAAAAAGATATCTTGAAGCTCAGGAATTCCCTGAAGGGGCATCTGTCAAAGATAGGAAGTTCCTGAGAAGGTTTTCTGCTAAGTTCTTTTTGAGTAATGGCATTTTGTATAAGCGCAATCATGATTCAACTTTGCTTCTTGTGTGGATAAGAAGGAAGCAATTGAGATTATGGAAGATATGCATGATGGGATCTTTGGCACTCATTCTAGTGGTCATATTATGGCAAAGAAGATACTGAGAGCAGGTTATTATTGGTCTACCATGGAAGCTGATTGCTACCAACACTCCAGAACTTGTCACAAATGTCAAATCTATGCTGATAAAGTTCATGTACCTCCATCTCCATTAAATGTGTTGACTGCTCCTTGGCCCTTTGCCATGTGGGGCATTGATATGATTGGTGAAATAAAGCCTACTGCTTCTAATGGGCATCGTTTCATCCTGGTCGCTATTGATTACTTCACGAAGTGGGTAGAAGCAGCTTCATTTGCATCTGTTACTAAGAATGTTGTGGCTCGATTCATTAAGAATAATCTCATATGTAGGTATGGCATCCCTGAAAGGATTATCACTGACAATGGCTCTAATCTGAACAACACTATGATTACTGATCTCTGCACGCAGTTCAAGATTAAGCATCATAACTCTTCTCCGTATCGTCCAAAGATGAATGGGGCAGTTGAAGCTGCTAATAAGAACATTAAGAAGATTGTACAGAAGATGATTGTTACTTACAAGGATTGGCATGAGATGTTACCATTTGCTCTTCATGGTTATCGTACTACAATACGAACTTCAACAGGGGCAACCCCATTCTCCTTAGTCTATGGTATGGAAGCAGTTCTGCCCATTGAAGTTCAGATTCCCTCCTTAAGAATTATGAAGGATGCAGGTTTGGATGAAGATGAGTGGATTCAGACTCGACTGGACCAAATAAATTTGATTGATGAGAAAAGGCTAGCAGCAGTTTGTCATGGCCAGATGTACCAGAAGAGAATGATCAAAGCTTTTAACAAGAAGGTTAAGCCAAAGGTATATCAGGTTGGTGACTTGGTAATCAAGCGCATCATATTACCACAGGGTGATCCTAGGGGCAAGTGGACTCCAACGTATGAAGGACCATTTGTAGTCAAGACAGTGTTCTCAGGAGGTGCCATGATATTGACTACAATGGTTGGTGAAGACTTCCCACAACCTGTAAACGCAGACATAGTTAAAAAATACTACGCATAAAAAGAGACCCGCTAGGTTGACAGGCCTAGGCAAAAATAAGGGCATCCCGGCAAACCAAAAGGGTTTGGGCAAAAATTAGGGATATATATGAAAAGATGTACACCCGGCAAGTTGAAAACCTGAAAAGGCGGCTTGGGCAAAAAAGGGTATCCCGGTGGATTGAAAACCTGAAAGGGCAATCCAGGCAAAAGTTAGGGATTAAAGCGTATGACTATGTCTCGTTTGGATCACCCATGAAACTGCAACCAGTTGTGCTACTTACTCAAACTCGAACAGATAAAGCTCAATCCAATCGTTTCCGTCTCAACAGCAAGAAGATGAGATACTTGAATGGCAATAGTAGAATTGAAACTCAATAGGATTATTCCCCACATAGCTGATTCTCTTTGTTTTGTAAAAAACTTTATGACAAAATCCTCTTACTAGGGTTTATGTCTCCTTGTACAAACTTACTCGTGTATGGGTCACTTTTTGATATAAATAAATTCCATCTTTTGAATCCAGATTTACTTTTACCCTATTTACATAAGCGAAACGTCCATTGGTTGTATTTGAATGTATGTATGCTTTTGAATATGATTGATGTTTACCAGAAATGCATGTATACTTTTAATATGATTGATGTTTACCAGAAATGCATGAAAATGCAGTAATAGTATTTACTAAGGACGAACGAGGGAAGGATTTCAACGAAGCTTCGCCGGTTCATCTCTACAAAAACAGCTACAAATCCTTCAGTAGGACAAATCCATCTTCATAAAGTCACATCTCCCCTGGAATTTATATCCATCTCTTTTATCCTCATACGGATATTCGGGAATTTACTTTCCAATAAAGGAATGACGAAACGAAGACGGGAAGTTATATTTACCCTACCATCAAACGAAGACGAAGGTTATATATACCTTATTATCCCCAGCATCCGGGAGGTGATATACACCTTACTATCCCCAGCATACGGGAGGTTATCTATACCTTATTATCCCCAGCATCCGGGAGGTGATATACACCTTACTATCCCCAGCATACGGGAGGTTATCTATACCCTGCTATCCCCAGCATACGGGAGGTTATATATACCTTATTATCCCCAGCATCCGGGAGGTGATATACACCTTACTATCCCCAGCATACGGGAGGTTATCTATACCCTGTTATCCCCAGCAGACGGAAGGTTATGTATAATATAGTCTTCAACAATGAATCGGGATTTATTTTCCCAAGCCAGCAGTTGTTATACGAAGATATCCAGACCCTTCCGGCAGTATCATATCATACATACATCATTTACATCATACCATAATATACATATCCATAGATACATAGTACATTACTTAAGTGCATCATATTATACATGCATACATAATGCATAAACTAACCCTATCATACAGAATGCTACCTTGTTTTCAGGTTAATTATCCAACAAATGATCATCAGGATTGCTCTATCCTCCTGAAGACATGCTGTTACATCAGGATTACTCCAGTCTCCTGAAAGCATATCATATTATTACATCAGGGTTGCTTCATCCTCCTGACAACTTCTCATTGTTTCAAGACTGCTTTAGAGCTACTGATTGCTTTATCCTCCTGAAGTCATATTATTACTTCAAGACTGCTTTAGGGTTATCATTATTGATTGCTCTATCCTCCTGAAGACATGCTGTTACATCAGGATTACTCCAGTCTCCTGAAAGCATATTATCAAAGATTGTTCTATCCTCTTGAAATTATATTGTTACCTCAGGACAGCTCCAGCCTCCTGATAACTTCTCATTCCCCCCTGAAGACATGCTGTTACATCAGGATTACTCCAGTCTCCTGAAAGCATATCATCAATACCTCAGGATTGCTCCAGACTCCTGACAGCTTTCATTATACCTCCATATCTTGGATTGTTTTCCCCTAGTGGCATATTTAAGCCCACTCAATCATATCACTCTAATGCACTGGTGAGTGCAAATTTTTGGGCTTTTGTGTTCAATCCCCTTCAACCTTCCAGGTCACGACTGGCAAATATACCAATCTAACCCCTCAGGTTTCAGAAAATTGAACAGGGGCAGCTGTTGCACCCCAAAATTTGCCCTCACAATACAAGACTTGGTGTGCTAAGAAGGTTCACAAGGTTCACAAGTTTCTCAATGTTTATATAACCTTTCATGAGGTTCATAAAGTCTACAAGTTACTTTATGAAGGTTCACAAGGTTCACAAGGTTCACAAGATTCACAGTGATTACAAAGCTCTCCTGAGGTTCATGAGGTCTACAAAGCCACTTCATGAGATTCACAAGGTTCACAAGCTTCACAATACCTCCCATGAGTATCACAAGACATGTTATGATGGTTCACAAGGTTCACAAGGTTCACAATTGGTCAGAAGAATTGATAATTCCCTTAGACAAGGCACCTCCTAGGCAGTGCATCCAAAACTAGGGTTTTGACTTTAATCAGGCTAAATGGACTTCCAATACCTCAAGTGAGATTCATAAACATCTTATATGTGTATAAGAACCCCCATGACAAGTTTCAAGACTTTTCTCAAAAGTTTGCTCAGTCAGATGATCAGATAAGTCAAAGTCAGTCAATGCAGTTAAAAAGTCAAACTAAGGTCAACTGTAGTCAAACCAAAGTCAAACTTCATGATTTTTTGCCAACATCAAGTATATGAAGTAAAATTCATCATTTGATCAAGGGTTGATCATGATTCATCAAGGAGATTCCAGATCATCAATAATCAGGGGTTCCTAAATTAGGGTTTCCTCAGTAAAAGTCAACTGAACTTTGACCAGTCATAACTTTCACATACTTCATCACCAAGTCTCCATCCAAAGCTCATTTTGAAGGAAATTGAATTATCTACAACTTTGATGTTGCAAGTTAAGCCCAAAAATGCTTCATTTGGAAGATATGAGCTAAGACATTATAGGTCATTTCAAAAGTCAACAAAAAGTCAACAACTTCAAAAGGGCATAACTTGAGATTGGTAAATGGTATGGACCTGAAACCAATGGGGTTGTTTAGAGGACTCTTCAAGCTTTCCAAAAAGTCCAAGAACACCCTCATACCTTTAAAATTGAGGGAGATATGCTCTTGCAAAGTTGGGAAATTTTGTGATAGTTTATATTGAAAATGGGGGTTTAAAACCACTTCTTTCCAAATGGGCTGCCCAAGTTGTGATCCAATCCATACCATATCATTATGCACGACCCAATTGACCAAAATTCAGAATTTTTATTATTTTATTTTTATTTATTATTGATTTAATTCATAAAAATCATTTTAAATAAATATAAAATATGAAAATCTATTTTTGGGTGAAGATTGAGCTTCTAGAATTTCATAAATGTTGATTGAATTTGAAAGAGAAAGGAATCATGTGATTAATCCAAGAATAGCAAGTCTTCATGAACAAATATTTGACTTTTACATTATGATCTTTTTCAATCTTTTTTGGATCAAATCTCCACACAACCAATGAGTTTTTCTGACCTAATTCACTCACATATAAGTATCAAGCATAAGCATAACCCTAGGACACGATTTCCAGCAGCCAATGGTAAGTTTCAAAAACTCAAAATTCATCAAAAAAGTGAGATTCGGATTCTTCAATCCAAGAGGTTTCAAGGTAAACTAAGAACATAGATGTGTTCTTTAGACATCACTGAAGCTAAAGCATCACTCATATGCATCCCATGTGCACTGCATTGGCCAACCCGAATCCAATTTGTTCTTGAATAAACTTTTTTCGATTCCAATGATTCACTACATATTATTGAAATTCGTTTGTATAACTTTGTTTGTTGATGATCATAGATGGAATCTGGATAATTTGGTGAAGCTCCATGGCCTAAAACGAAATTCACCATAGTTAGGGTTTTAACCAAGAATTGGGGTTTCGTGATTTACAAAATATAAATGACTTCTAAGATCATGGCTTGACTTGAATGGACCTCTGGAATATGTTTATGCTTTCAATTTTGTGAAATTGTACATTGTTGTTGCCCATTGTGTTTCGTAGGTTTTGCTGGGAATGTTTTTTCGCAGGAAAATTTGCAACAATGTTCGCAGGTGATTTCGAAGGGCGCGAGGAAGAAGATGACTGGCTTGGCGCGCAGTCTGATATTTAAATGTTGTTTTAATATTTTATTATATCAATGTCAAGTTAATTCACAAATGCAGCAGTGGTCTGGTGGTAAAGTGTATACGCGTATCATAGGAGGACCTCAGTTCGAGACCTGGCCGCACCATTCTTTTTTTTATTTTTCATGTAATTGACAATCATATTATATTATGTATTATTGTGGGATTGCAACCAGGTGGGCTCTTCCAGCCGGGTGGTAACGTGCGTGTGTGCATAGCTATAAGGTCCTGGGTTCGATTCGCAACCCAGGCCTTTTGCTTCTTATTTTTCTGATTTTTTTGAGATTCAACACACAAAACATCTTCTTCTCCCTCTGATAACGCATGAGTGTGGATGGTCCAGTGGTATAGATTGTTCTTGGCAAGCATGGGGGACTGGGTTCAAATCCCAGCCCCATCAGGTTTTGACTTCTTTTTCTTTCTTTTTATTTTTCTCTCTATTTAATTATTATATATAAAATAAATTAAATTGTTTTATTATTTTTCTATATTGTAAAATACATGTAATTTTTGTACATTATATCCTAAACTTTAAAAATACTTTTCTAAATAAAACTTAATTCTATTTTCCAAAAATGATTTTTATTTTCTAATTCTTATCATAATTATCATGTATATAATTTTTAAATATAATTATAAACTCTTTTCTTCATATAATATGTAAATATACTTTACACTATGTTTATAACTTAAATCATTTTTTTTAAATAATTGAATCAATAAAAATTAAATCTTGTAAATATATTTATAACTTATTTTTCTCTTTATATAATATGTGAATACCTTTTATAACTTTTTTTAGAAATAATCGAATTTATAATAATTAAATTTTGTAGTTATAATATATTTAAAAATAACTTAATAACTTGTAAATTAAAATAATTGTTTGTTCATATTTCTTGCTAAATATAATTGTTTATATTAAAAATTGTTAATCTCTTATTCGTATAATTTTGGTTAATTTTATTTATTATTGTTATTACTAACCATATTATTTATTTTGCTTTATTAATTTTATATATTTCATTAATTTTATTATTTACTAATCTATCTTATTTTATTATTACTAACTTTTTGTTTATTATTTAATATTATTATTTATCACTAACCCCAATTTTATTTACTTATTCACTATTTTTTGCTTATTATATTTATTTTGCTATATATTTATATTTTTGCTATTTATTTTATTTTGATTATAATTTTGTAATTGCTTCTGGGTGTAATTTTGTAAATATTGATTTTGTTTAATTTTTGCTATGGTTAGTAATTAGGGAGTGCAAAACATGTATGTTATTTAAAATAAATTAGATCATTTTAATAAAAGATAAATAATATTAAACCCTCACACACGTAAGTCGATTTTTAATCGCCATCCTACACTTTCTGAGGCTATCCCTCTATGTTGCCTATTAATAAGGTCAAGTGGGGTGTAAAAAGCAAGTCCCTTAAAAAGATAAAAATCATCAAGTCCCTCATGGTTGCCTTTACGAATCGAGTCCCTTCGAATAATGATGATGGTCCCTCCTAAATGCTTAATACACCTCACAGTTGCCTTCATAAAACAGAATGTCCCTCTCATGTCTCTTACATCCAAGGTAATGATTACCTACTCCTTAATAGTAGGGATAGTCTTACCAATTAAAGGATAAAGAACAAGAAAGACTTAAAACTTTAGGGTAGGTTCCTCTTATGTACTTGCTCACTTCAAAAACTTTTCACACTTAACAAATTTCAAACAAATTTTCAAACACAAGTTTTTACGCATCCGTACATGGATCATTATTAACTATTCTGAAATTTTTTCTATTCACACACTACACTTTCAAAAACAATTTAAAGTGAGCTAAGTAACTAAGAGCCCATGGATAACCATGGATGTAAAGGGTGCTAACACCTTCCCTTTACATAACCTACCCCCCGGACCCAAAAATCTTTTTAAAAGGTCTTTCCTGTTCTTTTATGCCTTTCCTTTGGATAAAATAAAAGTCGGTGGCGACTCTTGCTATCCGCAATATAACTAAAGTCAGTTCTCCCACCGTGTTACACCAATCCACATCAAAACATCTTGCACGAAATTAAATTGATTTATTCATAATTTTATTCATTTTGTTTTTATTTATTATGATTTTTATATTAAAAAATCATTTTAAATTCAAATAAAATATAAAATAATGAAAATTAAATTTGATTTGGTTTCTAGAAGGTCTTAAATTATATTTAGACTTGATTGATACAAGAGTAATGAGAATCATACCAAAATAGCAAGTGTTTATGCAAAAAAAATTGATTTTCAAAGGCCATCTTTTTGAATCTTTTTAGATCAAATCTTCCACACAAATGATCAATTTTTCTGACCTAATACATTGTTCTATAAGTACTTGACAAAAACCTAATGCAAGAGACGAATTTCCAGCCTCCCCAAGAGTAAGTTTGCAAACCAAAAAATCCCTCACATACTCAAATTCGGTTTCAATCATATAGGGCATTTGAAGGTAATTTGAGAACATAGAAACCTTCCTTGAACATCCCAGATGCGATCCCAACTCTTATTTGCATCAAAAGCATCATAAACCATGAATACCGAATTCACTTTTATCTTGAATTTCAAATTTTCGAATTCACTAACATATGCATTATGAACTGTTTTTGATGATTGATATGTGTTTGTTGTGATGTCTAGATGGTTTCTGGATAAAAGGATCAAAGAAATAAACCCTAAACCGCAAGTTGCCATAGCTAGGGTTCTTGATTTGAATTTGGGATCTTTTGATTTAGCTTACATAAATTAATTTTGAGACTACAATTGGATTGTGTGCTGTATGGGGATTACAAATATGTGATTAATTTGATAAAATTATGTTGTTTGAGTGTGGTTTGAAAAACGCAGGTTTTGTGTGTAGGAAAATTCGCAGGTAGTTTCATAACAAAATTCGCAGGTAATCCTACGAATCCAAGGTTGAAGACGAAGCTGGTCTGGTGCGAAATTCATATTTGAATTATTGTTTTAAAATATTATGATTTGTTTCTGTTATTATTTCACAAGCAAACGCTTGTCCTAGTGGTAAAGCCAGCGTGTGTGCTGCTTGAGGGCATTGGTTCGAATCCTGGCTTGGTACAAATTTTTCTTATTTTTCAGGTTAACCAAGAAACTTCATATATTATATATTGTTACCACTATACTATCAGACGCGCTCACCTAGCTGGAATGGTAATGTGTATGTGTGTTTACTATGAAGGTCCTGAGTTCGAATCCCCCAGGCCTTTTGGCTTTTCTTCTTCTTTTTTTTATTTTCCAGGATAAGGCATAACAACCATTTGTCTCATTCTTCTATCACCTGCACATGGATAGCCTAGTGGTGTGTGCTGTTATTGGCAAGCATAAGGTGTTGGGTTCAAACCCCAACCAGGTAAGTTCTTTTTTTTTCTTTTCAATTTTTTCTTGTTTATTATTATGTTTTAAATAATATGTTTATAATATAATTAAATAAATTCTAAAAAAGTATATATAATATATTATTATTATTTTCTCTATTATAATCTAAATTCATTTTTTTTATTAAATATCATTAGAAAAATAATTTAATTTTTGTATAATTAATCCTAATTTATTTTTTTAGCATGTATACCCTAATTTATTTTTTCTAAAACAATTCAAAAACCCTAATTTCTTTTTCTATTCTTGTTTAATATTATTACTTGTATTTAATTTAATTTGTACATAACTATGCTTAAAAATTAAAACTCTTAATTTATTTTGTATAATATGTAAATATGATCTAAATTGTTTATGTTCTTAATTTTGCATTTAAATAATTGTTAATGTATGCTTAGGAATAATTAAAATTGTTAAAATAATTTTATAATTATAATTTTATAACATGTTTAAAATTAATTTAATAATTATTTAATTGTTCATCTTTTTATTTAAATTTAAATAATTGTTTATATTAAAATCTAATCTTTTAATTATTATATTATTTGCTTATTATTTTTAATTATGTTCTTGTGATATTTTTTTACTAACCCCCTTTTATTTTTTTAAATTGTGATTATTATTATTATTTTCACTAACCCCTATTATAATTATTTATTTATTCTTGCTTATTTATTATTTTGTTTATTATTCTAAATTGCTTTATTATTATTTTGTAACTGCTCCTGAATGTAATTGTTTATAATGTTTAAATTATTTAATTTTATGCTATGGTTAGTAAAAAATAGGGAGTGAAAACTATTTGTATTTAAAAATTGAATTTAGTTCACTTAAATTATAAGATAAATATAAAATTAAACACTCACACACGTAAGTCGATCTTTGATCGCCATCTCACTTTCTAGGGTTGCCTCTCAATGTTGCCTAATTAAAAGGTCAAGTGGGGTGTATAAAGCAAAAGTCCCTTAAAAGAATAGTCATCTAGTCCCTTCATAATCAAAGATCAAGTCCCTTAATGGTTGCCTTTCATAATGATCTTGTCCCTTTCGAATATTGATGACACTCCAAAATGCTTAATACACCCTACAGTTGCCTATATTAACAGATGACCCTCACTTGTCCCTCACATCCAAGGTAATGATTACCTATTCCTTAATAATAGGGATAGTCTTACCATTTAAAGGATAAAGAACAGAAAGACTTAAACTTTAGGGTAGGTTCCTCATAGTTACTTGCTCACTACTTCAAAACAAATTTCAAATACTTCACAATTTCAAACAATTTTCAAACACAAGTTTTTTACGCATCCGTACATGGATCATTATCAAACTCTTATGAAAATTTCTATTCACACACTTCACATTTTCAAAAACATTTTAAAGTGAGCTAAGTAACTAAGAGCCCATGGATAACCATGGATGTAAAGGGTGCTAACACCTTCCCTTTACATAACCTACCCCCCGGACCCAAAAATCTTTTAAAAGGTCTTTCCTGTTCTTTTATGCCTTTCCTTTGGATAAAATAAAAGTCGGTGGCGACTCTTGCTATCCGCAACATAACTAAAGTCAGTTCTCCCACCGTGTTACAGAACTGGCGACTCTGCTGGGGATTTAATAAAAGAGGGGTACCCTTAGGAATTAGATCACTTTAAACTTGTTTGATTTGTTTGCTTTACTTTACTTGTTGGGTGCTCTTATGTGTGAAAGATCCTAACCCGGATCTAGTGTACCTTAGGTAAATGGCAATAGACCAAGGAAACTGTACGGCGTATACCGATATGGTTGATCTAGTGGCCATAGTTAGTGTGACTTCTTGGTTGGTGCTTATGTTCCTTAAGTCAAGTTGAGGATAATATGAGGCTGCCATATGTTGTCAATGCACTAACTAACTTCTAGAACCCTAGTTATCCCATCTTGGCCTTTAGAAAGTAGTGAGGTAACCGGCTTTGGTGCAGACTGAGGTTGGTTGACACTCGATACTACGCTCATTGAGATTCTAAACTTGGAGGGTTTTGGTTGGCAAGTAAGTTGCCTTCTGAACAACCACCCTTGTGAAGGATCAATGATATTGAGATCCTTTAGAACCTGGTTACTTTTGTAGGACAGGATGAACCATCTAACTTCAGGGGAGGGTACTTACCTTTGAACCTCATGCAAGCCTTTAAACCTAGGGCTATTGTGTGACTTGTTTGTGTGTGCCACATGTTTGTGATTGAGCATAACATCATGACATCATCATGCATCATAAGCATAGCATTTTCACTAACCATTTCAAGGACCAAAGGATTTATCTTTGTTCTTTGTTGCAGGTCATGGCTTCTGCTCGTAGAAACACCATCAGGATCAACTTTGTGGGCATACCTGCTAAGCTTAAAGAGTTGGTTTCTCAAGTGTCTGATCACTCCCAGTTCATCAAGAGACATGGTCACCTATTGGATCTAGTCACTTCAGGGTTCAATGAAGACATGATGAGTGTTCTGTTTCAGTTCTTTGACCCTAAGCACCACTGCTTTACATTCCCTGACTATCAGCTGGTTCCAACCATGGAGGAGTTCTCTAAACTTCTGGGTATACCTGTGCTTGATCAAAGACCCTTCACAGGCTTGGAGAAGGAACTTAAACCAGAGGTTATTGCTGCAGCTCTACATCTGAAGAAGTCTGACATTGTTCTAGAAACGAGAAGTGGAGTCAAGGGTATTCTTGCTAAGGTATTAATGGATAAAGCTCAAGTGTTCTTGAAAGCTATGAGTTATGATGCTTTTGAGGAGATCTTAGCCTTGATGATATATGGCTTAGTATTGTTCCCCAATCCAGATTAGTTCATAGACGTTCATGCCATCAACATATTCCTGAGTCACAATCCAGTGCCTACAATGCTTGGAGACATTCTACATTCTCTTCACACCCGTACTACAAGGGCAAGAGGAACTTTGATGTGTTGCATACCTTTGCTTTCTAGGTGTTTTATTTCTCACCTTCCTCGCTCAGTAATGAAAAATGAGCAAGGGTTCAGATGGTCCAAGAGGATCATGTCACTTTCTCACTCAGATATTCATTGGTGCTCCAGATCTATGGAGAATGTCACTATCATTGACCGTTGTGGGGAGTTTCCTAATGTGCCACTTCTAGGCATAAGAGGAGGCATCACCTACAACCCCTCTCTAGCTTTACGACAGTTTGGTTACGCTCGGAGTGATGGTCCTCATGATATGTTGATTCAAGGCATTGTGTTTGACTACGACAACGATCTTCAAGGTTACCGTCAGAGATTCATACGAGCCTGGGGAAAAGTAAACAGGGTTGACAGCAAGACTCTGGAGCCTAAGTATACTATTCCTATGGAGGCTTATCTCAGATGGGTGCGATCTCGTGCTCAGACTCTCATGATGCCATATCCTGCTATCCTGCCAGTTACTATGGAACCTGTTGCTGAAGGAGATACTGCTTATACCATCCTTCACCCAGACATGCCTACTGACATAGAAGACTTACAGAGATCCTGGATCCAATTGAAGGAGCAAAGGGATACTTTCGAGGCTCATTACAAAGCAAGCCAAGAAAGAATCCTGGAACTAACAAAGCAACTTCACGAGGAACGGAATCTCAACTCATACCTCAACACAAAGAGGAAACGTCCATGGGAGACTTAAAACCCCATCTTTTGTACTTATTTCATTTCATTGTTGTAAGCCCAAGAGGCAAAACAAATTTATTACTAATAAAAGTTTACCTTCTTGTTTGTTTAAGCAAATTTAAATCCTGCGGTCCTTGAAAACATTGCATATGCATTCACATATCATATCATTGCATCACAGGTTTATAATTGTGCACAGGTTTCTCATTTTCTCGCTGTTTATTTCAGCAATGGCTCTTGAACAATCAGTTAAGGATCTCCAGGCACAAAATGCACAGTTCCAAGAGCTGATCCTGAACCTGACCAAGGGGCAGGATGAATTGAAGGCACTGCTGGCCAAGAAGACTAAGAAGACTAGAAGGTCAGGTGGCCTGATCAACATGGGAAGAAGGTTCAAAGGTCTTGCTAAGACCAAAGAACCAGTTGAAGACTATGAATCTGAAGAATCTGAAAAAGAGGGAGGCAGTCTCCACAACACTATGGGGGACTCTGATTCTGAGGCTAATTACTATCATGAGCCTAATGAAGACAAATTCAAGATGCTGGTGGATAGAATGGATGCTATGGAGTTGCAGAAGTCATCTGGGCTAGATTTTGAAGATTTGAGTTTGATATTTGGGGTAGTCATACCCATTGGTTTCAAGGTTCCTACCTTTGTTGTTTATGATGGGGTCTCTTGTCCCAAGCTGCATCTGAGGTCTTATGTCAGAAGAATTCAACCCCACACTGCTGATAAGAAGTTGTGGATCCACTTTTTCCAAGAGAGCTTATCTGGAGCTCAATTGGAGTGGTATTATCAATTGGAGAGTGTCAACATCAGGGATTGGAATGATCTTGCTGAGGCTTTCTATAAGCAGTATCAATATAATGCTGACTTAGCCCCCACTCGCATGCAGCTTCAGAGCATGTCTATGGGTGCCAAAGAAAGTTTCAAGGAGTATGCTCAGAAGTGGAGAGATTTAGCTGGAAGAGTTCAAACCCCTTTAACTGACCGGGAATTGGTTGATATGTTCATGTGTACGCTGAATGGTCCTTTTTACAGTCATCTCATTGGAAGCTCATCATCTGGCTTCACTGAGTTGATAATGACAGGAGAGCGAGTAGAAAATGGTATAAAGAATGGTAAGATCCAAGTGGGTACTTCTTCATCAGGTGCTGCAAAGAAGCCTCCCACTAGGAAGAAAGAATCCAATGCTGTTTATGGTCAACCTGATCATAATAGAAGGCATCAGTCTGTTAGTGCAGTTCATATTTCAAATCCAACTCCTGCAACAACAGAGCAGCCACAGGGCAACCAACAGAGGGCTAGAAGGCACTTCACAAAGATCAACATGTCAATGGCTCAAGCATTGCAACATTTGTTGAAGGCTGAACTTATTACTCTGAAAGAGGCTCCTCAGAATCCTAATGTTACCTCTCCCAGGTACAATCCCAATGCACGGTGTGCATACCATTCAAACTGTCAGGGACATGATACTAATAATTGTTGGGTCTTGAAGAACAAAATTCAAGATATGATTGATGCTGGAGAGATTGAGTTTGATCCTCCGGGTACTCCAAATGTGATTACTGCTCCAATGCCAAATCACGAGAAGACTGTCAATGCCATTGATGAAGATTTACATATCCATTCAGTTGCGGAGTTGACCACACCATTGTCTGTCATCAGGAATAAGTTAGTACATGCTGGGTTCTTTCCGGGTTGTCGTGAAGATTGTGTCTATTGTGAGTATAATCCAGATAGTTGTTGGAGGTTGAAGGACGGAATTCAACGTCTCATGAATAATTACACCATAGTGTTTGAAAGGAGACCACCTTCTGTGGAGAGTATGGTGGAGCATATTACTAAAGGTAAGAAGACTGAAGAGGTTGACATGGTTGATAAAGTACCGGTAAGGATCACTTCAAAGGGACCTATTAAAATTACCCATCAGGGTCCAATCAAGATTACTGCTGAAGGCCCTGTGAGGGTTGTTGCTGAAGCCAGAGTGGCTCCTGTGGTCATTACCACTCCTGGTCCAATTCCTTATACGTCTGATAAAGCTGTGCCTTGGCATTATGGATCTGATGTTTACATCCATGGTGTTAAGCAGGAGCCCTTAGCCGATGTGCCTGTTGATATTGATAACATTGCCGGATCTAGTAAGATCACACGTAGTGGAAGAGTCTTCTCTCCTCCAGTGACTTCCAAGAATGCAGTTACTCCTGCTGCCACTTCCACTACTGATGCTCGGGGCAAAGGTCCTGTTATTGAACCAGTACCTACTGATGTGCCAGCTGCTGATGATCTTTCTAAGCAAATGGAAGAAGTATTGAAAATCATTCGCAAGAGTGATTACGACATTGTTGATCAGTTGGGGCATACTCCCTCAAAGATTTCTATGTTGTCCTTGTTGTTATGTTCTGAGGCTCATGCCAAAGCCTTGATCAAGTTTCTGAAGACTGCTCATGTACCCAATGCAATTTCTGTTGACCAGTTTGAGAATTGTGTTGCCCACCTGACCTATGATAATGGGTTAGGATTTTCTGATGCTGATTTGACCCCTGCCAAGAGGGATCATAACAGGGCTCTGCATATCTCAATTGAGTGCAGGGGCACTACCCTGTCACATGTATTGATAGACAATGGTTCCTCTCTGAATGTGTTGCCCAAGGAAGTCCTGAATAAGCTAAGTCCTGAAGATGCTGTGCTGAAGCACAGTAGTATTGTGGTGAAGGCTTTTGATGGTTCTAGAAGAGTAGTGCATGGGGAAATTGATCTCCCAATCAAAGTTGGGTCTCAGGTTTTTAATGCTACATTTTTTGTGATGGATATTCGTCCTTCGTACTCTTGTCTGCTTGGTCGTCCCTGGATCCATGGGGCAGGTGCTGTAACCTCCATATTGCATCAGAAGCTGAGATATCCGGTAGAAGGAAAGGTTGTTACTGTCTATGGAGAAGAAGAATATTTTGTCAGCCATGTGAATACCTTCAAGTATCTGGAAATGGAAGGTGAATACATTGAAACTCCGTGTCAGACGTTTGAAGTGGTTCCTTGGATTGTTAATGATTATGTAGCTCCTCCGGTTGCCAAGAAAGTTCCTGTGGTCACCAGAGTACCTCCAACAATGGCAATGGCCTCCCTCAATGATGCTAGAGCTGTGGTGGATGAAGGTGGTTGTACTATTTGGGGTCAGCTTCCTGATATCCCATACAAGTCTGACAAATTTGGTTTGGGTTTCACTGCAGAGTCCCAGAAGGTTGTTCGTCGTGCTCGTGCTGTTCATATCACTAATCAAGGGGTTATGAAAGATCAGATCAATGCTGTGGGAGACTATGATGAAGACTACAATTTGGATGCTTGGATTTTTCCTACTGTGGGGGCTGGACTCAATAATTGGAAAGCTGAAGATGTTATCCCTATCTCCTTGAACAATTGAACTTTTAAGCCTTGTGCCTTACCCGGGGCACAATGGTGTGCTTGTTACGGGATGTCATTTCATTTGCATACTTCATTCAATAAAAATCAGTGGACGTTTCGTTTTCGTAAATATTGTGTTCCTTGTCTTTCTTTTCTTTTATTTTTGTTTTATCAGCTATGTGTTCTTACACACACCCACATCACTAAAATGCAGATCCTCATCCACTCTGGATCCTGTTGATAACAGTTCTACTATTGCTAATTATAATTTCGAGAATCCGATCTATCAAACTGAAGACGGAAATGAGGACGATTGTGAAGTACCTGTAGAGCTTGCTAGGTTGTTACAACAAGAAGAGAAAGCTATACAGCCACATGAAGAGCCAGTCGAAGTTGTGAATCTGGGAACTGAAGAAAACAGGAAAGAGGTCAAGATAGGGGCTGAATTGGAGGATAGTGTCAAGAGCAGATTGATTCAGATGTTACGTGACTATGTAGAGATCTTTGCTTGGTCTTATGAAGATATGCCAGGGTTAGGTACAAACATTGTAGTTCACCGTTTACCAGTAAAAGAAGATTGTCGTCCAAAGAAGCAGAAGGTTCGTCGTATGCGTCCTGAAATGTCAGAAAAGATCAAGGCAGAGGTAATGAAACAGTTCAATGCAGGGTTCTTAGCAGTGACTTCTTATCCTCAGTGGGTTGCAAATGTGGTACCGGTTCCTAAGAAAGATGGTAAGGTACGTATGTGTGTAGACTACAGGGATTTGAACAAGGCCAGCCCCAAAGATGACTTTCCACTTCCTCATATTGATGTTCTGGTAGACAACACTGCTCAGCATAAGGTATTCTCTTTTATGGATGGTTTCTCTGGTTACAATCAAATCAAGATGGCTCCTGAAGACATGGAGAAGACAACATTTGTTACACAGTGGGGCACTTTTTGCTATAAGGTGATGCCATTTGGTTTGAAGAATGCAGGGGCAACATATCAGCGTGCTATGGTGGCTTTGTTTTATGATATGATTCATCATGAGATAGAGGTATATGTGGATGATATGATAGCCAGGTCCCAGAATGAAGAGCAACATCTTGATCATTTGCATAAATTGTTTGAGAGGTTGAAGAAATACAAGTTGAGATTAAATCCAAACAAGTGTACTTTTGGAGTTAAATCTGGTAAGCTCCTGGGTTTTATAGTCAGTGGAAAAGGTATTGAGGTGGATCCTGCAAAAGTGAAAGCTATACAAGAGATGCCAGCTCCCCGTACTAAAAAGGAAGTTAGAGGTTTCTTGGGACGATTGAACTACATTGCAAGATTTATTTCCCAATTAACTGCCATCTGTGAGCCAATCTTCAAGTTGTTGAAGAAAGATCAGGTGATGGAATGGAATGATGAGTGACAAACTGCCTTTGATGAAATCAAGAGATATCTGCTGGAACCACCAATTTTGATGCCACCAGTTGATGGAAGACCCTTGATTATGTACTTAACAGTGCTAGACAACTCAATGGGGTGTGTATTGGGGCAACATGACGAGTCTGGTCGAAAAGAGCAGGCAATATACTACCTTAGCAAAAAGTTTACCGACTGTGAAACAAGATACTCACTGCTCGAGAAAACTTGCTGCGCTTTGGCATGGGCTGCTCGCCGACTAAGACAGTATATGTTGACTCATACTACCTTGTTGATCTCAAAGATGGATCCAATCAAGTACATATTTGAGAAACCTGCTCTCTCCGGAAGAATTGCAAGATGGCAAATGATCTTGACAGAATATGACATACAGTATACCACTCAGAAGGCTATTAAAGGAAGTGTTGTGGCTGATCATTTGGCTCACCAAGCAGTAGATGATTACCAGTCAATGAGTTTTGAGTTCCCTGATGAAGACATTATGATTATTACCAAAGAACCTGGACAATATGACGAACCTGAGCAAGGATCCCGATGGACTATGGTTTTTGATGGTGCCTCTAATGCACTTGGTAATGGTGTTGGTGTTGTGATTAGTTCCCCTGAAGGTTGTCATACCCCGATTACTGCCAGACTTTGTTTCTATTGTACCAATAACATGGCTGAGTATGAGGCATGTATCCTGGATATTAAAGTTGCCATTGATATGAAGATACAGTTCCTTGGTGTGTATGGTGATTCAGCCCTGGTAGTTAGTCAGATTAAAGGAGATTGGGATACCAAGCATGATAATCTCATCCCTTACAGAGAGTATGTGTTGTCTTTGATCCCACATTTCAAAGAGATTACCTTTGGACATATTCCACGGAGAGAGAATCAGTTGGCAGATGCATTAGCCACCATGGCATCCATGTTTGAGATCAGCTGGGATGATGAAGCTCCCAAGATTACTATTGATAGATTTGAAAAGCCTGCATATTGCAATGAGATTGACACTGAAGGGGCAGAAGAGAAGCCTTGGTTCTATGAAGTAAAAAGATATCTTGAAGCTCAGGAATTCCCTGAAGGGGCATCTGTCAAAGATAGGAAATTTCTGAGAAGATTTTCTGCTAAGTTCTTTTTGAGTAACGGGATTTTGTACAAACGCAATCATGATTCAACTTTGCTTCGTTGTGTGGATAAGAAGGAAGCAATTGAGATTATGGAAGATATGCATGATGAGATCTTTGGCACTCATTCTAGTGGTCATACTATGGCAAAGAAGATATTGAGAGCAGGTTACTATTGGTCTACCATGGAAGCTGATTGTTATCAACACTCCAGAACTTGTCACAAATGTCAAATCTATGCTGATAAAGTCCATGTACCTCCATCACCATTGAATGTGTTGACTGCTCCTTGGCCCTTTGCCATGTGGGGCATTGATATGATTGGTGAGATCAAGCCTACTGCTTCTAATGGGCATCGTTTCATCCTGGTTGCTATTGATTACTTCACGAAGTGGGTGGAGGCAGCTTCATTTGCATCTGTTACTAAGAATGTTGTGGCTCGATTCATTAAGAATAATCTCATATGTAGGTATGGCATCCCTGAAAGGATTATTACTGACAATGGCTCTAATCTGAACAACACTATGATTATTGATCTCTGCACGCAGTTCAAGATTAAGCATCATAACTCTTCTCCGTATCGTCCAAAGATGAATGGGGCAGTTGAAGCTGCTAATAAGAACATCAAGAAGATTGTACAGAAGATGACTGTTACTTACAAAGACTGGCATGAGATGTTACCGTTTGCTCTTCATGGTTATCGTACCACAATACGTACTTCAACAGGGGCAACCCCATTCTCTTTAGTCTATGGTATGGAAGCAGTTCTACCCATTGAAGTTCAGATTCCCTCCTTAAGAATTATGAAGGATGCAGGCTTGGATGAAGATGAGTGGATTCAGATCCGACTTGACCAGATAAATTTGATTGATGAGAAGAGGTTAGCAGCAGTTTGTCATGGCCAGATGTACCAGAAACGAATGATCAAAGCTTTTAACAAGAAGGTTAAGCCAAAGGTATATCAGGCTGGTGACTTGGTAATCAAGCGTATCATATTACCACAGGGTGATCCTAGGGGCAAGTGGACTCCAACATATGAAGGACCATTTGTAGTCAAGACAGTGTTCTCATGAGGTGCTATGATACTCACTACAATGGATGGTGAAGACTTCCCGCAGCCTGTAAACGCAGACATAGTTAAAAAATACTACGCATAAAAAGAGACTCGCTAGGTTGACTGGCCTAGGAAAAAATAAGGGCATCCCGGCAAACCAAAAGGGTTTGAGCAAAAATTAGGGATATATATAAAAAAGGATGTACACCCGGCAAGTCGAAAACCTGAAAAGGCGGCTTGGACAAAAAAGGGTATCCCGGTGGATTGAAAACCTGAAAGGGCAATCCAGGCAAAAGTTAGGGATTAAAGCGTATGACTATGTCTCGTTTGGATCACCCATGAAACCACAACCAGTTGTGATACTTACTCAAGTTCGAACAGATAAAGCTCAATCCAATCATTTCCGTCTCAACAGCAGAAGATGAGATACTTGAAGATAATGGCAATAGTAGAATTGAAACTCAATAGGATTATTTCCCACATAGTTGATTCTCCTTGTTTTGTAAAATTTTATGACAAAATCCTCTTACTAGGGTTTATGTCTCCTTGTATAAACCTACCCATGTATGGGTCACTTCTTGATATGAATAAAATTCCATTTTTGAATCCTGATTTACTTTTACCCTATTTACATAAGCAAAACGTCCATTGGTTGTGTTTGAATGTATGTATGTTTTTGAATATGATTGATGTTTACCAAAAATGCATGAATGCTTAATATGATTGATGTTTACCAGAAATGCATGAAAATGCAGTAATAGTATTTACTAAGGAAGAACGGGGGAAGGATTTCAACGAAGCTTCGCCGGTTCATCTCTACAAGACAGTTACAAATTCTCAGTAGGACAAATCCATCTTCATAAAGTCATATCTCCCCTAGAATTTATATCCATCTCTTTTATCCTCATACGGATATTCGGGAATTTACTTTACAATAAGAGTACGACGAACGAAGACGGGAGGTTATATCTACCCTATCATCAAACGAAGACGAAGGTTATGTATACCTTACTATCCCCAGCAAACGGGAGGTTATATATACCTTGCTATCCCCAGCATTCAGAAGGTTATGTATAATATATTATCAAACAAGACGGGAACGAGTTCCTCATATTCTCCAGCAAACAGACTTATGATTATCAGGATTGCTTTATCCTCCTGAAAGTTATCATTACTACGTCAGGACTGCTTTATCCTCCTGAAAGCTTATTATCTCTTCAGGACTGCTTTATCCTCCTAAAAGCATATCACTATATCAGGATTGCTTTATCCTCCTGAAAGCATATCATCCCTCAGGATTGCTTTATCCTCCTGATAGCTTCTTATTACCTCAGGACTGCTTTATCCTCCTGAAAGTTAGCATCACTACATCAGGACTGCTTTATCCTCCTGAAAGCTTATTATCTCATCAGGACTGCTTTATCCTCCTGAAAGCATATCATCCATCAGGATTGCTTTATCCTCCTGAAAGCCTATTATTACCTCAGGATTGCTTTATCCTCCTAATAGCCTCTTGTACCTCAGGATTGTTTTATCCTCCTGAAAGCATATTATCAATTTCTCAGGACTGCTTTATCCTCCTGAAAGCTTACTACTACCTCAGGACTGCTTTATCCTCCTGAAAGCTATCATTTTTACCTTCATATTTTGGACTGCTTTATCCTCCAAGAAATGTACCTGAAGAATGTTTCTCCAAGTGGCATCTTTAAGCCCACTCAAGCATATACAAATAGTCATCAGTACCACTCTACGCACCAGTGAGTGCAAATTTTTGGGCTTTTGTGTTCAATCCCCTTCAACCTTCCAGGTCACGACTGGCAAATATACCAATCTAACCCCTCAGGTTTCAGAAAATTGAACAGGGGCAGCTGTTGCACCCCAAAATTTGCCCTCACAATACAAGACTTTGTGTGCTAAGAAGGTTCACAGGGTTCACAAGATTCACAACACTTACAATACCTTTCATGAGGTTCATGAAGTCTACAAGTCACTTTATGAGGTTCACAAGGTTCACAAGATTCACAATGCTTACAAAACCTTGCATTGAGGTCCATGAAGTCTACAAGTCACTTTATGAGGTTCACAAGGTTCACAATACCTCCCATGAGGTTCACAAGGTTCACAAGACATCTTATGATGGTTCACAAGGTTCACAAAGTTCACAATTGGTCAGAAGATTTGACAATTCCCTCAGACAATGCATCCTCCTAAGCAGTGCATCCAAAACTAGGGTTTTGACTTTAATCAGGCTAAATGGATTTCCAAGACTTCAAATGAGCTTCATGACATCTTATATGTGTCTAAGAATCCCCATGACAAGTTTCAAGACTTTTCTCAAAAGTTTGCTCAGTCAGATAATCAGATAAGTCAAAATCAGTCAAAGCAGTTAAAAAGTCAAACTGAGGTCAACTGTGGTCAAACCAATGTCAAACTTCATGTTTTTTTGCCAACATCAAGTATATGAAGTAAAATTCATCACTTGACACAAACCTAATGCAAGAGACGAATTTCCAGCCTCCCCAAGAGTAAGTTTGCAAACCAAAAAATCCCTCACATACTCAAATTCGGTTTCAATCATATAGGGCATTTGAAGGTAATTTGAGAACATAGAAACCTTCCTTGAACATCCCAGATGCGATCCCAACTCTTATTTGCATCAAAAGCATCATAAACCATGAATACCGAATTCACTTTTATCTTGAATTTCAAATTTTCGAATTCACTAACATATGCATTATGAACTGTTTTTGATGATTGATATGTGTTTGTTGTGATGTCTAGATGGTTTCTGGATAAAAGGATCAAAGAAATAAACCCTAAACCGCAAGTTGCCATAGCTAGGGTTCTTGATTTGAATTTGGGATCTTTTGATTTAGCTAACATAAATTAATTTTGAGACTACAATTGGATTGTGTGCTGTATGGGGATTACAAATATGTGATTAATTTGATAAAATTATGTTGTTTGAGTGTGGTTTGAAAAACGCAGGTTTTGTGTGTAGGAAAATTCGCAGGTAGTTTCATAACAAAATTCGCAGGTAATCCTACGAATCCAAGGTTGAAGACGAAGCTTGTCTGGCGCGAAATTCATATTTGAATTATTGTTTTAAAATATTATGATTTATTTCTGTTATTATTTCACAAGCAAACGCTTGTCCTAGTGGTAAAGCCAGCGTGTGTGCTGCTTGAGGGCATTGGTTCGAATCCTGGCTTGGTACAAATTTTTCTTATTTTTCAGGTTAACCAAGAAACTTCATATATTATATATTGTTACCACTATACTATCAGACGCGCTCACCTAGCAGGAATGGTAATGTGTATGTGTGTTTACTATGAAGGTCCTGGGTTCGAATCCCCCAGGCCTTTTGGCTTTTCTTCTTTTTTTTTTTTATTTTCCAGGATAAGGCATAACAACCATTTGTCTCATTCTTCTATCACCTGCGCATGGATAGCCTAGTGGTGTGTGCTGTTATTGGCAAGCATAAGGTGCTGGGTTCAAACCCCAGCCAGGTAAGTTCTTTTTTTTTCTTTTCAATTTTTTCTTGTTTATTATTATGTTTTAAATAATATGTTTATAATATAATTAAATAAATTCTAAAAAAGTATATATAATATATTATTATTATTTTCTCTATTATAATCTAAATTCATTTTTTTTATTAAATATCATTAGAAAAATAATTTAATTTTTGTATAATTAATCCTAATTTATTTTTTTAGCATGTATACCCTAATTTATTTTTTCTAAAACAATTCAAAAACCCTAATTTCTTTTTCTATTATTGTTTAATATTATTACTTGTATTTAATTTAATTTGTACATAACTATGCTTAAAAATTAAAACTCTTAATTTATTTTGTATAATATGTAAATATGATCTAAATTGTTTATGTTCTTAATTTTGCATTTAAATAATTGTTAATGTATGCTTAGGAATAATTAAAATTGTTAAAATAATTTTATAATTATAATTTTATAACATGTTTAAAATTAATTTAATAATTATTTAATTGTTCATCTTTTTATTTAAATTTAAATAATTGTTTATATTAAAATCTAATCTTTTAATTATTATATTATTTGCTTATTATTTTTAATTATGTTCTTGTGATATTTTTTTACTAACCCCCTTTTATTTTTTTAAATTGTGATTATTATTATTATTTTCACTAACCCCTATTATAATTATTTATTTATTCTTGCTTATTTATTATTTTGTTTATTATTCTAAATTGCTTTATTATTATTTTGTAACTGCTCCTGAATGTAATTGTTTATAATGTTTAAATTATTTAATTTTATGCTATGGTTAGTAAAAAATAGGGAGTGAAAACTATTTGTATTTAAAAATTGAATTTAGGTCACTTAAATTATAAGATAAATATAAAATTAAACACTCACACACGTAAGTCGATCTTTGATCGCCATCTCACTTTCTAGGGTTGCCTCTCAATGTTGCCTAATTAAAAGGTCAAGTGGGGTGTATAAAGCAAAAGTCCCTTAAAAGAATAGTCATCTAGTCCCTTCATAATCAAAGATCAAGTCCCTTAATGGTTGCCTTTCATAATGATCTTGTCCCTTTCGAATATTGATGACAGTCCCTCCAAAATGCTTAATACACCCTACAGTTGCCTATATTAACAGATGACCCTCACTTGTCCCTCACATCCAAGGTAATGATTACCTATTCCTTAATAATAGGGATAGTCTTACCATTTAAAGGATAAAGAACAGAAAGACTTAAACTTTAGGGTAGGTTCCTCATAGTTACTTGCTCACTACTTCAAAACAAATTTCAAATACTTCACAATTTCAAACAATTTTCAAACACAAGTTTTTTACGCATCCGTACATGGATCATTATCAAACTCTTATGAAAATTTCTATTCACACACTTCACATTTTCAAAAACATTTTAAAGTGAGCTAAGTAACTAAGAGCCCATGGATAACCATGGATGTAAAGGGTGCTAACACCTTCCCTTTACATAACCTACCCCCCGGACCCAAAAATCTTTTAAAAGGTCTTTCCTGTTCTTTTATGCCTTTCCTTTGGATAAAATAAAAGTCGGTGGCGACTCTTGCTATCCGCAACATAACTAAAGTCAGTTCTCCCACCGTGTTACAGTTGCAATCAATTTTCTAATCGGAGAATCGACCCTGACTTCAGTTTCTATAAAGAGGGTCCGAGATATGGAACAACAATCCCCCTGAACTGAAGGTTCTCCTAAACAGACTCGAGTTACTAAGAGCAGTGCTTCTAGGAAGATAATTCCCTTCATAGAATCTTGAGAAGGTGATAAGTGATTATTGCATCATATTTTTAGCTTATTTTTGTTTTGCTTTCTTGTGTGTTTTCTTTATTTTAGTTTAATTTTATGCGCTTTTGTATTCTTTTGATGTTTTCAAGAAATAAAAGTAATGGACTTAATTGGAGTGAAAAAAGAGCAAGGAATACACGAAAAAGAATGTTCCCTATAAAAAATACCCAAGCCCAACATGGTTTGATCGTGTCAGTTAACACGGGTTGTGTTAGCCTAAGATGTTGTGCCCATACAAGGAAACCAGGGGTAACACAAGCTAGATGTACCCTCAGACACGTGACGTGTTTCCTGACACGGTATGGTGACACACCCATGTTACACCTAGTGACGGTTACGAAATCATGATTTTTTTAGACGTTTTTGTGACTTTCGTACATCTAAAACTGCTAAAGACTTAATGTTAGTTGACTTCAATGAATATGCACGAAATTATGAGTGTTTATAAGTGATTGATTGTTGGTTTTTGTATGAATAAAGGACTTGAGCTTGAGATAAATGAGAATTTTATCACTTGTTACTTACACTTACTTTGTAACTCTTAACTTTGGTTCTTTTGCTCTCCATTGTAATTTCTCTACAACGTTGTTGTATTCCTCTGGATTTCTTTATTTTAATCAATCTTTCTCTTATTCATGTTATCTTATTCATAATCATTTTATTTTGTTTACTTTGTATGCGATATCTTTTACTTGCTTAATTGTTGCTTAATTGTTTTTTACTTGCTTAATTGTTCTATCTTATGACAACCCCTAATTGATTTATTTGAAAACGATCTATGAGAATTTTATGTATTTTTATTTAAAAATCTGAGTTTCTCAAAAATATATGTGTCACATGCGAAAGTAAATATAACGTATATGAATGAACCATTCATCATCACATCCCAGGCAAAATAAGTTTTTAATGTTACCGACCCTTCTAACAATAGAAGGTCAATTATTCTACCAGAAAAACATATTCCATATAGTGAAGAAAATCAATATTTAAATTTTGATATTTTTAAGACTCATTCTTTCGCAACACACATGCATATCTCATATGAAGAGAATGATTCAGATGATGTGCATAATTTTCATTATAATCATCAAGAAGGGATATGAGAAAACTAACAAATAAGTATTTATATGACTTAGTAATATATATTTATTGAGATTGAATGATTAATGTTGTTGTTGTTTAAGTAATAGTATTGTTGTTGTTGTCGTGTTATACTAATTGTTTTTACACATGTCATTCAAATTATATGCGTTTAATGACCAGATGTCATTCACAAATGAAAACTTTAGGATGTTTGTTCAAGAATTTACACTTTGGATTTTTTTCTTAGTTGTCTAATCATCTCTATATACTTTTAACTTTTCTTTTGTTTAAGTTATGCCCAGGTTGTGTTATGTTTCAAACTATCCATTATCCTCTGTTTTGGTTATGCTCAAGTTGTGTTATGTTTCAAAATATCCACTATATTTTGTTTCAAAATAATTTAGATTCGATTATGTTTCAAAAACCTATACGTTAAAATGAAAAGTTCGTAAAAAAATTAAAACAAAAAAAATTAAAAACGAAGAGATTTACCCTCGGTTGTAAATGAAAAGTGAGGTAAAAAGTCTCAATTTCTTCCCTCGGTTAAAAAATCTAGCTGAGGGGATATGCGGGACACGCTTGAAAAGAAAAAAAAACATTGTTTCTGGGGATCGAACCCATGACCATTCCTAGATGAGGATTGTTATTTCCTCCCTAAGTGGTCGAGAAACACCCTATGAAAATCTTAAAATGCCTCTACGAATCCAAGAGTGTATTTCTGGATGCACCCATATCACATTAAAATCCGTCTTTAGTGAGACACACCCTTTCCACCCAAAAAAACTAGTTCAAATGTGCATCTCTTAACACACTTTTCGATGATTTTGTTCATTCGATAACTCAATGACAAATACAAAAGTGTATTTTCAGATATATTAAGCGGAAATTTGAAAGAAAAAATACAACATTTGTATGTCAATGACAATACAAAAAAGCATTTATGGATCTGTCAAGCAAGAAATTTAATAAAACAAGGTCTTGCATGTTGTAACACCCCGATTTTTAAATTAACATTTTATTTTATTATTGGAGTGCTTATTTGTGTTTTGGGAAATTTAGGGGTATTTTGGTAATTTAATCATTAATGATATTATAGAGTTTGAGAGCGGAAAATAAAATAAAATAAATTTAAATTATTAGTGTAACACGGTGGGAGAACTGACTTTAGTTAAATGTTGCGGATAGCAAGAGTCGCCACCGACTTTTATTTTATCCAAAGGAAAGGGCATAAAAGAACAGGAAAGACCTTAAAAGATTTTTGGGTTCGGGGGGTAGGTTATGTAAAGGGAAGGTGTTAGCATCCTTTACATCCATGGTTATCCATGGGCTCTTAATTACTTAGCTCACTTTAAACTGTTTTGAGAAGTGTAGTGTGTGATTAAAAAATTTCTTAAGTATTTTATAATGATCCTTGTACGGATATATATAAAGACTTTGTTTTGAAAATTGTTTGAAAACGTGAAGTGTAATGAAATGTTTTTGAAAGAGTGAGCAAGTACTTAAGAGGAACCTACCCTATGATTAAATCTTTACTGTTCTTGAATGTTCTTTCAATGGTAAGACTATCCCTATTATTAAGGAATAGGTAGTCATTACCTTGGATGTAGTAAGGGACATGTGAAGAGACATTTGTATTTAGGCAACTATAAGGTGTCTTAGCAATACGAAGGGACTTATCATCTTTTATTCGTAAGAGACAATATCATTTACGAAGGCAACATCGAAGGGACTTGATCTTATGATATTGGAGGGACTAGATGATTTTTAGGAGAAGGGACCTTGCTTTTAGACGCCTTACTTGACCTTTTGATTTAGGCAACGTGAGGGATAACCCTTAGGAAGTGAGATGGCGATCAAAGATCGACTTACGTGTGTGTATGTATAGATTCATATATTTATCTTATAATTAGTGATCTAAATTAATTTTAAAATATAAACATGTTATCACTCCCTATTTTACTAACCATGGCAATATACTTATAAATAAACAAACGATAAAATACTACGACTATTACAACGCTTTTACAGTTACATAATAATAAAAACAAATTAAATAATAATTATATAATAAAATAAGCAAATAAATAAATGGTTAGTGATACAATAATTATAAGAAGAAAGGTTAGTAATAATATACAATATATATATATATATATATATATATATATATATATATATATATATATATAATTCAATTAAGTATTTTAGATTTTTTAAAGAATTTTTGAGGTGAAAATAATAATATTAAACTATCTAATAATTATTTACAAAGAAAATATTATCAAATATTTTAATTAGATATTAGAAAAGTTTAATTAATTTTTAATATTTGAATTAAATAAAAACTAGGGTTAGGAAGTTAAAAAATAAAATTAAGGGTTTTTTAGAAATTAGGGTTTTGGAAATTAAAAAAAAATAGAATTAGGGTTTACGATTTAAATTACATTATTAATTTAACTATTTAATAAATAAATATATAGTATATACATATTTTAATTTAAATAAAAAAATCTTTTAGAAAATAAATTAGAACTTTTTTTAGAAAAATATGAAGTTATACATATATATTTACATATTATTATTTGAATATATTACAATTAATTATAAAATAATAATAACAAAACAAAATAGTTAAAGCAAATAAAAATTAAAAACTTACCTGGGGCAGGGATTGAACTCACGCCCTAGGCATCACAACCCTTGGACCAGCAGCATCTCCACCAGGCTGCGTGCGCATTGGTGAATATGAACCAGGCAGCAATCCTTTTGTTGCTTATCCTGCGAAAAATATTGAAAATAAAATAAAACCAAAATGGCCTGGGGAGGTTTTGATCCCAGGACCATTCATTCACCAGCCAGACACACAAACCAACGGAGCCAAACGCGCTAGTTGTCATATACATGAAACGCATTCGTTTTAAGACTTCTTGAAATTTCAAATATTTCCTGCGCGCCAAACCTCATCTTCCCCATTTGAATTTCCTGTGAATTCTCCTTCAAAGCTTCCTACGAATTTTCCTGCATGTTCTTGAACCAGAAAAACCTATGTTTTTTAATCATCAAGCAAACCACAATATTAATGTAAATTAATAGCCCAGATCAATCTCATGAAGTTTATATGTTATGGCCATGTCCTTAGAATCCATTTAAACATCCTAAACACCAAGATTCTGAATTTGTATCTCAAACCCTAACAATGGCATCTAACAATTTAAGCCATGAAACTCCAATTAATTTGTCCAGAAAGCTTCTATACATCAAAACAAACACAAATCAGTAAGCAAAATCAACTATTAACACATGAAAGTATGGAATCGAAAAAATGTAAAAGCATGAACAAAAGTGATTCGGTTTTTGGTTATGGGCATGATTATGATGCTTTTAAGGATTGGGATTGATTCAGTGATGTCCAAGGATCCTTCCTATGTTCTTAAAATACCTTTAAATGCCTTGTAACGGTAAAACCGAATTTGAGTTTTTGAATGATTTTGTGAAGTTTGAATATAGTGTAAGAGGCTATGAATTCGTGTGCTTAGCTTGTCTTCATGTTGTATATATATGATACAATGAAATTAGGTCAAAAATTCGCACAAAACTATGGACTTTTGGACTTTGAGAGATTGAAAAATATTTGATCTTAAAACTTGAATATCCTTGATCTAGCCTTGCTATTTTGGTATGATTCTCATTATTTTTGTATCAATCAAGTCTAAATATGATTTAAGACTTTCTAGAAACCAAATCAAATCAAATATCCATTATTTTATATTTTATTTTAATTTAAAATGATTTTTAACATAAAAAATCATAATAAATAAAAATAAAATGAATAAAATTATGAGTAAATAAATTTTATTTCGTGCATGATGTCATGGAAGTGTTTGGGTCATAAAAAAGCAAGCCCATTTGGTGAATTATGGTTTTAAGACCCCATTTGCTTCATAAATCTCTCAAAAATTTCCTAACTTTGCAAGGGCACAAATCCTTCAATTTTAATGCTATGAAGGTGTTATTGGACATTTTGGAAAGCTTAAAGAGTCCTATAACCAACCTCTTTGGTCTCTTTTCCATATCTTTTACCATTCTCAAGTTATGCTCTTTGGAAGTTGTTGACTTTTTGTTGACTTTTAAAAGGACCTATAATGTCTTAGCTCATACCTTCCAAATGAAGCATTTTTGGGATTGGCTTGTGAGACACAAAGTTGTATAGAATTCAATTTCCTTCAAAATGAGCTTTGGTTGGAAAAAAATTGATGAAGCATGTGAAAGTTATGGCTGGTCAAAGTTCAGTTGACTTTTCCTGTGAAAACCCTAATTTAGAAACTCCTGATTCTTGATGATCTGAAATCTCCTTGATGAATCATGATCAACCCTTGATTAAATGATGAATTTTACTTCATATACTTATGTTGGCAAAAAATCATGAAGTTTGACTTTGGTTTGACCACAGTTGACCTCAGTTTGACTTTTTAACTGCTTTGACTGATTTTAACCTTTCTGATCATCTAACTGAGCAAATCTTTTGGGAAAGTCTTGAAACTTGACATGGGGATTCTTGAACACATATAGGATGTTATGAAGCTCACTTGAAGTCTTGGAAATCCATTTAGCCTGACAAAAGTCAAAACCCTAGTTTAAGATGCATTGCTTAGGAGGATGCATTGTTTGAGGGAATTGTCAAACTTTCTGACTAATTGTGAACCTTGTGAACCTCATGAGATGTCTTGTGAACCTTGTGAACCTTGTGAACCTCTTAGTACACAAAGTCTGGTCTTGTGGAGGGCAAATTTTGGGGTGCAACAGCTGCCCTTGTTCAATTTTCTGAAACCTGAGTGGTTAGATTGGTATATGTGCCATTCGTGACCTGGAAGGTTGAAGGGGATTGAACACAAAAGCCCAAAAATTTGCATTTGCCGGTGCGTAAAGTAACACTGATGATTAGTTGTATATGGTTAAGTGGGCTTGAAGATGCCACTTAGAATGATTGGAGATGGGCTTAGAGATGCCATCTAAAATATCAGGATGTGATGATGTCTTTATGTTGACACTGGATATCAGTAATAGGTCTTCGTATAGGCCGTCTCTGAATCGATTATGCAACATGATTTGAATTGTTGAATGGATCAGTGGAAATAAATCTTCGTGATGATTATCTCTTCTGGAAGTATCCTGGATTAGGGAATGGATCTTTTTACAGACTATTTGCCTACTCTCCAAGGTCAAAAGAACGTCAGGATTAGTTCTTCTGAAAAATATCTTGAACCAGGGAATGGATCTTTGTACAGACCGTTTGCCTTCTATTCAAGGGCCAATAGATTAAATCTTCTAAAAATATCTTGAACCAGGGAATGGATCTTTGTACAGATCGTTTGCCTGCTATTCAAGACCAGATAGATGAAATCTTCTGGAAATATCCTGGATTAGGGAATGGATCTTTTTACAGACCGTTTGCTTACTCTCCAAGGTCAAAAGAACGTCGGGATTAATTCTTCTGAAAAATATCTTGAACCAGGGAATGGATCTTTGTACAGACCGTTTGCCTGCTATTCAAGGGCCAATAGATTACATCTTCTGAAAATATCTTGAACCAGGGAATGGATCTTTGTACAGACTGTTTGCCTGCTATTCAAGGCCAGATAGATGAAATCTTCTGGAAGTATCCTGGATTAGGGAATGGATCTTTGTACAGATCGTTTGCCTACTCTCCGAGGACATCTTGAGTAATGTATGGATCATTTCTGGCCTGTTGTGAATTGTTGATGTTGTTTTATCCTGCAAAGAGAATGTTAGTTTATGTAATATGTATGCATGCATAGTATGATGCACCTAAGTAAATGTATTATTCATTTATGGATATGTATGCTATGATATGATGTAAATGATGTATGTATGAATCATGCAGCCTGAAGCGTCTGGATATCTTTGTATAACAACCGCTGGCTAGGGAAAATAAATCCCGATTCGTTGCTGAAGAATACGAGGAACTTGTTTCCGTCTGTAGCGGTAAAATCATGAGTGTAAGCTATTGATTAACTTAACTCGATATACACAGAGTCGCCACCGCACTTTTATTTATTTCCAAATGGAAAAAGGAAAATGAACGAACAAAACCTTAATGAATCTCAAAAGCTAAAAAGCTAAAAGAATCAAACAGAGAATGGGTACGGGGATTGGTTACAAATCGGGAAGGTTTTAAGCACCCGACTTGTCCGTGGTACTCCACGGGAACCCTTTGAAATGTTTACTGCATTTTGGTTTGAAATGGTTTGCTTGAAATGATGGAAGAGATGAGAAGAAGAATATTTTTTAATAATTTTGTGTTTGATAAGGTTTTAAAGCCTTATGCCTACGTACCCACAACGTGCAATGCGAGATCAAAACCTCGTAGTTCGTGGTACAAATTGTAAAAAGGCAAGGTGAGTTGAATTGATTTTAAAATGTAAAGATAAGTCGTCATCCTTTAGCGAATAATTCCGCTAGAAAGGATGAATCATATCTAAACATAAAAAAGTTAAGAAGAAACGTGCACGAGGGCACAAAAGCAATTGAATGAGTTTGAAAGTTTTTAAGTTCTTGAGAAAGAAAGTTTCGATATGCTTATGTGGTTTAGCATTTATTAAAGAAATGAAATGAAAAGGTAAAAGCACATGACCGAAGTCAAGGTTTGATTGAGAAAATGTTTGAAGTTTGAAAACAAAGAAAATTTTGAAAAGAGGAAGGAGATTTGAAAATTAAAGAAGATAGGAAGAGATGAAGGGACTATCCTAAGACTTGAAAATAAAAGCTAAGGAAGAAATGATCAAACCAAATGGCAAGCAACCTTGAGACAAATGGATTTCCATCTTCATAAACAAGTAACTCAACCGGAGCCAAAGTCTTCAATCCATAACAAATGAGCAAAGGGATGATCCTAGAATCTAGGTCCGAAACTCCGAGCAAGGGATAGTAACCATAGTCCGAAATTAAAAGTCACCCATTTTTTTAGATGTTTAATCCATTATTAATATTTTTGGTGTCCAAATGGACAAATGAAAAATAACAAGCAACAATAATATATACAATAAGCAATATGATGAATGAATATAGAAGCATAATAGGAGAGGTAAGGAACGAGAGATTTAAAGTAAAAGGATAAGGTGCGAGAGATTTAATTAAATGTTAGTATATTCACAATATTAATATTTACAATATAAAGTGGTATGATGAACTTAATCAAGCACAACCACGAAAAGAAAAATAAAGTCGAGGCAACCGGATCCAAGTGGATCGCATTCCGAATCGGGACAACTTTAGGTCTATGTTAAGCAATCGCCGAGTAATTTACGGAGTAATTACCCTACAAATGAGGCCGGCCACCACTAATTAAAGTGGAAACTATTCGTGTTAAAACATGTTAGAGAAACGATATTATGAATCGTTCTCCGAAAACATGCCACACTAAAAGAAAGAGAACGGTCTAATCTTAATCGAGATTATCGTTGAATTTCTCGAAAAGCAACCTATCACGATCTCAAAGTATGGAGAATGATCCAAATGATCATTCATCCATAGATTTGAAATAATGAAGGTTAAACTCATCGGAAATCA
Source organism: Lathyrus aphaca (assembly GCA_963966055.1). Lineage (NCBI taxonomy): Eukaryota > Viridiplantae > Streptophyta > Magnoliopsida > Fabales > Fabaceae > Lathyrus > Lathyrus aphaca. Next base: position 537,913,799 of record OZ014522.1, on the reverse strand, counting down.
ACAATCCCGAATCGGAAGATTGTCATCGACCAAAATAGAAAAAAAAGATGAAGAGAAATGGATCAAAAAGAATCAAAAATATAAAAAGAAATAGAAACATATTTTTTAAGTTCTTTTCTTAAATTTCTTTTCTAAATTATTTCTAAAATTCTTTTTCTAAACCTTTTTCTAAAATGATTCTAAGATACTATTAAAATGTTTTTCTAAACTTATCCTAAAATATATCAAAATAGAAATTGAAAATAAAATCCTTTATAAAATTTAAACTAATAACAAAAATAAAAAGAAGAGAAGAAAACCAAGGAAGTAGGGAAAGCTGCACAGGAGGTTGGATTAGTAATTTCACGGGCTCTTAAGCCCAACACACACAAATTCCTTTATTAAAAAAAACAAAAAGAAATAAGAATTATATGTAAAAAAAAGGAAGAAAACAGAAGAACGGATTCCTCTTCTTCTTCGTTCATTCATGGCCGCAGAAACAGGGGATAGTATTCCTCTTCTCACCTCAACAATTAATTCAAAGAAAACAAAATGTTTCTCCTTCTTCTCCGTTCGCGAATCCGGCTTCAAACACACAACAGATCGGTTTCGGTTCTCTTCCTCTCTCTCACTTCAGGATCATTTTTAGGGTTGAGATTGATTGGAGATTTGAAACTGAATTGAAGGTAGAAGATGATGAAGAAAGAAAAGGATTTCTGGAATTTGTGAAAAGTTCCTTTGAATTCGTTTTGACAGGGGTTCTCTATGCTCTCGAAGCTTGAAGATTGAAAGGGAATGAGGTCGAATTTATAGAAGAAAAGTGGATTTGGCTGCTGCGTTTTGATTGCTTCTGTTTGCGTTTTGATACAGGTACCGGATGCGTGCGTTTGCTGATGTTATTGTGTATTGATGCTGTTTCGGTGAATACGGCTTGTGTTGCAGCGTGCTTCTCGTGCAAATGGCTTGAAGCTGGCTGTGAAGTGTGACTTGGTGTTGTTGTTGCGGCTTTGGAATGTAGTGAAGTGATGCGGGCCGCTGAAGCCTTGGCTTGTTGATTTTTTTTAGGTGCAGTATGCGTGTTGTTTGAGTTTGGGAAATTGAGCTATGAAAGCTGTGTTTGGAAGCTGAATTTGACGCTGTGTCACGTGTGTACGGCGTGTTATTTTATTTGCTGGCGTGGGAGGCTTTTTGAAGGCTGAGGGAAATGCAGCTGGAGTGCTATTGTTTGATGTTGGCTGTTGGCTTTGGAATGCTGAGCTGAAATAGGCAATGTTGTTTAGGCTATGGGCCAGGCATGAGTGTGGGCACATGAATTTTGTAAACTAAAAATATTTGGATTCTCAAACAAAAACTTATTTGGGCCAAAGGGGAAAAAAACTATTAAAATGGGCTTAGGATTAATGTGAATTGAATAGAAACAATAAAAAATGGAATTTGATGGATATGAGAATATAAAAAAAAAATGGAATTTGATGTGAGATTAAAAAAATTGGAATATGGATGGAAAAAAATATGAATTGAATAAAAAAAAATGGATTAAAAGTGAATAGAAATGAAAATAATAATCGAGATAAATTTGGATGACAAAAGAAATCGAAATATGAATGGATATAGGTAAAAACGGATAAGAAAATGGATATGACAGAAAAGTGAATAGAAAATGGGTAATGGTTAAAATTGAAAAGAAATGATTTAAACGGAAAATAACTGATGGATAATATATGAATAATGTGATTTGGTAAAAAAAAGAATCGAAAAACAATGGATAATGAAAAATGGTCATAAAAATATACTGATGGATAAATGGTTTAATCGGAAAGAAAAATGGATAAAGAAATGATTTTCAAGCCCACAAACAACCTCTGATTTTTCTCACAAGCCACTGATAATGATGAATACAACCAAGCATGAACCATTGAATAACTTGCCACTTAAACCACAAACACTTGCAATTTGTCTGAACATTGTCTTGATAACTTGAATTCATACTGAGAAAAATAAATCCCCAGATGAATCATTGATAAACTTGATGAACTGACTGATTCACACCAAACTTCGCACAAAACATTGTCTGATAACTGATGATCACAGCACACAACACAGCTTGAACTTTGAAAACGCATTGTCTGAGAAATGAACCACTGGCACAATTAACTTGCAATTGAACAATCTTTTGATAGTTTGACCAAGATTAGGTCAAACGTCCATCTGAATCGAATCGTGACTGAACAAACGCATCTGAATTGAAATCACTGCCCTGTCTTTTTAAATCCTGCAACACAGAAGAAAAAGAAGCAATTGCAACATATTTTTTGTATTTTGGTTAGAAGTTAGTGAATATAAACGAATGACAGAAATTAAACAAAGTGATCCTCTGCAAGGCATAGACCTGCACCTGAAAAAGGATAAATGACCAGTGCGTGATCTTGTTTGTATGCGAAATGCAGATGATATGCGAAAAATCTTAGGGTCAAAAATTAGGGTCTGACAGATGCCCCTATTTAAGTTTCTTCAATCCAGAGATAATGAAGATTGAAATCTTCATTTCGACAAGATGGAAGATACTTGAATATCAAAAAACCCAATTTTTGATCCTAAGATGCCAAAAACTGGAATGAAATGAAATGAACGATATGAAGATGATATGGAAATGATATGAAACATATGAAACTTTTTTATGAAAGCATATGAAAATATATAAAATGCAGAGAAAAATATGAAATGTATAGAAAATATGTGACGGCGTATGAAACATTATGAGAAAAATTTATGAGATGATATGAAATGTATATGGAACCGAATGAAATACAGAGAAGTCCGTGAAGGACAAGATGACACATGAAATAGGATAAACACTAGGGATAAAGAGCATAAGACTCCGACGGGGAAAAACAACATGCTAGAGACCAACACATGGCTCAGCCAAGATGAAAAATGTCCAAGAATGGCAATTGGACAGAAAACATCACAACATCCAGGAATGGCACTGAATAAAGTGAGAAAATTCCAAAACGGTACACCAAAAAACATCCATAGATGACATGACTGACTTTGATAAGAATATCCGAGAATGGAAATCGGATAAAGGTAAACACAACATCTGAGAATAGCAATCAGACAGAAAATGAATTACAACATTCAGGAACAGCACTGAATGAAATGGGAACAATTTCGGGAAAACCACATCAACTCAATGATGATTCCAACATGAAAATCCGAGAATGGCAATCGGAAGGCAAATGATCACAATATCTGAGAATGGCAACCAGATAAAAATGTGAAGCACGACATTCAGGAAAAGCACTGAATGAAATGGTAAAATTCAGGAAAACACATCAACTCAATGATGATTCCAACATGAAAATCCGAGAATGGCAATCGGAAGGCAAATGATCACAATATCTGAGAATGGCAACCAGATAAAAATGTGAAGCACGACATTCAGGAACAGAACTGAATAAAATGGGAAAATGGTCCGGGACAGTACATCAAATCACTGATGACTTCACTATGGACATCCGGGAATAGCAATCGGATAGGAAGTGATCACAACATCTGAGAATGGCAATCAGATAAAAATGTGAATCACAAAATTCAGGAAATGAACTGAATGAGATGGAAAAAAGGTCCGGGACAGTACATCAAATCAATGATGACTTCACTATGGACATCCGGGAATAGCAATCGGATAGGAAGTGATCACAACATCTGAGAATGGCAATCAGATAAAAATGTGAATCACAACATTCAGGAAATGAACTGAATGAGATGGAAAAAGGTCCAGGACAGTACATCAAATCAATGATGACTTCACTATGGACATCCGGGAATAGCAATCGGATAGGAAGTGATCACAACATCTGAGAATGGCAATCAGATAAAAATGTGAATCACAACATTCAGGAAATGAACTGAATGAGATGGAAAAAGGTCCAGGACAGTACATCAAATCAATGATGACTTCACTATGGACATCCGAGAATAGCAATCGGATAAAAAGGGTGTAATATCTGAGAAGACACAACACGTATATGAAGAAAAGAAATTCTGGAGAGACAGACAAATGCCAAGTAAATTAGACCTTGAACAAAAAGTAAGAAGTTGACAACAACAAGACTTTGAGAAATGCATATGAGGACTAAAACACTCAGTATGCAGACATTTACGAAAATGGGGACTAAAACACCCAAGCACACGCATAATGAGGACTAAAACACTCAAATATGCAAAGGTAGACAAAACTGGGGAATAACACACCCGAGAAACTGCATAATGAGGACTAAAACACTCAAATATGCAAACTTTTCAAAAATGGGGAATAACACACCCGAAGACATAATACGAGAGACAATGCCGACAACCAGTTTAGACTCTTAGAGGAGTGGAAATGCTGACAACCAGTTTAAACTCTTAGAGGAGTGCAAAAGATGACAACCAGTTTATACTCTTAGAGGAGTGCAAAAGATGACAACCAGTTTATACTCTTAGAGGAGTGGAAAAGATGGAAGACTGATTCCTCAACACAGAGATCACTGCCATTCTGCTCGAATATCAGAAATGCTACTGCTGCACAAATCTCTGTCACACCAGTAAACTGTTCCAAGTTGCCAATCTTTTGAGAAAAGTCATGCAATGCTACTTGGGGATTCTTGAAGAAAAATTGCCCCAAGTTCAATGATCAATAAAGGTAAACTGATAATGGATTCAGTTCTCAATCACTGCTGGAGAAAATAATCACATCTTTGAAATAACTACTGAGAAGATAAACTGTTCATGGCTTCAGTTCTTGAACTGACTGCTGAGAAAATAATCACGTCTTTGAAATAACTGTTGAGAAAAATAAATTGATCATGGGTTCAATTCTTGAAATGGATGATGAGAGAATAAACTGATCATAGCTTCAGCCCTCGAGAAAATGTTGAGAAAGTAAACTGATCATAGCCTCAGCCCTTGAGAAAATAACCCAACATATAACTTGCAGAGAATCTTCTGACTAACCAAATCTGAGAATAACTTGCACTGAGCAACAACTCATGAATCATAGGAACTGAGAAAAACTTGCCCCTGATAAGATCACCGACCAAGTTTCTCAACTGTTTGAAAATTCTTTGATGAGGAAAGTATATTTGCAAATAAAAATGTTTGTACCAACCTGGTAATTTTAATGCAAAATTCAATGCAAAGTTTGAAATCAAGAATCATTTTTCGAATGAAATTTATTGATGTAAAGCAAATGAAAACTTGTCACAACATGGCGGTTGAGACAACATTAAAGATAAAGCAACAGCAAGAAACAAATGATTGGCAAAGAACTTGGGAGTCAGTTTACGCAACCTTGTTGTAGTATGCTTTTCAAAAGAAACCTGGATTCAATTAGGACTTTTGAAGGTTGTAACTTGGTCTGGTTCACGGTTTATGAAACAAAGGATATAGGCTCAAAGTTTATTTGTACCCAACCCAACTTCGTGATGAACTCCAGTCCTACATTCAATTAATTCAGTCTATGCATTCAAGTTCCCAAAAATTTAGGATTGCACAGATGAAGATGGTTCATAAGCCAAAGGATTTTTGAGATAGCAGTCACATCTTCCTTTTGTTATTTCCAGTGAGGACTTTGGTCCACTCAACTTATTTTTGCTGAGGAATTTTGGTACCCTCTTGACAAATATTTCTTTTTATTATCCCTAACTTTTGTCTGAACTGCGTCATTTGATCTTACAGCCAGCGGGATGCCCCTAGTTTTTTTGCTTAAGTCTCCTTCATAGGTTTTAACCTAGCGGGCTTTGATTTTTTTCGATAATTTTTCAATATCATTTTTTTTTGAAAGATAATGACTGCATGGCTTAATGATTACGATGAACCATCATTGGCTTTTGAATTGAGAAACATCTTCAACACTTCTTGATGTGTGTGAAGGAAAACTTGAGATTGCAACCTTTATTTGAAAGGTATCTTGAATGATTCTCTTGTACTTGAATGCACATTCGAATTAATTGAGAACTACCCATCCCCGGGTTAAAATTGAGGTTTTTTCGAATAGAAAGAAACTCCAACTTCAAGGCTCAAAGGGGGTTGACAAGGATTAACTTCCTTATTTCTCCAGTGTTTAGGATTTGAAACAATGCCTGTATATCATCAACCAAGTCTCAATTGAAAGCATACCAACAACAGTTATGGGTATCTTGTTTTCATCATCCTCCCCCCAATCATTGTAAAAACTTTGAGAAAAGATAAATGAACTTGAAATGTAAAGCATAAAGATGAAAATAGCAAATGAAATTGAATCAAAACAAAGCAATGCTCATTTCATTAAAATCAACATGAAAGTACAAACAAGCTTAAAAGCAAACAACTTAATATGATTGAAGAAAACTTGCAAACATAAAGAAACAATGGCCTAGTGATCAATCAACAACAAGGATGAGCTGTCCCGTCTGATATTCTGGCCTTGAAGAAAATTTGACAATTGAAGTCTTCTTGAAGATTCACTTCCCATGATTCGACAAAGGATTGTTGATAACATTGGGATTAATGTCATTAAAGTAAAGGATGTTGTTCCTGATAAGTTCTTGCACTTTAGCCTTCAGTGCAAAGCAATGCTCTAAGTCATGACCAGTTCCACCTTGATGAAACTCACAGCGGAGATCCGATCTATAACCAACTGGAAGAGGATTTGGAACAGGAGGCGGAGGCCTAGTAGTAATTAAACCTTTCGCAATCAAAGAAGGAAACTATTCAGTATAAGACACCGGAATAGGATCAAAGTTTGGCCTATTGCGATACTGATTTTGTCCAGCAGCAGGAGGAGGAACCTGAGCTTGAGCTCGAATCTGAACTTGAGCTTGAGCTGGTCGAGCTTGACCTTGAGCTTGAGTTTGAGCAGGTTGAGCTTTGACAACAGGAGCAACTGCAGCTACGTATGGTTGAACATATCGTTGTTGCGGGTGATAAGGCCTCCTCTCAGTTGAAACAGCATAAGCATCACCATCTCTTCTCTTGTGAGGATTCCCAAAAGATTTTCTTGCAGCATTAGGAGCTTCAGAATTAGTAATCTTACCCTTCTTGATACCTTCCTCTAGTCTTTCTCCAATAGTGACTAGATCAGAAAAACCAGATGAAACACTTCCTACCATTTTCTCCCAAAAGAACGGTTGAAGAGTGTCCATGAACAAACCAGTTAATTCCTTTTCAGGCAAAGGTGGTTCCACTTGAGCAGCTAACTCTCTCCAACGCTGAGCATACTCTTTGAACGATTCTTTCTCTTTCTGTGACATGTTTTGAAGTTGACGACGATCAGGCGCCATGTCCAGATTGTACTTATACTGCTTTACAAAAGCATCTGATAAATCTTTCCAGCTTCGAATGTGACTCTTCTCAAGTCCAACATACCATTTCATGGAAGCACCACTCAAACTATCTTGAAAACAGTGAATAAGCAAATTGTCATCTTTAGCATATGCAGCCATTTTGCGACAATACATTAGCAGATGAATCTTTGGACAAGTGTGACCATTGTATTTCTCAAATACAGGAACCTTGAACTTATCAGGAAGAACCAAGTCGGAAACCAAACACATGTCAATTGCAGCAGAACCAAAGACATCTTTTCCTTCTAAACCTCTTACCCTCTTCTCAAGAGTCAAACATTGCTCTCTAACTTCATCCATATATCCAGGTTCACCCTGACTTTCAGCTTGTGGACCAGGAGCTTGGTACAAGAAAGGAGAATTCTGATAAGTAGTCTGAGCAGTAGCGTGCACAACAGGTTGAGGTTCAGCAAAAGTCGGAACTGAAAAGCCTGGCATAACAGATGGACCACCCATTTGAGCAGTTGCAGAAACTGGCACATAATCCGGAGGTAACCCATATTCTGGCCAAGTAGAAGCTGGTTGTTGGACAACAGGAGAATCAACAACAGCAGTCAAAACTTCAGAGATAACAGTCCTTTGAGGTGGTTCACCTCGAGCAATCAGAACTTGCATCATTTCAGTGAGCTTGGTCATACCGGCCTTCAACTCATCAATTTCCATTCGAACTTCCATGTTATGCTGTTCTTGGCGTTCCATTCTCAATCTAATAGCTCTTCGTCTGATAACAGCTCTAGTACCGTATCTGTGGTGAGGAGTCAGCTTGACGGATCAACAGACAACTGAGGAAAGAAACAACCGGGATGAGTTCCCACACAACTCGGATGAACGCAAGAATATGCGAGAATGCAATGATATGCAATGCAATGTTCACTTCCACATTCAGAAAAAACAACTCGATTATTGCAAACATGGTCAACATCGAGAATACAGTCATGAAAAATCTTGACAAAAAGGAATATTTGCTCTTTCCAATATTTGCAATGATCGGAATTATTTTCCTTGAAGAATGGTCGTGATGATGATCATGATGAATATGTAGATGCAACAAGCACAAACAAGATCACGCAAATCACACAGGTTCAAAGGTTCGAATCACGAGCATGGAGTCATGGTAACAGAACACCAACCCAAACAGGTATGTACTAAGGTTTGTCTTCATTGTACCTGCAAAAAACCAGAAGGGTGCTAACAGAGGTTCCCGGAGTTAACAGCCATCTTTAGAATATCATCGGTACGTTGGATTACTCCGCAACCGATAACATTCTTAAAATAGACCTCGTCCGAGTGTAGTATCGCGTGACAACCACCTTAAGTTTACACTCAGATAGTTTCCGCACTACGGTCCTAAATTGGCTTAGATTGGTTAAGGGTTCTACGGTCCTCAGTATGATCAGCTCAAGGTCAGAAAATAATGCCACGTACGATTACTCGTCATGACATTGATAGTCCAAGAGAGCCTAACCGAGTGGAGATTATCAAATTGATATTGCTTTGGACTACTCCATCGCATATCGCTTCGAATATCGCCGTCCTATCATAAGTGTCACTCAGATCCGGGTTAGGATCTATCTCACAGAGGATCACCAAAACAGAACAAACAAGTAACAAGCAAATCAAACTAAAGCAATAAACAAATCAAAGTAGGCCGAATCCACTTAGAGATTGACTCCCCAGCAGAGTCGCCACTTTTCTGTAGCGGTAAAATCATGAGTGTAAGCTATTGATTAACTTAACTCGATATACACAGAGTCGCCACCGCACTTTTATTTATTTCCAAATGGAAAAAGGAAAATGAACGAACAAAACCTTAATGAATCTCAAAAGCTAAAAAGCTAAAAGAATCAAACAGAGAATGGGTACGGGGATTGGTTACAAATCGGGAAGGTTTTAAGCACCCGACTTGTCCGTGGTACTCCACGGGAACCCTTTGAAATGTTTACTGCATTTTGGTTTGAAATGGTTTGCTTGAAATGATGGAAGAGATGAGAAGAAGAATATTTTTTAATAATTTTGTGTTTGATAAGGTTTTAAAGCCTTATGCCTACGTACCCACAACGTGCAATGCGAGATCAAAACCTCGTAGTTCGTGGTACAAATTGTAAAAAGGCAAGGTGAGTTGAATTGATTTTAAAATGTAAAGATAAGTCGTCATCCTTTAGCGAATAATTCCGCTAGAAAGGATGAATCATATCTAAACATAAAAAAGTTAAGAAGAAACGTGCACGAGGGCACAAAAGCAATTGAATGAGTTTGAAAGTTTTTAAGTTCTTGAGAAAGAAAGTTTCGATATGCTTATGTGGTTTAGCATTTATTAAAGAAATGAAATGAAAAGGTAAAAGCACATGACCGAAGTCAAGGTTTGATTGAGAAAATGTTTGAAGTTTGAAAACAAAGAAAATTTTGAAAAGAGGAAGGAGATTTGAAAATTAAAGAAGATAGGAAGAGATGAAGGGACTATCCTAAGACTTGAAAATAAAAGCTAAGGAAGAAATGATCAAACCAAATGGCAAGCAACCTTGAGACAAATGGATTTCCATCTTCATAAACAAGTAACTCAACCGGAGCCAAAGTCTTCAATCCATAACAAATGAGCAAAGGGATGATCCTAGAATCTAGGTCCGAAACTCCGAGCAAGGGATAGTAACCATAGTCCGAAATTAAAAGTCACCCATTTTTTTAGATGTTTAATCCATTATTAATATTTTTGGTGTCCAAATGGACAAATGAAAAATAACAAGCAACAATAATATATACAATAAGCAATATGATGAATGAATATAGAAGCATAATAGGAGAGGTAAGGAACGAGAGATTTAAAGTAAAAGGATAAGGTGCGAGAGATTTAATTAAATGTTAGTATATTCACAATATTAATATTTACAATATAAAGTGGTATGATGAACTTAATCAAGCACAACCACGAAAAGAAAAATAAAGTCGAGGCAACCGGATCCAAGTGGATCGCATTCCGAATCGGGACAACTTTAGGTCTATGTTAAGCAATCGCCGAGTAATTTACGGAGTAATTACCCTACAAATGAGGCCGGCCACCACTAATTAAAGTGGAAACTATTCGTGTTAAAACATGTTAGAGAAACGATATTATGAATCGTTCTCCGAAAACATGCCACACTAAAAGAAAGAGAACGGTCTAATCTTAATCGAGATTATCGTTGAATTTCTCGAAAAGCAACCTATCACGATCTCAAAGTATGGAGAATGATCCAAATGATCATTCATCCATAGATTTGAAATAATGAAGGTTAAACTCATCGGAAATCAACAATCCCGAATCGGAAGATTGTCATCGACCAAAATAGAAAAAAAAGATGAAGAGAAATGGATCAAAAAGAATCAAAAATATAAAAAGAAATAGAAACATATTTTTTAAGTTCTTTTCTTAAATTTCTTTTCTAAATTATTTCTAAAATTCTTTTTCTAAACCTTTTTCTAAAATGATTCTAAGATACTATTAAAATGTTTTTCTAAACTTATCCTAAAATATATCAAAATAGAAATTGAAAATAAAATCCTTTATAAAATTTAAACTAATAACAAAAATAAAAAGAAGAGAAGAAAACCAAGGAAGTAGGGAAAGCTGCACAGGAGGTTGGATTAGTAATTTCACGGGCTCTTAAGCCCAACACACACAAATTCCTTTATTAAAAAAAACAAAAAGAAATAAGAATTATATGTAAAAAAAAGGAAGAAAACAGAAGAACGGATTCCTCTTCTTCTTCGTTCATTCATGGCCGCAGAAACAGGGGATAGTATTCCTCTTCTCACCTCAACAATTAATTCAAAGAAAACAAAATGTTTCTCCTTCTTCTCCGTTCGCGAATCCGGCTTCAAACACACAACAGATCGGTTTCGGTTCTCTTCCTCTCTCTCACTTCAGGATCATTTTTAGGGTTGAGATTGATTGGAGATTTGAAACTGAATTGAAGGTAGAAGATGATGAAGAAAGAAAAGGATTTCTGGAATTTGTGAAAAGTTCCTTTGAATTCGTTTTGACAGGGGTTCTCTATGCTCTCGAAGCTTGAAGATTGAAAGGGAATGAGGTCGAATTTATAGAAGAAAAGTGGATTTGGCTGCTGCGTTTTGATTGCTTCTGTTTGCGTTTTGATACAGGTACCGGATGCGTGCGTTTGCTGATGTTATTGTGTATTGATGCTGTTTCGGTGAATACGGCTTGTGTTGCAGCGTGCTTCTCGTGCAAATGGCTTGAAGCTGGCTGTGAAGTGTGACTTGGTGTTGTTGTTGCGGCTTTGGAATGTAGTGAAGTGATGCGGGCCGCTGAAGCCTTGGCTTGTTGATTTTTTTTAGGTGCAGTATGCGTGTTGTTTGAGTTTGGGAAATTGAGCTATGAAAGCTGTGTTTGGAAGCTGAATTTGACGCTGTGTCACGTGTGTACGGCGTGTTATTTTATTTGCTGGCGTGGGAGGCTTTTTGAAGGCTGAGGGAAATGCAGCTGGAGTGCTATTGTTTGATGTTGGCTGTTGGCTTTGGAATGCTGAGCTGAAATAGGCAATGTTGTTTAGGCTATGGGCCAGGCATGAGTGTGGGCACATGAATTTTGTAAACTAAAAATATTTGGATTCTCAAACAAAAACTTATTTGGGCCAAAGGGGAAAAAAACTATTAAAATGGGCTTAGGATTAATGTGAATTGAATAGAAACAATAAAAAATGGAATTTGATGGATATGAGAATATAAAAAAAAAATGGAATTTGATGTGAGATTAAAAAAATTGGAATATGGATGGAAAAAAATATGAATTGAATAAAAAAAATGGATTAAAAGTGAATAGAAATGAAAATAATAATCGAGATAAATTTGGATGACAAAAGAAATCGAAATATGAATGGATATAGGTAAAAACGGATAAGAAAATGGATATGACAGAAAAGTGAATAGAAAATGGGTAATGGTTAAAATTGAAAAGAAATGATTTAAACGGAAAATAACTGATGGATAATATATGAATAATGTGATTTGGTAAAAAAAAGAATCGAAAAACAATGGATAATGAAAAATGGTCATAAAAATATACTGATGGATAAATGGTTTAATCGGAAAGAAAAATGGATAAAGAAATGATTTTCAAGCCCACAAACAACCTCTGATTTTTCTCACAAGCCACTGATAATGATGAATACAACCAAGCATGAACCATTGAATAACTTGCCACTTAAACCACAAACACTTGCAATTTGTCTGAACATTGTCTTGATAACTTGAATTCATACTGAGAAAAATAAATCCCCAGATGAATCATTGATAAACTTGATGAACTGACTGATTCACACCAAACTTCGCACAAAACATTGTCTGATAACTGATGATCACAGCACACAACACAGCTTGAACTTTGAAAACGCATTGTCTGAGAAATGAACCACTGGCACAATTAACTTGCAATTGAACAATCTTTTGATAGTTTGACCAAGATTAGGTCAAACGTCCATCTGAATCGAATCGTGACTGAACAAACGCATCTGAATTGAAATCACTGCCCTGTCTTTTTAAATCCTGCAACACAGAAGAAAAAGAAGCAATTGCAACATATTTTTTGTATTTTGGTTAGAAGTTAGTGAATATAAACGAATGACAGAAATTAAACAAAGTGATCCTCTGCAAGGCATAGACCTGCACCTGAAAAAGGATAAATGACCAGTGCGTGATCTTGTTTGTATGCGAAATGCAGATGATATGCGAAAAATCTTAGGGTCAAAAATTAGGGTCTGACACCGTCTTGTTTGATAGTATAGTATTTATAACCTCTCGTCTTCGTTCGTCGTACTTCTATTGAAGGAACAATTTCCTGAGTATCCCGAATGAGGATAAAAGAGATGGACATAAATTCAAGGGGAGATGTAACTCGAAGCATAGATTTGCTGTACTGGGGATTTGTAGTTGTGGGGATGAACCGGATAAGCTTCGTTAAATTCCTACCTTCGTTTGTCCTTAATAAATACTATTACTGCATTTTCATGCATTTCTGGTAAACATCAATCATATTCAAAAGCATACATACATTCAAACACAACCAATGGACGTTTTCGCTTATGTAAATAGGGTAAAAGTAAATCTGGATTCAAAGGGAAAAGTAAAGCTTGAACTTGAAAACATAATCGTTTCAACTTCGAGAGTGTATAACCAATTGGATTTAGAGCTCCTGAGTTCTTAACTTTCCTGAATACCTCCCCAGAAATCCTCATGGCTGGATCTGAAGATATGATACTGACCCCATCTGATACTACTGGCGTAGACAATTAATTTCCACAATGGCTTCTGCTAAGAACCCAATATCAAAGTAATATAATGAGAGGAACGTGTATTCAAATTATGATGGACCATATACGCTCCGGATATTAGATTTGACAAGAAAGCATTGCCCCTTGGTTGAGGATGAATTGTCCCATAATGGAAGTATCTGAATGTAGTTACCTCAAGAGAAATAAGCAGAATGTATCTGAAAGTAGTTACCTCAAGAGAAATAAGCAGAATGCCCCCAATAATATTCCCCTGACATCATGAACTTTATAATGTTACCCTCGGTAATTCAAATATATGAGGAGAGTTGTCCCTAACTATTAAGCATTGTTGAATCTAGACCTGATTGCCCCGAATGAATTGAGCAGTAAGTTGGTATGCCCCTTGATTGGGAAGCAGTGACTATGCCCCTTGGCATTATGAACTCTGTAATGTTACCCTTGGTAATTTAGATAGATGAGGAGATCTGCCCCTGGCTATTTAAACATAATTGAATCCTGTCCTGATTGCTCCAAATGAGTTAGGACATATCGTGGCCTGCCCCCTTGATTGGGAGATAATGACTATGCCCTTTTGTATACATGGACTTTGACTCAGGAAGCAACTTTGTTTATCGGAAGGACTTTGGTTCATTGAACATTCATCATGTAAGTTTCTCTATTTGTCAAACACTCAGGTATATGCAAACAAATATATTCAAAAATGCAATGCTTATGTCTGTCTTGAAGTTTTGAAAAAAAGTTATTTTAGAAAAACATTTTTTGTGAAAATTGTGATATTAACTCAAGTTTTATAATAAGCCCTAAAGGAGTCAGAATACCTTTCGTAGCAATACGCTTTTGAACTAACCATGCTTCAGTTAGGACTTTTAAAGGGTTGTAACGTGGCCTGATTCACGGTTTAAGAAACAAAGGATAAAGGCTCAAATTTTATTTGTACCCAACCCAATCTCCATGATGTTCTTCAGTCCTATGTTCGGTTAACTTATGCATTGAGGTTCCAAAGTAGTTTGGAATTGTAACACTGACATTTGTGATGGTTCAGAGACCAAAAAATTATTTGAACATTCAGTCATCTTTCTTTGTTGAGGATCTATAGTGACCTTTTTTCTCTTTTGACTTTGTTATATCTTCTTTTTGCCTGAACTGTTTGTTTCAAAATTACAGTCAGCGAAATTTCTCAATTTTATTTTACTAAGTCTCCTTCATAGGTTTTGACTTAGTGGGTTTTTCTTTTGCTGGATATTGACTGTCAGGTTTAATGATTACAGAGAACCATCATTAGTTGTGTACAACACAGATAATTGGCATATTTGAGTTAACCGAGTAACTACCCTGCCCCGGGTTATGAATAAGGGTTTTAATTTGTGCGAGAATAAAAAACTCCTACTTCATAGGCTCAAAAGGGTTGACTAGGGATTAACTTCCTTATATCTCCACTGTTTAGTAATTGAAACAATGCCTGTACATCGTCAGCATAGTCTGTTCAAAAGCATACTGCCTAATATTATGGTATTGTTTTCGTCATCCTCCCTCTACAGGCTTATAGCTTTATCAGGAGTTAAATATCACAAAACAGAAATATGAAGCATAGTTCAAAATATAGTGAAACGAATGGATTAATTCAAGACAAACATATGCAATGTATTAATGAAAACAAAATTTTAACATAATAGTAAGTGTTTAAACAAAACAAAAGAAATTACAAATTAAAGTTCAAATGTTGTCCCATCTAGATGGTTGAATGTCTTCAATTGCAATCTGTGAACTTTCAGGAGCAGTATATTTCACCATGAAATCAAATTTGCCATTTGGATGTCCCAAGGTGCCCCATAGCTCAACAGGAATAGGTAGGCTTTCTTTCTTGCTACCTTGAGCAACTTGTCTTGCAGCTTCGGTGTTTGATGGACGATAGTAGAATTCAATTTGACCTTCTGGTGTAACCTCGAGGATTCCTTCGTCAGTTAGGTCTTGAATCTTATTCTTCAGTGCCCAACAGTTATTAGTGTCGTGTCCGGGACTGTCGGAATGATACTCACACCTTGCCTTGGGATTATAGTGAGGAGAGGAAGTATTAGGATTTTGAGGAGGACTTTTCAAAGAAATTAGCTTCATCTCCAACAAGCATTGCAGAACTTGTGACATTGGAGTGCTGAATTTGATAAACTGCCTTCTACATTCCTTGTGTTGAGGTGGATTAACCTTATCAGGTCTTTTTTCTTCAACTAAAGAACAATCAGTGGCAACCTGTCTCTTACCTTTTTTTATCCTCCTCTTCCTTTCAACCAAGTCAGCTTGTTTTAACGGAGGTTGACTAACGATTAGATTCTTGGCTCCATTGCTTTGAAGTTTATAGACAAAGATTCTTAACTCTTCTTGCCCCTGGGCTAAACTTTGAATAAGAGCCACCTGGTCATTCATCTGGATCCTCATTCCTGTCATCTCAGCTTGTAGTTGTTTCAGCTGATCATCCTTGTTGTCCTCAGGATTCTTCTTCTTAGCCAACAGTGTCTTCAACTCATCTTGTCCCTTGGACAAGTTCAGAATCAACTCTTGGAATTGTGCATTCTGAGCCTGGAGATCTTTGACAGTCTGTTCAAGAGCCATTTCTGCTGAAATAAACAGCGAGAAGATAAGATACCTGTACATAAGAAACCTGTGATGCAGTGATATGATATGTAAATGTTTATGTAATGTTTTCAAGGACTGCAGGATTTAAATTTGTTTAAACAACCAAAAGTAAACTTTTATTAGTAATAAATTTGTTTGCCCATTGGGCTTACAGTAAAAATGAAATGAATACAAAAGATGGGGTTTTAAGTCTCCCATGGACGTTTCCTCTTTGTGTTGAGGTATGAGTTGAGATTCCGCTCCTCGTGAAGTTGCTTTGTTAGCTCTAGGATTCTTTCTTGACTTGCTTTGTAATGAGTCTCAAAAGTATCCCTTTGCTCCTTCAACTGGATCCAGGACCTCTGTAACTCTTCCATGTCAGTGGGCATGTCTGGATGAAGAATGATATAAGAAGTATCTCCCTCAGCAACAGGCTCCATAGTAACTGGCAGGATGGCAGGATATGGCATCATAAGAGTCTGAGCACGAGATCGCACCCGTCTGAGATAAGCTTCCATAGGAATAGTGTACTTGGGCTCCAGAGTCTTGCTGTCAACCTTGTTCACTTTTTCCCATGCTCGTATAAACCTTTGACGATAACCTTGAAGATCATTGTCGTAGTCAAACACAATACCCTGAATGAGCATATCATGAGGACCATCACTTCGAGCGTAACCAAACTGACGTAAAGCTAAGGAAGGGTTGTATGTAATGCCCCATCTTATTCCAAGGAGTGGCACATTAGGGAACTCCCCACAACGGTCAATGATAGTAACATTCTCCATAGATCGAGAGCACCAATGAATATCTGAATGAGAGAGTGACATAATCCTCTTGGACCACCTGAACCCTTGTTCATTCTTCATCACTAATCGAGGAAGGTGAGAAATAAACCACCTAGATAATAGAGGTATACAACACATCAGTGTTCCTCGTGCCTTTGTAGTACGAGTATGAAGAGAGTGTAAGATGTCTCCCAATAATGTAGGCACTGGATTACGAGTCAGAAATATGTTGATGGCGTGTACGTCTATGAACTGGTCTGGATTGGGGAACAACACTAAGCCATAAATCAACAAGGCTAAGATCTCCTCAAAAGCATCATAGCTCATAGCCTTCAAGAACACTTGAGCCTTCTCTATCAACACCTTAGCAAGAATACCCTTAACTCCACTCCTCGTTTCTAGGACAATGTCTGACTTCTTCAAATGTAGGGATGCAGCAATGACATCAGGTTTAGGCTCTTTTTCCAAGCCTGTGAAGGGTCTCTGATCAAGGATAGGTATACCCAGGAGCTTGGAGAACTCTTCCATTGTAGAAACCAGCTGATAGTCGGGGAATGTGAAGCAATGGTGTTTAGGATCAAAGAACTGAAACAGAACACTCATCATATCTTCATTGAACCCTGAAGTGACTAGATCCAATAGGTGACCATGCCTCTTGATGAACTGGGAATTTTCAGAAACTTGAGAGACCAAATCTTTAAGCTTAGGAGGTATCCCTACAAAGTTGATCCGAATAGTATTCCTACGAGCAGAAGTCATGACCTGCAACAAAGAACAAAAATAAATACTTTGGTCCTTGAAATGGTTAGTGAAAATGTTATGCTTATGATGTCATGATGTCATGATGTTATGCTCAATCACAAACATGTGGCACACACAAACAAGTCACACAATAGCCCTAGGTTTGAAGGCTTGCATGAGGTTTAAAGGTAAGTACCCTCCCCTGAAGTTTAGTTGGTTCATCCTGTCCTATAAAGTAACCAGGTTCTAAGGGATCTCAATATCATTGATCCTTCACAAGGGTGGTTGCTCAGTAGGCAACTTACTTGCCAACCAAAACCCTCCAAGTTTAGAATCTCAATGAGTGTAGTATCGAGTATCAACCAACTTCAGTCTTCACCAAAGCCGGTTATCTCACTACTTTCTAAAGGCCAAGATGGGATAACTAGGGTTCTAAAAGTTAGTTAGTGTATTGACAACATATGGCAGCCTCATATTATCCTCAACTTGACTTAAGGAATATAAGCACCAACCAAGAAGTCACACTAACTATGGCCACCAGATCAACCATATCGGTATACGCCGTACAGTTTCCTTGGTCTATTGCCATTTACCTAAGGTACACTAGATCCGGGTTAGGATCTTTCACACATAAGAGCACCCAGCAGATAAGTATAAAGCAAACAATGCAAACAATTTTAAAGTGATCTAATTCCTAAGGGTACCCCTCTTTTAACAAATCCCCAGCAGAGTCGCCAGTTCTGTAACACGGTGGGAGAACTGACTTTAGTTAAATGTTGCGGATAGCAAGAGTCGCCACCGACTTTTATTTTATCCAAAGGAAAGGGCATAAAAGAACAGGAAAGACCTTAAAAGATTTTTGGGTTCGGGGGGTAGGTTATGTAAAGGGAAGGTGTTAGCACCCTTTACATCCATGGTTATCCATGGGCTCTTAATTACTTAGCTCACTTTAAACTGTTTTGAGAAGTGTAGTGTGTGATTAAAAATTTTCTTAAGTACTTTATAATGATCCTTGTACGGATATATATAAAGACTTTGTTTTGAAAATTGTTTGAAAATGTGAAGTGTAATGAAATGTTTTTGAAAGAGTGAGCAAGTACTTAAGAGGAACCTACCCTATGATTAAATCTTTACTGTTCTTGAATGTTCTTTCAATGGTAAGACTATCCCTATTATTAAGGAATAGGTAGTCATTACCTTGGATGTAGTAAGGGACATGTGAAGGGACATCTGTATTTAGG
Source organism: Lathyrus aphaca (assembly GCA_963966055.1). NCBI lineage: Eukaryota > Viridiplantae > Streptophyta > Magnoliopsida > Fabales > Fabaceae > Lathyrus > Lathyrus aphaca. Next base: position 537,894,798 of record OZ014522.1, on the reverse strand, counting down.
CAACTGTAAGGTGTCTTAGCAATACGAAGGGACTTATCATCTTTTATTCGTAAGGGACAAGATCATTTACGAAGGCAACATCGAAGGGACTTGATCTTATGATATTGGAGGGACTAGATGATTTTTAGGAGAAGGGACCTTGCTTTTAGACACCTTACTTGACCTTTTGATTTAGGCAACGTGAGGGATAACCCTTAGGAAGTGAGATGGCGATCAAAGATCGACTTACGTGTGTGTATGTATAGATTCATATATTTATCTTATAATTAGTGATCTAAATTAATTTTAAAATATAAACATGTTATCACTCCCTATTTTACTAACCATAGCAATATACTTATAAATAAACAGACGATAAAATACTACGACTATTACAACGCTTTTACAGTTACATAATAATAAAAACAAATTAAATAATAATTATATAATAAAATAAGCAAATAAATAAATGGTTAGTGATAAAATAATTATAAGAAGAAAGGTTAGTAATAATATAATATATATATATATATATATATATATATATATATATATATATATATATATATATATATATAATTCAATTAAGTATTTTAGATTTTTTTAAGAATTTTTGAGGTGAAAATAATAATATTAAACTATCTAATAATTATTTACAAAGAAAATATTATCAAATATTTTAATTAGATATTAGAAAAGTTTAATTAATTTTTAATATTTGAATTAAATAAAAACTAGGGTTAGGAAGTTAAAAAATAAAATTAAGGGTTTTTTAGAAATTAGGGTTTTGGAAATTTAAAAAAAAATAGAATTAGGGTTTACGATTTAAATTACATTATTAATTTAACTATTTAATAAATAAATATATAGTATATACATATTTTAATTTAAATAAAAAAATCTTTTAGAAAATAAATTAGAACTTTTTTTAGAAAAATATGAAGTTATACATATATATTTAGATATTATTATTTGAATATATTACAATTAATTATAAAATAATAATAACAAAACAAAATAGTTAAAGCAAATAAAAATTAAAAAACTTACCTGGGGCAGAGATTGAACCCACACCCTAGGCATCACAACCCTTGGACCAGCAACATCTCCACCAGGTTGCGTGCGCATTGGTGAATATGAACCACGCAGCAATCCTTTTGTTGCTTATCCTGCGAAAAATATTGAAAATAAAACAAAACCAAAATGGCCTGGGGAGGTTTTGATCCCAGGACCATTCATTCACCAGCCAGACACACAAACCAACGGAGCCAAACGCGCTAGTTGTCATATACATGAAACGCATTCGTTTTAAGACTTCTTGAAATTTCAAATATTTCTTGCGCGCCAAACTTCATCTTCCCCATTTGAATTTCCTGCGAATTCTCCTTCAAAGCTTCCTGCGAATTTTCCTGCATGTTCTTGAACCAGAAAAACCTATGTTTTTTAATCATCAAGCAGACCACAATATTAATGTAAATTAATAGCCCAGATCAATCTCATGAAGTTTATATGTTATGGCCATGTCCTTAGAATCCATTTAAACATCCTAAACACCAAGATTCCGAATTCGTATCTCAAACCCTAACAATGGCATCTAACAATTTAAGCCATGAAACTCCAATTAATTTGTCCAGAAAGCTTCTATACATCAAAACAAACACAAATCAGTAAGCAAAATCAACTATTAACACATGAAAGTATGGAATCGAAAAAATGTAAAAGCATGAACAAAAGTGATTCGGTTTTTGGTTATGGGCATGATTATGATGCTTTTAAGGATTGGGATCGATTCAGTGATGTCCAATGATCCTTCCTATGTTCTTAAAATACCTTTAAATGCCTTGTAATGGTAAAACCGAATTTGAGTTTTTGAATGATTTTGTGAAGTTTGAATATAGTGTAAGAGGCTGTGAATTCGTGTGCTTAGCTTGTCTTCATGTTGTATATATATGATACAATGAAATTAGGTCAAAAATTTGCACAAAACTATGGACTTTTGGACTTTGAGAGATTGAAAAATATTTGATCTTAAAACTTGAATATCCTTGATCTAGCCTTGCTATTTTGGTATGATTCTCATTATTTTTGTATCAATCAAGTCTAAATATGATTTAAGACTTTCTAGAAACCAAATCAAATCAAATATCCATTATTTTATATTTTATTTTAATTTAAAATGATTTTTAACATAAAAAATCATAATAAATAAAAATAAAATGAATAAAATTATGAGTAAATAAATTTTATTTCGTGCATGATGTCATGGAAGTGTTTGGGTCATAAAAAGCAAGCCCATTTGGTGAATTATGGTTTTAAGACCCCATTTGCTTCATAAACCTCTCAAAAATTTCCCAACTTTGCAAGGGCACAAATCCTTTAATTTTAATGCTATGAAGGTGTTCTTGGACATTTTGGAAAGCTTAAAGAGTCCTCTAACCAACCTCTTTGGTCTCATGTCCATATCTTTCACCATTCTCAAGTTATGCTCTTTGGAAGTTGTTGACTTTTTGTTGACTCTTAAAAGGACCTATAATGTCTTAGCTCATACCTTCCAAATGAAGCATTTTTGGGCTTGTCTTGTGAGACACAAAGTTGTAGAGAATTCAATTTCCTTCAAAATGAGCTTTGGATGGAAATATTTTGATGAAGCATGTGAAAGTTATGGCTGGTCAAAGTTCAGTTGACTTTTCCTGTGAAAACCCTAATTTAGAAACTCCTGATTCTTGATGATCTGAAATCTCTTGATGAATCATGATCAACCCTTGATCAAATGATGAATTTTACTTCATATACTTGATGTTGGCAAAAAATCATGAAGTTTGACTTTGGTTTGACCACAGTTGACCTCAGTTTGACTTTTTAACTGCTTTGACTGATTTTAACCTTTCTGATCATCTAACTGAGAAAATCTTTTGGGAAAGTCTTGAAACTTGACATGGGGATTCTTGAACACATATAGGATGTTATGAAGCTCACTTGAAGTCTTGGAAATCCATTTAGCCTGACAAAAGTCAAAACCCTAGTTTAAGATGCATTGCTTAGCCTGAGGATGCATTGTTTGAGGGAATTGTCAAACTTTCTGACTAATTGTGAACCTTGTGAACCTCATGAGATGTCTTGTGAACCTTGTGAACCTCTTAGTACACAAATTCTGGTCTTGTGGAGGGCAAATTTTGGGGTGCAACAATTAGACATAATTAGATGATTTTAATTCTTTAATAATAATTGGGGAAAGTAGAGGTATTATGAATAATTCATATTTTGGGAATTTTTATTTAAATAAAATAAATTATTTTATTTTATTTTTAAAAAAGAAAATATTTTTTGAATAAATTATGAACGTTAGTCTTTTGGGCATGTGAGTGGGATGGTGTAAGCCCGTTTAAGATTTTGAATAACTTATGTTATTATACATATTTCAAAAGAGAGAAACTATGTTTTATGTAAAAATAAAATAAAAAAGTTAGGAGCGGTTGATCTCAGATTTGGATTTGCGTAATTCTTTGAGAACCGATCGTAGGAAAAAGAAAAGGGATAATTTTGAGGTAAGAGGGAATTTCTTTAATGATAGGTGATCATATGTCGCTAGGGTGGTGAAGGGTCTTTACATTCCCATCAATGTCAGGGCTATATTATTTTCTTCTTTCTATAATATGTCTCACCAAATACAGTTTGGGCAAAATCCTATTGGCATTGATCGATAAATACTTAGTTTCTTTGTGTTACAATGGTGACCAAATGAGATTTGGGATAAGTCTCATATGGTCAACGTAAGTGGTTGTGTTGACGCACAAACATATTTGCTTGATATGAATATATGTTTGGTTGAATATGTGTTGTATTTTGTGTAGATTATACCCTTTTAGAGTTTTATGACTAATCATTTGGGGGGGGGGGGGGGGGGAGGTCGCACCGCGATGGATGACGGTCAGAGCTGCACCATGCGTCGGCTGCGACGGTAGCGCATTAGAGTTGGAAAGTGGGGAGCGGCGATGGTTATCGCGGCAGAGGGCCGCAACAGGTGATTTAGGGCATTTTCGAGTTCAGGAAGTTTTTCAGTGATTTTTTAGCAATTTTTTATGCCGGTATCCATTAGGTAATCTTAGGGTCACTTTTGAGTAAATTGTGTAAACTGTCAACCCTTAGAGTCCAATAGAGTTATCTCCTCTAAAAAAGTTGCCCTTATAGCACTTTTGAATAGTTTAGAGTACTTTTGGATACTCTATAGTCATTTTAAGAGTTGGGAGATGTTATTGAGTTATTTTGAGCTTTTTAAGAACTCTTTTGAGTTATGAATAATATAATAAAATTTTGAGATTTTCAGGGTAATTTTTTATGAGTTTAGAGTTATTGAATAATAAAGTAACTTTAATCTTTTTGAGATGTAAAATAGTTACTTTAAAATTATATTTTTGGATATTAATAATTTGATGGGATTATAGTGAGGCATGTCATTCACAACTTTGTGGTTCAATAGTGGAATCATATTTTAATGATGATGTTTTGATGACGATATTTTGATGATGAAGTTTTGATGACGATATTTTGATGACGATGTTTTGATAATAATATTTAATGATGATGATTGTTGATGACAGTTTGTGATGATTATTTGAGTTGCATGCTTGCTTTTATACATGATCATGCGTGCATAAATTTTGGAGTTAGGTATGACTTCAGTCTATGTCCACAGAGAGACACAATTCAAGAGGAACCGAAGACATGGGCAATCAATAACAAACCTCTGACCCAAAAATCTAGTACCACATGCATATTGATGAAGGAGTTGGTGACACTGTCATTTGCATTGCAATTTGAATTATGATTGTATTTAGTGTGAATAATATACTTGTGATTATTATTATTTACCATATTGGTGTTAATTTTCATTATTAACATTTGTAAGGTGTATTCTCATCCCTTTATTATTTGTTTTGTTTTTGTGTGCAATTGTTGTACATATACTCAGTGGAAGTAGTTGCTTGTGAGTGGAAGATGACCTTGGAGCTTGTCTTCAGTTATTTTTACATTTATTGCATTTTAATGGTTTATATGCCCTGATCTGTAATATCGGGAATGCGACATATTATTTATTTAAGCTGATATTTGAATTTTATTTTCTTTGATTAATTTCCATTAAGTAATTATTTGATGTGATGAGATAATTTGAGTTCCACTGTGAGATTTTTGAAAAATATTCATTAAGTTGCAGATCTTGTTTTGAGTAACATCCTAAGTTGTGAATTTTCTCTTTAATATTAAGAGCCAGGTTTAGGGTGTTACACATATTTTCTTCAGTCATGATCAAAAACACCCTTTTTGTTCAAACCCTACCCAAATCTCCTTCCAAATTCAATCAACTTTTCTACTTCGAAACATCACTTGTCTATTTTTTCACATCAAAAGGAGCAAAATAAATTGAAATTTAAGGTAATGTACATGTATTTCCTTCCTCATTTTCCAAATTAATATTTTTTTTCCTCTGAAAAACAAATGTTGCCTTCAGAAATGCATTTATAGATTCTGGTAAAATATCATATGAAAGTGTATTTACGGATTAGTTCAGAGTTGAATTTGGACTTTTTTATTTTTTATTTATTTATTATTTGTCTTAGATATGGTGCACCCTGATGTTTTCCTCAAACCCATTGTGTCAACGAATGTTAAATTGGTTGATGTTTGCAATCAATTTACAAATGAATAAGAGTTTGTCATTTGTGGTTATATGTTCAAATGGATCCGCACAGAGGCTACCAAATTGGGGTTCAATATTGTAATCGAAAGGTTAGATAACAGTTCAGATACAAAACTTGCATTTGTGACACTAAGATACAAAAGAAGACTTGCTACAAATGAATGGGGTTTGTACCCATTAGAAAAGGCTTCATTTTGATGACAATGGTGTGATGAAATAAGGTAAATCGAAAATATTTATCTAAAACGAATGGGAAGTACTTCAAGAGAGATTTTTGAAAGCCAATGACAACATGAAACTCCACATAAAATAGCAACTGAGGAAGATTTCCTATCCAGAAACCACAAATTTGAAATCACTGACGCAACTAGTAAAAACAAATGGTGCTCCTAAGAAGGTCAAAACAACACCGAGTGACAAAGATGTGGTATCCTTCTTACTTTGAATATGTTGACAAACTTTTTCGAGATTCTCTAACTTCTAAATATTTAAAGAAAGTGTTTTCAAAGGTGCTCACATTAGCAAACAATCTCATACACCACCTTTATCGAATATCAAATACATCGAAGACATGTCAGTTTTTATGAACATATACATTAAATGAATTATTAATGTTGAGGGTGACGGTAACTGCGATTATTGAGTTATTTATGCTTTCCTCGGTAAATGATAGGATAATCACATACTTACCAGCCAACAACTTCTCAAAAAATTGAAGACCCATGGAGAATCATACACATCGCTATATAATAAGAAGGAACAATTTTATGCAATTCATGATGCTCTTATTACTTGTGTTAATGGTCCGACATCAGTGAAAAAATGGATGTGATTACCTAAATGGGTCATCTTATAGCAACTCCATATAATAGGGTGTGTGTTGATATGATAAGATACAGATTCTCGAAAACATTTTTTCCAATTCGGAGTGTCCCATCTTAAATTCCAACCAATCAAATTATGTGTATTGATGGTTTTCTAAATCACTGCATTTTGTTCAAGTTTATTTGAAATCAGGATGCCTTATACCATTGACATCATTTGAGTGGACATCTCATTCAACAAAGAAAGCAGTAACTTGGTCAAATCATTTTTTGTATAGGACGCAAGAATTCACAAAGTTGAGTGATATTGCAAGATAATCATATAAACAAAATTTAAAGGTAAAACCACCTCGTAGATATCGATTTAGGTGGTGTTAGCCTGGAAATTTGAGCTGAATGATTCGACGAAGGATGATAGCAACCTTGCAAAAAATGACTAAGTATGATAACACTTGGTCATCGCCACGATGCCCAAGTCGACCGAGAGGTCTCGACTAGTGTAATAAGCATGGTTTGGAAGAATCTCAAGAACATATCCACAAGATTACAACTACTCTCTCTTATAAACTGGCATATAATGGTCACACCGAATCAACATCTTGACAGAGAGATATTGGTGTCAAAGTCAATACATTTATTAGATACAAAGTACTTAACATGTTTTTAGTATAATAGTCGTTTAAGAGAATGACTAGACAACTCTATGGAAGTAAGTCAGAAACTCTTGAAGAGAGGCAATTAGAAGGTTTTCAAGGCAGTTGTCATATTGATAGTTGGTTAATTAGCATTTTAAACACTAAGGGCGCTTTGAATCATTTTATAGGATGAAAACCCATGTATTATGACACACGTCGAACATGTGAGAAACGACCATTGCCGACGGTTATTTTGGACTAGTATATAAAGCAGGCTCGAGCCTTGAAATTGAGGTTGCAAAAAATTATCATTGATTATCTATGGTATTAAATTACCCAAACAAGATGGTGAAATTTTTTTGAGAGATGTGAGTCTAAGTCCATTCTTTAAACTTTCTCCAAATCTTTGTATTTGAAGTATTTACGTTAAATGTCATTTACTTCGTTTACTTTGTTTGTTGTTTATTATCTTTATCCAAAGTTGATTGTTTGCATCCAGTTGGTTATTATTTAAACGTTTTAAATCCAAATAACACACACTTTTCCTTATATTTTTTCTTTACAAAAATTGTTCTTTGAGATTTTCAACTTAATCTCTTAAGTGAACTAAACTCATGATTGTTTACTAAAAACACCACTAAACAAATGGTGACACATATTTTGATTCCATTTAGTTATTTTATCTAACAATGCATTTAGGTGATAATACACGCTTTTTTATGTAATGTTTGATGGGTATTAACGATGTAAACTTTATACATTTTGATACATTTTAATATATATTTCAGTTTCCTACATTTTTCAATATATTTTCCTCCATATCATGTTATGTTTCTATTATATGTCTTGTGTGAAAAATTAAGGGTAAATTAAAAAAATACATTTTTGAACGCACTATAATTTTTTTAAAACTAACATTGGTTTATTCAAAATGCAATTCTTGAGTTACCACTGTTTAATTTAGGCTCTTAGAGATTGTCTATCTTGTCGATCTAAACTAAATACTAGAGAATCGATACTCAGACAATCAAAGAGTTGTGAAGCTCAAGTATCATTCACCATCGATTAACAACAAAGAAAATATACAATTCAACAAGTTTATACTAAGGAGGAATGAGAATTTAACAATTATGTAGAGTACATTTCATCGTCAAGAAACAAAAGGTCTAATTAAGGTGGATGCGAAGATTGTGAGATTGACATAAGATATTCTGAATTTGTTAAACCGTCATACTTAATGATGAAATGTATTGTTAGATTTACATTAACAATTATATATGTAATGTTTTCTTTTTAATGTATGCATAATAATGATTGATGTTAATTTATGTTACATTTTCAACACATAATTATGTATCTATTTCTGGTTTTTAACTCAAACAGTTTCCAAAAATACATTTATGTATTTTTCAGAGGTTTAGGTATGTTTGGATGCGTTCAGAAATAATTTCTGAATTTTTGGGGCATTTTGGGATTTTTACATAGATCAGTGAGTAACCCTAGGATGGAAAAAGTAGTTCCCTCCACACTTCTTTATCTCACATAAAAAGCCAATGTGGTATCCACCAACCGAAGTAATATCACTTATTCATAGTAGTGTAAGTCTAAACTTTTATATATAATTGGAACATTGTTTATGATCACGATAATGATAATTAATGTTCAATTACAATTACAGTTTCTTAATAGATATTATTTTTAATATATGTGTTTTAAACTTATTAAAAGTTTAAAAATTAAATAATATTTTTAATTATATATTTCATAATCAACATCTATGTTATTAATTGTTTTAGCAAGACTCATATATTTAAGCTACTTTTTTTATTATAATAAAACACCTTTTCCAAAAATACTTCTAGTTTTTATAAATAAATAATTTGCATTTTGTTTTTAAAATAATAATTATTTTATTAACAATATATTATATTGAGTAAATTTAATATATATATATATATATATATATATATATATATATATATATATATATATATATATATATATATATATATATAATTAATTTAACTATTCGAGTTTGTTAACAATATATTTTTATATGAATTAAATCCATATTTATTTGTGAAATAAATTTATACACACAAATAATATATACTTTATACAAATGTAAGCCAGTTATATTACATTAAAGTGTCAATTTTGAAATTTAATTCCTATAATAATATTTAAATTTTTTATAAATATTTTTTATACTCTTTGTAAAATAAATTTTTTTATTCAGTAATTTAATGACTTAGATTTCATTTTGAATGTTCTTACACACTAATCTTCACACAAAATAAATAAAATATGTATTTATTAAACTAATGCATATTTAAACTTTCTTACAAAATTTGAAGGAAAAAAAAGATGTGAGACTTGCTTAAGAGTAACATATGCATCAACTTCAGTAAACAATACACATTCTTCATTACATTCCTCATTAGTTACTGTTGTGAATCAAATACCTTAGAAATAAAGTATAATTGGTTCATTGATCTGTCAAGAAATCCACAGGGGTTAGGGTTTAGAATAATCAAGGATAACAACAAGGATTGATTATAAATTGCTATTCTTTCCTTTCTCTTGAAACAAGATTACAAGTATACAAGAATAACAAATAACTTCTCTCACTTTTGAATTAGGGTTTTATATTTCTATTTTCCCTTATTATAAAAGATGAGAGATTAATATGATATTTATAAGAAAACTAACATACTAACTTAATGGTTTTTTTTAACAATTACCCATTACAAGCTAACTTAGGGTACAAGTTAACTTAAACAATTGGATTAATAACACAAGACCTAATTAAACAACAACATGTGAGCGGATTTCGACGACATGCTAAATCTAGAGTTCACTCAAATATCTCATAAATCTGCACCTTGGAACAAACTCTGCAACATCAAGAAAACAAACTAGTTTTAACCATCCATGGCTTTCAGCCATTCAGTTTTATTTCGATTTCTCATATCTTCCTTATAGTTTCTAGGTTCTTCATCTAGAACCTCAATTGTAAAGATTAAGGTATAAGTTATAAGATTTGCATAACCAAGTCTCTGAGGTGGCTTGATGACTCTTCTCGACATGTCTCTTGCCAGAAAGTAATCATTATCAGTCTCCTCATCTTCGACAATAGTTTATGTTTCTTCTTCTTTGACTTCACCTGGGTTATGCAATTCAACATCACTATGCTCCACCTCAACAAAAATCTCTTCTTGTTACAGCTCTTCTTCAAAATCATCAGTTTTCTTGAAAGTCATCTAATCTTCATTGAAAACTACATCTCGATTGGTGATATTTCTCTTGTGACCCGGCTCTAGGCACCTAGCCTATAAACTTTGACTCCTTCAGGGTATCCCATGAACATGCATTTCATAGCTCTAAGTTCGACCTTGTCTTGCCTAATATGAGCATAGGTTACACAACCAAATACTCTCAGTTTGTCGAGATCTGATGGATGTCCCGACCAAACTTCTTCAGGTGTCTTCATATCTAACATAGTCAAAGGACATTTGTTTATCAGATATGTTGTTGACGAAACAGCCTCAGCCCAAAACACCTTCTTCAATCCAGCACTAACCAACATGCATCTAACCCTTACGAGGATTGTTCAATTGAATCTCTCAGCTAGACCATTTTGCTGACGAGTACCTGCTACAATCTTATGCCTTGCAATCCTAGTCTCGACACAATAATTGTCGAAAGTTTCATTCCAGAATTCAAGGCCGTTATCAGTTCTCAACCTCTTGACCTTTTTGCTAGTTTGAGTTTCTACCATAACCTTCCAACTCTTGAAATTCTCAAAAGTTTTATCCTTCGTCTTTTGAATGAATACCCATAACATTCCGGAATAATCATCAACTATGGATAGAAAATACCTTGCATCTGAATGTGAAGGACTCCTTGCAGGCCCCCAAAGATCAGCATGGATGTAATCAAGGGATCTGTGTGTTCTTTGTTTACCTTTATTAAACTTCACCCTACAGGATTTACCAAATACATAAGGTTCACAAAACTCCAACTTCCCGACTTTGTTATCACCTAGCAGGTTCTATTTCCCTAGTTTGACCAGACCTCTCTCGCTGACATGGCTCAATCTCATGTGCCATAATTTTGTCTTTGGCAACAGTTTCGTGGATGTAACATTTGTCGAACCACTTACAATTTTAGCTTCAAGGGTATACAAGCCTTGTTTCTTCACGTCTCTCAAGACTTCCTTCGACCCCTTCATGACTCTTAAAATACCTTTCTCTCCTTGAAAAACATATCCCTTCTTGTCAAATTCACCAAGAGAAATAAAATTACTCTTCAAGTCAGGTACATACCTAACTTTAGTCAATAATCTTATTGACTCATCATGAAGCTTGAATCTCACAGATCCAATACCTGCAATTTTGCAAGCTTTGTTATTTCCCAGCAACACTGATCCACCATCTTGATCGCATAATTCATCGAACAAATCTTTGTTTGGAGTCATGTGCCAAGTGCAACCTGAATCCATAATCCATTCTTTTCTTGAGTCGTCGCTTGAAACCACAAGAACATCAGATGAGTCAAAATCATCTTGAACAATGGTTGTGTTGCCATTATCCTTACCTCCATGATCTTTCAGGCGTTCAGGGCACACCTTTCGAATGTGACCCTCCTTCTTATAATGATAACATCGAATACCAGATACTTCACCACTATAAGACTCCTGCTGATTTTTTACCCTTCTTCTTGTCGAACTTACCATCCTTTCGCAAGAATTTCTCCTTAACGGTCAAGCCTTTACCAACCGTCGAAGGTTTATGCTCCCTCTGTTTGTTCAATTCCTTAAAGTACAAGCCAAATTGAACATCTTCAAAGGTCAGAGACTTTCTTCCATACAAGAGGGTTTCTTTGAAGTGAGCATGTGTTATGGGCAAAGCGCACAACAACAACAATGCTTGATCTTCATCATCGATCTTCACATCAATATTTTCAAGATAAAAAATCAACTTGTTGAACATATCTAACTGCTCATCCAACACTAAAGAGTCATCTTGAATGAATACAAGGCTTGCTTCAGGTATAGTCAATTCACTAACGATTTGGTCATGTACAAACCTTCAAGTTTCAATTATAACTCTGACGTCGTCGTCTCCTTTGATACCAGTCGAAGAACCTTATCACTAAGGCTCAACAATATTGTGTTGTGTGCTTTATCAATTATGGCCATCTTTTCAGTTGTCGTTAATGCAACATTCATGGTCGTCTCTCCCTTCAACACTTCCAAGCAGCCCTGTTGAACAAGTATGACTTTCATCTTCAAGCGCCACAAACCGAAGTCGTTCACTCCGGTGAACTTTTCAATCTCATACTTTGTTGAAGGCATCTTCTCCATGCTCATCGCACCAATTTATTGTGAATCAGATACCTTAGAAACAAAGTATAATTGGTTCCTTGATCAAATAAGAAACCCACAAGGGTTAGGGTTTAGGGTAACCAAGGATAATAACAAGGATTGGTTATCAACTACTATTCTTTCCTTTCTCTTGAAACAAGATTACAAGTATACAAGAATAACAAATAACCTCTCTCACTTTTGAATTAAGGTTTTATCTTTCTATTTTCCCTTATTATAAAAGATGATAGACTAGTATGTTATTTATAAGAAAGCTAACATACCAACCTAATGAGTTTTTTAACAATTACTCATTACAAGCTAACTTAAACAATTAGATTAATAACACAAAGCCCAATTAAACAACAACGTGTGAGCGAACTTCGACGACATGCTAAACATAGAGTTCGTTCAAATATCTCACAGTTGCAATATAAATAAGAACATATCACAAACCAACCTAAATTCATAGGTTTAACAAAATACATATTTTAAATACAACCCAACATCCATATACATTTTGCGTAATTTTGTTGCCCCATGGTATTAGAGATAAGAAAAAGTAAAAAGATGACAATTGTCGAGCAAAACAATAATTTTGTTGAACCTGATTATGAACATCGTGTTGAGCCAATTAATTTTGATGGTGGTTTAGACCAATGTTTTAGAAACCAGAACAAAGATCGAACCAATGAAATATTTTGGTTAAAGTTTAATTGGTCCAATTGGTTAAACCTACGGTCAAACCGTTTATTAAATAAACTAATAATATGAAACTAAATTCCGTACACACAATCATATATTCACAATTTAATAAAATAAAAATTTCAAAAATCCATTATAAACTAAATACAACAATATCAATAATATATATAATAAAAAAAAACATATTTGTACACTTAATTTCAACATTCATTTAAGAATAATTTGAACAAATTAAATAATTAAAATAAATTAAGTTAAACTAATTAAAATAAAAATAAAAATAATAGATCGTAATAACTAAAATAAAATTTAAATAATTAAGAATACCTAAAATAAAATTCAAATAATAAAAATAATTCTTTGAGCTAATGCTTTCATTGTGTTTATAGCATTAACATGGTATTATGAGCGAATCTGCTTCGATAGCCATTCTTCTACCTTTCCCCATTTCTCCTTTCTTTTTCTCTACCATGCCTACCATGAACTACTCTGATTTTGCCACCAATTCAGCTAACACATACTATCTTCACCCTAACAAAAATTCCACCATTATTCTTATTTCTCCTCTTCTTTATGCCAAAAATGATCATACATGGTCAAGATCCATGAAGATTGCCCTGATTTCGAAGAACAAGCACCACTTCATTGCTGGAACCCTTACGAAACCTCTACCGACTGATTCCTTTCATGCGCCATGGACAAGATGCAACACCATGGTTCTTGCATGGCTTTTTCGTCCGATCTCTGAATCAATCGCCAAATTTGTTCTCTAGATCAACATCGTTGCAGGATTTTGGGCAAATTTATGTACGCGTTTCTCTCAAAGGGATGTTTTCTACATCTCTAATATCCAAGTAGACCTTTATCGACTTCGACAAGGTACTTTCACTATTTTTTATTATTTCACTCAACTCAAAGTGTTTTATGATAATTGGAAATGTATCTTGTTCTTGCGTAATTCCATGTTCTTGCGGCGCTGACACATCTGTCAAGGGATATTGCGACCAATATTATGTAATTCACTTCCTCAATGGTCTCAATTAGAAATTATCTTCCTCTAAATCTCAAATCATGATGATGAAACTCTTGTCACACATTGATTTTTTCTTCTCTTTGGTTATTCAATAAGAACGCAAAATAATTTCTCCTTCTTCCGAGGATATTCCTGCCCTTGATACAACCATCCTTGCATATTCTTTGCAGGTGAATTGAAACTCCTCAAATGGCGGTAACAAAACTTTGAACCCTAATTTCAAGGGCAAAACCTAATTAGATTTGTACTCATTATGGCCACACTAACCACACAATTGATACTTGCTTTGTCAAACATGGATATCCACCTGGGTTCAAGAACAAGCCAAAGCTCAATTCTTCGACCAACAATGTCTTCGATCAATCTCTCACACCTTCATCAGGCTCAAGTTTTGGATTCACGCAAGAGAAATACAACAACATCATGCAACTACTTCAATTGTCAAGAACCCAACCTACTTATATGACCAACTCCATTACTAGTACACCCTTGATCAAGAACACACACCCCTCTTCTTAAAATAGCAAGTCCCTAATCCTTTGGATTCTTGACACTGGTGCCCCTGACCATATCACTTCCATTCTCACATCCTTTTTAACATATCATAACATTAATCTTATTTATTTTTCCTTACCTAATGGATCCCAAATTGATGTTTGCGTATATGTTTGTGTTATTCTTTCTTCAAACATTACCTTACACAATGTCCTATGCATACCAACATTTAGTGTTAATCTAATCTTTGTAGCCAAACTAACTACTAAAGTTAATTGTTACTTTTTAAAGTCTATTGCTATAATTTTCTATTTATTTATTATAAGCCAACTTTAGCACCATGTGATTCTTGTCATAATGTAAAACAAAACAAAAAAAATCTTTTCTTTCTAGTCAAATTCATACTCCTGCACCTTTTGAATTACTTCATGCTGACTTATGGGGACCTTACTATAGTATTTCTTTACCAGGCCATAAATAATTTTTAACCTTGGTTGATGTTTTTACTCGATATACTTATGTTATTTTCCTTAAGACAGAAGACTAAACAAAACTAGCATCATCAATTTTATAACCTACATTGAGAATCAATTCAAAATCGACTTTAAGTGTTTAAGGTCTGATAATGGGACTGAGCTCCTCACCCTTACATACTTCTTTCTTAACAAGGGCATTCTACATCATAAATCATATCTTGAACCCTTTCCCCACAAAATGGTGTGGTGGAGAGAAAAAACCAACATATTCTTAATGTAGCTAGGACTTTTCCTTTTCATTCCAATATACCCTTATCCATGTGGAATCGTTATGCGCAACATGCCATCCACATCATTAACAAACTCCCTACACCTTTCCTTTAATCCAAAAGCCCTTGAACGTCTTTTTCACACCCTTCCCTCCTATATGCATTTAAAAGTTTTTGGTTGTTTATGTTATGCAACCTCTATGTAAGCACACATAACTAAATTTGAATCTAGGGCAAGAAAATTCGTGTTAATAAGATATCAAGATGGCACCAAAGGTTTTATCCTTTATGACTTGCCCATTTATAACCTTTTCATATCCAGAAATGTCATTTTCTACATGTCCTATTTTCTCTTTAAATACTCTGGTAAGCCTACAGTGTCTACATCACCCCCATCCAACCTCTCTCCTATCGTCCCTCCTTTTTATGACATTGTACTTCCCTTTACTCCACTTACTACCTCACATGTTATCATTAGTACAAATGACCAATTAATCCCAACATTTACTTTTGTTGCACCTATTGCCCAACCTGTACCTTCCTCTTCGGACCTTAACATTTCCCCACATAATGTGCCAACCTCATCTAATATCAACCATGTTTATGAACCCTCTACATCTATCAAACCCTTACCCAACATAAAATCCACAAGACCATCACACCTTCCTTCTTACCTAGCTGAATATCAATGTATGCAAACTTTAACATTACCACATCTTTCTTCCTCTCCAAACATTAATTACCATCTCTCTTCTATCATGTCCTATAGTAAATTCTCTACCTCATATAAATATTTTTGTTGCTCTATTTCCTCTAAGCATTGGCCTAAAACTTCCCTCTAATCCAATGAACTTGACTGTTGGAAACAAGCCACGAATGATGAGTTATAGGCTCCTGCTGATAACGACATTTGGTCTCTTGTTGACCTTCCTCATAGTAAAGTCCCTATTGGGTGTAGATGGACATATAAAATCAAATATAACGTTATTGGTTATATTGACATGTATAAAGCATGTTTGGTTTCTAAAGGTTATACACAACTTGAAGGAATTTATTATTTTGATACCTTCTCCCATGTGGCAAAAGTTACCACCATAAGAGTACTTATTTCTCTAGCTGCAATAAAAGGTTGACATATCACTTAGTTGGATATCAACAATGTATTTCTCCATGGAGATCTCCTTAAATAAGTATATATGACATTCCCCAAGGTCACTCTATCTCACCTTCTTCCTAAGTTTATAAGCTGCACTAGTTCATACATGGTCTAAAACAAGCAAGTCAGCAATGGTATTCCAAACTATCTTCCTTTCTTCTTATCTTGGTTTTAAACATTCTAAAGTTGATCACTCACTATACACTAAATACACTGCCATTAGCTTCACCATGTTACTGATTTATTTGGATGATATTGTTTTAGCTAGCAACTCCATTGATGATATCAACCTTATCAAACAACCTTTAGATACCAAATTAAAATCAAAGACCTGGGCCACCTAAGATATTTCTTAGGTTTTGAAATTGCCAGAACCAATGCAAAAATCCTTTTAAATCAAAGACGTTACACTCTTAAGCTCCTTTAAGACATATGACATCTTGCCTCTAAACCTACCTCCACTCCTTTTGACCCTTCTACCAAACTTTCTATCTCAGAAGGCACACCAATCCCTTTCCATCCAAGTGACTTGGCAAAAATTCCCAGAAAAATTCTAAAAACATTTGTTGAACCTAGGATTCGAACTCAGGTTCATTTGGTTGCAACAAATCTTATCAAACCACTACACCACTTCACACTTATTTGTATTTATTTTAACACAATATTCATTTCAACGCAATATTCATTTCAACACCTACACAGAAAAGACTTCTCATCATTTTGATAAAACAGGTGAAGTAGTGAGATTATTACCTTTGCAGAAGAACCTCTTGAAGTACTAGTCCTAGGCCTTGATGTACCTCCTCGTTTCACAACACGCTTGCGCTTTTTACTGGACTGAAGCAGGTTAACCATAAAACTATTAATATGTTGCACACAAAACTATACTTTCTTAGCAATAGAAAATTTCCATAACATCTTGAAGAAAAATATTGAAACACAAGAAAGTAAACCTCTTTTTCTGCAAGTAGCACAATTGTGGTTGCATGAGGGGCAAGCAAAAAGTTTATCAGCTTAGTAATAACATCTTCCTGCACAATAATAACATTTGCAATGTTTCATCCACACAAGAACATTAGCAATGTTGCTAAACCAACAAACCTCTTTTACTGTTGACTTGGCAACTGTTATTTCAAACACGTCACATAATTCGAGTAACTTCTCTTTAAAACATTTCTCTAGCTTTTCTTTTACTTTAAGCATTTGCTTCTCCTGTAGAAACAATATTAAGATTTTACAACCATTGACTTCTCCTGTAGAAACAATATTACCGCTGAACTAAGGTCAATTTAATAATTCATTTATGTTTAT
This sequence comes from Lathyrus aphaca, assembly GCA_963966055.1. Lineage (NCBI taxonomy): Eukaryota > Viridiplantae > Streptophyta > Magnoliopsida > Fabales > Fabaceae > Lathyrus > Lathyrus aphaca. The sequence continues at coordinate 537,876,852 of OZ014522.1, read as the reverse complement.
CTCCAAGTCCTAAGGATTCCAAAGATCACGTTTATAATTGATCTTCCAATGACATAAATCAGTAAGATGACATTCAAAAGCATGAATAACCTATATTGAACTAATAAATAATAAGAAACTCTTTTTTCCAAACTTGGAAGGAAGAGATTGAATATCTCCAAGTTTTACCACTGTTATTAATAGTGAGAAGGAAGATCCATGTATTAAATTTTCATTTGATGAGAAAAAGAAGGCATGCATAAAGCATTTTACTGAAGGAAAATTACAATTAATTAACAAGACGATTAAATCAAATCAAATCAGTGCAGGCTAATGGACTAGTCAATATCATAATCAATGTAAATGTTTAATTTGTAAATCAAAATCATAAACTTGTGGTAATAATCTCACTACTTCAACGGTAGCAAATGTGATATTAACAACTTTATATAATTTGTGAGTTCCTTTTATCACAAGTGATATTAACACCTGTTTTGTCATCAGAAGCATTAATAGATGTACCATAGGTGTTGAAATGAATACTGTGATAAATAATATAACGGTTCACAATGATGAGAAGCCTTTTTTGTGTAGTTGTTGAAATGAATATTGTGTTGAAATGAATAATGTGTTGAAATAAATACAAATAAGTGTGAAGTGGTGTAGTGGTTTGATATGATTTATAGCAACCAAGAGAACTTGAGTTTGAATCCTAGGTTTTGTAAATGTTTTTAGAATTTTTCCGGGAATTTTTGAGAATTTGAGAAGTCACGTGCCACTCGTATAACCAAGTGGCACATCAGCTTCCACCTGTAAAAAATTAACGCCGTTTAGGAAAATTGGACGAAAATGACTAACATGACCCTTTTTGAATAATTAAAGGACCACTTTGAATCTTTTTAAAGATAAGAGACCAAATTGGACCCCGAGCTAGAGTTAAAGGACCAATTTGAGTATTTTGCCTAAAAAAATACTAAGAATTTCGAAAATTTTTGAAAATTTTCACAAATTACCGAAAATTTTGAAATTTCCGATAGTTAAAAAAACAAATTTTGAAAATTTTCACTACCGAAATTTTTCATACATTATCGAAAATTATGAAATTTTCGATAATTAAAATTTTTTCATTTGTTTCAAATTTTTTCAATAGCAGTTTTAATATTATAAGACATTGGGGTGTCAGGTTTAATCAGAGAATGACAAATAAAATTCTCGAATATTTGTTTTATGAATTTTTATTAATTAATAGTATAAAAACATAATAATTTATTCAATAAAATAATTTAAGATAATAATTAATAATAAGACTAATTTATGCTATTAGAAATAATTTTATTATTTATTTTAATCATCACTGTCCGTAAATTCAAAGGAGAATCTTTTAAATTAATTTTATGGTTTTGATAAATAATTTCTATTAAATAACCGTCGCATCCATACACTATCTTTTATTAATTTTAAAATAATTATTTTTTTTAAATTACGTAAATAAAATATTTAAAATAAATAAAACATGTATAAGACAGATAAAAAATGTTTAAACATAATTACTATGATCGCGAAAACAAAAATAAATCACCATCTTTACCAATCTGACATTACAACTTCACAATTCATTGACCATTTTATTGTTTTATTACTAATTTTTGTTTCATATCAATTTTTATTTATCTTTTCCTCAAGTGATAATAAATTTGAAGCATCTATTACAAAGTTTCGTCTTTTTTTCTTTATGCTTGGATTCTTTCATAGCTCACTCATCCTCGATTTTCTCAACCTCTTTCCATAGGGTTTCTACTTTTCACCACAATTTCTTAAATTCCTCGACGTACAACCCTCGATTTGGTACCATTTTTTTCTCGATTTAGGGTTAGGGTTTTTCTGTCGTTTACTCATTGGCTTTCTTGCATGCAATTTGTGATGTCGATTTGGTTTCCTTGTAGTGTGCAATGGCCACTGTAGTAACTGATTTTGATTTTTGTTCATCACAGAGTATCGGAATTTTGTTTTATAAATTTTTTATTTTGTTTTTAGGTTTAGGATTTTTGATTTGGGATAAATTTTGAATTTCTATTTTTGGTTTTGTAGTGCATTGAATTGGTGCTGCATTTGGTTGAATTTGTTTTCTGTGAATTGAACTTGGATGAGAGGATTCTTTAAAGTTTAGTTCTTGGAAGGAAGGAATTTTGTGTAGCTATTTGAATTTTGGAATATAATGTTCAGTCCGAGTATGGATTCTGCAAGGGGTGTTGGTGGTGTCATAGCAGGGACAGTGTTAGTTCCCATGCGTTTTGTGTGGCCGTATGGGGGAAGAAGTGTGTATCTCAGTGGTTCTTTCACTAGGTATATTTTTTCTTTTCCATAAATCACTACTTTTTCTGTTTTACTATTGTCCTAATAAGAAATTTGAATTTTGTTTCAAGGTGGTCTGAGCTTCTGCAAATGTCACCAGTTGAAGGTTGTCCAACTGTGTTTCAAGTTATCCATAGCTTGGCCCCTGGTTATCATCAGGTTAATTTTTAGCATTGCACTGATATTTGGTAATGATCGTGTAGTAGTTTCATGTTCTTTCAAAACAACATGATTATATGTATGATTGTATGTGTGTATGTTTTTTATAAGATTTTGTTTTGAGATGTTTTGTTTTTACGTTGAATGTTAATCAAGAAGTAATACACTGCTTATGTTTGATTTTGAAGTGCTCATTTATGATTTATGACCTACACTAGTGGATTTAAAAACACTCCGAGCAATATTTATTATTGAAAATGTTTGGGCTTTATTCGTGGTGGCTATATACTTACCATATAGTTTTTTGAAATGCAGTACAAATTTTTTGTTGATGGAGAATGGCGGCATGATGAGCACCAACCTTATATATCAGGAGAATATGGGATAGTTAACACTGTATTATCGCCTACTGATCCTAATTTCATACCTGTTTTACCTCCCGACATAATTTCTGGGTCTAACATGGATGTGGACAGTGAGACTTTTCGGCGTGTGGTAAGAGTTATTCATACTTTGACCGTTGTAATTATTATTATAAACATGTCTGCTACTTGGGTGCTAGCTCATTTATCATAACCCTGGTTACTTACAATGTAATGTAGTAAATTTGTGTTCTTTGCACTGTACTACCTTATATTTCCACGTCTAAATTTGTGTAGTTGTTTAATTGCATATGAAATTTCACCATCCAGGTCCGATTGACAGATGGTACATTGAGTGAATTGATGCCGAGAGTATCAGAGGTTGATATACAGACTTCACGCCAACGTATTGCTGCATACTTGTCAATGCAAACAGCTTATGAATTACTTCCTGAGTCAGGCAAGGTTTGGAACTTTTACCATTGAACCTTTGTTAAGGACTGTATCTTTTGCTATTGCCAAACCCATCTAGAATAACATGATTTACTGATGTGGTGATATCTTGCCACAGGTTGTTACCTTGGATGTTGATCTGCCAGTGAAGCAAGCATTTCACGTACTACATGAGCAGGTATCTTTGCTTTGCTCATATAGAGCATTTTTTACATATACTGAATTACTCTTCTCAAAATATGTTTGATTACTACGTGTAATTTCCTTGCCTCTTAACCTTGATAAATAAGGGATACTATATGATTTCTCTATGCATTTTGATTCCTTTTATGGAACTTGCGCTGTTTTTAAGAAACATTGTTGCACCAATGTTTATGTCTGATACTTCAGCATTTTGATTCACATTGTTTCCGCTTTCTTATTGGCTGCTTATTTATTGCTTTCTTATGCAATTATTTTTGAATTGGATAATTTACAGGGAATTCCCATGGCTCCTCTTTGGGATTTCTGCAAGGGACAGTTTGTTGGAGTTCTCAGCGTTTTAGATTTTATTTTAATTTTAAGAGAGGTATGTAAGTATTTTTCTATTTAATTCTTCCATTGGAAAGTTTTTTAAAGCAAAGCTCTTGTCATAATGGTTTTTGTAAATCTCAAGTGGCTCAAAGGCTGATATACTGCTGATACAAGATTTATGACAGAGACTAAGCCTAATAAAAAGGTTAACATGTTTACTGCCTGGTACAAGCTCCACCACTACATGGCTATACCAAATTATAAAAATATAGGAAGAAGAATGATGACATTTATGCAATTGATAGTGAATAAACAGATAACTAATTGAGTCCATGTTTTTTTAATAAAAATGACTTCATGTTTTTTTGATGTAACAATATCAATTTATCATTATAACTTGTAAGCATTTCATTTATGGTTATTTGCCATTGATTATGAATAATATGATAAGCATATGATATTCCATGTTCCCTTAAATAACCTTCCTTGCATTATATGAGGTCGGGTTTTCAGGAATTAGTTGTTGAGAGTCGATCTCAAGATTTTTCCAATAATGATAAACTGCAAATTCTAATTGTATAATTCATTCATGATCCATCTTTAGTTCTTGCATGGTTTTATAAAATTTGTTATTGTCCTTTTCTCAGCTCGGGAATCATGGGTCCAATCTGACAGAAGAAGAGCTTGAAACACATACCATATCAGCTTGGAAGGAAGGAAAATGGACTGTGTTTTCAAGACGTTTCATTCATGTAAGTATTTTATATGGCCTTTGGAGGAACTGACACGTGATTATGCTCATATATTATACTAGCATCTTTTTGTTTGTAAAACATATATAAATATAAACGAGGGATGCTCATCTTTTTATAACTTTGATTTTTGGGTAAACCAGCTAGATATAGAGTATAGTCCATGGTAAAAGTATAGAGTGCAGAAATATTTATTGACATGAAGATGTCTACTTATGAAGATCATCTTGATGCTTAATACAGATTGCATCATTGAGATAGATCTTGCTTGTGTCTTCTACAATAAATTGGGAATGCACATGTATGCAATTAGTGGAAAAAGCAGAAATAAGAGAAAAAGTGGAGAAGATGGTAATGGATTGAAATAAAGGGAATGATGATTAGAAAAAATAATTATTTTGATATGTAAATTTATCTAACCATAGCTTCATTTTGCCCTCAAAATATTGCTTCAGTTTTTCGTTTAACAAGTTATTTTTATAATTTACTGAGAACAAATATTTGAACTAGATAATGGCCATTTGAAGCTGGTTAAACTTGAAGCCAAAATAATAGAGAAACAGAATCCTTATTTTGTTAGTAAGCTTTGAGTTTAAGCACAATGGATAGACATTGGTTATACAAGAATAGTTTTAGTGTTTGTGCATGCACAAAATAAATGCTTATCATTGTATCTATTTTAAACACGGTGAACTTCGTCTAACTTTAAAATTTCTTTGGGTAATCTTTCTCTAAGATATTACTATTAGGGAACACTGGCATGTGTAAATGCAAGCATTATTGTTCCTTAAAATTTAAGAATTGTGCATATGATCCCATGAATTTGATAACGCAATGTATTAGAACTTCAAACTTCTACTGTGCTACTTTTTCGATGAGAATAAACTGCTTTCCATGTCTACTTGACTGAGGCCTTTTTCCTTGTCATGCAAACATGATAAATACCGTTATTGAAGTTAAGTTCATTATACCATGTGTTGCAATGCTAAATTTAGAACATTCTTCTTCTTTTGCAATCCTCTTGATACCTATCTTTTATTAATTAAAAAGTAGTCGAATTGTTTGACTTTTATTACTCTTCAATCAAAAGTACCATTCTTTTCACAGCTTTGCAATTATACAACTTATTTTAATGTTGGAACTTGGATTTGAAATTGACGAAACTGTTGCTTGGGCCGTGTGTGAAGATTTACTCAATAATCACTGTTCTAATCTCTGTATTTTACAATGGTGAATGGTGACATGCATATGTTAAGTAAAATAAGTGCAATAATTATATAAAGCAGGAGGGGCTATATGATTGATTGTTGATTTAACTTATTATTCAGGCAGGGCCATATGATAATTTGAAAGATATTGCTCTGAAGATTCTGCAAAATGGAATTTCAACAGTTCCTGTTATTGATTCATCTTCTGAAGATGGTTCATTTCCACAACTACTGCATCTTGCTTCACTTTCGGGGATCCTTAGATGTAAGTGCTTTATTTTTCTGACAACTTTCTTTTTTCTGTTATGATCTGCTTGATTGTCACCGGTTAGAATTTTCAGGCATTTGCAGGTATTTTAGGAATTGTTCTAGTTCATTACCTATACTTCAACTTCCAATTTGTGCAATTCCTGTGGGCACATGGGTGCCCAAAATTGGGGAATCAAATCGCCGGCATCTAGCAATGTTGAGACCAAATGCTTCTCTTACTTCAGCCCTAAACTTACTAGTTCAAGGTTTGATTCTTTTTATCTTTGCTACAAAATAAAATAAACATAGAGAAAGAAGAAATAACTGATTATTCTATTTTATCATTAGAGTTATAGTACTGATGGTAGTGGGTAGTGTCCTCCCACCTTGAGAAGAAGTGTTGTTTTTGGATGTGATTAAACAGCATAGAAAAGATAAGATTAATATGCTGACTAAATGAGAAATAAGAATCATGAGTTTTCAAATGTTAACATTGAAATATTAGATAGATATCTTGCTTACATGGCATGATTATATGCTGACATAACTTTTTGACATTTCCTTTGCAGATCAAGTAAGTTCAATACCAATAGTTGATGATAGTGACTCTTTACTGGATATATATTGCCGGAGGTTAGTTTTTATTGACATCAATATAATTTGGGAGTTCTATAGTTCAAACATTAAATTGTCTTCACAATTCATTCTTTAATGTGGCCCTTCAAGTTTCTCATTTTTCCTCCTTTCCCTGCTTTGTAGTGATATAACAGCTTTGGCAAAGGACAGAGCTTATACACGCATTAATCTTGACGAAATGACCGTTCATCAAGTAAGTTTGGATTTTCTCTTCATTTTTTTTTCCATTTCTATTGACAATTTTTGTTTTTGAAATTAAACTTGAGAAAAAGAAATTAAAATAGGAACATGCTTGTTTATCTTTTACCGCTGTGTAGTTTTGTGGAGCCTATGATACTGATCACTTGAAGATAACCACCGAATTAATATATTGAAATGAATTAGTGCTTTTCTGCCCCGTACTAAATTTTCTTGGATAAAAATAACAAAATTACCCAGCTTCATATAGAGTAGTATTATCCAGAACTATGATTAAATTTAACGTTTTAATTGCCAATTGAAGTTATGCAATGTCCTTTATTCTTGAAACGTTTCTATCCCATCTCTCAAATGATATTTGATCATTTAATGTCTAAGTGACCTGGAATTTTATATGGAATTAGATTCCTTTCTTAAACAATAATGTTTTATTGATGCAGAGGCAGATATTCTTCCTTTTTAAATTGAAAGTTAATAAACGCCCATGACTTAATGTGTACTACTCTGGACTTAAATGTACACAAAATTAGTCATATTTGGTAGACCAAAATATAAGCAAATTCTAACTAACTTCACCCAGGTCAATTATGTTAGCCAGCATGTGTCATTTTGGTGGTTAGATCCAGCCGTTATGTAGATGAAATATGAGCTCCAGCTAATGTGGATAAATTAGTAAAGGAAGAATGGAGAAGTAACATTTTGTTTGATTGTTGAGAAAGATTAGACGTAATGAGTTTTAGTAATTCACTTGTTTAGGATGCATAGAATATTAACTGTTTGACCATATTTTGCGCATGCTCAATAAGTCCAGCATGTTAAATCATAACCACTAGCCCACATCCTTGATGTTCATTTTGAGCAGAAGTTAAACTGGTTGTTGGACAGGAGGAGGATGAGTAATACTGTCTTTTATGGCTCGTTTTGACATTATGAATGGAATATCTACTCGAGCATCTTACAGTCTACACCACAAAACCAGACTACATTATTTCTTTTACATATGTAGAATAGACGGTTTTGCTATATACTCTAATTTGTAGTTGAGCCACCCATTTTGTTAGTTAGAATTGCATTTCTCATCCAAGCTTATCCGTTTCTGCCTATTGTCGAGTATCCTTTTTAAGATTGTCACATTTTTGATGTTGGGTCGTGAAAGCTTTGTTTCCGTGGTTTCTATTGACAGTTTAAACAGATTTTACCTTCAATTGTTCATTTAAAAAAAACCCGCAATTTACAAAGCATATTGGTTGGATCTATTCCAGTAATTCTTTAAAAAAAATTTTGGTGGATGTTACTTGTGATATTACTTGAAGAATAAACGGTTGTGTACCTTGAGCTTTTAATATTTAGTGATTTAATTTGTGAATTCCAAGCATCTCTTGTTTTGTTTGTACAGGCATTGCAGTTGGGCCAGGATGCTTTTAATCCGAATGAGTTGAGAAGTCAAAGATGTCAGATGTGTTTGAGAACTGATTCTTTGCATAAAGTGATGGATCGTTTGTCAAAACCAGGTTTTATTTTCCCTTTTTTTTTTTATTTTATGAAAGCAGCTTTATGTTTTCTTTGGGTGATTATCAATTATGTGTTGGGTGGTCAATTATTCTTGGTTAGGTTTTGTTATTTTTCATTTTGTAATTTTCAACACTGTAACCTTGATTATTCATTTATCTTCAAATGCTGAGTGAAAACAACATCTTACTTGATCGTATAGGTCCCGTTTACTTCATGAAAACTGTTTCTATTTTCATTTTAACTTACTAATGAGAAGTGAAACTCAGGTGTCCGGCGGCTTGTTATTGTTGAAGCTGGCAGCAAGCGTGTAGAAGGCATCATATCACTGACCGACATATTTAAGTACTTTCTTTGTTAGTTTGGATTGGTGACTGAACAAGTCAGTTAGTGCTGCAGTGGTCACAACCTTCTGCAAATAACGCAACCATCATCGGCCCAACCACATAAGGGGGTAGAGATTTCAGAGCTTGTGCACGGTGATTTGATCGTTATTTCATTGAAATCGGCCTCTCGCTTCATTGCCTCGTTTTAAGATTTTAGGCTAGAGAAAGAGGCGGGCCTGTAAATTTGAGTTTTAATTTTTTAATTTTCCCAAATTATTTGTCTCCCCCCATTCATATTTATCTTCATATATGTTGTGCTCCTGATACAGATACATATATTGTTATTTAAGGTACAAAGTTTAGGGGGGAAATTTATGGGAGGACAAATATTTGAAATTCTATTGTATTGTTTTGTTGTTTATTAGAATCATTATTAGTTCCTTTGAGTGTTTTCTAAGTTTATAAGTGTCTGGTTGGTAAATATTTTCTTCTGTTTCAGTCTTCTATTGATATTTTCTTCTGTTTCAGTCTTCTATTGATATTTTCTTCTGTTTCAGTCTTCTGTTGATATTTTCTCCTAAAAAAGTGGGACATATGCTAAATTACAATCTTTGGGTTTTGCTAAAAAAATGATGTGAGTTATGGAAACGGACAAAAATGAAAGAAAACGATGTTGACTTTGTACCATTTATTGGACAGATGAATTCTGAATAGAAAATGCAACTAAAGCTAATTTAAATATATATTCCCAAGGGAAAGTAACTCTAGATATCTTTAAATTTAAAGTTTCAGCTTTCTTTGAATGGATTTGGATGGATACCGGCACCTTTAACCAATAAAAAATTATTATTTAATGTTATATTTTTTTATTTTTTTATTTTATTTTAAAATAAATTAAAATTTTACCACAATTTGTATTAGCGGTATCAGTATTTAAATACTTGTCATGAATGCCTAAGAATTTTATCTTATTTTATTTCAAATTGATTATTAAGTGTTAAACTATATTATGATTGCATTTTTTTATCATGGATACCTAAGAATTTTGTCTTATTTTATTTGAAGTTGATTATTTAAGTGTTAAACTATATTATGATTGCACTATTTTTTTATTTAGTTTGTCATATATAGAACCAGACAAAAACTGTGTTGGCGTTTTAATAATTAGTAAGAGCTTGAAAAAAAAGGTGATTTCAAAACTCTAGGATAAAATAACTTTAAATTTTTAAAATGACTTAATCAGAGATTTTAAGTTTGAATTGAGTTATGAGAATACAATAGATCTTTTAACTTAATCAAAGATTTTAGGGTTGAGTTCAATTATGAGAATACAACACATATAAATTAATTTAGGTTGAATTCAATAATGAGAATACAACACAAATTATTTTAGGTTTGGATTTAATTATTTGAGAATACAACACTAATAAATTTTGAGTGAAAATTTTGTTGTCCATTGTGATCCTTGATAGATTAGTCTTTATTATACATGTGATATCCGATTTTTCTTTCAATTTTGAGAAGTACTAAATTGCATCGACCATAAATTGAAGATTATCACTTTACACATTTAAATGAAAGGAAGTTTCTTAATCCCTTATGTGACATTGAATTGAAACTCATAGGACCACAAATTGACGATTATCACTTTACACATTTAAATGAAATGATGTTTCTCGATCCCTTATGTGACATTGAATTGAAATGCGCACTATTACACAATTGGTACCCGAATTTCTGGGAATTGCTAAATGCATCATATGGATGGCTACCACACGTTAAGGAAAAAAAAAGATACTCTCATATTCTATAGATACATCTCTGGACGCATCAAAAACACATTTCATATTCATTGGCGAGATTCAGGCCTTAGATTGCATTAAAAAAATTACGGAGACGCATCTCCATAAACTTTCAACATCTAGATTGCAAACTTCTTACTCACGGAGATACATCTTCGGACGATGTTTAATTAAAAGAGCGCCAAAATCCCTTCTCATACCTCACTTCTCATAATATTCTCAAACTCTCAAAGTCGCATGTCCCAAAACCTCTCAACTCACATTTACTCAAAATCATTCAAGACACATCCAAATCTTTTTCCATCAACATAAAAACGATTTAAGAGCTCATTCAACATCAAACTCCGATCGCATTTGGTAAGTTTTTTTTTATTTTTCTAAATTTTTTTCATTTTTCATCAACATAAGTAGAAATTGAGCAATATATTATGTAATGGGTAGTTCATTTACATTAACAACGTGTTTGATAAGTTGTTCTATTGAAAAAATTCATTGTTTTGGTTGTTGGGTCAAATGCATGTCTGCTGTGGAAGACTTCTGAATTGTAGAACTTTACGGAGATGTATTTTCATAAAATTGCAACTTATTTCCAAAAATCGGAGATGCATATCTGAAAATTGTCCGTCTTCACTTTTTTTTTTTTGCATTATCTAATATGTTTCATCTTTCTAATTGTTATGTGTCTTTTATGTCAAATTTTTATGTTGCATTCCCAAAACCTCTCAACTCACATTTACTCAAAATCATTCAAGACACATCCAAATCTTTTTCCATCAACATAAAAACAATCTAAGAGCTCATTCAACATCAAACTCCGATCACGTTTGTTAAGTTTCTTATTTTTCTAATTCTTTTTCATTTTCCATCAACATAAGTAGACATTGAGCAATATATTATGTAATAAGCGGTTTAGGTAGTTCATTTACATTAACAACGTGTTTGATAAGTTGTTCTATTGAAAAAATGCATTGTTTTGATTGTTGGGTCGAATGCATGCCCGCTGTGGAAGACTTCTGAGTTGTAGAACTTTACGGAGATGTATTTCCATAAAATTTCAATTTATTTCCAAAATTCGGAGATGCATCTTTGAAAATTGTCCGTCTTCAATTTTTGCATGATCTGATATGTTTCATCTGTCTAATTGTTATGTGTTTTTGTTTTAGGTATTATGGCTGATAAACAAAATAGATTGAGGCACGATAGAGTTGTACAACATGCATCAGTTCTTAGAGAAAGATCACAAGCCTCTCATGCATCTATTGGTTTTGGCTCGGTCGTTGCATCTAACCCAGTCGTTGCGTAGGCATCAATTTCTAAGGGGTCGACTCTATGACTCGTGCATCCCCGACTACATCATCTTGTAGGAGATAGGTGTCACCTAGTGATGCACATGATATATCTCCAGTGATGAACATATCAATGTCTTGATATGAGAGGCATAAGGGGCACTGCAATACATGATGCGATGTTGGAACAAGGGGTTGTAGTTTATAGTTTTTGTATCATTTTGGCACTATTTTCTGTTATATTATATTTTGTACTATGAAATTGACTTTATTGTGTCCTATGGATTTATTAATTTATATATGCCATTTTGATATTATTCCGAAAATACATGGTTTAATTATACAAAATTGTCATGTATCATGAAATTCATCAAAGCATTTTGAAGTAAAATGTAGAATATCATTATCCGATATGCTTAACGGAGAAGTATCTCCATAATTTGTCTAGTGTGATAACAAATATGCATCTTCGACGAAAATTTTGAACAACATTGGGTGCTTCTCATTTTAATTGCGTTTTAGAGATATATATGGTGTGTTCGGAGATGCATCTCCGAAATCTGAGGAACATTTCGATTTTTCAGAGGGTGATTTTCCAACACATAGGGTAAGATTAGTAATTTCCCAAAAAAAAATCTTCAACCCATGCTATTTTGGGCTTTTTTAGTGGGTCAAAGTTAGATTTTTTTGGCAAATTTTTTTCCACCCTTATGAAGTGGGTCGCACATTGTAAAACCCAAAAATACCTTAAGATAATTCCGGAGATGCATATTCAAACGCACCAAATTCTATTTTGCCAAAATTAAGTCCGAAGATGCATTTGCGAAGATTTATTAGGTGAATTCGCATATCCATCTCCGAAAGGACTCTAGAAGCCATTTAAACAACGTTTTCATTAAGATGATTTATCATTTAACCATTAAATAATATTTTCGGAGATGCATCTCTGAAAATCTCAAACGGGTAATTGAATATATGGCCACCTTGCATGATCATCTCTCTCACACTCCATACCTCTTCTATAACCCAAAACCCTTAAAGAAATTATTTTCAATCAACTTTTCGATTCAAAATCATCATTCTTATGTTTTATCACATCAAAGGAAGAAAAACAAGCTCCAATTTAAGGTAAAATTTATTCATTTCATAACAATTCATTGCTTGCATAAATCTGTTGCTATGAATTTTTTAAACCATTTTTCTGTTGGTTTATATTATGGTACGCTCGGATATGTTTCTCAAAGTTGTTGTAAGTAATAATGTAAAAATCGGATAAAGTTAAAGATGATGTTAAACGGGATGAAGTGAAGGATAATGTTAAATCCGATGCTAGATCGATTGATGTCAAGTTAGATGTTAGTCAACAAATTAGAAATGATCAACTATTTAGTGCTTGTGAGTTTATGCTTGAATGGATCCACATGGAGGCAAAAACAATTAGTGGTTGGCATTATAATCGGAAGGCCCAACAATGATTCTAACACAAGGTAGGTAGACATTTGAAATCATGAGAGATGTGAGAGATGTGGCACGTATGTACCACCCTTTGACCACAAAAGTTTTTTTTACAAATTTCAATTTCTCTAAACAATAAAATAATAATAATGGAATTAAAATAAAAATAAGATAAATAAATTGAGGAATCTTGAAATAATCTGTGTTTTTTTTTTACAAATGCTCGCCCAATATGGCAAGGAAAATATTGACATTAATCCTTTATATATGCAACAGTTTACCTGCTATAACAAGTTTTCTTATAAGAAGCTACTAACTATACAGTAATCAAAATTGATGTTAACCACAACAATCTTAAACTTGAAAATGACTACTATGTGTGAATACATGTTCTTTAAATTTACATGAAATAGGGTACACGTAAAGGTAGATACTAAGATCTACGTTTAAGAATTCACATCATTTTAGTGCAAATTAACATTCAACCATAATTTTTTCCCTTCAATTTCTGCCTTACATCACTGTTATAATTTATAAATGTTACATTGGTATGAAATTGATTTTTTAATATATTTTGTGCAACCAGATTTTCAAATCCCAACAAATCCCGACCGAATTGCGTAATATGGAGAAAGTCAAAATTGACAATATTTTTTGTTCAGGACAGAGATGCAATAGTTTGAAAGAATAACAATTCCAGATTTTTAACTATTGAAATGCTTTTATTGGCATAGTAGGGTTACAACTGCAGCTAACAAGTTCTGAATCAACACTAAATTGTTAGTGTGATGATATCATACATAGTGCTGGTGCTGCTGAATAGGGCAAGCTACATAATAGCCTTTCCTATTATGATATTCAACAATAATACAATATGTACATCTGAAAAGAGATTACAATGTGGTATATAACCTTCCCTTTTCATCTGCCTACAATTGTAATATACAGTTTATAGTTAGCCCCTCACCAATGTCTCATGAATCCCTAAGAATTCACTGTCATTCTGAGATATCTGAAATTTACAAAGGATGAAGGAGTCTGAGCTAGGTAGGTACGAGTGCCAATATCTGATTTCTTATGATGCCCATACATTTCTGTATCTCACCATATATTGGAAGATTCTTTGAACTAAATGGCTGTAAACTGGAGACTGCAGAATCTAATACCTGTGCAACATCAGCTGGGGGAAATTGTCGTTCCGTACACTTCTGCATTTATTTTAACAGAGATGTATCATGATGCAGGTAATAGATTGTTAAACATGACAACTGATTAAACTACAAATGCTTTAGAAGGGGTGTTCAAATAATTTACTAGATTAATTAAATATTGAGAAGTTCAGCTGAAGTATGTATTTCCAACTATCAAACTTCTCAATATTTAATCAACCTGTTAATCTGTTAACCTATTTGATTCAGAGAATAAAAGACAGTTTGTGAATTAACAGAGGTAGCAAGAAAAATATTTAAATAGACTAAAGAGCACAGAGGTTTGAAATTTAAAATACTCAGTAAAAGATTTTAAGCAAAAAAACAACAGGAACTCACCAAAAGAACATGATACAAGACATCATACATTTAAGAAAAGAAAGCAAACAGCACTGGATATGATTGTCCGTGTCAATGGTAAAAGATGATTTAGTAGTTACCACAGAATCAGGTATAGTAGAGCTACACAGAATATGAACAACTATGAACAGAAAGTAGTGAGTGGAGATTGATTGAAAAGCATTGCAGTAGACTGAAAATTCAGCAGTCATATGAATTACCTGAATCATGAGCAGTGTTGCTAGACAATGAGATATGAGCTCTGAGGGAATTTTCATTTCATTTTGGTCAGATGTACTGTTAAGTTCATCATCTTGTACATGACACCTAGCCAAAATGTTTAATGTGCTGCTAGCATTCAATTGATCCCGGGAAGCCAAGGTAATAGAATCTATGGGCAGAGAACTAGTGACTGAAGTGGTAGGGTCATCAACTGAAAGCCGGTCATTAATAAAGTTTATAGCTTCCTCAATTCTTTCAACCTTACTTTCTGTCTTCGTAAAAACTGACATTGCCTGCAATGTTTTTGAGAGATTGTAGTCAAATGTAGATCATCATATATCTTCGTCACCAAGAATGTTTAAAATGATACCATGAAGAAAGGTTACTCTACTAATGTAAATCTAATTATAGAAGTGAATCTTTTACTGGCTTGTCCATCAGCAGGCACTTTTCAAAATATTTTTGCTTAAAACTATCAAATCTCTCTTATCCAAACAAGAAAGTTACCCTGTATTCTAGTTATATGTTTATCGTCTTTTAAACATTTTCTCTTTCAGTAATCCAAATTAATCCTCCCTAAAGAGGAGAGGCATTTGATCTTTAATAGATGGGGTCTAACTGTTACTGTCTAGTGCAGCCTATGCAGGTCATGTATTTTTTTTTTTGGAAACTCAGTATCTGGCCCGAGGTTCAACTAATTAGGAGGACCAATCCAACCGTCCACTAGTGGGGGTCCAATTGAAACCAGATTTTTGCTTCGTATGGACTGGTCCAGCATTGAAATTGTTAGCACCAATGGAATTTGAACTCTAGACCTTGAGAGAAACGCACTCTTAGGTCCCAAGCCTTCACCAACAGGCCAACCCAAGAGATTGTATGCAAGTCATGTTATGCCACAAAACAAGAACAAGTTTCAAATATTTGGTTTGAACACCAAGTATTACAACATATGTAAGTAATTAAGTGTTTTATTTTCTTCAAGTTTGTAATGAATACATATTCCATTTAATAATTAGATGCAAATATAGCAGTCACTTTATACCTGAGTAGCTTGAACAACCATGGTCCGGGCTTTTCTTCTAGAACTTTCAACAATTTCAGCTATATGATTTTGAGATATAGATTCTTGGTTGTGGCAAGCTGAACAATTGGAAGAGCTAGCCTGACCACCAGGATCATCGAGATTTGCCATGGGCTTCAATGACAAAACTGAGGAGCTTGCTTGATATGCATTGCGTTGCCTCAAGCAAAACAAGCCAGAAGAAACCTGCAGAAGCGCAATCAACATGTGCAATTGTAAATTACTCGAATTGGAACAGGAAGGTGTAAAAATAGAAAACAAAGGATTAAACTCTGCTTAATGGTCAAGATTCATGCCTGTTCATTTGCTTCAGTTAATTGCTTTAGCACTGAAGCATAATTCCTTTTAAAAGGTTCTGAATCTTTCAGCGAGTTGTCTCCGCATTTCTGGCTTTCTGATACCTCGTCATTCATGTGCTTCAGTTCAGACAACACAAGTTCCTAGAAATCCAAAATTAACAGTTTAAAACTCACTTTCGAAAATGGGGTTTTAATAGTTGATATTTTCTTTTTATTATAATTTATAACAAAAGAGGAACAGTGGAAAAAACTGAGATGTTTTTAGGCTGTACCTTCTTTTCTAGAGCACGGGTTAATTCTGAAATAGCAAATATATCAGCTTCTTTTGAATGGACACGTTCAAGAAAGGAAGATTGAGAACTGGATATTGATTGGCCATTACAAATCTCACTGCCCGCAACTTTTGCTTGTGATTTGCAGCTTGAAGAAAACCCCTAAGGAAGAAAGGGAGAAAAAAAAAACTCATTATGGGTGAAAAGAGTTTGAATTTATCCACTAATAGCAAACTACAAGTACTCATTATTTAATAATGTTGAACATTTATGAAGCTCAATTAGAGGTGTCGTGGTATCCCACATTCATACAACACGTGTTGTGGCGTCAACGTCCTATGTTTTTAAATATAAACCGTGTCAACGTGTCCATATTAGTTTGTGTATGATGTCCATGTCAGAGTGCTTCATAGATCATTATTTATTGGTTTTGTTTAACTGTATATATTGTTTTTTGTTTTTACTGAATATATTCAGTGTTAACAAATACAGGATAAGTATTTTTATTCATCATGGCACATACAATTATAGATAAGTTATCAAAATCATCTATAATCGAAGAAATTCAATCACTTTATTCAAACAAAATGAGTTTGACAGAAGCAACAAAAATAAGAATTTTAAATTCCCTAAATGTTTTTTTTTTTTACAATCCCTCAAAAATATTTAATTGTCATCCAACACACAGCAGAATTTGTAACAACCTAATCATCACCAGAACAGAATCTAATGTCAATTTCAAAATAAATATACACATGCTTTAATAAAGTACTGCTTACATGTAATGCGGGTGGTACACAGCGACCTTTTATGGCATCTGAGTTCTCACTTGGGGACAATATTGTATGCTCGGAGATCTTTCTGTTACTTATTTTTCCATTATGCGTAAGCTCACTAAGGTTCTCATTTATTCTAGTAGGAGAGATATGGTGTCTTATCAGAGACATGGGCATATTTTCAGATGGATACAAAGGCATGCAGTCGATATCCTGCAATATTAAAATATTATGGTATTAGAGAAAACAATCAATTGATCACTCTATCTAAGGACAGTAGGCAAACAGGATTGAAAGTAGGATGGAAGAGCAATGCAGATATTTCAAAACCAAATTACCAAATACAGTATTCAGAATCTCCAATAATGGCAGATAACCTCTAGTTAAAATCAAAATTCCGCTTAGATTGTTTAAGGGACAGCAGGAAGATCGTAGGATGGCATGTAAGAGTAATATCCTATGATCTGTTACGAATAGGACTAAAATGATATCACTATTAACTTTCAATGCATATTTAAGCATTGAAGTTTATTAAATTAAGATTAAAGTCTTAAATTAAAACATAAATAACTACAATACAACGTGCCAAAAAGTTAGCATTAGTCATTGCAAACTCACCAAAACTAAAAAAAATTACCATCATTTATCTAATTACCATGTATCCCATCTCAATTGTCATAAAAATTCAAAAAGTATAAGTCAGGAATGATTAAATACCCACTAATTAGGGGGAAGTGAACTAAGAAAGGAATGATTAAATACAATAAGATCCTAACAAATACTAATAATAAAAACAATATCTCAACAATCTCATCAGATTCATAATTATGATATAACCTGCTTCAATTGTGCTGCAAATTTCACATATTGGAAAAACAACTTCCATTTTATGCATAATATACCTCCGCGTGGTATATGATGGAATTTTAATAATAGTAATAATAATAATGGCAGATCAATGCACAAGGCTCCGCCCATTTGTCAAAAGAGAAGGAAACATACCATGACAAACTCAACTCCAAGTTCATGCTGGTCAAATTGAACCCGATATCTACAATGGTCAACAGTCAGTATACTGCCATCATGAATCTCCCTTGTCTTTGGATGAATAGCAATAACTCGCTGCCCAACAATTAATGGCTGGGCCAAATCAGCAGGTAGGCCTTCCTTGGTACCAGCAAGAACTTCAGCATAATGTGATCTGACAGATTCCCGGTACTGATTAAGTTTATGTTTTTCTTCTATCAAAAATTGCTCTGAAAATCTTCGTGGTCTACCAAGAGAACTGCATAAATGAAGTATGTTGTGATATTTTTGGTAAGGACCAATCTTAAAAGCTTAAGTGCCTATCCAGATAACACCCAAATAAATGTTTTAAGGCATTTTTCATTCACCAAAATCAAGTTTTGCTTTAGTTGAAGTTATCTGAGTGATATTTTATGTTCATTGAAAGTAGGTGGTTTGCAGTAAGTAGAAATCATTGAGGAACTGAAATTTTTTAAAATTACTATTGAGAAGAATTCATTTTAAGTGAAGAAGTTTACACTTTCCTTCAAAAAAATAGGCTCTTGCAAAGTTACTTTTAATTTTATCATTCCAAATGCAATTAATTACTAAAACCTCTGTTATAAAAATAAATTAAATGATTTTTTTCAAAATTTTAATTATTCCAAAATTAAAAACAGAGGGGTCTAAAGTTGTTACTTGATAGGTGAAGACACATGACCATTCAGTAGTAAAGGCTCGAGTACTTTATGCCAACAATAAATTCAACCCAAAAAGCTTATACCATCAAGTGGAAGTGCATGAATGCTTTTATATCCTTAAAAGATTTCATCTAGAATGTGATGGCAGTATAGGAAGAAGTAAACATAAGCATTTAAAATAAAATACCTTCTAATGACTCCCCACTCAATACGAGTCAATCTGGGAACATGACCCAGTCCAACATGGTCTAAGTACTCTACAAACTCTCTCTTTGAAAACCATGGGTAATCAATAGCACTATAAAACCATTCAGAGGTGCACCATCGCCGCATTTGATATGAAGACAGACAATTAATAAGCTTTCCCTGTGATAACAAAACAAAGTCATACAATTGCTAATATAAGATTAAAAGTTCAATACACTGTGCATAAATAGTAGAAAAATAACCTTGTGACGTTCAATACTATTCAACCAGTAAGAAGCAATGGATTTCTCAGACACTCTATGATCTTTTTGTACCATTGGTCTTGGTTTTTCCATCTTTCTTCTAGGTCTGTCTCTGCTTACTTGACCGACTTGGTTAGTAGACAAAACTTTTTTAGGGGAAAAAGATGAGCCATCCCTTTCTGCTTTGTCAATAAAATTTGAAGACATATTTCCTAGGGATGTCACCATTTTCAATTGTCTGGAATGAGCAGTACTGACAGATGATCGCTTGCCTTTAACCAAGGACTTCTTCACCTCATCAGTAACCTACGATATATATATATATATATATTGAATAAGGTAAGTCAGCATACAAACATATAAAAGACAATGCCAAGTGCAATGTGTACAAGACATACCTTATTGCAAAGCAAGGCAGTTTCATATAGAAGGTGAAATACACAGAATTTTTTTCCGAAAAACCAAGTGTATAAGCAACCACAGTACCATTTAATGTAGTCTAGATAATGTAACAATATGATACATAGATGATAAACTGCAATTCAGTAAGGATTATGATGTTTGCTGACCAAACCTAGATTGTCATTCCTAATAGTTGTGATTGTTACTTTAAATCAAACATTGTTTTCGGCAGTCTAAATATTTAGGGTCTCATTAACTTAATTAACTTATTAATTGTTAATCCTGCAGATACTACAATAGTCTTTTATACTACACTTGTGGATTTTGAGCAGCAATAGTAGAGATGTGATAAAACCATTTATATATAACATACCACTATGTGAAACTGAAACTCGCCAAAAACATTTAAGCTGTTAGGTGAAGGCTTAATAGTGATTTTGTTACATCTCTAAGACCCTAACAAAACAAAATAAACAAGTATATAAATCTCACTATTTAGATTTTATAGCAAATACAACATAAAGTGGGAAAAGCAATGTCATGCATGTCTTACGGCCACAATATAAAAACAAAAGAAAAACAAGTCTTATGAATACCAAGTTGAAACACCGAGTCTTAGATGTCTTTTGAATAGTAAGGCCACTACAAACCATTGCAAGTCAAACAACATAAATGTCTGTTCTTTATATAAAAAAAAAAAAATTAATGAAGAAATATTTATGAAATAGTTGTGAACATTATCATACTTTGACTAAATATCAAAGATAAAGTGAGGAAACAACTAGTCATCAACTGAGACTGGCTAGCTAGTGTATTTTACGACAAACATAAGTTGATAACACATACGAGCACAGGGCATTTTAAATGGCAACAGCACGCATTAGATCCTTATATTTAACTTTATGCCCTCATAACATAAAAGTTAAATTTTAACATTAAATTCATGTATTTTATTCAATCTCAATTGCATGTTCGCAACCATATGTTAGTAATAGATCTCCTATTGTGAGGACCTATTCAAGGAGAAAGTCACTAATACAATTGGGCCTGGTGGAATAGAAAATGGGTAACTATAAAAAGTAGTTTGTTAATTTAATTAGGAGTGGAATTTAGTAAATAGGAACTGGTTGGTTTGGGAGAGGGCAGGCTATCAATTTCGGGCCATTTGTTTATTTTTTTGTAACTCTATAAATGCACAGTCAGAAACTACCTATACAGTTTTGGCCAGACAGAACAGCTGCGGTACTTGTGTATTCTCATTTGTTCATCAATATTATTCTAGCAAATTCAGTATATACAATTGACTTAGATACCAGTTTTAATAACTCCATCGAATTCCAGACAGAAGTTTCGTCAAATATTAACAATAAAATTGGCTGGCATTTCCATCCAATGTTACCAGTTCTATTTAAAATCAAAATCAGTTGGACAAAATAAAGAGAGAACAAGCAGGGACCTCTTCAGAAAAGATGAGACAAATTATATATTAATCTGCTAGTCATAAATAATTTTATACCTTGATTTTCTGGGAACCACTTATATGAGAACCAGTATGTGTTCCATCAATCTGCAACAAACAAGATGTTTCTTACTTGCGCACTATATGCCAAAATACCAGACAGAAAATGTAGTGAAAGTGAAAAACAATCAATTTTCCAATTGAATGCTGGAAAGTAACTAGTTCTTACTTTTAAGATAGTTGATTTTTGTTTTCTTTTCCTGCTTCCTGCATTAAATCTTGCCGGATTTTCTTCAGCAGCAGCTCCTTTATCAGAAAAAATCTTGCCGGATTTTCTGGAACTGTTTCCATTATCTGTTTCCCTTTTAGACTCATTAACCATATTATGCTTTCCTTCATTGAACTGCACGGATGATTCTGAGACACAGAAGATAGTATAAGAAAAATTACACAATCATAAATTATAAAGGAAAAGGATTGGCATTGACTAAATAGATATTTTCTTTAGAGTAAAAAGAGCAAATTTGTAACATATTGTGCCATTTATGAATATCTAAAGGCATACATGAAAGAAAATGATATGGTCAAACAGAACAAAAGAAAATGAAACAATCAATTAAGTGAAGCATGTAAAAAGTTATTTAGAATTACAATAATAAAAATTATACCAGGTTAAGAAGTTAAATATTTTCCAGAAAATTAAAAGGTAAGCTCAGTTGATGAATTATTAAAGAAAGAAGAAAGGTCTCACTAAAGGGAAGATATTGGCTGGGCTAAAGATAATTGTTATGTTGAATTGTGATGGTAAAATAGTTGAGAATGAGATGATAAAAACAAGTTAAAAGGAAACAAAAAATGAAGTCATTTAAGATTTTTCTTTGGAGATAGAAGAGATCATCAGTATTTCTATAATCGTATAAAGTCCTTTTAATACTCAGATTGGCCTTCCATTTTTGGCAAGCAAATCTGTTGCTGAGATAGACCTTAGAGTTGGAAGAGCCTGTTAGACAGACCTTTATTGAATGAAAAAAGGTAAAGAACCTACATACCCAGACTGTCTTAGAATTGATTTCTTGCCAAGCTATTGAAAGATAATTATGAAGGAGTTTGAGTCAGAGCATGTTAACATTGGAGCACAATTTCCTCCTTTATAACTAAGGCACCAAAAAGTTAAATGAGAAACAAAAGAAAATGATTTAGAGTCAGTTATATTATTGGTCCTCAACCTGCTTAAGCATTAAAAATATAGTTCGACGCTGATGCTTAGAATAGTGCATCCCCGCAGAAGAAGTTATCATGACAAGAACCCACAGCGAGAAGTAAACGCAATCATATCACCAATATACAGTGTAACAGAGATCCTTACAAGGTCATACATTCCTCTCCAAGCATTCATAGTATTATTATTATTATTATTATTATTATTATTATTATTAATATTATTATTATTATTATTATTATTATTATTATTATTATTATGCATATCTAGCACTTCAAATTTCAAAAGTTAGAGCTCAATGTGCCTTAAATGGAAGATTCAAGCTGGAGACAATTTTCAGACATACCAAACGCGATCCCTTAAACCCAAAAATCAGAAAATTACATGATGGGATATTCTCCCACTGTGATATTATTGAGTTAATGATGATGAATGGTCAGATGTGTGATCATTTATGTCAAATAATGAGGAGGAAAAATGAATGTGTTTGTGCATATAATTACATAACCATTCAGTTAGATGATAGTCCTTGCAATTTTCTTATTTATTAATAATGATCCTTGGAAAAAAGGGAAAATCATTAGCTTAAATGAAATTGATTAAAGATTATTAAGTCAAAAACACAAATTCCTTACCATTGTCTGGGTTTGATGTAGGCATCATTAAAGATAGATCAGCCAAAGTTTTCAGAGCATCGAAAGCCGAACTTTCATCTACAAAGAGAAAAATACTGAGAACAAGAAGCAATTGGGGATGAATCCAATAATAAAGAATTTCATTTAATAAGGAGTAACAGCCCAATCTTAAAGCCTAGGAAAGCAATAGAGGGAAAAGAGTAAAAGACGCACTGCCACCTACTATGTAAGATTCAATCAAAACTATAACCTATTCCTGTCCAAATAAATTTAGGCTAAAAAGGAGCAATGAGCTAGATACTGTATCAACAAA
This sequence comes from Lathyrus aphaca, assembly GCA_963966055.1. Lineage (NCBI taxonomy): Eukaryota > Viridiplantae > Streptophyta > Magnoliopsida > Fabales > Fabaceae > Lathyrus > Lathyrus aphaca. The sequence continues at coordinate 537,853,233 of OZ014522.1, read as the reverse complement.
AGTCTAGTTCAATTCATCTATCTTGCATTGCACCCCACTCAATTATGGATTATTATCCAATTGATATTCCTTTCCTGCTTGGACAACACCAAGTGCAACATGCAACAACTGAAACGCACCAAAATTTAAAATTCTTGGCTAACTCGTGGCAAAATTTTCCAATAAAATATTAGGCTGATAAAAGGATTGTAATGCTTGTAAGGTTACAGAGGGAAAACAAAACTTAGTTTGCATTCCCAAAAAAAAAGTTACAAGGAAAATTGAAAAAATATAGCAGGAAAATAAACAGAAAAAAATGTAACCACAAACCAATAGATAAAACAACTATAACATCTTGCTTAAATGGAACATGTATCAGTCAGAGTTGGAGCTTTTGCAGCATCTAGTTTAGTATCAGATAGTTTAGTTCGTCCCTTAGCAAAGAAGGTTGATTTCTATGTCACTTCCATAGTTCTGTAACTTTTCTTTCACTTTAATTAAAATAGGTTACGAAGTCTTTCCCTAATATTGCCTAGAAGAGAGGATAGTCCCCCTCCAACTGTTAATTTAATTTAATTATTTGTTTTTTAATAAGTTTAAAAGATTTAGTCTTTACAGGTGTTGTTAGTGCTATTAGTTTGTTTAGTGGGCAGTTAGTTTTTAGGAATTTTAAATTTGTGGCTTTGTTGAACTGTTCTGCTGTACTGCCTATTTATAAAGCTATCTATTTTCAATAATTAATTATTCTCTCCAATTTAGTTATCAATATTTATCAGTGCTATCAAGAGCTGGTTTTACGTGAGAGGGATTTGAAAAATGGCTTCAGAAAATGGCTTTTTGCAAGCGGCTATTCCACGCTTTGATGGTCACTATGACCATTGGAGCATGCTCATGGAGAACTTCTTGAGATCCAAGGAGTATTGGCAGGTTGTGGAATTTGGAGTACCAGAGATAGGAGATGAAGCTGCAATGACTAATGCACAAAAAACAGAAAGAGAAGCGTTGAAGTTAAAGGATTTGAAGGCAAAGAATTACCTCTTTCAAGCCATCGATCGAGCAACCTTGGAGACGATTCTTTGCAAAGACTCCTCCAAGCAGATTTGGGACTCTATGAAAAGAAGATATATGGAAAATGCAAGGGCAAAGCGTGTGCAACTGCAGGCACTTCGATCAGAATTCGAAACTTTGCGAATGAAAACAAGCGAACCTGTCGCTGATTATTTATCTAGAACCATGACAGTGGCTAACAAAATGAGAGTTCATGGAGAAAAAATGGAGGACGTGAAGATTGTAGAAACGATTCTTCGGTCAATGACGCCCAAATTCAATTTTGTTGTCTGCTCCATTGAAGAATCAAAGAACATTGAAGAACTGACACTTGATGAGTTGCAATGTTCCTTGTCGGTTCATGAGCAAAAAATCATCCAGCAGGACACCGAGGAACAAGCTTTGAAGGCTTCAACCTTTAAAAGTTCCGATAGAGGAAAAGGGAAGTGGAAGGACAAGAATCCATATCACAAATCAGATGGGGATTATGCATCAGATACGCGAAAGGGTAACAACTACCGTCAATTCAGAGGCAACAAGACGAATAATGACAAGTCCAAAGTTGAATGTTTTCGATGTCACAGATATGGCCACTACAAGTCTGAGTGTCGAACTAAATTGCATCATGATCGTGGTCAGAAGTCTAACTATTCAGAAGAAAAGGAAGAGGATATTTCTCTCTTGATGGCATGTCACAAGGAGGAGAAAATTCATGGAAGTATGTGGTACTTAGACACAGGCTGCAGCAACCACATGTGCAGAGATAAATCGTTGTTTTCAGACTTGGATGAATCATTCCGAAGCACTATAAAGTTTGGAGATAACTCTACAGTTTCAATCATTGGCAAAGGAAATGTCAAAATCTATACAAAAGACAACACAGAACATTGTATTGGTAATGTTTACTTTGCCCCTGATTTGAAAACTAATCTTCTTAGTGTTGGACAACTCCAGGAGAAGGGATTTGAGATTAATATCAAAGATGGGATGTGTTGTATCCAGAATAAAGAAAAGGGATTGGTTGCTGAAATAAACATGACATCAAATCGCATGTTCCCGCTACATTTCAAAAACACTTCCCAAATTAGTCTCTCAGCGGAATTGAAAGATGAGTCATGGCTATGGCATTTTTGCTATGGTCATTTGAGCTTTGGAGGATTGCAAACTCTCCAACAGAAGAATATGGTAAAAGGTCTGCCACAGTTTCAAAGACCATCCCAAGTCTGTGAAGAATGTGTTGTTGGAAAGCAACATCGAGAAACTTTTCCAGCAGGAAAATCACGGAGAGCAAAACAAGTCTTGGAGCTGATTCATTCTGACACCTGCGGTCCAATCATGCCAACCTCAAATGGCGGTAAACGTTACTTCATAACGTTTATTGATGATTTTAGTCGGAAAATATGGGGTTTATTTTTTGCAGGAAAAGTCTGAAGCTCTATCCGTCTTCAAACAATTCAAGGTGCTTGCTGAAAATGAAGCGGAGATGTCAATTAAAATCCTACGTAGCGATCGTGGTGGTGAATACAACTCACGAGAATTTGTAGATTTTTGTGAGACACATGGAATCCGGAAGCAGCTTACAACAACTTACACACCACAGCAAAATGGCGTCTCAGAAAGGAAAGATAGAACCATAATAAATATGGTTCGAACAATGTTGAAGATGAGCGGGATGCCAAAAACTTTTTGGCCAGAGGCTGTAACCTGGAGCATTCACTTGCTGAACAGAAGTCCCACATTTGCTGTCAAGAATATGACACCTGAAGAAGCATGGAATGGACACAAGCCAAGTATTGAGTATTTCAAAATTTTTGGTTGTATCGCATATGCTCATGTTCCGGACTAGAAACGAAGAAAGCTTGATGACAAAGGAGTAAAATGCACATTTCTTGGTGTAAGTAACCAATCAAAAGCCTATAAGCTGATCCATCCACCAAGAAAATTATCATCAGTCGAGATGTGAATTTTGACGAAAGCAAGTTCTGGCCATGGAGTGATGACAACATTGAGCAGAAAGTCCAAGTTGATTTTGATGGAGAAGGAGAAAAAAGTGAGCAACCAAGTCAGATTACTTCCACTGATTCTCCAAATTCTGATGTGAGTGCAGATTGCGAAATTGAAGAAACTAAGAGGCGAAATCAACGTAATAGAAGAAGGCCTGCATGGATGTCCGACTTTGAGGTAACTGGAATCATCGAGGATTCACAAATTCATTTTTCACTATTTGCAGATTGTGATCCTGTAGATTTTGAAGATGCTGTCAAAGAGCCTAAATGGCAAAAAGCTATGGATGTTGAAATTGAGTCTATTGAAAGAAATAATACTTGGGAGCTGACAGAACTTACAAGAGGACAAAAAACCATTGGTGTTAAGTGGGTTTTCAAAACAAAGCTGAAAGGAAGTGGCGAAGTCGATAAATACAAGGCACGATTGGTCGCAAAAGGTTACAAGCAAGAGTATGGTGTCGATTATAAAGAGGTTTTCGCTCCTGTTGCACACCATGATACAATCAGGTTGGTGATTTCTTTGGCCGCTCAACATTCATGACCTATTTACCAATTGGATGTAAAATCTGCATTTCTCCACGGCGAGCTAGAAGAACAGGTATTTATTGATCAACCTCCTGGATATGTAAAATTTGGAAGTGAGCACAAAGTTTACAAATTACAAAAGGCACTATATGGACTAAAACAAGCTCCAAGAGCTTGGTATAGTCGTATTGATGCTTATTTTTCAAAGGAGGGTTTCAAAAAATGTCCATATGAACATACGTTGTTTTCAAAGTTTGGAGATGGGGCAAAGATGATTATTGCCTGCTTATATGTGGATGATTTAATTTATACTGGAAATGATAGTGCCATGGTTGAAAATTTCAAGCAATCCATGATGTGTGAGTTTGAAATGTCTGATCTTGGAATGATGCACTATTTTTTGGGTATTGAAGCGGTTCAATCCGATGCTGGAATATTTCTATGTCAAAAGAAATATGTGTAGGATGTCTTGGACAGGTTCCAGATGAAGCATTGCAATGCTGTCAACACACCAATTGAGGTTGGTTTGAAATTGACAAAAGATTCCGGAGGAAAAGAGGTGGACAACACTCTTTACAAAAGAATCGTGGGCAGTTTAATCTACTTGACAGCCACACGACCGGATATAATGCATGCTGTTTCTTTAATCAGTAGATATATGGAACGTCCAAGGGAGGCACATCTTCTTGTTGCTAAAAGAATTCTCAGGTACCTTCAAGGTACTAAGAATTTTGGTTTGTTCTATAAGAAAGGAGAAAGGACAGATCTGTGTGGGTTTAGTGACAGTGATTATGCAGGAGATGTGGATGATCGAAAGAGTACTACGGGATACGTATTTATGTTTGGTTCTGCTGTTGTTTCATGGTCTTCTAAGAAGCAACCAATCGTCACTTTGTCAACAACTGAAGCTGAATTTGTAGCTCTGACCTCATGTGCTTGCCAAGCCATTTGGCTCAAGAGAGTTCTTGAAGAACTGCACTTTAAGCAAGAGGGGGCAGCAGTGATTTACTGTGATAATGATTCTACCATCAAACTCTCTAAAAATCTTGTTTTATATGGAAGAACCAAGCACATAGATGTGAGATTCCATTTTCTAAGGGATTACACAAAGGAAGGTATAATCGATATCTTCTACTGCAGGAGTGAAGATCAGATTGCAGATATAATGACCAAGCCACTAAAGCTGCCTACATTTTTGAAGCTCAGGAAGTTACTTGGAGTCTGCACACTAAATAAGACTTAGTGAACTGAAGCTGAAGGGTTTCAGTTCAAGGAAGGGATTGTTAATTTAATTTAATTATTTGTTTTTTAATATGTTTAAAAGACTTAGTCTTTACAGGTGTTGTTAGTGCTATTAGTTTGTTTAGTGGGTAGTTAGTTTTTAGGAATTTTAAATTCGTGACTTTGTTGAATTGTTCTGCTGTACTTGTACTGCCTATTTATAAGGCTATCTATTTTCAATAATTAATTATTCCCTCCAATTTAGTTATCAATATTTATCACCAACACACAGACTACGACTTTTCCAGTTTTACTCATTAAGGGAAAAGAGCAATATAGTTTGGAGTCTAAGATCCTTCTTTCAGCGAGAAATTCATTAAGCTTTGTTTCATGACAAAAACACCAGATAAAAGGGAAAAATGAGGCAATTTGTTGCTATAAAGAAAACGAACTTTATGAACAAGGAAATCAAATGCAATTACAAAATACCTTTCTCAAAAAGTAGTTTTTTACTTTTCTTTCTGGGACCCTTGTAAGAAAACCTTGCACTTTTTGCATTTGGAAAATCTATGTCAAAATTGGACTTGAAGGAACTCTGGTTTTTACCACCATCGGTCCCACTGGAGGCCTCCTTCAGGTCAGTCAAATGCTTGTTCATATTTTCCTCGGGTTTTAAATTCTTTCTGTAGTGTTTTATTCCCTTTTCCTGATTCCTTTCTCTTCCAGTATTTTCTCTACTCCGATAAATTATTTTTCTAGAATATTCTCCATTATCACCTTCTGTGCTTCCTAAACTCAACTCAGAACTACTCTGATCCATGTTGGAGTTGCCAAACTTAGCTCCAACTATTTCTAATTTAACATGCTGAAAACCATAACAGCCTAGAATTAGTTATAGTTTTAAAGAAATAAAATAAAGAATAACTGAGATTATAAATTATAAATGTAACTTATTACCTTCTTCCCAATTTTCAATTTGGGTGATGGCATATTTTTCTTGTTTGACGATCCAATATTTTTTGACGAACCACCTCGTTGTGAAGCCTCTGCCAAAGCTAATGCAATTTTATGAGTGACATCATTTGTATCAGCCATTTGTTTGGAGTCCTGCCTAGCAGATGAAAAAAACTTTCCCCCATTATCTTTGCCAATAGAATATGAAATAGGGACACGGGGAGTCCTTTTTCGAACAGCATGAGGTCTAATTCCTGAAATGGAATCACAAAACCGTAAAAATGATAATAGATTTTACTTATGCAAGAGAAATTCCTTCATATTTTTAAAATATTAAGAAAACTCTTCAAAAAACCTCTTCAAAGATAGGATGTGTTTGGATGGAGCATTTTAATGAGGGAAAATAATTTTTTGAATGAATTTGAAATGACTTTACCAAATTCTATTGTGTGAAAAAAAAAATGGAGAATTGTTAAAATGATGTAAATTTATGAAGTATTTTATTTATGTTAAATTTAAGGAATTTAAAATGACAAAAAAAAATAAAGAGTTTTAAATTGCTTCATCACTCTATATAATATGAATGTTAAATTATTTATTATTAAATTTTTAAATTTTGCAAGATAGTCCTCAAATTTTATTAAAATTTCAAATGCACCCCAAACTTTTAAAAAAATTGCAAATAAATCCCTAATATTTTTCAATTTTTATAAATTGGTCCCTTAGAATTTTCAAAAATTACAAATTAATCCATACTTTTCATATTTTAAATTTGACTTAAAAGTTTTAAAAATTATGAAAATGATCCCAAATTTTTTACAATGGATTCTAAACAAAAGAATGTAAAATTGAATGGATTCTAATTGAATTATTTGAATTACTTAGAATTTTAAATTTCTTAAAAATTCTCAATTACCCTTAGGGTGTGTTTGAATGGAGCACTTTAATGAGGGGAAATAGTTTTTTGAGGGAATTTGAAATGACTTGACCAAATTTTATTGTTTGGATAAAAAATATGAAAAATTGTTAAAATGATGTAAATTTATGGAGTATTTTATTCATGTTAAGTTTAATATATTTAAAATGACACCAAAAAGTGAAGAATTTCAAATTGTGTCATCACTCTATATAATATGAATGTTAAATTGTTTATTATTAAATTTTAAAATTTTGCAAGATGGTCCTCATAATTTATTAAATTTACAAATTCACCCAAAGTTTTCAAAAAATTGTAAATAAATCCCTAAAATTTTTCAAAATTTACAAATTGTCCTTCAAAATTTAAAACTTGCAAATTGGTCTCTATTTTTCATATTTAAATTTGGTCCAAAAGTTTTAAAATTTATGAAAATGATCCCAAAAATTTAACAATGAATCACTTCAATACTCTATCCAAACAAAAAAGTTTAAAAATGAATGAATTTCAATTGAATCATTTAAATTTCTTAGAATTTTGAATTCCTTAAAAATTCTCAATTACTTCATCCAAATACACTCTTAGAGTTAGAGCAAAAACTGTGCAAATTCTATAAGAAAAAAAATTATTCTAGTATTCATTACTGTGCAATATACAGTAGGAAACATAGTTAGAATGGGTTAATATGATATAAACAATCTGCAACAAATTTGAAAGCCAAGTGACAAAAATAAGGGATAAGAAGCAGCCTCCTTATCCCAATCTGAATTTTTTATTTCAGATTTTATTCTAACTAATTTACAAAATTCATCATTACTTTCTAGCAAACTTCAACACCTCCCCAAGTTGATTGATAAGTATTTGTCACACCTAGCTTACAATACGTTCAAAATTAGGTAAGAATCTTTTGTTAAGATATCTTCTACCTGTTGTACAGTTGAAACAAATGTCATACAAATACTTATTGCAACCTTTTTTGAAATGCTAGCCAATTTACTGAAATTCGGACAATACTTATTGCAACCTTATTGGTATGTTTATAGGCATCCCTAATTCTTCAAGTATTTTTAGCCATAACATGCCACAGGTCGCATGATCCGTAGTTCTAAATTCTACTACAGCTCTGATCCTTTCTGCGATGTTCCACTTTTGGCTTCTTCATATATAACTAAGTTACTATATACAACTTGCAATGACTGACATAGACCTTACTCCCCCACAAGCTCAAGGTGGTTGCAAAGGCTGACTTGAGGCAGACAGGTTGAGCTTGCTGCTGAGCTCCATAAATCTTGAACTTGAGAGAGGTTTGGTGAGGATGTCAGCCTTCTGGTCAACACCAGGAATGTGGCAGACAGTGAGAGACTTATTAAAGACCTTTTCTCTTACAAAAAAGAGGTCAATTTCCATATGTTTTGTTCTTGCATGAAGAACAGGGTTATGAGCCATAACAACTGTGCTCTGGTTGTCACAATAGATGGCTGGAGTTGTCAAGGGATTTTTTAGTTCAGCTAGCAGAGTTGAACCCATAAAACTTCAGCTGTGGTGTGAGCCAAGCTGCGATACTCTACCTCAGCACTAGAACGAGCAACAACAGTTTGCTTTTTGGACCACCAAGAGATCAAATTAGGGTCTAAGTACACAGCTGACCCAGAGGTGGATCTTCTATCATCTGGGTCAGCATCAAAGTAGGCCTGCAGAGAAAACAGAACAGTGGAGGCAGGAGTGAACAATAAACCAGAGGTGATAGTGCCTTTTAGGTAGCACAAAATACGCTTGACAGTTAGCCAATGGAACTCCAAGGGGTGTGCCATGAACTGACATACTTTGTTAACAGCATAGCAAATTTCTGGGCGTGTGATTGTTGCATACTGTAGGGCCCCTACAATGGACCTGTAGTGAGAGGCATCAGACAAGGCAACAATCCCTGTTTTGATGAGTTTGGTTGTGGATGCCATAGGAGTAGCAACTGGATTGGAATTCTCCATACCAGTTTTGATTAGCAAGTCCCTTAGGTACTTAGATTGAGTGAGAAGGAGATTACCATTGGACAATGTCTTCACCTCAAGGCCCAAAAAATAATCCAAGTCACCAAGTTATTTGAGAGCAAACACATGATTTAGTTGTTGAGTAACTTGCTTGATGAGAGGAGGAGTTTCCTGTGATGATTATGTCATCAACATAAACCAGCATATAAATGACAGCACTGTGATGCTTGTAGATGAACAGTGAAGTATCACACTTGCTGTTCAGAAAGCCAAAAGATAAAAGAGTGGTTTTGAGTCTTTCAAACCACTGCCTTGGGGCCTGTTTGAGGCCATACAAGGACTTGTGCAAGTGACAAACCAAAGATGAATTAGGGGCAGTAAATCCAGGGGGTTGCATCATATAGACCTCCTCTTCAAGAATGCCATTTAAAAAGGAATTGTTTATATCCAACTGCTGTAGAGGCCAATTGTAAGTGAGAGCAAGAGTCAAAATAATTCTAATTGTGACCGGTTTAATAACAGGGGAGAAAGTTTCATTAAAGTCAAATCCATGGACTTGATGGAACCCCTTAGCAACAAGCCTAGCTTTGTACTTATTTACTGTCCCATCACCATTTTCCTTTACACGAAAAACCCACTTGCAACCTATTGCTTTCCTGTTAGCAGCCAGTGGTACCAAAGACCAAGTGTTGTTCCTTATTAAGGCACATTACTCCTCTTGCATAGCAGCAAACCACTTAGGATCTTGGAGAGCAGTTTTAACACTCTTAGGCTCAGAATTGACAAGAAAAATGGAAGGATTTAGACGAGGTAAGGGTACACCAGATTTAGTTCTAGTAATCATAGGATGAGTATTGGTGGGGAGAGGTTGAAGGTTAGGATCCCTAGGAGCAGAAATAGAGGAGGAGGAGGATGAAGTGGTGGTAGTAGGCTGATTGTTGGTATTTGAAGAGGGTGAATGAGTAGGATTAGTGCTGGTTGACACAGAGACAGTGGGTGGGTGGCTAGAATTGGATTGAGAAGAAGAGGAGTGTGAGGTAGTGGAAGCAATAGGAATGGGAAAAACATTAGGGAGAGCTTGTGTGTTAAGGGTTACTTTAGATGAGGAGGAGGATGGAATGGTTGATGAGGGGAGAGAAACATTAGAGAAAAAAAGATCATTGTAAGGAAATTTTGACTCATTGAAAAGAACATCTTTAGAGATGAATATTCTACCACTTGGGGAGAGACATTTGTAACCTTTGTGAGAGTTGTATGGGCGAACGAGAGGAAAACAAGCACACACAAAGACTTTGAGGAATTTATAGTCAGGATTTTGATTGAAAAGGACAGTATATGGTATATGTTGATTGAGAGACGTGGTGGGTAACCTATTTATTAGGTAGACAGCAGTTAAAAAGGCATGATCCCAAAATTTGAGCGGTAAAGAGACATGACTCAAGAGGGTTAAGCCAATGTCAACAATGTGTCTATGCTTTCTCTCCACTACACCATTTTGGTGATGAGTGTGAGGGCAAATTAGACGATGAATAATGCCAAGATCAGAAAGAAACTTTGTAAATGGACGAAATTCCCTACCCCAATCAGTTTGGACAGATTTAATAGGGAATCCAAATTGTAATTCAGCCATGACTTTGAATTGTTTAAAGATAGTTAAGGCTTCAGATTTATTTTTGAGCAAATAGATCCAAGTAAATCTAGTGTATGCATCAATAAAGGTGATGTAGTAGGTAAAATTTTGGGAGGATTTGACTGCGGCAGAACCCTATAGGTCACTGAAAATCAATTCAAGAGGAGAGTGATATTGAGTTTGTGACTGTGAGGAGTGCAACCTATGTGCCTTTCCCATACAACATGCAGAACAAAAGACAGATTTAGCTTTATTAGAATAAGGAATATTACATTGAGCTAAAACAAGTCTCATAGTATTAGAATTTGGATGACCAAGGCGTAAATGCCAAGTATGTTGAAAATTATATGAGTTATTAGTTGATACATTTTGATTAGAAACTGAAATCCTATCATTAGTGCTGGAATCAGCTCTTGAAACAGGAGCATTAGAGTCTAAGGTGAGACATGAGACTTGACTTGTTGAAGGAGACTTAAGAAGCTGAAGATGAGAAAATTGGTACATGCCATCACTTCCTACACGACCTTGGAGCAGAATTTCATTTGTAGTCTGAGATTTGACATAACACATATCAGCATGAAACTCAAAGAAAACTCTATTATCAAGACAGAATTTGCTGACACTTATCAGGTTCTTTGTAATAGAAGGAACAAGCAGTAAATTATGAAGAGCTAATGGAGTGTTAGGTTTAGAATGAGAGGAAAAATAAGAAGAGTCTGAAGAGTGAATGTGCAAACCTTAACCATTACCAATGAAGATCTGATCAGGACCTTCAAAAGGTGTGGTCTGTTGTATGTTTTGAGAGGCATTGGTAACATGATAAGAAGCTCCTGAGTCTGGGAACCAGGCACTGCTTGGAACTGAAGTTGTGTTAGGAATCATAGCTTTGGGAGTGATCTGTGACTGAGGAACAGGGAGAGGAGCAAGTCTTGGTTGTTAGCTTGGGCGTGACCAAGTGTTAACCGTGGGCTGAGCAAACTAAGGTCCACCAATTGGTTGATACGGATTGTAGAAATTTTGTAGGTTCGTTGTTTGAAAATCAGCAGGTATGTCAGGTTGAAATTGTTGATTGAACCTGTGATAGCAGTTAGCAGCAAGGTGACCATATTTGAAGCAAACTTGACATTGAATGTTGTGGAACCTACCTCTCCCACGGCCGCGTCCACCACCACGGCCAGATGCACGACCTCCTCTTGAATAGGTTGGATTAAAGGGCGAACCAGATAATCAACAACAGATTTGTCTTTTAGTGTTGTAGATCTGAGTTCCGCTCGTAATTGTCTTGCTTTTGCACGTGTAAGCTTTTGAAAATGTGCAAGAATACGTTCCCAGAGCTCGTAGGAATGAACGCATCCAAGAACGCGTGAAAGAATCGAAGGTGAAAGCGTGGATTGAAGCCACGTCATAAGCCACTGATCTTGCGTAATCCAGGTGCGATACGCAGGGTTCTCACGAGCAGCTGCACGATCTTCATCAGTTAGGTATTGATTCGGTATGTCACGAAGGTAAAGGTAGTTTTGAAGATTATTCGTGTTAACAAAAGGATCTACTTGTTGGCGACAAAAGAGTCGGTGGAAGCCATGGAACCCCAGACAAAGGCAACACCGGTTGCAACAACGTAAAAAGTTCAAGCGGCTGGATCGCCGTGGTGAACGAGGTTCTGTTCCACCAAAGTTCGGCCTAGATGGTGGATGAGAATTTATTCCACGTTCGTTGCACATAATAATTTTTATGGTGGATTCTATTAAATTTAGAAGAAATAATATTCTTATTATATTTCTTATGAGGTCACAGGACCTATATATATATATACATGAGCCTGCAGTCTATTTTAGGAAATATGGACAGCTAGTTCTAAGGAAACAAATCCTTGTGATTATAGGATTGATCCTAAATAAATAAACCTAATAATTAGCAAGATACAACTGTTACATTACAGAATTATACAAATATAATCCTTCCTAAAATACACAAAACCAATCACTGTTTTGACACTCCCCCTCAAGCTGGTGAATAGGTGTTTTCCATTCCCAGCTTGGATATAATTCGTTCAAAGTTACTGCAGTTCAGCCCCTTGGTGAGTATGTCTGCAAGTTGATTCTGAGTGGATACATATGGTGTGCAAATCATGCCACTGTCTAGTTTTTCCTTGATAAAGTGTCTGTCAACCTCGATATGTTTAGTTCTATCATGCTGCACCGGGTTGTGGGCTATACTAATTGCAGACTTGTTGTCACAATATAACCTCATAGGTTCATCCCATCTTATCTTCAAGTCTTCCAATATAATCTTCAGCCATAGAAGTTCACATATTCCTTGGGCCATTGCTCGAAATTCTGCTTCGGCGCTCGATCTAGCCACTACACTCTGTTTTTTGCTCTTCCAAGTCACGAGGTTTCCACCAAGGAAGGTGCAGTATCCAGTAGTTGACCTCCTATCTACCACTGACCCCGCATAGTCCGCATCCGTATATGCTTCAAGACTTATACTCTTGTTTCGTTTGAACAAAATCCCTCTTCCTGGGGTCCCTTTCAAATACTGGACAATTCTAAGAGCAGCTTGTAAATGTGCCTCTTTTGGTTGGTGCATAAACTGGCTGACTAGACTCACAGCAAAAGCAATGTCTGGTCTAGTGTGAGATAAGTAAATAAGTCTGCCCACAAGCCTTTGATACATTTCCTTGTCCACGACAATATCCTCCTCCGCACTTCCGAATTTTATATTTGGGTCAACTGGGGTACTTGCTGGTCTGCAGGCTGTCTTACCTGTTTCTTTAAGTAAGTCAGTAATATACTTTTGTTGAGATATGAAGATTCCTTTCTTGGAATGGGCCACTTCAATTCCCAAAAAATATTTAAGTCTCCCTAATGTCTTGATCTCGAATTCAGTGGCAAGACATTCACTTAGCACTTGCTGCTCCTTTTTGTCATCCCCACTTACTATAATATCATCTACATACACTAATAAAATTGTTACCCCCCCTGAAACTGAATGTTTGATAAATAATGTGTGATCCCCTTGGCTCTGTTTGTAGCCCAGACCTGTCATAACTTTGGTGAATCTTCCAAACCACGCTCTTGGGGATTGTTTCAGCCCATATAAAGCCTTTCTTAACTTACAAACAGTTCCAGCAGCAACTTGTCCATTGTAACCAGGTGGTAACTCCATGTATATTTCTTCTTCAAGGTCTCCATGTAAAAAAGCATTCTTCACATCAAATTGCTGCAGGTCCCAATCATGATTTGCTGCTAATGACAATATTACTCTGACCGTGTTCATCTTAGCAACCGGGGAAAAAGTCTCCAAGTAATCAATTCCATAGGTTTGAGTGAAGCCTTTGGCCACTAATCTTGCCTTATAACGTTCAATGGTCCCATCAGCCCTGTACTTTACTGTATATACCCACTTGCATCCTACTGGGTTTTTTTCAATTGGTAGGGTGACAAGTTCCCAGGTCCTATTCTTGCTTAACGCCTCCATTTCCACATCCATGGCTTGTTTCCATTTCCTGTCAGATAATGCTTCAGATACAGAGGAAGGTATGTGTGTGGAGTTGAGGTTTGTGAGGAAGGTTTTATGGGTAGGTGAGAATTTTTCAAAGGATAAGAAATTTGACATTGGGTAAAGTGGTTGTTGGGTGCATGTTCTAGTTCCCTTTCTAAGAGCAATGGGTAAGTCTAAATTTTGGTCCACCTGTGCTTCTAAATTTTCAGAAACAAACTCATTAGAATCATTAGAGCTTATAGGATTCGAAAGTGTTACCTCATGCAGTGATGATGGGCTGGACTCTTGGACATTGCCAGACTCTAGAATGGCCTTTTCTCTCCTTGAATATACCAGATTTTTCCCAAATCTTCCACCATTAAGTGCCGGTTCAGGAGCAGGTCTTGCTGTTGGTTCAGGTTCAGGTGTAGGTGTAGGTCCTGCTGTTGTTTCAAGTGCAGGTCCTGCTGTTGTCTCAATTTCAGGGACAGCAATGCCATTTGTCCCAATTTTAGGTCCAAATGTCATATTTGGAGGCATAAGAGTCTCATCTTCCTCTCTTACATTCTCCCCCTGAAGATGAGGCTGCTTGAAGTAACTCTCTTGTTCGTTGAAGGTCACATCTCTCGACACATAGAATTTTTTTGATAGAGGGTGAAAACATTTGTATCCCTTTTGTGTGGTAGAGTACCCTAAGAATACACATTTGACAGCCCTAGGGTCTAATTTTCTCCTTTCATTACTATGAACATGCACAAAGGATACACACCCAAATATTCTAGGTTGGAGTTTATTTGTAGGATCCAAGTGTGGGTAGAATGAGGATAGGACTTCCATGGGACTTTTGGTGTCTAAGATTTTAGTGGGTAACCTATTGATTAGATAGGTGGCAGTAAGAAGGGCTTCCCCCCAAAATCTCTTAGGGACATGGTTTTGAAAAAGTAGAGCTCTAGTTTGATTTAATAGGTGCCCATTTTTCCTTTCTGCAATCCCATTCTGTTGGGGTGTGTTCACACATGAGGACTCATGGATTATCCCTTCCTTTTGGCAAAAAGAGTTTAGTACAAGGTTAAAATAGTCCTTGGCATTATCAGACCTAATTCTTTTGATACCGACCCCAAATTGATTTTTAATCATTGAGACAAATTGAAAAAACACAGAGCTAACTTCAGATTTTTGTTTTAATAGAAAAACCCATGTCACCCGGGTACAATCATCTATGAAGGTTAAAAACCATTTAGCACCTGAGATATTAGGAACGTAAGCAGGACCCCATACATCAGTGTGAACAAGAAAAAAAGGGAAAGGACTCATCTTATTGCTAATGGGAAAAGGTACACGCTTGTGTTTAGCAAGCTCACACACATCACAATGGAGACTTTCCACATTTAAATTTTTAAACAAGAAAGGGAAAAGCACTTTTACAACTCGAAATGAAGGGTGTCCTAGCCGGCAATGGTATAGTTGCACTTTTTCTTTGTTGGTCATGATGGATTCAGATATGAGAGAGCAGCTCCTGGTAGGCAGATTAGGATCCTCCATGTAGTATAGGCCATTCCATTCTCTAGCATGTCAAATCGTCCTCCCCGAGTTCTTGTCCTGCAGTATACAAGAGTTGTTATGAAAAACAGCATTACATGAGAGATCTTTTGTGAGTTTTTGTATAGAAATCAGATTGGTGGACAATTTAGGGACATGAAGGACATTTTTTAATGTTATGGATGGGTTTATTTGGACCTCTCCTTGTCCTGCTGCAGTCATAAGGGTTCCATCTACTGTGGAAATTTTCTTGTTGCTAGGACATGGGGAATATGTGGAGAAATATTTGGGTAGAGGGGTCATATGGTCAGTGGCTCCAGAGTCTAATATCCAGTAATGTGTAAATGGTGTATCTGAAACATTAAGCCCAAAAGAAAGTGGAAACTTACCAGAATATGTTAAGGAGCATGTACCTGTGGGCTTCTCCAATTTACTAAGGAATGATCTAACCCGTTCTATCTCTTCATGATTCAGCTGGCCAGATCCTTCACTTTGTCCATGACTGATGTGTGCTTGCCCTTGTCCTCCCCTTTTTGGAGGGCCTCCTTTCGGCCCCCATTCTCGGCTTGGGGGTTTCCCATGTAACTTCCAGCACTTCTCCCTTGTGTGACGCGGTTTGTTACAGTGGGTACACCAGATTTCCTCATGTTTTTTCTCCATATTAGGAACCCCGCTTCTCCGTTGGTTAGCAACCATGATTGTTCCTCCTTCAGCTATCATTGCAGAACTTTCAGTTATTGAGGTCTCCAGCATCAGTCCTCTCCTGCTTTCTTCACTCCGGATAATGGCTACCACTTCATTAAGCCCTGGGACTTGCTCTTTTCCCAGGATTTGGATTCGGACATGGTCATATTCAGGATTTAAACCTACCAAAAAATCATAGACTCTATCTTGTTCAATATACTCCTTAAGGATGGCTGAGTCTTCCGAACATTTTGCTTTTATAACTCGATAATGATCCAATTCCATCCATAGAGACTTGAGTTGATTAGCATATTCTGTAACAGATCTGTTTCCCTGTTTGGCAGCCACAGTTTTCACCTTTACATCATAAATTTGAGCAGCATCCTTAGCCTTAGAATAAGTTTGTTCTACTGCCTCCCAAATTTCCTTTGCTGATTTAAGGAACATGCAGGTATCACTAATTTCTGGGACCATTGAATTCCACAGCCACGCCATGATCATGGAGTCTTTTTCATCCCATGATTTGAACTTGGGATCTGTTTCAGCAGGTGGACTATCAGTCAGGTGACTGACCTCTCCTTTTCCTTTCAAGATGGTCTTAATGAGTTGAGACCATTTGAGATAATTCTTCCCATTTAACCGATAAGCAGAATGAACATTCTGCAATTCTCCAGCAGTTTGGGGTCTGCCCCCAGTTTCCAGAATAGGATCCACGATCTCAGCCATGACCAGCTGCGATCAAGGTAGAGAGGGCTGCGCTGCAATGAAAGCTGCGACAAGGGTTAAAGGTAGCGCAGCAATGAAGGCTGCAACTTAGGGTTTATAGGCACGGTCATAGACTCCCAAGGATCGGGAGTTCTGATACCATATTAAATTTAGAAGAAATAATATTCTTATTATATTTCTTATGAGGTCACAGGACCTATATATATATACATGAGCCTGCAGTCTATTTTAGGAAATATGGACAGCTAGTTCTAAGGAAACAAATCCTTGTGATTATAGGATTGATCCTAAATAAATAAACCTAATAATTAGCAAGATACAACTGTTACATTACAGAATTATACAAATATAATCCTTCCTAAAATACACAAAACCAATCACTGTTTTGACAGATTCAGTTACGGTAGAGGTATTCCCAACAACAACTATGATTATGTCTATGAAGGAGATTATAGTAGCGTTAGATCATTCAACTCAGGAGGTGGAAATAACTCTCAAACTACAAGGATTGTAGTAAATAAGTTATTTTTACTACTATTAGTAATTTATGTTTGGACTTTTAGTCCATTAGTTATGCCCATTAGATTGGAATAGTCTTATATAAAGAGATCAGTGCTTATAATTTTAATATACTTAAAATATATTATTCAGTTCCAAACATGGTATCAAAGCATATCCTAGATTCATTGTTAAGCTTCCCGCATCGTCCACGCTTCAGGTTTATTGAGGCCCAAACATGAAGGTGTGTGTTGGACTTTCCACCTTAATTGCGCTCCACCCCTAGTCGCCTTAATTGCGGCACTTTGCCTTGCCTCATTGTAGTCCCTAACACCTTCTTTGTGTTAACTTTGAAGGGGTGGCTTTAGTCTCACATTGCTTAAAGATATGGCTTATGTTGTGTTTATAAATGGTGGCAATCCTCACCTTACAAGCCGGTTTTGTAAGGGATGAGTTAGGTCCAACGCAAATTCTGAGATGGTATCAGAGCCTTTGGTTCGAATAAAGGGTTACTTGTATCGAAATGCTCAGGAAGAGGTGGTCCGTTGAAATCGAAATGCCCAGGAAGAGGTGTCAACAGCAGTACAAATGTATGTGGACAAAAGAGTTTTCACTTGAGGGGGAACATGTGGAGACTTGAGCATTTATAAGTGGGAGAACCCACACACCTATCTCTTTAAGATTTTGGGTGAGTATGTGGTGTGTCTCTCACTTGTGTGTTGCTCTTAGTCCAATGTTGATGCTCCTCCTCATGACCTATATTCAATGTTGAATCGCAATCAACTCACCTTAAAAATCAACTCCTTCCTGATCTATATTCCAGAAAGGTAATTTTTCACAATCAACTCACCTTAATGTCATTCCTAATCATAGTTAGATTGTTGATTTTAGAGCCACCGATCACATGATCAGAGAATCTAGTATATTTTCCTCAAAACTGAAGTTGTCAATGACTCTCTTTCAGATGTGGCAAACAAAGGTTTTAACATTTTGTCTCCATTGATAACCATCCCCAAGATATATTACATGTTTCACATTTGTCTTTCAACTTATCAGTCAGTAGGGATGGGAATAGGTCAGACTGAGTGATATAGGCCTACGGCCTAGCCTATTTAACCTTGGTTTGTGTCAATAAATTTTGGCTTCTTGCCCCTTTCTTTCATTGTATTCACTTGTATATCTTATACAATCATCATTACAGCTATTGATAACTAATATGACCTAATTCCTAATTTATACAACTTAAATAGGAATTATAACATATACAATTATTATTAGGCTTATTCTAAACATCACATTAAAGGAAATAATATCATTGACTAACATCCCCCTTCAAATTGATGTGGCGGATCAAGAAGCATCAATTTGCACAGAAATTGGTGGCGGGGACGAGGAATAGCTTTCGTAAATATATCTGTAAGTTGAAGATGTGAGCTGACATGAGGAAGAGATATAACATGATCATCAAGAGCCTCGCGAACGGAGTGGCAGTCTACCTCAATATGCTTACTGCGCTCATGAAAAACCAGATTAGCAGCAAGCTAAATTGCACAAGTGTTGTCAGCATAAAGAGGTGTCGGAGTTCCCTGAGGAATGCCAAGTTCAGCCAACAAACCACGAAGCCAAATAATCTCAGAGCAAGCTGTAGACATGGCTCGATATTCTGACTCAGTGGATGACTTGGAGAGTCGAGCTTGCTTTTTACTCTTCCAAGAAATCAAAGCAGAACCAAGAAACATGCACCAACCAGAAATAGACCTCCTAGTGTCTGGACAACCCTCCCAATCCGCATCACTATAAGCCAATAAAGTAAGTGACGAATTGGAAGGAAAAAATAAGCCTCGATTAGAGGCACCTTTCAAGTAATGGATGATACGATGAACAACAGTCAAGTGAAGGTGGCGAGGAGTGTGCATGAATTGACTAACTTGTTGTACAGCAAAAGAAATATCTAGACGTGTAATAGTCAAATAATTAAGACTAACCACCAATTGACGATACTTCAAAGGATCAGGCAAGATATCATCGTCACGATGGTATTTAACATTTACTTCAAGAGGAGTATCCATTGGGGCAGCAGAGTGAAGTTCAGTCATTGCTATTAAATCTTCAGTATATTTGTGTTGATTGACAAAAATCCCCTTGGAGTTAGAGTGAACCTCCAAGCCCAAGAAGTAATGAAGATAACCTAGATCTTTCATATGAAAGGCAGCTTGGAGTTTCTCTTTAAGTTTATCAATAGATGCTTGATCAGATCCTGTAATGATCATGTCGTCAACATAAATAAGAAGAAGAACAATGCCAGCATCCGAGTGATAAATAAATAAAGAAGCATCATAATGACTCTGGATAAAAGAAAATCAAATAAGAGTTGATCGAAATTTCTCAAACCATGCCCGAGGAGCTTGTCGCAAGCCATATAAGGAACGATTTAGTTTGCATACACCAAAAGAAGAGGAAAACAAGTCTGGAGGAGGAGTCATATAGATATCTTCGACCAAGTCACCATGAAGGAAGGCATTCTTCACATCCATTTGATGAAGGTACCATCCTTTAGAAGTTGCAATAGAAAGGATAGTTCTAGCTGTAGTCATTTTAGCTACAGGTGCGAAGGTCTCGTCGTAATCTACTTCATATTCTTGTTTGTTTCCTAAGGCAACAAGTCGAGCTTTGAAACGATCAAGGGAGCCATCTGAATTGAGTTTCACAAAATACACCCGTTTGCAACCAATGGGTTTAGTAGTAGGTGGACAAGGAACAATATCCCAAGTATAATTCTCTTGAAGTGCTTGCAACTCTTCTTACATTGCCTTTACCCACCGTGAGTCTTTAACTGCCTATGAATAACATGTAGGAACAAATATACCAGATAAAGTGGCACTAAGAGACATAGATTCATCTTCATACCTTTTCGGTGGACGAGATATACGGCTGGATCTTCGTGGTTCCATTGGTGGAGGATCGGGCAACGGTTCAGTGTCGAGAGAAGCCGAAAGAAGCTCTCGTCTAACAAAGACATGCCCTGGCTTAAAACGTTCTATAGGACAAGTTACCTCCAAGAAATTAGGGAGTGAAACAAAACCAGGAGAGTCCGAGGAAATAGAAGGAAAAAAATATTGATAATCAAAGAAAACCACATTCCTAGAGACGCGGAAGCGCTGGGAAGGTGCGTCATAACAAAGAAAACCTTTCTAAGTAGGAGCATAATCCATAAAGGCACATCTTACAGATTGGGCATCCAATTTGTGACGTTCCGAAGGTGGTAAGTGAACAAAACACACAACCAAATGTGTGAAGATCATGATAATTAGGTTCTATGTTATTTAGAGGAAAGAAAGGGGAATCAAAGTCAAGAACCTGAGAAGGAAGGCGGTTGATCAAGTACACCGTTGTTGACAAGGCTTCAACCCAAAACTGAGATGGAATAGAACCTTGAAGGAGTGTGCGGGTGACATCAAGTAAGTGTCGATTCTTCCGCTCAGCAACTCCATTTTATTGAGGTGTATAAGGACAAGAACGCTGGAAATGATACCTTTTGCTTGCAAAAACTCTTGAAATTCTCGAGAAACATACTCCCCACCAAAAATATGTACGTAGACATTTGATACCTATATGAAATTGATTCTCAATATATGCCAAAAATTTCTTAAACATGCTAAAAACCTCGGATTTAGAGCGGAGAAAATATATCCATGTAAATCTGTTGCAGTCATCAATAAATGTGACAAAGTATTTATATTTCGAATGAGAAAATACCGGTGATATGCCCCAAACGTCACTATGAATAAGATCAAAACATCTATCAGCATGATGCACATTAGATGGAAAGGGAAGAGTTTTGCTTTTGACAAGTTTGCACACGGAACAATCAAAAGAGGAATTAGAAATTGAACTTTTATTATCCAATAGTTTATTTTTCAATAAATGCGACAGAACAGTAAAATTTGGATGGCCTAACTTTCTATGCCAATCCTCAAACTTATTTGGTCCACTACTACAAGCAAAAGATAAAATTTTAGGAATGGAAAATTGGATAGGAAATAATTTGCCCACTTTAGGCCCCCTCGCGATCACTTTCCCCGAAACATGATCCTGCACGGAACAACCATCACGAGAAAAATTAACATTACAATTCTCATCAACCAATTTCCCAACCGAAATTAAATTCGAAACAAGTCCAGGAGAAACAAACACATATCGGAATGAGGAATTAATGTCTCCAACAGCGGAAATAGATAGAGTATTTCCATCGGCAATTTTAATGTTTTGGATGCCATTGTAAGTGTGAATATTATGCAAATTTTGCAAGGAACCAGTCATATGATTAGAAGCGCCAGAATCAATAAACCAAGGTTGAGCAACAACATTTGCAGAATGAGCCACAACATTGGGCTTACCTTGAATGCCCAAGGCAGAAAGAGCAGCCAATACCATTTGTTGGACATCTTGTGCAGTCAAAACAGTAGACGCTGAAGCTGGAGGAGCGGAAGATTGAGCCACTGAAGGAGTAGCAGCATGAAATGCTTGCACCGATTTCTTCTCGGGTCTAGTCGGGCACTCTTTGATGATGTGACCTTGTTGTTTGCAATAGTTACAAAATTTCTTATTGCAATTACGCGCGATATGACCAAACTGACTGTTTGCAGGAAAAACATTGGACTTGTCCCATATGACAACCTTTCCCTTTAATCTAGGCAGAATAAGCAACAGATACAACATCAGCAGTGGAGTTGTCATGTGACATGGCTCCTTGAGTCAATAGACACTGCTCCTCGCGAAGAAGTTCGCTAAGACACACTTCTAACGTAGGAAGTGGACTTCGATTCAGGTTGAAGTTTCATAAGAAATTGATCTCGCTTGCTAACCTCGTAAATTCTTTGAACAACAGCGAGCGAGTCAGCAGAAACATCGGCATGTAAAATAGTCGAATGTTCAACCGACAAATTAAGAAATCCAGAATAATAGTCTTGAATCGAAAGATTTCCTTGACGGTAATTTGCAATGTCAAGCTCCAACTGAAACCTTTTAGCGACATTGTCTTGATTGTAAACGCGTTTCAGATAGTCCCACATTTCCTTAACAGTAGAAAAGGAACGCAGATTGTTAATCATTTGAGGGTCAATCGAAGCTAGAATCCATGTTATGATCTGAGCATCCTTTGTTTGCCATGCTGCCAGAGCAGCATCGACACGACACTGGGTGCAAAAGAGGTGCCATCTATATGGCCCCACAAGCCTTTACCTTTCACAAACATCTTGAGTTGGAACTCCCATGCTGCATAATTTTTGCCGGTAAAACGAACACAAAAAATCTTCTTTTTCTGTCAACATGATGAATAGCACAACAGACCACACAAAAAAACTGAGAACCCGGTAATAGCAAGAACGAGAGGGAAACAAAAGACCGAGATGGCAAAATAATGGCGAACAAAAGACCGGGAACCAAGAACACGAAAGACCAAGATTGTTACCAACAAAACACTCGTGATACCATGTCAATAAATTTTGGCTTCTTGCCCCTTTCTTTCATTGTATTCACTTGTATATATAATACAATCATCATTACAGCTATTGATAACTAATATCACCTAATTCCTAATTTATACAACTTAAATAGGAATTATAACATATACAATTATTATTAGGCTGATTCTAAACATCACATTAAAGGAAATAATATCATTGACTGACAGTTTGGCCTAGCCTACTTATTAAAAAGGCTAGACTTAGACTCTTAAAAAAGCCTATTTAATTAAATAGGTCAAATTTATGCTATCAAAAAGGCCTATAAAACCTAATAGACCGGCATATATAATTAACTATTTTCAATGTACATTTAGATGTATAGTCATATTACTCTAATTATAGGGTTAAATATATTTTTAGTCTCTATAAATATGTCAACTTTCAAGTTTAGTTCCTCTAAAGTTTTCCTTCAAACAATGGTTCTTACAAAGTTTTTTATCCCTAAATGTGATCCCTCCCGTTAGTTTCCACTAAAAGAGGCCTACCTGTCATGCCAAACTTTTTTTTTCAGACATGTAAATTTTATTTCAGACCTTTAAATTTTAATTGAAACTGTTTGCCACATCCCTAAAAATGAAACATTTTGTGTCTACCCTCTCACTCACATCTAGGCTTTACTCTCTCACTATCCTCACCTAAGAATTCTCCCAAACTCTCTCATTTTCTCTAAATTTGGATCTTGCTCCAGATCTCGATTTATCTCTCTATTTGGATCTAGTTCTCACTCTCGATTGAGTTTGACTACTACTCAATCGAACAAAAACACAGAGAAGCGATTAGTTTATGAACAATGGAATGGGGATTAGATTTTGATGAAAACGATTACTTATCATGTTGTGGAAGCACCCAATTCGCCAAAGAAATGGCTTCAGCTTCTCCTTTCCCTTCCTTCAACCATGCTTTTGCTGTTGCCAAACACATTTGGTTCAATATCGCTGATGTCAATGATTGGCTACAAGCTTTCTCTGCTCACCCTTCAATTGGTCAAACTCGTCCTCCTTCTCATGCTTCTCAAACCAGTGTTCAGTTCAGTCATAAGCTCTTACTCTTTATTATGAGGGTGTTTGTCAATTTGTGTATTCGTTTTGAATTTTAGGGTCCTGATAGTAATTGAAGTTATACACTTAAATTGGGATTGCAACTTCTTCATCTTTGGTAGTGTCTGTTAGTTTCTTCATTTGGACTTCTGTGTGTGTAATTGAATTTGTCTCTTTAATAATTCTTCAAAGTTTGTGTTTGATTTGGTTTCACGATTCTGACATGTTTGACTGATTATAACAATGTTCGATTGGAATTGATTTGTATCTAGAAATGATTATAACTTAATGTCATGATTTGTATAGTTTTCAACTCCAACATGAATCGCTTCACATTCAACTTTCATATTAACTATAAAAGTTTTTTAAAATCAATTCATTCAAAATTTCTCACCTAAGAACCAAACATAGACCAACTATATTCTTGTTTTTAGCCACGAGGGTTACTTTTCTGTCGTTGAGTTGAAATGAAAAACTGGAATGAGTACTAAAGTTGTGTGTTTGTTTGTGATCAAAGAAATGGATTTAGGTAAAAATGTTTTATTTTTTTATCACTAGTTAGCACCATAGCATCATTAACATGTACAGTCAAAGAAACTGGTTTTGGCAGGTGGAGTAAGGGATAACAATCAACTGCTTTAGCAACCGCTACTGCTTCTGGTTTACAGGTTTGCTTCCTTGATGCTACTATTGAAAATGCTACCAATAATTTAATCGTTTTAATACTACCGTCGAAGAGTGATTTGTTCATCAACAAAACTGGATTTGATATCGGGAGACAAACATTCAGTTTTTGCAGGGTCAATGTAAATGATATGCTAACTGATAAAAAAAATGATTATGATGATTGTTAGTAATCTAACAATGGTCTGTTTGACTTTTATATGAACTAGCTTAATGGAATGCTCGGTATATGCAAAAGTTTAGGTTTGTATTTCTCCTTCCACGTATTCCTCAATTTTGCTCAAATTTACCAAAGTCTCTAGTGCATTGTTAATTGCTTTAAAAAACTATTAAGTGCTAATTAGTGAAAATTTTAATTGAATTAATGATACTATGTTGAATTTTGCATTGCTTGGATTCAAAGTTAGCTGATTAATGTTGTGGAACTCAGTTTTTATGTGAAGGATTCAGTTGATTTAGAATCGGTTGATAGTTAGCTTTACTTGAATATTTTGTTAGAAGTTAGCCATGAAGTTAGTGATAATCAAATTTTTGTTATGACAGTTAGTTAATTAATGAATTTGAAGTGAATTAGAAATTATATTATGTTGTGTTTTGAGCTACTAAAATGTTAACTATGATGTCAGTAGGTTAGAAAGTTTTGTCATGCTATGTATGAGTTAACTTGTGTTGAAGAGGTTAGAATGGTGTTAAAGTTAAAGTATGTTAAAGAAAAAGTTGTGAATTAATTAATGATCAACTGGTTTATGTTATTTGTAGGAATGGATACTTGATCAGGGCATGCACTATGAAGGTATGAAGGTGTGACCTAAGGAATGCTCTGAACACTAAGGACCCTAAAATATCCACCACTGGGATGGATTCTTGAAGACAAAGTAGTACTACACAATTAGTTAGGAATTATTACTAATAGAATGGGATGTTTAAATTAGCTAGGGATTAGCTACATATTAACTACCATTTTTAGGTTTAGATATTGTATTAATATAAAAAATTTACAACTGAAACAATTGACACGTGACATTCATGTCAGTATTTTTTGCCACGTTGGCATTGCCACATGTATGTCACGTCATAAAAAAATCCACATGGCATACCATATAAGCCTCTACTAGTGGAAACTAACCGTACGGACCACATATAGGGACAGAAAACTTTGTGAGGGTCATAGTTCGAAGGAAAATTTTAGAGGGACTAAACTTGAAAGTTGGCATATTTATAAGGACCTTATACATATTTAACCCCTAATTATATGCAAACTCTTGCTATGTTTCACAAGGATATGTACATGTCATATAAATTATGTTCCATGTATATCTGCAGCTAAGAAAAACGCCTTAGAAAAACCAAACGAAACTACTCCTACCATGAGTAAGGATCATATCAAATCTAAGAAAACAAATCAAAACAAGAATCAAACCAGTGATTTTTCTAAAACTAATCAAAATCTACCACATAAGGATCCTTGTGATGAAACAAAGAAAATCTTTTAAGGACGAGATATAACTTGGATTGGCCTCCCCACCAGCTAGAAAATGTCTTTTCCAATGGTAATTTAGAGGAAGAAGTGATATGGACGGTCTTCCAAGCTTCTAAGAAAAATTTGGGTCACAAGTGTTATAACTAAAGAAGTTTTTGTATCGACTAAAATAGTCTCCAAGTGCTTGGTTTGAAAATTTTGCTTATACAGTGAAGAAACAGGAATATACCCAAGGACAAGCAGATCATACCTCCAATCAACATATAGCTTCTAGTATTCTCTTGATAGATTCTAGTATTCTCTAGAAACAGGAATATACCCAGGGACAAACAGATCATACCTCCGATCAACATATAGCTTCTAGTATTCTCTTGATAGATTCTAGTATTCTCTGCTTACCGTTTGTTTCCTCCAATCAATAGATGGTTTATATGTTAATCAAGAGTTTGGCAAGGACAACATATGAATATTTGATCAATAAGTTGGACATGATTGATATATAAGCACCTACTTGAGGGGGTGTTGAAATATGATATATTGTTTCCTTTTCTTATTATTCTAAGTTTATGTTTATGTTATTTTCCTTATATCTCTCCTAAAATTAAGGAGTTAATTCTCTTATAAAGGGATCTCCTTTGATATTCATAATAATCTATCACAATATTATTCTCTACAAATGGAACCATATTAACTCACCAGAATGCCTCTTCTACAACAATGACATATTCATAATAATCTATCACAATATTATTCTCTACAAATGGAACCATATTAACTCACCAGAATGCCTCTTCTTCAACAATGACAGGCAACCATCATCTGATGCAACAGAATGTGGCTGAGAATGATCTGAAAAGTGTTCATCTACAGCTTTATTGTCATTTTGCTTTCCCCGTGGACGTTTTTTAGACTTTTTAGATATTTCTGCATCTCCGTTGCTTTCTTTTCCACTGTCACTTCCTCCCTACCAATTAAAATTACTCAAACATTAATTGTTTATGAATATTTATCAGAAACTAGTGTTCCCTATTGAAAGTTATACAAAAAATATTAATCAATGCTGATTTAAACTAGATACAGTTTAACACCCCTAACACTTGAGTGAAATTTATCTTATAAAGGAACCTTTTCTTTATGGCCTAGCAGACCAACCTATTGGAAAAAAGCTTGGTTGTTATTGCTGTCCTAGTGAGCCTTCTCTTTGAATGTTTTATTTTCTAGTGGCAGTGTAGGGTAGAAATGCAGAGGCTCTAGATCAATAAACTAATTATTACTTCCCAAATACAGATTTAATTAAACAGACAAAAGATAATTACTGCCAGCATCCATCTCAATTGCAATTGACAATCTACAAATAACATATTGTTGTTTATATTATTATTTATAAAATAAATTCTTTGTAAATCAAAAGCATATATAAAAATAAATAAACCCTCAACCTATCGGTCAAAAAAATCTGCTATTCACTGTTCTTTGAAGTGGAACTATTAGAGTATATAGTAAATAAGGGCATATTTGTAATATCAACTGTGCTGAGTCAGCACAGTTGTGTTATAGTTCTATCTATAGTTAAAGCCTAGATCTGATGTAACCAACTTTCACTTTCAGTTACAATCAATGTGAATCAGTTTCTCTCTCTTACTCTCTCACTCTCTTGTATCTTCTTCAACCCTTCTTCTGTTTCTAACATGGTATCTAGAGCTTAAGCTCAATCCTCAACCATGACTTCCACTTCAAATTCGAACTCCACCCAATCTGATGGTGGAGTATCAGCAGCAGCAACGCCGTTCAATGTGAAGAACGCGTTCAAGACCTTTACCCAGCAAGTTACGCTGAAGCTACATGAAAACAACTTCCAATCATGGAAACAACAGGTCGAAGGCGTGATATGAACGCACAAATTGCATCGTCTTTTAGTTAATCCTGTGATTCCGCAATGTTACCTGTCTGAAACGGATCGAACCAATGACGTGGAGAATCCAGCGTTTGTTGAATGGGAGCAGCAAGATTCTCTGCTATTCACATGGCTTCTTTCGACAATATCATCCTAATCTGTGCCCTATTATTGAAGCTGAGTCTATGCTACTTTCTCATGAGCCTAAACTAGAGAAAGCCAAGGTAACAGCTACTGTTGAACCAATTTCTGTTAATGTTGCTCAGGTTGCTCCTTCTGGACCTGCAAACTCTGTTCAACCAAGTCAAGATTCCTCCATTGTTGCTCCATATGGTGCTCAATATGGTGTTGGACCAGTGTCACAGTTTGGTGATTTAAGAGGAGGTTATCGTGGTGGTCGTAACAATTCAAGAGGAAAAAGTGGCAGGTATGGAGGTAGATCTAGACCTCAGTGTCAGATTTGCTTTAAGATAGGTCATAAAGCAAGTGTGTGTTACCATAGACATTCATCTATGATGCCATCTATGTGGCAATCTTCTCCTCAGTTAAACATGCCTAGGCCTCCCTACTGGAATCAGTGGACTAACAGTGTTATTGCTCCTACTCCTGCTTAAAATCTCTACTCTAATCAGTGGTCATCCACACCTCAAAATCAATGGCTATCTCCTTCCTTGAGAGGTCCTCCACCTGGTTTTCCTCGGAGGCCTACACATCTACCTCAAGCCCTACTAACTGGAGCTGCATCAGATATGTCTTCTACTCAGACTGGGTATCCAGACTCTGGAGCTACTCATCATGTTACCAATTATGCTGATTATCTGTCTGAAAGTCTAACTCCCGCCGGCACTGATCAAGTCTTGCTAGAAAATGGCCAAGGTGTAACAATTACATCTATTGGTTCAACAACTTTCACCTCTCCTTATCTTACACACACCGATGTTAATCTTCATAACTTGTTGGTTCCATCAATAACTAAAATCTTATGTCTGTGAGCAAGTTTGCAAGAGATAACAAAGTTTACTTTGAGTTTCATGCTGAAAAATGTTTTGTCAAAACACAGGATAGCTCTACCATTGTGCTAAAAGGAGTTCTCGGTAAAGATGGCTTATATGCGTTTCAGTCTCTACTTCCTAGTATACCTACTGCAAATCATGTCACCAAGGACAACACTGTTGCAGCTACTCCTGGGAACTGCTCTACCTATATCTTATGGCATAGACTAGGACACCCTCCTCATGAGGCTCTTAGAACTATGTTGCAGTCCTGTAATATTCCTGTTCCTCACAAATCTTCATTAGATTTCTGCACCTCTTGCTGTCTAGGGAAAATCCATAGATTACCTAGTACACTTTCAAACACCACTTATGCCAAACACTTTGACTTGCTGTATCTTGATGTATGGGGCCCAACTCCTATGCTTTCAGTTGGAAATTTTAAATACTTACTAACCTGTGTTGATGCTTATTCCAAGTATTCCTGGGTGTTTCCTTTAAAGATGAAATCTGATGTTCTGCATACTATCACGCACTTTCTCACTGTTGTTGAAGTTCAGTTTGGTACTAAAGTAAAACCAGTGCAAACTGATGGAGGAGGGGAGTTCAAATCTTTGAACTCACTGCTTTTTAACAAAGGTATAGCTCACGGACTGGCCTGTCAACATACACACCATCAAAATGGTGTTGTTAAAAGAAAGCACAGGCATGTGGTTGAAACAAGGCTGACTTTGCTTACTCAAGCAAGTCTTCCCTTAAAATTTTGGGATCATGCTTGTCTTACTGCAACCTACCTAATCAATAGAATGCCCACTCCTATCTTGGACATGAAATCCCCCTACTTCATGCTCTATGGAACTGTTCCGGATTATCATCAGCTCAAGACATTTGGTTGTGCTTGCTATCCCCATCTCAGGCCTTACTCTGCCAACAAATTCAATTTTCACTCCGAAGAGTGCATTTTCTTGGGATACTCTTCATGTCACAAAGGATTCAAATGTATGGATCCTAGTGGCAGAATATATATCTCCATGGATGTGATTTTCAATGAAACTAAATATCCATATCCAAGACTTCTTTCCCAACCTTTTAGTTCTTCTTCTCATTCTATTGTCACCCATTCTGCTCCTTTTCCCATTTCTCCCACTTCTACCACCAACAATGACTTAACATCCATACCACAAACTTCAAATGTCAACCCTGAGACTTCAGTCAATCCATCCTCTGCATCCTCTAATCCAAAAGTTCCTCTCAATTCTCCTACTTCAGCCATCCCAAATGTCCCATCTGTCTCTTCTGGCCTACATCAAACACCTTATACTCCTCTTGCTTCTGTTTCTAGCCCTGCTGTCAGTTCTACTGCCAGCTCCAGTTCTACCTCTGATAGCCCTCCTGCTCAGCCTCTTCCACCTCTAAATCCTAACAGCACTCATGGCATGGTTACAAGGAGAAAGGGTGGCATAGTTAAACCCAGACTACAGCCCACCTTACTTATAGCTGAGATGGAACCTTCCTCCTACAAACTGGCTATGCGGGATCCAAAGTGGGCAGATGCCATGCAAAGTGAGTATAAGGCTTTAATGTCCAAAGTGGGCAGATGCCATGCAAAGTGAGTATAAGGCTTTAATGTCTAACAATACCTGGACCTTGACTGAATTATCCAGTGATAGGAAAGCTATTGGTTGCAAGTGGGTGTTTAGGGTTAAACAAAATCTTGATGGCACAATTAACAAATATAAGTTTAGGTTAGTGGCAAAAGGGCTTCACCAACAGGAAGGGTTTGATTTTACAGAGACATTCTCTCCAGTAGTGAAACCAGTCACTGTGAGAGTTGTACTCACCATTGCCATTTCAAAAGGGTGGCATATTGCTCAATTGGATGTCAACAATATCTTTCTTAATGGCTTCCTTCAAGAAGAAGTTTATATGAGGCAGCCTCCTGGTTTTATCAGTAAGGGATCAGATCATCTGGTGTGTAAATTACAAAAGGCAATTTATGGGCTCAAACAAGCCCCTAGAGCATGGTTTGATAGACTCACCATGGTTCTTAAGTCATTTGGATTCAAACCTAGCAGATGACCCATCCTTGTTTATTCTAAGTACTACTACGTACACTATCATCATGCTGGTGTATGTAGATGATATCATAGTTACTGGCAGCTTACCTACTCATATTCAAGCCCTCATTAACAAACTGAATTCTCAGCTTTCCTTAAAGAAACTTGGAAACTTGGACTATTTTGTGGGTATTGAGGTTTTACATCAGCCTGATAGGTCTTTGTTTCTGTCTCAAACAAAGTATCTTAAAGATCTACTTGTCAAGGCCAAGCTTAGTGAGGCTAATGTTATACCTACACCTATGATCTCTAGTCTCAAGCTCACTAAACATGGTACAGACACTTTACAGGATGCCACTTACTACAGGTCCATAGTAGGAGCACTGCAGTATGCAACCATCACCAGGCCTGAATCAGCTATGCTATTAACAAAGTCTGTCAGTTTCTTTCTAACCCTCTGGAGAGTCATTGGGCAGCAGTTAAACGCATTTTAAGATACCTCAAGGATACTCTCTACCATGGTCTGCATCTGCAAAAAGCATCCACCCAAGTCCCTATTTCACTAACTGCAGTTACAAATGTTGATTGGGGTGCTGACCCAGATGACAGAAAGTCCACATCTGGTTCATGTATTTTTCTGGGGCCTAACTTGGTATCTTGGTAGTCTAAAAAGCAAACCCTTGTAGCCAGATCTAGCACAAGCTGAGTACAGAAGCCTGGCAAATTTTGCAGCAGAGGTGTTGTTGAAGATTAGCACACATCAAATCATAATCATTTGATTCTGATTTGTCTAGTTGTTACAAAACAGTGGTGTAAATAGAGTTATTATCTATTATTGTTATTTCTTTATTTAGATAATTACTATTTCCTTATTTAGGTAGCAGCAATTATAGGAAATTATTTCCTCTGTTTATTAACATATTAGGGTATAGCTTTCAACCTCTTGTATTCTATTTATACCTCTTATGTAAGAGTTCGATAAAATGAAATATACAATATATTTCTACATGGTATCAGAGCACAAGATCTGAACCATTCTTAAACCTTGAGCTCCACCCATGGCAGATACTAAAGCAGAAAATTCAGCCAACAATTTAGCTGAAGGACATGCTCTTCCTATCACTGGTCACAAATTGAATGGCCAAAATTACAATCAATGGGTGCGCTCAGTCAAAATCTACCTTCAAGGAAAAGGGAAGGAAGGTTATATCACAGGAGACTCAAAGTGTCCAGAAAATGAGGATTCCAACCTCGGAAAATGGCAACTAGAAAACAGTCAATGTCATGGCTGTTAAACACCATGATAAATGAAATTGGAGAAAATTTCATGTACTATGACACTGCCAAAGAGATGTGGGATGTCGTAAAGGAAACCTACTCTAATGTCGATCTGCAATTTTTGAAATCAAGAGCATACTCCATGATTTACGTCAAGATGACCGCTCAATCACAGAGTATTTTAATACTCTCAATCGTCACTGGCAGCAGCTGGATGTATATGATGAAAATGAATGGAGTTAAACAGAAGATAAAAAGAAGTACAAAGAATTGGTGGAGAAAGATAGAGTCTACAAGTTTCTATTAGGTTTGAACACAGAACTTAATGAAGTTCGTGGGAGAATCCTTGGAACCAAACCTCTTCCAAAAATTCGAGAAGCTTTCTCGAAAATACGAAGAGAGGAGAGCAGGAGAAAAGTGATGCTTGGAAAATCCAGTGCAGCCCCATCTATAGAAGGATCTGCAATGGCAGCAAAGGGAGATCAGCGTTCTTTCCAAAAGAAAACTCGACCTTGGTGTGAACACTGCAAGAAACCGGGTCATACCAAGGACACATGCTGGATCATTCATGGAAAGCCATCAAAGCCAAAATGGACAAAAAACCGGGAGAGCAGAGGGAACACAGCTGAGGTAAATTCCCACTCATCACCATTCAGCAAGGAGCAAATGGAAGCATTAAAAAACATGCTTCAACAAACAATTGGTACAGCTACTGTGGCACAAAAAGGTAATTTTTTGCATGCTCTAAACTCTAGCAAAGGGAAAACAAAATTCATGGATTATTGACTCAGGAGCGTCTGATCACATGACTGGAGACTTGGCTGTCTTTGATAGCTATTCTCCATGCCAAAATAATTTGACGGTTCGAATTGTTGATGGTACCCTGTCTAAGGTCATGGGTAAAGGTTCTGTCATTATTTCACAAAATATTACTTTTAGTACAGTACTCTATGTACCTAAACTTGATTGCAACCTATTGTCCTTCAGTAAACTTACAAAGGATTTGAAATGTATCACTAAATTCTTCCCTAACCTATGTGAATTTCAGATTTTGGAGTCGGGGAGGATGATTGGCAATGCTAAAGAATGTGCTGGACTCTATATCCTTCAGGCTAAAACATCTAAACCAGAATCCGAGGCAACCTCTTGCGCTGTAGTTTCTGAATATAGTGAAAATTCTGCAATGTTGTGGCACTATAGACTAGGCCACCCAAATTTTATGTACTTGAAAGAAATGCTTCCTAAATTATTCAATAAAAATCAGAAGTTGTTTCAATGTGAAATCTATCAATTGTCCAAACATACACGCAGCCCCCACCCACCTCAACCCTATAAACCTTCCCAACCTTTTTGTGTTATTCATAGTGATGTATGGGGACCATCGCGGGTTAGAAATGTAACGGGATCAAGATGGTTTGTCAGCTTTATTGATGACCATACACGGGTCACTTGGGTCTACCTTATGAAAGACAAATCGGAAGTTGGTAGGATATTTGAATGTTTCCATACCATGGTGCAAACACAATTTCAAAGTAAAATTAGAGTGCTTAGGAGTGATAATGGTCGTGAGTATTATAATTCTGCACTAAGCTCATACTTTCAGCAACATGAAATAATACACCAAACCTCATGTGTGGATACACCTCACTAGAACAGGATTGTCGAGAGAAAGAATAGACACCTCCTAGAAGTAACCCGATCTCTCATGCTAGCTATAAATGTACCTAATCAGTTTTGGGAAGAAGTTGTCTTCTCTGCAACCTATCTTATTAACAGAATGCCTTCCCGGATCCTCAACTTCCATACGCCCTACTCCACTCTCCAAACCTCATACCCAACCAATCGTATTCTTACGTCTATTCCTTTGAAAATATTTGGATGTACAACCTTTGTCCATAATCTTGATCCCCAACGCAGTAAACTTGACCCGAGATCCATTAAATGCATATTTCTCGGCTACTCTCCTCACCAAAAGGGATACAAGTGTTATTCACCTCAAAACAAAAAATTCTACCACACCATGGATGTAACCTTTTTTGAGAATCAACCATTTTATCCCAAAGTTGGCATTCAGGGGGAGAACACATATCCTATTGAATAGAATCCCAACTTTTGGAACTTGAGCTAACTAAACCCAAACTGGCTGCAGAGGCATCAGAACCGGCATCAGAACCTACACCTGAACCAAATGAAAATGCAACAGAAAATGCCGAACCAACTCGTGGACCAGAAGAGAATACGTCAGAAAATACAGAAGATATTGCTATAGAAAATGCAGAGGATACTGCAGTAGAAACTGCAGCCCCTACAATAGAAACTGCACCAAGAAACAACTTGAAAGTGTACTCCAGGAAGAGCAAGAAGGGAAAAGAGTCCTGCACAATTCAAAGGCAGAACCAAGAAACCTCCAAGATTCTAGAAAATGGAGTTCTCTCAGGTAATACTGCTCCTAACTCTGTGAATATTGATGATATTGATATTCCTATTGCCTTAAGAAAAAATGTAAGATCATGTACTAAACATCCCATTGAAAGATTTGTATCTTATGGAAAATTGTCCCAAAGTCACAAGACTTTTGTAACAGCTCTTAACAATACACACATTCCAAGTAACATCCATGAGGCTCTCCAAAATTCTGAATGGACAGCAACTGTAACTGAAGAGGTTCAGGCCTTAATAAAGAATGGCACTTTGGAGATCACAAGTCTACCTGCCGGGAAGAAGCCGGTAGGATGCAAATGGATATTCTCCATGAAGTATAATGCAGATGGGAGTATAAATCGGTACAAAGCTCGACTTGTAGCAAAGGGATTCACTCAATCATATGGAATAGACTATGAAGAGACTTTTGCATCGGTGGCTAAACTAAACTCAGTTAGAGTTATTTTCTCTTTGGCTGCAAATTTAGATTGGCCACTCCATCAACTAGACATTAAGAATGTCTTCTTAAATGGTGACCTAAAAGAGGAAGTTTATATGCAGATTCCTCCTGGACTTGAATCATCCAGCACCACAAATATGGTGTGCAGACTCCGAAAATCCCTTTATGGCCTCAAGCAGTCTCCAAGGGCATGGTTTGATAGATTGACTCGAGTTGTCAAGAAAGACGGATTCAAACAATGCCAATCAGATCACACTATGTTTGTTAAACACTCCATTGAAGGAAAGGTAGCTTTGTTCATTGTTTATGTTAATGACATCGTAATTGCAGGAAATGATTATGATCAAATTGATCATTTAAAGGGACTTTTGGCAAAGGAATTTGAAGTTAAGGACTTGGGACAACTTAAGTATTTTTTAGGAATGGAAGTTGCTCGAACAAAGAATGGCATCTATGTATCACAAAGGAAATACACCCTTGACTTACTTCAAGAAACTGGAATGCATGGGTGCAAGGCAGCTAATACACCAATAGAACAAATCAAAGGAAGAGAAGATGAAAGTCCACCAGCCGACAAAGATAGATATCAAAGTCTAGTTGGGAAACTAATCTACCTATCTCACACGAGGCCCGACATTGGGTTCGCGGTAAGCATGGCTAGTCGCTACATGTCAACTCCAACTGAGTCTAACATGAAAATGGCGAATAGAATCCTCCAGTACCTCAAAGGCACACTAGGCCGAGGTCTCCTCTTCAAAAAGAATTCAAACAGGGACATTGAAGTCTATACAGATTCAGATTGGGCAGGGTGCTCCACAGACAGAAAATCGACTACAAGCTATTGTTCATTTGTGTGGGGGAACCTAGTAACTTGGAGAAGCAAGAAACAATCTGTAGTAGCAAGGAGTAGTGCAGAAACAGAATTTAGAGCTATGGCCCTAGGTATTTGTGAAGGAATGTGGCTTAAGAGTATGCTAGATGAAATCAAAATTCAGGTGAACCCTACTGTGAAGTTACTATGTGATAACAAAGCTGCTATAAGTATTGCAAAGAACCCGGTCCAACATGATAGAACAAAACATGTGGAAATTGACCGACACTTCATTAAAGAAAAAATTGATCATAAGATTATTAGTATTGATCATGTCCCATCATACAAGCAAACTGCAGATATCTTAACCAAGACTCTTTCAAGGAATATTTATGAAAATATCAAATCCAATTTGGGTATGATAGACATCTACCACCCAGATTGAGGGGGAGTGTTGAAGATTAGCACACATCAAATCATAATCATTTGATTCTAATTTGTCTAGCTGTTACAAAACAGTGGTGTAAATAGAGTTATTATCTATTATTGTTATTTCTTTATTTAGGTAATTACTATTTCCTTATTTAGGTAGCAGCAATTATAGGAAATTATTTCCTCTGTTTATTAACATATTAGGGTATAGCTTTCAACCTCTTGTATTCTATTTATACCTCTTATGTAAGAGTTCAATAAAATGAAATATACAATATATTTCTACAGGTGTTATGGATTCAATCCTTATTTGTTGAGCTACAGGTCCCTTTCACTACATCAGTCATGTTCGGTGGCAATCTCAACACATTAGCTTTGTCTCACAATCCCATCTTGCATGCTAAGACTAAACATATGGAGTTGGACATATTTTTTCTTAGGGAAAAAGTTTTAAACAAAACTCTTATAGTGAAGCATATTCCTGCCTTTGATCAATATGTTGATCTTCTTACTAAACCCCTATCTCCCCTAAAATTCCTACAACTTAGAGACAAGTTGAAGGTCACTGACAGGTCTACTCTTCAAGGAGGTAGCACAGGTTGAGAGGAAAGTATTAGAGTATATAGTAAGTAAGGGCATATTTGTAATATCAACTGTGTTGAGTCAGCACGGTTGTGTTATAGTTCTATATATAGTTAAAGCCTTAGATCTGATGTAACCAATTTTCACTTTCAGTTACAACCAATGTGAATTAGTTTCTCTCTCTCTTGTATCTTCTTCAACCTTTCTTCTGTTTCTAACAGGAACAACCTATATTATCCTTTTCAGTTCAGGTAAACTGAAAAGACTGTCGTTTTCTTTCTTTTCTACTCATTGACATGTATGTGGATGTATTTTGTTGTAATATTAGTATTATTATTAGAATATCTTGAATAATTATAGCTCATTAGTTGCTCATTAGTTGTTGTCTTGTATAGCTCATTATGACTAGATTAGCATTTATAGGAAAAATAATTATTTAGATAGACTTATAGTCTATAAATACCTCTTATGTATTCTTTACAAGAAATATAAAAATATTTCATATTTCTACATGGTATCAGAGCACCCGATTCTAGGGGCTCTGCTTCCGCGCTCAAAACACTAGTCGTTCTTATTATGGCCCCTTTTTCTTGATCAAGGTTCCCTTTATATTGAAATCCTAGTGATCTCGGTGACTTTACAGCCGTCGTGCACCGCTCAACCGCCGTTACAGATCCGGATAGGTTTCACCTTCAGTGTTGTTTTTCAGGACAGCCTTCATTGCTGTTTTTCAGGACAACCTTCATTGTTGTACCTCTGTTTCTTGTTGTTTGCAGCCCTTGATTGTTTGGTTGTCATCTTTGTTGGTGTTTCTCATTGGCAGCCCTTTGATCCTCTCTTTGCTCGAGACGGTTTGTTTTCCTTAAGTAAGTTCTCTAACACTAGTTCTCTGACCATGACTGGTAAGAACTCTAGTTTCTTAGCTTTAAATGCCTCTTGTTCTAAAGATATCTGGATTATTGACTCTGGTGCAACTGATCACACGACTCCATATATGTCATATCTCTCTTCTTATTCACCTTTACCTGATAAACGCCATATTACCGTTGCAAATGGGTCTCAAACCCCGATTGTTGGATCTGGTAACATCCGCCTAAGCCCATCTCTCCACCTAAATCATGTGCTTCATGTCCCTAAGCTTTCTAACAATCTTTTGTCCATCCATAAACTCACTAAAGACTTGAATTGTACTGTAACCTTTTTTCATTCTCATTGTGTTTTTCAGGACCTTGCCACAGGGAAGACGATTGGAATTGCTGAGGAAGAGAACGGGTTATATTGTCTGCCTCATATGGAACATAAGTGTCATCAGGCTGGTTCAGAATCATGGGCAAATACTCAAATATGGCTCCAACACAAACGTCTTGGACATCCTCCTTTCCGCATGCTCAGGTCTTTATTCCCTCACTTGTTTACCAAAGTGTCTGTTAATTCCTTTCATTGTGATGTGTGCCAGTTTGCCAAATCCCATCGAGCAACCTATTCCCCTAGTGATACTAGGAGTGTCGAACCCTTTGATCTTGTTCATTCTGATGTATGGGGACCTTCATCCATTTCCAATATTTCCGGTGCAAAATGGTATGTTACTTTTATTGATGACTGTACTCGGGTTACATGGGTTTTTCTTATGAAAGATAAGTCTGAAGTGTGTCAATTATTTATTAACTTTTTTCAAATGGTTAAAACACAGTTTGGGAAACCTATTAAAAGGTTACGGTCAGACAATGGTAAGGAGTATGTAAACCAAATCTTTCACAATTTTCTCAAAACTAATGGTGTTGTTCATGAGTTGACTTGTGTTAACACTCCACAACAGAATGGGGTTGCTGAAAGAAAAAATCGTCATCTTCTTGAAATCACCCGAGCATTACGCTTTCAAATGAATGTTCCTAAATTTTATTGGGGGGAAGCTGTCTTGACCTCTACTTATTTAATTAACAGGTTACCTTCTAGGGTGTTATCTGGTGTTAGTCCTGTGCAGGTCCTGACTCGATTCTTTCCGTCCGTGCCCATCATGTCAAGTCTTCAGAATCGTGTCTTTGGTTGTTCTGCCTTTGTTCATGTTCATGGTCCTCATCGGGGTAAGTTAGATCCTCGGGCTATTAAATGTATCTTCATAGGATATGCTTCAGATAAGAAGGGGTACAAGTGTTATCATCCTCCTAGTCGTCGTGTCTATATATCCATGGATGTTACTTTTCAGGAATCCGAGTCTTATTATCTCAGTCCTCAACTTCAGGGGGAGAATAATCAAGAAGTTGAGTCTTCAGTCCTTCCAGTTTTTCCTCTAATACAGGACCCAGAGTCGTCTCCTGATTTGTCTGTTCTTCCTGTTATTCATGTAATACAAGAGCCCTTGATGTCTAATGAGGATGGTGGTGATGTACCAATACCGGTGCATAATAATGTTGACAGATACAAGTTACAGTTCCAGCGAAAAAAGTGGAAAGGTAAACCCGTTCTGCCCCAACAAGTCCAATCGTCTGAACTTGAGGTAAGTGTTCCTAACCCTGAGCCTAATAATTCTTGTGAGCCAAACCTTGATGACCAATCATCTGGACCTGAGGTAAGTGTTCCTAACCTTGAGCCTAGTAATTCTTGTGAGCCAAACCTTGATGACCTACCTATTGCTTTGAGAAAAGAAAAAAGGTCTTGTACCAAATACCCTATATCCCAGTTTGTGTCTACTAAAAAGCTTTCTGTGCAGCATCAGAGTTTTATTTCAGCTATTGACTCTATAAGAGTCCTTGCATCAGTACAAGAAGCATTAAAGGATAAGAACTGGATTCAAGCCATGAATGAAGAGATGCATGCACTAGAGAAAAATAGAACTTGGGGGATTATTGAGAAGCCAAATGACAAGAGGTCAGTAGGCTGCAGGTGGATATATACGGTAAAATACCGATCCGACGGTACTCTCGACAGATATAAGGCGAGGCTAGTTACAAAGGGATACACCCAGACCTATGGAATTGATTATGAAGAGACATTTGCTCCAGTAGCAAAAATGAACACTGTAAGAATCATTCTTTCCTTGGCAGCTCACTTTGATTGGGAGTTGCAACAGTTTGATGTGAAAAATGCTTTCTTGCATGGAAATTTGGAGGAAGAGGTGTATATGGAAATCCCACCCGGATATGACCTTATTTCAGGAAGTAATAAAGTTTGCAGGTTAAAGAAGGCCATATATGGGCTCAAGCAATCACCCCGAGCTTGGTTTGGGAGGCTCACTCATGTAATGGTGTCCTTGGGGTATAAACAAAGCCAAGGTGATCATACTCTCTTTATAAAGCATGCTCAAAATGGTAAACTCACTCTTTTGTTGGTCTATGTAGACGATATGATCATAGCAGGTAATGATGAATTTGAGAAGCAAAAATTGAAGAAGGAGTTGGCAGCTCAGTTTGAAATGAAGGACCTTGGAAAGTTGAAATATTTCCCAGGTATGGAGGTAGCATACTCAAAACAAGGCATTTTCATTTCTCAGAGAAAATATGTCCTTGACCTTCTCAAAGAGACTGGCAAGTTGGGTTGTAAGCCCGCCAGAGTGCCTATAGAGCAAAACCACAGGATTGGGAGTGATGAGGAAAGCCCAAGGGTTGATAAAGCTCAATACCAAAGACTTGTAGGAAAACTCATTTATCTATCTCACACTAGGCCTGACATAGCTTATCCGGTTAGTATTGTCAGTCAATTCATGCATGACCCTCAGGAGAGACACTTACAGGCAGTGGATAGAATCTTGCAGTATCTAAAGATGAGCCCAGGAAGAGGACTACTGTTCAAGAAAAGTGAGCGGTTGTCTATGGAAGTTTATACTGATGCAGATTATGCAGGGTCGATTGTTGATAGGAGATCCACCACTGGATATTGTATGTTCCTAGGTGGAAATTTAGTGACATGGAGGAGCAAGAAACAAAATGTAGTTGCCAGATCAAGTGCAGAGGCAGAGTTTAGAGCCATGGCTCAAGGAGTTTGTGAACTGTTGTGGATGAAGATCATTCTAGATGACTTGAAAATAAAGTATGAAGCTCCTATGAGACTTTTCTGCGATAATAAGTCTGCCATTAGTATTGCTCACAATCCGGTCCAACACGACAGAACAAAGCATATAGAGATAGACCGACACTTCATCAAAGAGAAATTGGATAATGGTCTTATTTCTACACAGTATGTTCCATCAGGACTTCAATTAGCTGATGTGCTCACCAAAGGACTTCCCTTGGAGCGGTTTCGAGATCTTACTTGCAAGCTAGGGATGATAGATATTCATTCCCCAGCTTGAGGGGGAGTGTTGTAATATTAGTATTATTATTAGAATATCTTGAATAATTATAGCTCATTAGTTGCTCATTAGTTGCTGTCTTGTATAGCTCATTATAGCTCATTATGACTAGATTAGCATTTATAGGAAAAATAATTATTTAGATAGACTTATAGTCTATAAATACCTCTTATGTATTCTTTACAAGATATATAAAAATATTTCATATTTCTACATATTTGTATTGATAGAAAAAAGAATCTTTAGATTTTCAGTATAACCGAGCCAAATGAAAGTGAAGTACAATGTGCCTAAGATCATGACACTTACCAGTCAAACTGAATAGCAAAACTCTCATTAAAAAAAGTGGCATGTCAATTAAATTATCAGTATTTATGAAAACTTCTTTTGGAATAATACAACTTATTATCATCAAACAACTTGTGAAAAGGATTTGAAGAGGGGGGAGGCGGTAATCTTTAATATAGCATCTGAAAAATGAAACCAACTTGACACAAGAATGTTCTAAAAACAGGAACAGTGATGTAAAAGTTCACTAAAACTTACCAAAATATTAAATCTGTTCTTACCAGTATACTATAATGATCAGTCATCATTGCTATCAGTCCAACAACAGAAGCAGTGCCCTCTGGAAGAGATAAGTATGCCTAAAAATAACACAGAATAGTATTTTTACAAAAATCTACCACGCTATTGAGCTTTTCCATATCCAAATGACATCAACTAATAATTGGTCACAGATGTCCTGCATTCTGGTCCAAAAGCTAGAAGAAAAGAATCATGTACTAATTGATTAAAGATTTAAAACAGATATTTACAAAATAATTTAGCAATTTTTTTAGACTTCCATTATATCTTTTCTATTTCCTTTCTTTTCAGTTCATATAAATCTCCAGGGAGGCATTTGTTTCAAGACATGAAAAATAACTCCAGGATCCAGGTCTAATTTTCCTAGGAATATAATTGATGGGAATATTACTCCCAGGTATATTTAAAAAAATAAAAAATAAATAAGTAAGTGTTCCGCACACATTTTAATATTTCTAGGTAAATTGTTTGTTGTAAGAAATCCACTTTCCACTCTCCTACTTGGAAATAAATCCATGGGAATATAGGTATACTCATTTCCCACTCATGAATTCTCGAGAATGTGATTCCTAAACTTGAAAGTTGAAACATACCCTTTGCCAAGAGGCAAAAATAACCTACGCATTCACGTGTTTAAAACAGACAGTATGAAGGGTAGAAAACTTGTTTTCTAGCTGTGTGGGAATAGATACAAAACAACTCCAAAAAGGGTAAAATGACAACTCATACTATCATATGTGTTTTCATTTGCTAAAATTATTGTACAAATTATTTAGTATATGAATGTTTAAGATATGTGTTTTCATTGTTGTTAAATTTTTGTGAAGTAGCGAAGCTATAGCTCTGTTGCACTGCGGAATTTGTACAAATGACTATTTCCATGATTCGCAGTTGACAACACAATCTGTGTTTATAATCCTTTTAAAAGTAAATAGTGAACACATGTAGTATGCATGTTGGAAATATAGTAAATTAATAAAAATGTTGAAGCATGTGCTGCACTTACCCTGTTCATAGTGTACAGGGCTTCTACCATTTCCATGGTCCTATTACGTACTGCAAGAGCAACCTGTATACATAGTAAAAACGTCCCTGAAGGATGGCATGTTTGGTAATTGCGTTGCACTAGGAAATAGAAGTACATTAAAGATGGTAGATTCATAAAACAAGACACAATCATGATCATGCAACTTTCCATAGAAATTCTAGCAGTATTTACTAGATACACAGCTCATTTATAATCTTGTATACTAAAAATTGAAGGTGAGACTTGTTTTTTAACCTGTATTCAATACAAAGCACCTTTTATTACTAAAAAACTATAACTAACCTTCTTCCATTCTTTCCCATG
Organism: Lathyrus aphaca; assembly: GCA_963966055.1. Lineage (NCBI taxonomy): Eukaryota > Viridiplantae > Streptophyta > Magnoliopsida > Fabales > Fabaceae > Lathyrus > Lathyrus aphaca. Next base: position 537,810,163 of record OZ014522.1, on the reverse strand, counting down.
TTCACGGTAAGCTTCATAGAAACATTCCAGTTCCTCCTTACTCCATTGTGGTCCTAACATGTCTGCCAATTTTCTCTTCTGCGTAGCATTGAAATTTGAATAAAAGCAAATGGAAAATGGAAATTTTCTTTCCCATATTCTGAATATATTTATACAAAAATAAAATAAAATAAATCATTTCAAATAAGCTAAGAAACAAATTCACCTTCTGAATACCAGGATTAGCCTTCTGCCTGTTCTTGCCAGTATTTGATGCATCTTTATCTTTACTAGATGCAACCTCACGAATATTAGAGAACCTCTTATTTACACTTCTAGATTTCCTGGTAGGGCCCATGACTGATTTCTTTGATTGTCTGAAAATCGCCAAAAAGGAAGAGGAATTTCAATTCAATCCTAGACTCTAGATGTGACAGTCTAAGACTTGTAAAAAATGACTCACCAAAAAAAAAACTAGTACAAAATGACCAATAGCTGAAATGGTGCCTCCTTTCCCTCTTAAAGTAATGTTGTTGAGGAATCACAGGTTCAAAACCCAGAAGGTGCAAGTCTGCCAATGAAAAATGTAGCGTATTAACAATGAACTACTTGGTATTCACACAGAATACATCTACATTCGATTGCATGTTTTACAGCTTCAACTATAATATATGATAACAATTAACATAACACCACTGTTTGAGCTATTAATGTCAACTTGAGCATGGCTTTGAGCACTATCCATTTGTCTGTAAATACTAGGCAAGGTGACAGCAAAATTTACAGATACAAACTACAAGTTAAATAACAAACAACAACAATAACAAAAGCAACCAAGCATTTTTTTACCAAGCAGTTCAAACTACAGTTAAACAGCTTAAACAGAAATTAGAGTCTGAATACTAAATTAGACAAGAGCAACACATGAGACAATGAGCAAGCGCTTAACGCTAGCTGCTCTTGCCTTGTGTAAGAAGGGAAAAAACCAGTGATGATCAACAATGGACAAAAGGCCTTAGCCCGACCAGACTGCTTCAAACTACTATTCAATACTCTTCCAAGTTCAAATTCCCACCTAGACCAAAAAAATATTAGATGCACAGCACAACTCCAACTGCGCAGTCTTGAACACGAATAGTGGATAGATAGCCAGTCCAAACATCCGGAAGGGATGGTGGATCGAACTCTCTAATTTCAATTTTTACCATTTTAAAATGCAATCACATACATATCAATAAATCATCAACAAAATCAAAACCCATAAATGCTACCCAACCATAGAGTAAGGAACTGAAATTTGACAGTGTCTAATTCCAATATATTTACCATCTATAAATAAAATATAATCTAACAACTACAAACCCATGAAAACTCAACGAGTTAAAATTCCTCACTCACTGATCCCTCGATTTTCCCGCCAACATATACAAAACCTAGCATTGAAGCTTGAATTTCAGTTCAGTTAAAATAAAAAGGAAATAAATCAAAACCACAGCTACAGCGTAATTCGACAGTTGAGAAACATACACTTGCATGTTCAGTGAAGAAATTCAAAAACCTCACTTAAAATCCATCAAACTTAACAAAAACAGGATCGAGTTAGTTTATCCCTAAGAAACAACACAAACACGCATTTCACTTTATCCGAGTTAACAAATTCGAAAATAATCAAAGAATCGGAATATTTTATCGAAACAAACCTTTGATCTGATGAACACAGAATTGAAATTGGGAATCTATGATGAAGAAAAACCCTTAACATTGATGAATTTGAAAATTGAAAAAAAAAAAGTGAAGAAGAAAATTGAGTTGAGAGAGACGGTTTTCTCACCGATCGATGAAGGAGAATCTATGAATCTGGATTGAATTGAGTGAGGTAGGGATCTAGAGAAGTGGCGGAGCAGGAGAAGGAATTGGAGAGAATGATGATGATGGTGAAGGAAGGTGAAGAACAACTCGTACTTGTCTTGTTGTTTTTGCTGGCGTAAATGAAATGAAATTGAGGGCATAACCGCGAAACTTTAAAATAATAGTACCACAGATGAGTTCTAGGGTGAGGTTCTAATTAAGCTCGTGGTGATTTTACTTTTGAACTTATAGCTTGGAGTTTTTTCTCAAAATATAAAATTGTTAATTAGTTTTGTTTAGAGTTGATTCTTATTTTGAATTGAATTTTGTAGTTTTTGAGTCACCCTTATTTTTATACGTGGATCAGTTGAGCTGATTTGGTATGTTGTTTGTATCATACTTATGTCACGAAGGAAATGTGTTATTTTAAGTTTTAAATTTTCTTCTTCTTTGTCGCCTCCCTCCGCTTGTGTATCTTTATCCTCAAAGTTTTTCTTTTTGTTTCTTTCTTCATCTTTCTTCTTCTCCCCCAAAATGGATGCAAGTCAAAGTTCTGAAAGCAACAATTCGTACGAAACTTCAGTCGTTCCATTTTGTGGTTGTCGTCGTCCTATGAAGATGTGGGTTGCAAAAACGATATAAAATCGCAACCGGAAATTTTGGAAGTGTCGAAATTTTGGGGTAATTGCTTGAAACTGAATCCATTTTAGGGTTTAGGGATTATTTTAGGGTTTGGGGATTATGTTGTATCTTAGTATCTTGATTTTGCAGATGGGGAATAGTTGTGATATTTGCAAAAACTGTGATGTGACAATGGCGAAGTTTGATCTCACAGAAAAGAAGATTGGAAAAACAAAGTTGAAGATAACTGAGTTGAAAAGACAAAATTTCCAATGGAAGATGGCATTTTTCTTGTCTTGTATTATGTTTCCATTAGTGTATAAGTACATGTAATTGGTATAGCTAATGTGTAAAGAAGTTTATGTATGTCTTGGTTTAGGCTCATTGTTTTTTGTTTAAGTTAGATTTCTTTGTTTTAGTGGTTGGAACATGAAACTTGATGTAATTGTTAAAGGATTATGAAATATGATTTGATCCAATTTGTTGAAACTCTGATGTCATTAATTATAGATCATAACACATACAGTGTCATTAAACATAATTGACACATTTGTCATCAAACATAATTGACAATATCATTAATCAATGGCATCAACCACAAAACACAATTGCCATCAAACATTGGCATAAGCCATAACAAAGACAGAATTCTCAGTACATTGGCATAAGTCAATAACTAAAGGTTCTAAACTAATACATAAAAACATATAGATATAACGGCAATTGAACTATTTCTTCATTTTATTCTTGGCACGAGTTAAGGTAGATCTTTCTTGTGTTAAAATTCTTTCATCTTCTTCTGGCAGAAGTATTGGTTGGTCAGTGTTTGAACCTAGCCCAATTACTGGATTTTAAAACCACTTCAGCTTGATTCTCTCACTTGAACTCTTCTTGACTGGCTTGACCTCTTTACTCTTTTTGACTGGCCTGACCTCAGCTTCAGTTGCAGCAGCATCAGGAAGGTTGGATATGAGTTCATCAATAATGTCTCCAAAGTAATCAGATGATTGGTCTGCAATAACAGTTGGTTGTTCTGGTGTTGCTTCTTGTTGTAGAATTTGACTTGCTTGTGTTGCTTCTTCAGGTGCTTGTGTTGTTTCTTTTGTTTGTTGAATTGTTTCATTTGTTGCTTGTGTTGTTTCATCAGTGGTGGTGGTACATCAGTTGGCATAGTTGAATTGAGTTTCAACTTTTCCTGTCACAAAATCAACATATTAAGACCAGACCAAACAAGCACAATAGATTAGACCAGACAAGCACATCTCATCAAATCATACCTTTCTCTTCAACCCATTTGGATCTTGTGTTGTGCCTTTACAAGTTTGAGCATTGTGACCAAACTTGTTACACTTTGTAAACCTGTAAGACACACCTCGTAGTCTTTTCCTAGCCCCGTCTTCACCACTCTCCCTAATCCTGAGCTTCTTAGGCATATCAGGTCCTTTTTTTTACATTGGAGGCAATAGTTCTTCTGTCTTAATATCAAGCCACATCTCCTGACCATTAATAGGACTCATGGGAAAACCATAACGTTGTGCATATTTCTCTATAGAATAACATGCATCTACAAAATCTTTAGGGTTCTATTGCCTAAAACCTAAAGTTGTTATAACATGCCTACAGGGTATACCAACCAACTCCCAGAAATTAGAAGTGCACGATTTTTTTGCAATATCAACTATAAACTCATGTGAGTTGAAAGAATGAATGACTTGAAATTTTTCAGCCATTGCCCAGGTAGGAAGCTAATGGCCACTCAAAACAACCTCATTGTCAAGTCTTTTCCTAGGAATTGGCATGATCTTATGAGGCCATTTCTCAAGTTTCAAGGCATATGTGGAAAACATATTCATAAGGTACTTCCTGATCCATTCGCACATTATTAAAATTGGATTATCCCTAGCAGCTAAGATGGTTGCATTAAAGGATTCAACAATATTATTCATGAGCACATTAAATTTGGGATAAAAGCCAAAAGCATGCTTACACCAAGTTTTTGTTGGAACACCCATTAGCCAAGCTCATGCCCTTTTATCAACTTGTTTCAGTTCATTCATCTTATGTAACCATCCTTGATAGTATGTAGCTTTAGCAGCACCTATCATCAGATCTCTAATCAAAGAGTCACCCCCGAACCTTTTCTTGAAATTTGCATATAGGTGTCTAAGACACAGTCCATGTTCTATCCTTTCATACATTTCCTCAAAAGCAACTACCAATCCCTGCAACATATATACTGACACGGATAAATACTCTTGAAAGATGAGATGGACACAGTAAAAAAACACACCTTTTTTTGATTGGAAATAAATACAAAGTTATTGTTTTGTCCAATATCACTCCTCGGGAGCTCAAGAAACCACTTCCAGCTTTCTTTAGTTTTATTCTGAACCACTCCAAAAGCTAATGGAAAGTATTGATCATTGGGGTCCCTCCTGTAACGCCTCATTTTTAATATTTAATCGTCGGATATTTTTGGTGTTGTGATGGCCTTGTTTAAGGCGTATGTTTTGTCGTCTTGGTGTTGTGTCCTAGTGGCACAAATAGAATCAGAGTGCACTTAGTAATAGCGGGTGTGCGAATAATAAGACTATTTAATTACTATTTTTATTTAATATTATTATAATTATTATTATCTTTATAAAATAATATTAGTAATATTAGAATTATAATTAATAATATTATTATTTGGATTTAATTAAAATAATAGACGTTTTAGTAAAATCTCAAGGTGAGGGTTTAAAGGTGAATTAGTCAAAATAGAAAATTGATGCGGAGATTAATCGTAGAATTTTGTTGAAAGAACAAAAGAGGCTAGGAAGGGAGAAGATCAATCTAGGACATCAATCTTAAATAAATTCGCAGGAATTTTCATCTGAATTCGAGGTAAGGGGAAGAAGGATTTAATATTACGTGATTTAACATGATGGGTAGTGAGGGCTTCCTTCCCTCATAGGAATTTTTGTTGTTTATGATGTTTTGTGATGAATCTACGAATGTATGACTATTGTTGCGAATCTATGAATATAATTGTATGTTCTTGATGAATTATGATGAACTGTTGATTGTTGTTGTGTTGGTATAAACATGATTATACATACTTTTGTTGTTGTTGATGAACAATTGCGATTTTAGATCTAGAACCATAATAGGATTGGATTCAGTAATGATAAGTGAAAGAGGAATAAGAATTGTGGTGCAAAACTGGAATAGAAACAATCATAGGTCTGGTATGAATCACGAAATCGAGAGTTATAAGAAACAAATTTGGAATGAAGAGGGAAAGGCAGAAAAAGTTAGTTTTATGCCCATATGCGTATGGGATATGCCATTACGCGTATGGATGGGCTCGGAAACATGCCAATACGCGTATGATGGGTGCATTACGCGTATGGTGAGTGAAAATGTAGGGTCATCTGCCCATTTTCATAAGCTACGCGTATTGGGCCAGAGTGATACGCGTATGAGGGGCGTGTATGACATATTGGGCTGAGTTAATACGCGTATGGCCTTGCCAATACTCGTATGACCTGAACGCTTGAGGTCAATTGTTGTTTTTGCGATTTTTGTCCCGATTTCGCATGCGTGGCTGATTCTTTTAGTATGAGATATTGAGATGAATCTTTATACATGTTTAATCGAGGATTAACATCGAGAATGAATTAAAATTAGAATTTAAGTGGAGTTAGTTAGTGAATGATTGATCAGGTCGCGTGATGTTATTATTGGTGAATCTTGTGGAACTATTGTTATGTTTTGATCGGATGGATCGTGTTGATGTATAATATGGTGAATTATACATATTATATGCATTTTCATAGTCATGCATACATTTATTGAATTATTGTTGGGATGATTGTGTCGGATGAGAGAATACGATCATTTGTACTCTGTTATGGAGAATGGTGGGATAATCATTGTCGGATGGGCGTACGTGATTATCTGTGTTCGATTGAATAAACAAAAATTGGTACCACATGCATTGTGTTCTGTTGAGTCATATTGCATAATTATTGTTGTATTCGTTGTTGTATAATTATTGGTATGATGATTGTGTTGTGGTTGTGAGTGGGAAATTACCCTTATAAATGCTATCTGCACCGTTTATATTTTGAATTTGTTTCTCACCCCTTTGTTGCTTGTTGTTGTGTTTGTGCTTCTTTGGATATATAGATAATCCAGGTACTTGAGGGTGCATGGAGTCGTGTTGTTGTGTTTGAGTCTAAGGATGCTCTGATACATAACACGGGATGGGATTTTAGTTGTTTTTTTTATTTTGTTACGTATTTATTTTTATAAACCAAGATGATTGTTGAGGAATTATTGTTGATGTTATTTTGATTATGAATTGTAATGAACCTGATAATTTCCGCTGTTTTAAATGAAAAATTTTATGTTGGTTATTATTGTTGAAAATGTGGCATTCCACTTTAAAAACTCTGATTTTTTGTAATAAACTATTATTTTGTAAATTGGGAAAAGTGGGGTGTTACAATTGGTATCAGAGCAGGTCGGTCCAACCGGCCAGATGTTGTGTCGAGTCAGTCCTTAGAATAGGAGTTGTTGTTGTGTTCTAACCTGAGGTGTTTGTTGTATTAGTATGGCAGGAAGGAATGATGTTGCACTTTCTGATGTTATGCAAGCCATTGTATAAGTTGTTGAGAACATTGGTTTAACGGTTGGGAATGCTGAATTTCGTGATTTGGATCAATTCAGAAGTAACAAGCCGCCTACGTATGAAGGGGTATTTTGGATCCAGAGGATGCACAGAAATGACTGAAGGCTATTGATAAGATCTTCAGGACTATAGGGTGCAATGATGATCAGAAGGTGGGGTTTGGTACTCACATGCTTGAGGGCGAAGCTGAGGTATGGTGGGACAATAGTCGCCAAAGGTTGGAGACTGCAGGTACTGCTATTACTTGGGTTGTGTTTCAAGGTGAGTTTCTGGAGAAGTACTTTCCAGAAGACATTCACAGTGCTAGAGAAATGGAATTTTTGGAGCTCAAGCAAGGTAATATGATTGTGGTCGAGTATGCCACGAAGTTTGAAGAGTTGGTGAAGTATTGTGCACACTATAACATGGAAAATGCTATGACTTCGAATTGTTTGAAATTTGAGAATGGGTTGCATCCTGAGATCAAACAGAGCATTGCTTGCCAGAAGATTAGGAATTATCCAAAGCTGGTAAGTAGTAGTAGGATTTATGATAATTATAATAGGGCTTGGATTACTCACTACAAGGTTGTGAATGACAAGAAGGGTAAGCAGAGGTTTGAGGATACTCCTTATAGTGCTCTGGCTGATAAAGGTAAACAGAAGTCTACTGCTGACAAGAAGCCGATTGGGGGAGGGGTAAATCCTATTCCTGTGAATTTTTTCAGATGTGGAAGCACGGGTCATCGTGCTAACACTTTCCAGAATGAAGTTAAGAAGTGCTTAAAGTGTGGGAGGACAGGTTATGTGGTAGCTGACTGCAGGTCTACTATGCCTACTTGTTTTAATTGTGGCGAACAGGGTCATATTAGTAAGACTTGACAGAAGCCAAAGAAGACTCAAGGAGCCAGTGGTAAAGTATTTGCTTTAGTGGGAGCCTAGTCCACTAATGAGGAGTGTTCCATCAAAGGTACTTGTTTTATTAATAATACATATTTTATTGCTATTATTGATACGAGTGCAACACACTCGTTTATTTTGGTTGACTGTGTGAGAAGGTTAGGAATTGTGTCGTCTACTTTAGAGCAGAGGATGCCAATTGAAACTCTGTCTATTGGTTCTGTGGTTACATCTTTGGTATGTTTGAAGTGTCCACTCACTATTTTCGATAGAGACTTCTATATGGATTTGATTTGTTTACCCCTTGGAAATATGGATGTAATTTTGGGGGTGAACTGGTTTGAATTCAACCGGGTTTATATTGACTGCTATAGGAAGAAGTTGTTGTTTCTTACTCCTAAAGAGGAAGTGTTGGCTAATTCCTTATCTACTAAAAAGTTGAGGACTTTATTGGAAGATGAAGCAAAGATGTTTGCATTGTTCACATCGTTATCTGTGGACTGTAAGGTATCGGTTAGTGAATTGCCAATTGTGAATGAGTTTCCAGAAGTATTTACTGATGATATTACGGAATTACCTCCGACGAGAGAAGTTGAATTAAATATTGACCTTATTCCCGGTACAAGGCCTATTTCTATGGCACCGTACAAGATGTTTGCGTCAGAATTGATTGAGTTGAAATCGCAGATTAGAGAGTTGCTGGATAAGAAATTTATCAGGCCAAGTGTATCGCCGCGGGGTAGTATGAGTTTGTGCATCGATTACCTTCAGTTGAATAAGGTGCCCATTAAGAATAAGTATCTGCTTTTAAGGATTGATGACTTAATGGATAAGCTAGTTGGCACACGTGTTTTTAGGAAGATTGATCTGAGGTCAGGTTACCATCAGATTCGAGTGAAAGAAGGTGATATTCGGAAGAATGCGTTTAAAACTCGATATGGACATTATGAATATGTTATGATGCCTTTTGGAGTGTCTAATGTGCCAGGTGTATTTATGGAGTATATGAACCGTATCTTTCATTCTTATTTAGATCAGTTTGTTGTGTTGTTTATTGATGATATACTTATTTATTCTAAGAATGAAGATGATCATAAAAGGAACATTTGAGAGTTGCTTTGCAAGTGTTGAGACATAACAAATTGTTTGCTAAGTTATCGAAGTGTGAATTTTGGCTTGATAATGTGAGCTTCTTAGGTCATGTTATTTCTGGTGATGGTATAAAAGTGGATCCTTCTAAGGTAAGTGTTGTATTGCAATGGGAACCTCCAAAGACAGTAATGGAAATTCGAAGTTTTATTGCTTTAACAGGTTATTATAGAAGATTTATTCAAGGGTTCTCTAATTTGGCGTTGTCGTTGACTTAATTGACTAGGAAGAGTCAAGCGTTTATTTGGGATGCAGCTTGTGAGGAAAGTTTTGAAGAGTTGAAGAAGAAATTGACTACGTCACTAGTGTTGGTTTTACCAAGTCCTGGTGAACCTTTTGGTGTATATTGTGATGCGTCCAAGATGGGACTAGGTGGTGTATTAATGAAAGATGCTAAAGTGGTGGCTTATGCTTCTAGGCTGTTAAGAATGTATAAGATGAACTATTATACACATGATCTTGAGTTAACTGCAGTGGTTTTTGTGTTGAAGATTTGGAGGTACTGTTTGTATGGATCAAGATTTGAAGTGTTTAGTGACCATAAAAGTTTGAAGTACTTGTTTAATCAGAAAGAGCTAAATATGAGGTAAAGAAGATGGTTGGAATTTCTGAAAGATTATGATTTTAATTTGAGTTATCATTTGGGTAAGGCTGATGTTGTAGCAGATGCATTGAGCCGCAAGACAATTCACATGTCGACATTGATGGTGAAAGAATTGGAATTAATTGAGCAGTTTAGAGACATGAACATGGTTTGTGAGACGACACTTGAGAGTGTTAGGCTTGGAATGTTGAACGTGAATAATGACTTCTTGGATATTATTAAAGAGAATCAGAGACTTGATGTGAAGTTGGTAGATTTGATGCCTACAGAAGGAAATGATCCTGAAAGTGATTTCCAGGTAGATAATTTTGGTGTGTTGAGGTTCTGGGGCAGAATATGTGTGTCAAATAATGCCGAGTTGAAAAAGGAAATTTTAGAAGAAGGTCATTATAGTAGCTTGAGTATTCATCTAGGAGCTACTAAGATGTATCATGATTTAAAGAAATTGTTTTGGTGGTTTGACATGAAGAGGGATATAGCTCAATTTGTGTATACTTGTTTAGTGTGTCAGAAATCAAAAGTGGAACATCAGAAGCCTTCGGGAATGATGCAACCGTTTGAAATCCCATAATGGAAGTGGGACAATATTGCTATGGACTTTGTTACTATTTTTCCAAATACGGCGAGAGGATTAGATGTTATTTGGGTAGTGGTGGATAGACACAAAATCCACACATTTTATTCTGATTAACATGAGTTTTCCGTTGACGAAATTGGCAGAAATTTATATCAGAATAATTATGAAGTTGCATGGTGTTACTTTGAGTATAATATCATATAGGGATCCGAGTTTCACTTATGAACTTTGGAAAAGTTTACAAGAGGCTTTGGGTTCAAAGTTGAAGTTGAGTTCGGCTTATCACCCGCAGACGGACAATCAGTCAGAGAGAACTATTCAGACTTTAGAAGATCTGTTGAAGACTTATGTGTTGGAACAGGGAGGTGCGTGGGATACTCATTTACCATTAATTGAGTTCACGTACAAAAATAGTTACCATTCTAGTATCAGAATGACTCTGTTTGAAGCTTTATTTGGGAGGAGGTGTAGAACACCTTTATGTTGGTATGAAACTGGTGAAAATGTGGTGTTTGGACCTGAAGTTGTACAACATACTACTGAGGCAGTTCAGATGATTAGAGAAAAGATGAAAGCGTCTCAAAGTAGACAAAAGAGCTATCATGATAACCAGAGAAAAGAATTAGAATTTTTTGAAGGTGATCATGTGTTTTTTAGAGTTAATCCAATGACAGGTGTTGGACGTGCTTTGAAATCGAAGAAGTTGGATCCTAAGTTCATTGGACCATATCAAATTCTGTAAAAAGTTGGAACCGTTGCGTACAGAGTGGTGTTATCGCCAGAGCTTTCGAACTTGCATGACATGTTTCATGTATCGCAACTTCAGAAGTATGTGTCTGACCTATCTCACGTTATTCAGAGGGATGAGGTGCAGGTCAGGAAGAATCTTATTGTGGAAGCGATGCCGATAAGAATAGAGGATCGCAAGATGAAGCAACTCAGAGGTAAGGAGATTCGTCTGGTGAAAGTAGCTTGGGGAGGATTTACTGGTGGAGGTGTGACCTGGGAGCTAGAAAGCAGGATGCGAGAGTCGTATCCGGAACTTTTCCCATCAGGTACATTTTCGAGGACAAAAATATTCTAAGTTGGGGAGAGTTGTAACACCCCATTTTTAATATTTAATCGCCAGGTATTTTTGGTGTTATGTTGGTCTTGTTTAAGGCGTATGTTTTGTCGTCTCAGTGTTGTGTCCTAGTGGGACGGGTAGAATCGGAATGCGTTTAGTAATAGCGGGTGTACGAATAATAATAAGACTATTTAATTACTATTTTTATTAATATTATTATTATTATTATTATCTTTATGAAATAATATTAGTAATATTATAATTAAAATTAAGGCTTAATACCCTTTTTGGTCCTCTAACGATAGGTTTGGGTCCAATTTAGTCATTTTTCTTTTAAAAGTTCCAAATCGGTCCCTTTCGTTATCTAACTGAATCAAATTAGTCTTTTCCGTTAAATATTGGCAAACACTGTTAATTTTGCTGACGTGGTTTTTTTTGTTTTTTTTTTAATTATTTTTTTATTTTCTACGTAGATTTTTTTTTTAATTTTTTATTAATTATTTGTTTTTAATTCTATTTTTTTTTATTCTATTTTTTTTATTTTTTTTTATTTTTTCAAATTAATGTTTTAAAAAAAATAGTTGGGCCAATATCAAGGACACCCACAAGCCCATTGTTCATAATAGTCTTTTGAGTCCATATAATATTTCTTTTGTATTCTTATGTACACATTGGTTATATAAAGACTAAAAATTTCTCTGTATCAACAGATGTGGGACTAGTAGTTGAAGAGGAAAACACACTGATGCAAATACAATGGCTTTGTCACTTCATCATGACCACTTTCGAGCTCTCCAAACAGGTTTGACTTCCAAGCTTTTCGGAATGTCAATCAAGTTGTAGCTATTACCTCCTTGGCTATGTTACTGAAAGCGTGAATATATTGCTCTATTATCCTTAAGCTTGTTGCCTGCAAACCATATGAAATAATGATTCAATATTTGTTATTTCAAGAGACTCTTCCATGTGTGTTAATTAACAGAAAAGTTTACATTCCAGATGTTGAAGTTATGGAGATTGGGGGTTTAGACAAGAGAAGAGAAATAATTAAGACTTCAATATGATTCATAATAGTTTGATATAAAACACTAAGCAACAACCCATTTACAGGGATACAGGACTACTAATCTTAATTGAATAGGGAAACAAATCATTATAATGACTAAATAATATGAAAATTTATCTTCTGAGATACTTTAACATGAGAAACCAATCTTGTGAGCTACTTCAAGATACACAAACATAATCAAACACTTTGTTTGTGTGCCTACCCTCCTGAGCATATACATACCCCACTCTGACAAATAATGCACAAGAATATATTGAGTATTAATCAAACAATTCTCTACAAATTACCAAAGAATAGGAGTCCACCATTACTTTCCAGAAAAAGTTATTCACAAAAACATTTTCACAACTCGCTGGTTTTAATGTGATGTGGATCATCAACAAGCCTATTGCAACTGCTATTTCTTATGGATTTGACAAGATAAAATGGAGATGAAGGAATGTTCAAGGTTAAGGAATGTCCATGGTCACTTTTGGGAAGTGTTAGGGAAGAATTATATATCATAGCTGCATACTTTTCTCTGTAGCATTATGTTGTTTCTCATATTGTGTTTCAGTTTTACTGTACTAGAGAAATACTTTAGAATTTATTCCTCTACTAGTCCCACATCGGTTGGTGCATTGAAACATTTAGTTTTTATATAATCAATGTATGCATTAAAATTCAAATGAAATATTACATGGGGTTCAAAAGTATTATGTAAATGGGATTGGGTGTGTCCTTGTTATTGACCCAATTATAATTTTTTAAAACATTAATTTGAAAAATAGAATTAAATTAAAAATAAATACAGTAAAAAAATAAACAGGATTAAAAATAAATAATTAATAAAATATATAATAACAATTTTAAAAAAATCCACGTCGGAAAATAAAAAATAATAATTAAAAAATCCACGTCAGGAAAATTAACAGGGTTTGCCAATATTTAACGAAAAAGACTAATTTGATTCAGTTAGATAACGTAAGGGACCGATTTGGAACTTTTAAAACAAAGAGGACCAAATTAGACCAGGGTCTATAGTTAGAGGATCAAAAAGGGTATTAAGTCTAAAATTAATATTATTATTATTTGGATTTAATTAAAATAAGGGGCAGTTTAATAAAATCTCAAGGTGATGGTTTAGAGGTGAATTAGTCAAAACATAAAATTAGTGGAGAGATTAATCTTAGAATTTTGTTGAAAGAAAAAAAGAGGCTAGGAAGGAAGAAGATCAATCTAGGGCCCCAATCTTAAAGAAATTCGCAAGAATTTTCATCCGAATTTGAGGTAAGGTGGGAGAACGGATTTAATATTAGGTGATTTAACATGAGTGCCTCCTTCCCTCATAGGAATTTCTGTTGTTTATGATGTTTTGTGATGAATCTGTGAATGTATGACCATTGTTGCGAATATGTGAATATAATTGTATGTTCTTGATAAATTATGATGAACTGTTGATTGTTATTGTGTTGATATAAACATGATTATACAGACTTTTATTGTTGTTGATGAACAATTGCGATTTTAGATCTGGAACCATAATAGGATTGAATTTAGTAATGATAAGTGAAAGAGGAATAAGAATAATGGTGTAAAACTGGATTAGAAACAATCATAGGTCTGGTATGAATTGCGAAATCGAGAGTTATGAGAAACAAATCTGAAATGAAGAGGAAAAGGCAGAAAAAGTTGGTTCTCTGCCCATACGCGTATGGGACATGCCATTACACGTATGGATGGGCGAGGAAACATGCCAATACGTGTATGATGGGTGCATTACGCGTATGGTGAGTGAAAATGTAGGGTCCTCTGCCCATTTTCATAAGCTACGCATATTGGGCCAGAGTGATACGCGTATGAGGGGCGTATAAGACGTATTGGGCTGAGTCAATACACGTATGGCCTTGCCAATACGCGTATGACCAGAATGCTTGGGGCCAATTTGCTGTTTTTTCAATTTCTGTCCCGATTTCGTTTGCGTGGCCGATTCTTTTGGTATGAGATATTGAGATGAACCTTAATACGTGTTTAATCAAGGATTAACATCGAGAATGAATTAAAATTGGAATTTAAGTGGAGTTAGTTAGTGAATGATCGATTAGGTCGCGTGATGTTTTTATTGGTGAATCTTGTGGAACTATTGTTGTGTTTTGATCGGATGGATCGTGTTGATGTATAATATGGTGAATTATACATGTTGTATGCATTTTCATAGTCATGCATACATTTGTTGAATTATTGTTGGGATGATCGTGCCAGATGGGCGAATACGACATTTGTACTCCGTTATGGAGAATGGTGGGATAATCATTGTCGAATGGGCGTACATGATTATCTGTGTTTGATTGAATGAATAATAACTGGTACCATATGCATTGTGTCGTGTTGAGTCACATGGCATAATTATTGTTGTGTTCGTTGTTGCATAATTATTGGTGTGATGATTGTGTTATGGTTACGAGTGAGAAACTACCCTTATAAATGTAATCTACACCGTTTATATTTTGAATTTGTTTCTCACCCCTTTGTTGCTTGTTGTTGTGTCTGTGCTTCTTTGGAAGTACATATAATCCAGGTACTTAAGGGTGCGTGGAGTCGTATTGCTATGTTCGAGTCTTAGGATGCTCATATACGTAACACGAGATGAGATTTTAGTTGTTTTGTTTATTTTGTTACGTATCTATTTTTATAAACCAACAGGATTATTGAGGAATTATTGTTGATGTTGTTTTGATTATGAATTGTAATGAACCTGGTAATTTCCGCTGTTTTAAATGAAGAATTTTATGTTGGTTATTATTGTTGAAAATGTGGCATTCCACTTTTAAAACTCTAGTTTTTTGTAATAAACTATTATTTTGTAAATTGGGAAAAGTTAGGTGTTACACCTCCCCACAACAATTAATAACTGACCTCCATATTTTGTTTTCAAGTGGTAGCCATCTACTCCAATAAAGGGTTTGCAACCATTTATGAACCCCTTCTTGCAACCATCAAAGCAAAAGTAAAAAGCACCAAATCTAGGTTGGATTGAAGGATTTGGTCTATCAACAGTTATAGACAAAGTATTACCAGGATTAACTCTATGTAATTCTGCTGCATATCTCCTTAGATTTGAATACTGTTTGTCTGCATCTCCTTCCCTTCTTTGCAATTAATTTTTCCTTCCATGCCCTACCCATAGTGATTCCCACAGAAAAGTTTTATCTCAGATCCTGTATGATGTCACATAGCCTGACATTCTGAGATGTTTGCATCTTCTTCAGTACAATCTTAGCCACCCACCTTGAGTTTTCCGACTTGTTGTCCAAAACCCTAACACATTTGTGTTGGTCTTGTATGGTTTTTATAACATTGTGGCCCACTTTAGAGTAAAGCATTAAAAACCCACACTTGGCCCTACATTCAACCTTAACTCTATAAGACTCATTTTTAATGAAATTAATTTCCATACCATTCAAAACAGACCACTCACATATTTCTTCCCTAAAGTCATATAGGGAATTGAACTTCATACCCCACATAAACTTAAAATTCTTATTCAAATGTTATTTTCTAAACTTTTCAAATTTAGGACTTTTCTCATCATCAGAATTATCAGGATTTGAAGACAAAAGCTCATCATTCAAATACTCACCATCTTCCAAATACTTCTTTTTTCCTCCACTTAAAAAACCACCCAAAGTAGGTCCCTGTCTTATAGGAACATTGACATTTATATCTTCAAAACCATCAACTATTGTAGTTCCACGCTCATCTTCACTGTCATTTAATGCTTCTACACCATCATCCTCACAAACCTCCAATTCAATATTGTCATTTACACACCTAGGTGTCCTAATTGACTTTCCAATATCAATCACATTATGCTCCACAAACATCATCCCTTCGACTTGGAGGCATAAGCATACGCAGCAAAGTCGTAATAGTCATCATCCCTTTTGATTTGGAAATTTTTTCCATCAATTTCTATGATCTTAGTCCATGTTATATGCGTCCCTCGCAAGTGCCCCCAAGAAGTCACTAAACTATGAACACTACCCGTTGTAAACTTATCAATGTGGAGCCCGGAAACAAATGTTGATACACCACCCCTGTACATGGTAGTCCCATCACTCAACACAACAAATTTCCCCCTGTGATGAAAAACAACATCAAGCATTTGCAAGTTTTGAAATATATCCAAAAAAAAATTTAACCTAACATTCAGGTGCCATTATCACATAAGAAATTAAAGCACAGAAACCTTTTTTGCTTCAGCATTGCGTGTTGATTCTTTTTCCACTTGTTTACACGGTTTCTTACATTTCATTGAGGAAGTAGCTTCATTCGTCTTTCTTTTCGTCACGTTTCCATTCTTCTTCGACTGCCTCTGCGTCTTCTTCTTCATCGCTGATGGGTGTTCCTATTTTGGATTTCAATGAACCCTAGATTTGCAACTGATATTATTTTAACCTAACACATTTCCTACATGGCATAAGTGTGACACAGTCAGCATGCTAAATCGGCTCAACTGGTCCACATATGCAAATAAGGATGACCCAAAAGGAAATTTGAGTAAGTTGAGGGGGGATAAAAAAAATTCTTAAGGGGGGTAAACCCAATCTCGCTCATATGACAGGGGAGAAACAACATTTAACCTAAATTTAAATATAAATTATTGTTGATTCAATTCATTTTTAAGTATTGGGATGTCAAACAAAGGCATTGTTGCAAAATTTTGTAATTGTGATATATTTGCGGAGATTGAAGTTAACTCTTATCCATTTATTTTTATCCATTTATGAATGAGTAAATGAATCATCTTCTTAAGCTTTTGAAGTTTAATTTATCCCCTACAAATATTGTTGGAACTCTAGCATAAATAGGTCAGGATTTTTAGGTATTATCTGCACTAACCAATTTAGTTGTTCGATAATACATCCAGGGGCATTTGAATACATGACTAATTGCTCTTATATATTCATTTCCTATTTCTCTATTTCAAGTTTTGAAAACATTAAGATAATTAATGGTAGTTATTCTAGTATTATAGACAAATGCAACATAATTTTTTTAGAGCAAAACACTTTGCAATATGTTTTGCGTATTCCTGAATCTCCCACTTATATTGTTACAACTAAATCCCTCGTTTGAACTAATTTGTGTTGCCATCTATCGAGATAATTGATTAATTTGCATTTTAAATTTTTTTAATGGAAATTTTAGTGTTTTTATTCATGATATCTTGATTCTTGGTCATTTCCATTTCGGTTTTAAACACTACTTCCTGATTTTTTCCAACTTATTCAAAATTTGTTTGAGTACGCCTTTCATGAAGTCGGTCAAGGCTTCTTCAAGTGGTGATGGTTTCTTTTATGGTGCTTAAGGAACTTGTGGAACTCCATGATTTGCATTCAAAGTCTCATTATTGATCCACTTAAAGTTTGAGGGATCTTTTCAACCGAGATTGTATGTGCCGGAATGAGAATCATTCCTCTGAAAGTTTGCATATTGAGCATCAGCACTAACCCCCCTCGAGTACACACTTTAGTATTTAGAATGGCTCACATTTACTTGACCAGGTGTGGCTGCAACCGGTGTTTTAAAAATCAAACTGAATTGGTCGGTCAAACTGGGAACTAGAAGGTCATCGATTTGATATGATTGTTGGATCGAGTAAGCTATTCGACTAGTTAGAAGCGATTAGAACCGGTCAAAACTGGTAAAATCGGAGAACTGGAGGGTCAAATGTTTTTTTCTTAGATAAAACGACGTTATTTTTGATATTTTCTAAATAAAATTAAAATATAGACTTTGTTCAAAACTTCTTTTTTGGACAACTTTCCCTCTTTAGAATTAAATTTATTAGACATAGCCAATTATTTTGTAATTCAGTTTATGTTGCAATTTGAATTTATTCAAAATTTATTTGAATTTGTATTTTTTTTTGTGATGACTATATTTAGAATTTGAATTTAAAGAATGAACTTGTAAAATTATGATATTTTTAAATTTTATAGGAGATGTGATTTTTTAGAGACCAAGTCATCTGGTTCGATCAGTGTAATAACTATAGAGTTTTGTTATAGAGACTGGTTTATTCAACCGAGTTATCTGATTTAGCCATACAAATCGACCAGTGACTTAGTAGTTAGACCAATGAACCAGTGACCTAGTACCCTTACTGGTTTGATGATTGATTCAGTTTTTAAAACACTAGGTGCAACTAATTGTTTGAAAATAACCACGAGTTAAGCCAACATTATTGTATTATAATCTACTTCTAGAACACCCTTTGGTTCTATTGTTCGATCACTTGAGTGATACTCATTTTGGCACATTTTTTTTCAATCAACTCTTTTACCATGTATTCATTCTTGCTTCTCATGATACTTCTAGTTGAGGCATCCAGAAATATTCTCGTTTAAGTTTTTAGACCTCCGATCAATTTGTGTCATTTGTTCTATAACACTTATATTATGATTAGGACATCTTTAGAGTACAATTTGAATCTATTACACACATCAGATAATGACTCAGAATCACCTTGATCAAAATTTTAAATTTCAAATTTTCTCACTATAAACTGAGCATTAGAGAAATATTTGTCTAAAAATGTGTCTTCCAATTCTTTCCAAGTCTGGATCATACGATCTGGAATGCACTGTAATCAATCATTAAAAACCAAAAAATCTTTATTTTACCTAATCTTCGGTCACATCATTTGGTTTAGTTCACATATCAAACATATCTCATAAAATTTAGCCATATGCTCCCATGGATCTCAGATAGCTTTTCCATCAAACGGGTTGTCTCTTAAACCCGAAAGTTCTTAATTTTTAATATCAAATGTGTTGGATGAAAATATGGACAATAAATGGTCTAGAGGGTGGTGAATAGACCTTCCAAGTCAAAAATTTGTTTAAAAAGAAGTTTGAAAAGCTTTATCCGAGTTTCAAAAATGTTTATTTAGCGTAGCGGAAATAATTTTGCATAAAAGAGATTATTCTTCTCGATTGGAAGTGACACGATTATGCTTAAACAACTCACAACACAATCAAGATGAACAATTGGATATAAACCAAATGAACAAACTAGTTTGTATTAAATAATATCTCAATTGCACAATAAGTGTTATTGTACAATTATCAAAGACAATAAGATTCTACAATCACAATTTCCAGCTTAATCATTACTAAGACAAAGTTGAATTACCAATTCTAACAAAACCTATAACTTATGCAATAAATTTCTACCAATGGAAAACCTAATGACATATGATTCTAGAAAGCAATAAGAAATCAACATAATCATGCAAATAACTATGAAACTAAATGAGAGAGAGAGAAAGAGAAATAACATTGGAATTTATTGTGGTTTGATACATTTATCCCTACTTTATGCTTAATTCATTATTTGATGGTTTCCCATTGGAAATTTGTCGGTCTTTCACTATAATTTATAATAAAATTACAAGAGTTTCTACAATCACTAGTCCAAAATAATGTTGAAAATAATTTGTTTTTGTTTTTGGATCTTTGACTTGTACACATCTCCACGAACTAAACTCTATACGAAATCTTTACTCGAATTCGCTTCTTGAATCTTTCATCCCCAACAAAATGCTATTAAGTCTCCGTCTGTGGAAATATTTACTTGAATCCACCAGTATTTTGAGTGATGGTATGTCTAAAGATTGAAAATAACTCCTATCATGTTTGAAGCCTTTCACACACTACTACAAAAAGTGTTTTTTACCTCAGACGTGAAATGCATAGCACATCGACTAAGGAAACGAGGTAACGAAGGACGACATAAAAACTCGCCACTTATCACTTCGGTGGAAATAAAATCCAGAGGTAAGGTTATATGGACATGGCTTTGAGCCCCGTCAGCTGTACTTTTATTATTTTCAAAATTAGTTTATCTTACCTTTCAGTTTACAAATAAAATCGAGGGGTAAAATTATTTTTTTTTAAAAGAAAATCATTATATGGTTTATCCAAAATATTAGAGTTTTCCCAAAATATTACACTATTTACCCAGAGTATTACATTATTTACACAAAATATTAAAATAAAAATCAAATTTTATATAGATCTAGATAAAAATAAAATTTCCTAGGCGGGTGAAGATCAAATGTTGGTGCAAATATATTCTCCAAGGCTTTGCATGCATTTGATTTTGAAGCAAAACAAAATAAGGGTTAGATAAATAATATCAATGTTCAAATATAAGATTTGTGCTCAAATAAATATTTAAGAAAATAAACTTTAAACACAAGTAATTTTTTGCTCTTGCAATCCATCTTAGAGAAAATTTTCAAACGTCTTTATGTTTTCAGCGCTTCGTGCTCCAAATAGGTTAGATTTTCAATATTCAACATGCTTTTATAATGGATGTCCATTAGATTTCACGCAGATCACTAATGGCAAATTCTTGAGCATTGGTAAATATTAAATGGACGACAAAGATTTGTTTAAGGGCGTTGAATATAGTAAAAAAACGTTTAACTGTCCCCTCGGTCATGAAGAAAACCGAGGTGAATAAGCTATTTTTTAAAATTACATTGTTTACACATAATATTAAAAATACATTGTAAAATTTGTTTCCCAATCAGAACTTCTATTTTTCATGTCCAGGTCACATGCAAGATGCTAGAGATCTATTTCCCTATGAGAATTTTTATTTTATGCACTTGCAATCCATCCTAGTGATATGTAGTAGAAACTCATGATCAAATGGAAAGTGGTGAATATTTCCTCTCTTTGGGGCGACTATATATAAGTTATTTTTAGGATAAAATTTGTTTAACACTTCAGTTTTATTATAAAATTGAGGTTTTATTATCTTCTCCTTTTAACTATCACCTCGGTGATGATGAAAACTGAGGTGAATAGTTTTTTTTTTAAATTACATTGTTTACACATAATATTAAAATAAATTATTTACAACAGATCTTTCCTCTTATTATTGAATATCTTCGCTGATATTCAAATTTAGTTGAATTCCCTTATTTGTTCAAAGGTTAAGCTTCATTCCTTGTTGGTTAAGCTCCCTTCTTTGTTGGTTAAACTTCATTTTTTGTCTAACTTAAAGCAAGAATAATTTTTTACACTTGCAGTCTATCAACTTAGTACTCGTCAAATGTTGATATCTCTTCTTTAACCGAGGGTTATTCCAAAAATACAACAACGACAACATCAACACCATTATTTGAGATAAATTGCAAGGGCAGGAAAAATATTTTGTTCAATATAGAAGAACATTGAAGATTTTTTTTGTCTTTCAACTTGTCAGTTTGGGGCGGCTTCATATTAGTAAGAATTAGGGTAAATTTTGTTTAACGAGTGCTTTTATAGTAAAATCTTATTATTTTATGTCTCGGTGGAATAGAAAACCAAAGGGTTAGAAAATTTTGTTTACACTTATAAACAAATAAAATCATAAATTGTGATAGCTAAGAAATGAAGCTTGTACTGAGTTGTTTTTTCACCTTGGTGTTATGAAAAACTAAGGGAACGTATATATATATATATATATATATATATATATATATATATATATATATATATATATATATATATATATATATATATATATATATATATATATATATATATATATATATATATATATATAAATAATAAAAAATAGTGTCATTTGGCTTTATACATCGACTTTCTATTGTTTGAGGTGAAAACCTCATCATTAAAAGCGTTATTTATTATAGTGACACAACATTACCAAGATCAACCACAAGAGAATAACCTCCTTATTTTTCATTATAATTGCCAGAACTAGTCACAACACCATACACTCTTGCGAACCTCTAAAATCTCATCCAAATCTTCAAAGAAACGTTAAATTCAAAACGAATCTCTTCAATCATTCACAAATCTTCAAAGATAAGATTAAAATTCATGCAACAATGGAAAAAAATGAGATAGAAGATGAAAAAGATCACTTGCAAGTGTTCAAGAAAGATTCAAAACTAATTTTGAAAAATGAGAAAAAGTGACTTGTAAGCTTTCAAATCATCAATGGAAGTATATATTTTCTAACATTATGAATGATTTTGAGAGAGAGAGAGAGATGATTCATAGGCGAAGGAGATGAAGCACAAAAAGTAATAAAAATCATGTTTGATACGAGTCATCAACACTTTAGTGATTTGAGTCAATAGGCAAAGTATTGTGGAATAAGATCTACATTTTATGAGAAACTCATTTTTTTGATATGATTTGATTCCAATATATATTGTGATTAGAATAATGCAAGTTGTGATTCGAGTCATGAATAAGTCATGATTCGGATCAAACGTGGTAGAGACTAACAATAAATTTATAATTCGACTCAGGTGTAACTTGTAATTCGAGTCAAATAGTTACATGATTATAATCATGTGTAAATTGTGATTCGACTCATAACATCACCAAACTTCTTGTTTTCCCCCATATTCAGTTTGATTCGACTCATAGGATTGTATGATTCAAATCATACACCAAAAATCTTAAAATTTGAAGTTCTTAAAGATATTTTGAGATTCTACTTGTGACCTGACTTAAACCAGATTCAATTGTGGTTCTTTTTTTTTCAAACCTCAACTAATTGAATTAAAATATATTGTTTATATTCAAACACAAACAATTTGAATTATGCATGTTAAAAATATATGAATCTAAAACTCGATCCTAAAAAATGTGCATTGAAGATGAGACATGATGATATAAGACTAAAATCAAAATAAATATTAAGAGACAAGCAACAAAACCATTGCAGAGACATCCATAACATCCATAATATCCCTCTTAATGTATCAGAGACATGCAACTTCAAAATGCTATATGGTTAATTGGTTGAAAACTTAATGATATATGTCCAACATCAGTTCTCCTACAATAATTTCCTATTGTTTGTTTTAGCGGATTAGTCATGTCTTGTCTTTCTTGTTCCAGTTCTTCTTTAGCTAATAATACATATCTTTTTGCTTTCTGAATTGGTCGCGTCGTTCTTTCAATTTTTTAATCTAATTGTATTAGTGTCGGATTCAAATTTTGCATAAAAAAACAAACGATAACTCAACAACACAACACCAAACATAATTGAATAAAAGTTTAAATCAAAATCAACAATAACGAAATAAAAATAGAATTTAAATTAAAATGTCGCACAAAAATTCCCTTGTTGAAATTATCAACAATCCCCGTTAACGATGTCAAAAACTTGATAATTTTGTTAGAAAGTGTACCAATACAATCGAAGTAATAAAATAAAGATTGTCTCCCCATGGATGGCAAATTTTATCAAGGTTATAATCGTGCATTTGAGAGTAAATATGATACATAATGGTTTGCGAAAATAAATTGTGTGAATAAAGTTGGTAAGAGATACAATAATGAGAAAGTGGTTAGATCTTATTATAATCCCTTAATTTTTCCTATTGATGATTGTGCATTATTTGAATCGAATTAACTTAAAATTTTACGGGCAATTAATAGTATCATTGTACCCAATTCCTTAGTGTACAACTCACTAATTCATACTAAAATTCCTTAATCCCTTAGACGAGCGAAGTCCAACTAGACAATCTACGTGCGTTAACTCTCTAGCCGCCACTTATAAGTTATATCTACATATTCCTAATTAATTTTCGATCTGTAGACTTGATCAATAATCCTTTCTTATCAAATTTCACTTTATGCACATGTCAACACTCAAAAAACATTAATAATAAAATCAATTGAATAAAAATTATATAATCAAAATATTTGTAAAATCATGTTCATCTGCTAAGACCTAATCAAGAGAAATATAGTTACTCATAGTGATACAAATCATTACCGTGAATTTAGATGAAACGTAAATGAAAACTATCAATGCGTCATTTATGTAGCTTATCACACACCTTGATACAAAGTATCAATGGGTCAGATTACACAAGTTTGATGCTTTGGGTCCACATCCTAACACGATAATCAGTTAATGGGTAAATTAGTTCAGCTTGATATAGAACATATGCTCGAATTCAAAATCAACATTAAACTTCTAACAATCACTTCAGTAAACACCTAATACACATACATTTCTTCATTTATTTTAATATAGGTGATATTAGATTGTAGGAAAATAATGCAAGAGAAAAAGGAAACATGAAGCATACAGGGAAACAAGGAAATCAGAGTTATAAAGAAATGAGAATTCAATATGATCATACAAACAATCAATAAATCAACGCCATAAATATGTAGAGCATGTTATTTAGTATTCTTATTTATTTTTTCAGAGTAAGGCTTATTTGTTTATATTACTATATTATCTTCTTTTGTAATATGATCATACAAATAAATCATAGATAAACACAGAATGCCAAACAAAAAAACTGGTAATGATTGAGAAAATGACAATAAACAGCAATGAACATACAGAGTTTGAAAAGTATTGGCCTGATCTCTACACTGAAAACACTTACTAATATTTAGTGTTAAAGAGCACAGGAAAATTTGAGAAACACAAGCCTCAGATTCGAAAGAATCAGATTGTGTTGTAGTAGAGGAAATGCCTAGTTCCTGGAGAGAAAAAAAACCTTGAATGTTAAATAGAATATTGTATTGCAAAGTTCCCAAAAATCAGATATAGTTGCACCCTTACATTTCAATGTCCCAATAAGCTGGGATCCACTCAGCAATTTATTCAAGTTTGTTCATTTATTCTCCCACCCCTTCATTTACAGTGGCAGAGTTTTCTGCCAGAAAATATTGGCTACAGCAAACAAATATGTGTATTTGAAGTACCAACTCTAGTGATACAATAACTGAAACAAAACAAGAGATGATAGAATTTTACTATGCAAATTCATGCATCACCAAGGATTACTTTGAACCTTCAAGGAACAAATTTGTATTATAAAGAGTAAAATTCATTTCGCTAGAAGGGTTTTGATATGTACCTTTAACAAACTCATATGCTGCTACTCCAGGTCACTTGTTTTGGGCTGAGTGCAGAGTGTATTGACAAAAACAGCTCTTTTACTGATGCATTCACACAAAAATGAGCTCTATACAGGTAGCTATTGCATCATGCAGACCCTTAAGATTTAATACCCAGATATGAATTTAAGAACAATTACATGGCCAATGCAATGTAAGAGCCATCTATTGCATGTCGTGTGATCATCGGTGATATGCATTTTACCATTCCAGCCAACAAAAAGTAACAAATGATATAAGTTTTTCTGTTGTTATATATTTGTCATGTTGGTACTTATTTTGAATATGCATAGCACAATGGCTCCAGTTTTTCTGTTTGCTTAAAATAAAGGTTTAGTCAAACGTCATATAGGTAATGAAAGAAGGAGAGTTAAATTGAGTTCACAGAGTAACAATCAGTGTTCATCATGTTTAAAGAGTACTATAAACTACAAGTAATTTCTCTGCACCATGCTTCGAATATCATACTATTTGTACTTAGAGCAGTGTTACAATAAGCACTAACCTAAGAAGTCGTACATTCTAAAAATAATAACAAATAATCTAGAATATCTACATGTTTATGTAATTCGGGATAATCATCAGAAACTTGATTGTCCGTGTCAAAACTTCATTGATAATAAATAAATAAATTAAACTCCAGCTGAATTTTTTTTTCCTAATGATACTGTGTATGAAGTATATAAGTTACATTCAAATTACATGTTCACACTCACAGTTAACTGACAATACAGTAATTTAAAACATCAAACTTTCCGGGCGAGTGTCCTCTGCTTTGTTCCATGTTGTACTACCTTTTCCTCCACGGGAAGGCCCTTACGCCGTCTGACTGTGTCAATTAACTTTCTTGCTGTATTTGGAAGAACGCTGGAACCATCTCCAAACTCTTCAATTTCTTCTTCTGTTTTAGGTACAAAGAAAGGATCCTCGAGTAGTGCTTCCCAATGGCTAAGGACAAGAAGTGCACTCGCGGCGCCAGAAGTTTTGCTTCTGAGCTCATCGGTAAAGCCAAAGCTCTCAGAAACAGGAACATATGCATGCACAGTGAAGAAAGGGGAACCTTCCTGCATCTCTTCTTTCAAAATCCGAGCCCGTCTTCGCGAAAGTACACCATACATGGGACCCAAATATTCAGTAGGAGTATTCAATTCACAAAAGTACATTGCTTCCACAAGCCTTGGCTTATTCTTTAGCACAGCTGTCCTACAAGCATCTTTGACGGTTGCAATAACCTGCCCTGCAAAGATGCCATACTGGTCGGATTGTTGGTGTGTTTCGGATTCATCATGATGCCCTGTAGATGAAGATATCCGTGCCTCGATGACAAATGCCAAACCCCACATAGGTTCATCGCATAAAGGCCCAGCTGAAGTTGCTAGTTGGAACCCGGTTATAACATTACTCTCAAGGCGCTCGGCATCCATATACAACACCTGGCTCTCATTTGAAGATGTCTCTGAAACTGAGTTACTGTTACCAGAATCAGCCACAAAACCTAACCTTTCAGATAGTTGAGAAGAACCGCGTATTAAAACATAGCTATCAGTACTTTCTGCTTTAATATCGGGAGTAAAGAGAACGTTAGTGCCAGTGTAACTCGGTCCAAGTGCCCATATCCTCCTCAAAAGCTTTAACCACTTCAATCTGCATTTCTCGGCATGGTCTTCGTCATTCTCAATCCTACACAAAATGTCACTCTCAATTGCTTCCATTATACGCTTTTTAATAACTTCCGCTGGATTCTCATTTTCGAGAATACTTGTTCTTTGAGTTTCCAAACTTTCAACTGTCTGCCCTGACTTTATTCCAAGGATATCTCCAAGTAAATCTGCGCTTTCATCAAGCACCTTTGTGAGAGAAGGTAGAAGTTTCATCACTTGCACGCGTACAACACATCTTCCATTGGGTGTCGTTTTCTCAACATAATCTAAGTTCTTGCTAAGAACTTTCAAATTTTCCAGCATGTTGGACACCTCTCCTTCAATAGTCTCTTTGTAGGACACAAGGGGTGGAGAGACTTCCAAGCTTACTTTTGCAAACCTATCCTTCAAATCCTTTATGCATCTCTCCAGATGAACTTCACCAGCCGCGGCAAGAACATGCTCTCCTCTAGCAGAAACCGTGACCTCAACAAAAGGATCTGCTCGATTCAAAAGCCTCAGGCCTTTGAGCAATGCACCCATATCTGCAGGGTCAGATGGCTCGATAGCAACCCTCAAAATCGGGGCAACTTGAAACGCCATACTCGAAAAAGGCCAACAGTTCCTAGTTGAAGAAAGTGTAGCACTTTTCAAAATATACTGGCTAAGTCCTCGAATCGCAACAACATCTCCTGCTTTTGCAGATTTCACTACTTTCAACCCTTGGCCCATCATCAGATACATGGATTTCAATTCAGCCTCTTGTATATGCTTTTGCATAGACTCCCCTTTCAAAGGATCATACAATGCTGAAATCACAAAAACTCTCTGCCCAACAGACAAAACACCGCTAAATATCCTAGCGAATGCTAAAAAACACTCATCAGATTCACCCTCACCTTCCTCACCAAAATTCCCCACATACTCCCCCACTTGAGGAGGAGGAAGCATTTTAACAGGAAGGGCAAACATTTTTGCCACAAAGGCAACACAAGGAACTTCACCCCTCCAATCACACCCCTCCACCGACTTCCTCACAAGCTCAGCCTCCTCCAAAACCCTCCTATCAACCTCATTCTCAGAACCAACCTCGCGCTGCGGAATAAGTCGCGATATCCGAGAACCCTGTGCTGCCACAGGATCCGGCATACAGTTCACCACCATAGACAAAATGGCATCCGAAAGAGGAAGCCAACGACTCATAACAGCCTGAAGCACAACTTTAGAATCTCTATTCTGCAATTCTCGCGCCGGAATCTGCAAATTAAAAGACTTAATAACCTTCTCAACCAACCCTTTATCCCCTCCAAGTGCTCCTTGATAAACCTGCCACAGAGGCTCCAACACAAATTGAACAAACATAGGCTTCGCCTTACCACCACCACCAATCCCTTTCTTCCCAACAATCATCTTAGTCTTCGCGTTAAAATATCTCGGACCCCACAAAGCCTTCTGTAACGCACTCACACTAGCACCAAGCTTTGAAGCATATATCTCTGCAAACTCATGAATCCCAAAACCCCAACCATCCAAAGCACAAGCAAACACAACATTCCCTTTCTGAGGCTGAAACACATCTTCAACATCATCATAATCCTCCATAACCTCACCTCCAGCAGCAGTCCCGCCAGCAAGAAGAGAATCCACATCAGATAAATATTTCTGCGAGTTATAAGCACTTACAATCCCATTAACCTCGTGAACAATTCTCAAAAGACGTGCGTAAGCTTCAGAAGGAGTAAGTTTCAACTCAGTGATTAACCTATCCATCTTATTGAGAACAAGACAAGGTGAAAGGCGCTCGATCCAACATTGACGAAGAACAGCATGGGTTTGAATATGAACACCTTCAACAGCATCAACAAGAAGAAGTGCTCCATCGGAGAGACGAGCGGCGGTGGAAACTTCGCCGCAGAAATCAATATGGCCGGGGGAGTCGATCAGATTAACGGTGTGTTGGTTGTAATGAAGGGAAATAGAGGAACTCTTCATTGTTATGGCTCGACGCTGTTCTTCGTCAAGGAAATCCATGAAGCGGACTTTACCTGCTACCTTGGGATGGACCATGCCACTACCCGCCGTCGCGATAAGCTGGTCCGCCAGCGTTGTCTTGCCGTGGTCTACGTGTGCAAGGATGCATATGTTACGGATTTGGTGTCTGTCGTTATCGAGAGTTCCTTCCTCCATTTTTTTGGTTCTGTGAAGTAAACTGCTGCAACGAAGGTTTCTGCAATTTCAATGAAAAACCCTAATTGAGGAAGAAGAAGGTCGGCTTCTATACGGCGTCGTTAAATATTTTTCTTATGAAATATTAATTAATTGCGTTAACTTGACTTTAAGAATATATATAGTTTCTTTAAATATTATTTTTCCTAAATAACAAGTTCATTGAAATAGAGTACTAAAGAGCATTCACATATACAATGATCAATTTGGTAGTATAAATGGATCTCATTCAATAATACTATTTATCTATTCCTTTATATAAGAGACAAATCATTTGTTAGATTTATTGAATAATTAATGTATCTAATCTGCAAACTGAATAAATATATAAGTGATATATTATTGACAAAATACCTAAATTGGTCCCTTAACTCTATCTATGAGTCCAATTTGGTCCATTGTCTTTAAAAAGTATCAAAGTAGTCATTTAATTATTCAAAAAGGTCCACGTTAGTCTCATCCGTCCATTTTTGCTTGGGTGGCATCTGACGTGGCACTGGATCATAAGCGTGGCAAGTGACTTGACACACATTCATCTTCAAGGTGGATTCGAACCTATGTCGTCTTGCTTGCAAACAATAAGCACTTACCACTACACCACTTCACAATAAATGTTTATTATTTCAAATCAGTTGATAATCATCCATTGATAACTCATCATTCATAATCAAACACATACACTACCTGCAGTTATTCATAACAATTAGGAAAGATAAAAAAAATTATTGAAGTGATTAATGGGTAACGGTAGGTATGTGAAATATAGACTAATGTTCACCAATATACAAAACACCTTAAATTCAACATTGAATTTACAAATATAATACACATTAGATCACTAGTATGCATGAGTTTGTAACAAATCATGAAATGAAACATCTTTCTGCTCCAATTGCTTATTTAACTTGTGTATCTCTTTATCCATGGTATTTAGCAGTAGTGTATGCTCCAATTATTTTTCTACTTCATCAGCTTCCATTGAATCCTTACCTACAAAAAAAAGGTAAAAGAGGATTGCTTCAATGTTTAAGATTGAACTGTCTCATAATTATGGTAGCTTCTCGCAGAAAGCCAAAACCAACAGAATGGGAATCTATTCAATTTCTCAAACACGTAATATAACAACCAAACATCAAACCGCTGCTTATCTAGTTAATATATGCTCGACTAGGATTTTAGCTCAAACACGTAATATACAACCCTCTCCATCTATGCTCGACTAGGATTTTAGCTCAAATACTATATTTTTTTCAAACTTGAAATACAACCATCTGCATCTAATATGCAAACAAGTTAATGAACATTTCCAAAAACCTAGATTTACGTTTTGACAAGCAAAATCCCTAAATAACAAGTTGAAATCCGAAACCCAGATTTACGTTTTGGCATTTGATGCGTCTAATCTGAAACCCAGATTTACGTTTTGGCATTTGATGCGTCTAATCCGAAACCCAGATTTACGTTTTGGCATTTGACGCGTCTAATTCGAAACCCAAATTTACGTTTTAACAAGCACAAATTTACGTTTTGGCATTTGATCTGAAACCAAGATGTGTCTAATCTGAAACCCATATGTGTCTAATTCCTCAGCGTGACTGTCTCGAGTTACTTCTTTAAAATTGTTATGGCTTCTTCAGCAACATTTGCATGCTGCTTAACCAAGTCTTCTTTGGCATTTACATTAACAATAGCAGCAAATATTTTTTCAATGGTTAAGAGTTAGGGTTAATTTGGGATAATTTGGGATATGTCTTCATTTGGCTGATAATGTTGGTGTTGAAATTGAACAACTTTTATGAGTTTTGAGAATTAATACATGTAGTTAGTAAATTTAATCACAAAAATGTAAATGCTTCAATGGTAACGTGAACCTTTTTGAACATTTTGCCTATATTATTTTATATCTCTCGATTATTTAAACCATTCAACTAATTTTTTTAAATATTCATATTATTTTATATCTCTCAATTATTTAAATTATTCGATCAATCTTTTTAAATATTCATGTCACTCATCAAAAATCCTAAATTGGGTCTCACTAATCCCATATTATACAATAACTTTACATTTTATAGAATAAATGATTGAAAATTTTGCCAAAAATATGTTGCATTCTTTAGCAACGGTGGCATTCGAATACCACAACAATTAAAATTAAAAATAATTATTTTCTGACACATGTGACTTTAAAATGTAATACCACCACCGATGTGTATGTTCTAAGGGGTTTTCAAACGATTCAAGCAAATAGATTGATAAATAACATTGGAATACAAAATATCTCCTAAGACCATCTCCAACGGGGGAAGCTTTGCAAGTGTGCCATCACCACAATCAAAAGCAACATTTAAGTTACGCCACATAATCCAACGTTTCATTCCATTGCAACGATACTTTTGGTTAATAAGTAATATTTTTTTTCTTTTCTTTTTTAATAGTTTATTTGGTTATAAATAGAAGCAGATAATATTCAAATTTTGTCTCATAAGTTTATTTCTTTCTCACAATTTTATCATTTTACTTATAGTACTTTAAATTTTACTCTCACAATTTCATCTTTTAACTTTCAATTGACCATATATTTTACCCTAATTTTTTTTGTCTTTTTACTTCAAACTATTATTGTTAAGGTCAAATGGATCCTAATCAATATAATTCTCAACAATCTATGTTCCATCTCATGCAAAACTATCAAAATCCTAATCTTCAAAATTCTCAATTTCTCTCACCTCCAACAAACTCTACCGTGTTTTTTCATCACCAAACCCAAATATGTATTTTAGACCTCAAATAAATACTCACGGGATGAATTTTTCTCATCATGAACCCGGAACACCGAATGGGTTTATGTCCAAATGTCAAGTTCCATAATTTTCAACTCAAGTTGGTCTTGAAAATATTACAATTGAAAAGGAACAAAGGCATTATGTTAAAGTAAACCTCAAGAGGTATTCACAAGGGAAGATGATACACTTCGTATGCAATCATGGCTCAATGTTTCAAAGGATCCAACTGTTAGAGTTGATCAAAAAGTTGACAACTTTTAGTTAAGAGTCACCGATAATTATAACTAATATCGTGGGTAGTCACGAGAAATGCTACATGGCCAATTAAAATCTCGATGGCATAGAATAAATGGCCTTGTTCAAAAATTTGTTGGGTATTACAGGTAAGTTGTTAATGGAAAAAAGTTGGGCATCGGAGAAATATATCTTAGTCAATGCACATGTTTTTTTTTTTGCTCAAGATGAAGGTGCATCATTCAATCTTGAGTATGCATGACGACTTTTAAAAGATGAACCTAAATGGATGGGAGCATCCACCGAAAATTCTTCATAGAGAACAAAATATTCTGCTAGCGGTGCATACACATTATCGCCAAACTCAGAGGCACCTTCAAGTTATGAGTTAAACTCATCATCTCCAATGGAGAGTACAATGGGACAAAAGGAGGCAAAGTGAAAAGGAAAGGTAAAGGAAAATGCACAAGCAACTGAACCTCCTTCTAGTGTCATGCATGATACAATGAATAAAATAATAACAATAATGGAAAATCTAGCACGACTTAAGGAGGAAGAAAACAAATTAGTCAAGAAAAATATGGAGTTTGAAGCAATGCAATTCATCATGTCAGACACTTCTAAGATGAGTGGTAGTCAACGTGAATTTCATGAAAAACATTGAAATAATTTAAAAGAAAAATATGGATGGTAATAATATGAAATATTCAAGTATTATTATATTTAAATATTATGTAGTACTTGTTATGTATCAACGCCTATTGTAATAAGATGAAATGTTCTAGTATTCAAACTAGTTGTTACTCAAACTAGTCGTTATTCAAACTAGCCTTATATATACTTTCATTATTTTATCACTTTTCTATCACCATTCTCTCATTATTGTCTCATTTTTCTATCACTCCTCTCTCCCTTTAATGGATTCAAACCATTCAAATAACCTCATCAAACTTTTTTGGGAGGTGATTGAAGAAGAAATTATGGAGAACACATATGAAGAACTACTATTGTCAATGCTCGAGAAGGAACGTCAATCTGGAAGTTCATCAAGGCGAAAAAGAATATCAGTGATAAATCGAAATCGTGAAAAGGGGCATAGACGATTATTCAATGACTACTTCTCGAAAAATACAGTATACACGGATGCCCAATTCCGTAGAAGGTTCAAAATGCATATATATATATATATATATATATATATATATATATATATATATATATATATATTCGAATTGTAGAAACCCTTGGAAATCATGACGAATGTTTTAAAATTAGGGTCGATGCAACTGGTAAAATGGGCCTTTCACCATTGCAGAGGTGCATTTCTGCTATTCGTATATTGGCATATGGATCTTCCATTGACATTGTAGATGAATATGTTAGAATTGGTGAAAGCACTGCAGTTGAGTTCTTAAAGAGATTCGTAAGAGGCGTGAATGAGGTATTTGGGGCCAAGTATTTAAGAAGGCCTAATAACAACTATGTTGAACGTCTTTTACAAATGGGGGAGTCACGTGAATTTCCAAGAATGATAGGTTCTATTGATTGTATGCATTGGGAATGGAAGAATTGTCTTATTGCATGGAAAGGACAATTTTGTCGAGGTGATCATTGTAAACCCATGATCATGCTTGAAGCAATAGCATCACAAGACTTATGGATTTGGCATGCATTTTTTGGTATTGCAGACTCAAAGAATAACATTAATGTGCTAAACCAATCCAATGTGTTTAACGATATTTTGGAAGGACATATTGTTACTATGCAATATACAATCAATGGGAATCCATATAATATGAGGT
Organism: Lathyrus aphaca; assembly: GCA_963966055.1. Lineage (NCBI taxonomy): Eukaryota > Viridiplantae > Streptophyta > Magnoliopsida > Fabales > Fabaceae > Lathyrus > Lathyrus aphaca. The sequence goes on along the minus strand of OZ014522.1, from coordinate 537,776,053 downwards.
ATTATTTAGCGGATGATATATATCCTGAGTGGGCTACATTTGTTAAGACCATACCAATGTCGCAATCAGAAAAAAGAAAACTATTTGCACAATATCAAGAATCATCTAGATAGGATGTGGAACAAGCATTTGAAGTGCTCCAATCTCAATTTGCAATTATATGTGGCCCAATGTGTGCTTGGCTCATGGAAACCCTTAAACATACCATATATGCTTACATCATATTGCACAACATGATTGTTGAAGACGAACAACACACATACATAGGTGGTTTTGATTACTCTTATGATAATGTTGATGACAACAACTCAACGACTGAAACATTTAACGATCCTCGTCTGAATCTTGCAATTAGACTACAAAGAAGAGAAAGTCTTCATGAAAAACAAGTTCCTCGCCAATTTTAAGGAGATTTAGTCGAGCATATTTTGGAACGTTTTTGGACACGAGGATGGTGAAATTTAAATGACGAATTATGCGATGTTATTTTTTTATTATTTTTAATTATATGTCATGTATTTGAGATTAAATTTAATTATTATTTAAAAATTTATGTTTAATTTTAATTTTATTTATTTATATTAATTTGAATTTAAATAATTTAAATAATTATTTTAAATAAAATAAAATTTAATATGAATATTATATCAATATATTAAGTAAAGTGGTGAGACCCAATATGAGTTATTTAGAGTTGCATCATTGACGTGAAAATTGGATGAGTTGCTAGAAGATGATGTGTCTTGATGGGTCCCACAAAGATCCCAAAAGTGGGTTGCATCATTGGAGATGCTCTAACACTGACCATCTCCAAACTAAAATTTTGATGAATCAAACAATGTTGTTCAAATTGCAACTCACTTTATTAAATATAACATCGTTATAGACTTCCACAATCCCCAAATAACCGCCAGCCAAATGATATCAATATTACCCTTAGTAGAAATAGTTTTAAAGAATCTGCTCCACGATAAGAAAAGCTTCCAAGAGGGACCAATAACATCCAGTGAGAATCCAATCCAAATTTCAACTAGCTCCCAAACTTTTTTCGACATCAAACAACCCAAAGAAAAAATGGTTAAGATCTTCCTCCGATTGAAGACATAACACACAAATAACTTCAAGACCCGTTAGGCATAAACCTCGTTTAATCAATTGATCTTTAGTATCCAATCAATTCAAAAAAACTTCTAGCTAAAAGCTTTAATATTTGTTGGAATCGTCGATTTCCATAGAGTACGAAAAGCTCGACGAATATCCTCATCCATTATAATTTGATCCTTAGCCTCCATAAAGCCTTTGTATCCAAGACTTATAGAATAATGAGTGGGATTGACCATTCCCCATTCCACAATATCCATTGTATCAGCAACAGGGACAAAAACTGATATAAAATTTAGTAGCTGAAGCATTATGCTTCCAACTGAGGCAGTGTCTTGTTGTTGAATCCTGCAGTCCCCCCAACTCCAAACAACATTTGACCAGCTTCTCATATCTTTGATAGAGGCCCATTTATCGTTACCGAGCAAATATATATATCCAGAAATAAATCCGCCAGCGTTTTATCACCACACCATTTTGTAGTCCATAACCGAGTTAGAGATTCGTCGCCAATTTTATAGAAAATACAACCTAAAAAATCAAAACCCAAGTTAGTAGATAAAACTCTAAGTTTTGTCACATCTTTCCACCAAGTTAATGAGGGAACTTTGAATTTGTAACACTCATTCAAAAGCATAAGATCCTTGAAATCGTCATATCTCGCCTCAATGATCTTCTTCCATAATGCCTCATTTTCAACTAAAATCATCCACTTCCATTTAGACAAAAGATCCAAGTTTAACTCTTTCATTCTTTTGATACCAAGAATATCAAATTATTTAGCTTTGCAAACTAATTCCAATTTAACCCTATGGATGTTTGATTTCTCCTTCGTTCCTCCAAAAAAAAACCTTTGCTAGATATTCTCAATTTCTTTCCAAACTTTCACAGGAGCTTTATAAAAAGAGAAATTGAAAATGGACAGACTACTCATAATAGAATTGATAAAAGTAATCCTCCATCCAAAAGAGAGGAATCTCCCTCTCCATAGAGCAAACTTAGCTTTAAACTTTTCGATAACGGAATCCCATATTTTATCCTCCCTAGATTTGAACCAATAGGTATCCCGAGGAAGTTAAAAGCTAATTCCTCCACCTTACATGCGAAAAATTGGAAGTAACAAAAATGAAACAATCACTGACATTGATCTCAATCAACCTACTGTTGTGATAATTGAGTCCCAACCCCAAAACAGGTTCGAAACCACTTAAGACATCTTTGGTACTCCATAAATTCTTCCAACAACCTGCACCCATAATCAGAGTATTGTCTACAAATTGGACTAAATCAATAGAAAGACCATCTCGCACACAATAACATTTGAAATCACCTTTAATAACAACATTTGAGAATAACTGAGATAGCCCTTTAGCAACTATCATGAAAAGTATGGGAGATAGAGGATCTCCCTGCCTTAAGCCTCTTTCCATCGTAAAATACTTTGTTAGACTCCCGTTAACCAAAATTGACATATGACCATTGAAAATGCTAGCTTCCATCAAACCCATCCAAATATTACCAAATCTCATTCTCTTCATCATGAATCTTAAAAAATCCCAACTCACGCAATCGTAAGCCTTTTCAAAGTCCATTTTGGACATTAACACAATCTTTCTTCTACCAAGTAGTTTGATCCATCACTTCATTAGCAACTAAAACCCCGTCTAAGATTTGCCTTCCCGACACAAAAACTAATTGACAATGAAAAATCAAACCACTAAGAACGTTCTTCAACCTCGACGCTAGAATTTTATCCATAATCTTGTATCGACAACCAACTAAATATATCAGTTTGTAATCTTTAAGATTAAGAGGTAATAGCCTTTGAGAGAAGATGAAGTAGTAGCCTTTGATAGAATTGCCTTGTTGTGAAAACCCTTAACAAAAGAAAGAATATTATCCTTCAATATCATCCAACAATTTTTTATGAAAACAAAATTGTAACCACGGAAAAAATAGATGTTAAAAAATTAAAGGTTAATAGTTATTTTACCCCTGTCATATGGGCGAGTTTTGGAAACCCCCTTGTTGACTTTTTTTTATTTATAATTTTTTTCATTGTGACATAGATTTATCATTTTTTATTTATACTTTTTTTAAAATCTACGTCATATATTAATTTATTTTTCAATTATTTTAATATTATTAAATTATTATATATGAAAGTTATAAGAAAAATCAAACAAACTTTTGTCATAACTAAGTATTGAACCCAGGTTTTGGAGCTCATAATTAAGTTATGAATTTGTTGGTGAACACAAAATCTACATAATAAAATACTTTGAATAAATTCTATGAACTCTAGAGAAATCTTTATTTGTTAGATGACCAACATGTTAGGACATTTCACCCAACATCGTGTTGTGAAACATGTTTTAGCAAAATTTATGTCAATCCTAAAACCATGGAACTTAAATTCTCCCCCTTTGGTAAATTTTGGCTAAAACACCATTTGCTCAATAAACTTGGAGAAAGGAATAAAACCATAGACACAAAGCACTAGATAAATGAACAACTAAAGATATTTCAAAGAAACATTGCAGCTACGAAGAAGATAGATTCAATACTACTCATGTCATGTATACCTAACTGCCCCCCTCAAGGGGAAAATACAAATCATCAGAAATCCAAACCTGAACTATCCAAATTCACACATCCCTCTCAAGGAGAAAACCCAAATCACAAGACAAACAAACATTAGAAGCATATGCAGCTGAAGCCTCACTAATAACTCGGAGAATAGAATAATAGATTACCATAGAGTAACCAGGGTTCCCCATTAACACATCATGTCAGAACATGTGATTGCACATCATTGCGCACTCATAGACACCACATTAGTAACAACAACATAAGCATGGCAGATTATCATCCTCCCCTTAAATAGTTGCATACAACAGGTAACAACAATAGACTATTATTCCCTTAGCAGTAGTACAATCCTTATACAATGTTAGTCAACATGTCAAGAAGTGACATGACATCAGGACAAAAAGAAAACAACCACAACACTTTACTCCCCATTTTAAGCCAAAAATTGACAAAAATAGAGTAAATGTAAAAAAAATGAAAACACACATCAATGGAAACAAACAGAAACACAAGTAACTGATGGAAGCAAACAATGTTAGGAAATTATTACAACAAAAACAACAAAACAAACCCAACTAACAAAAAGAGCAAACATAGAGTCTTCATCTTTGGAGCCAGTTATCTACTCCAACCAAGTGAGTTAAAGAAATTAACCCAATCTTCATCAACATCCACTTCAGAGTCATGTAATTGAGCATGACTTTTCTTGAAGGGCTTCATCTTTGTTACATACTTTTTTCATGTCCTAGATGATTCAACAGATGTCACAACTTCATACTCCACCTTCTTTGGATCCATACTCTTATTCTTTTTGGCTTCCAGCAAATGACCCTTGAAATTCTGGTATGGCAGATATAAGATGTCGAATAAGATGTCTCGACACTAATAGCTGGAAAGATTAAAAATAACAAAGTAAATAAACAACAATAAAGAACACATGGAATTGTTAACCCAGCTCGGTGTAAACACACCTACTTTGGGGGCTACCAAGCCAGGAAGGAACTCCACTATCAGTAGTATTAATTCAAAGACCCTCAACAAACATCCCAGTTTACGATCTTCTCACTTAATCAATTCTCAATGCTAGTTTTATCTAGGAACTCCTAAATATGAGACACCTCTCACTCCCCCTCAATCACCTCAGTGATAACAGACATGAAATCAATAAACGAGAAGACGCACTTCAAAAAAAATCCCCGACCTTGCTTCAAAGCTTCAGTCAAGTACAATCACTCTTGCTTAAAAGCTTGGAGTGGATAACATACAACTCGATAAACCTAGTCCAAAACAATCATCAACATGATAATTGTTTGGCTCACAAGAAAACTAACACACACAAAAACGCTGAATATTGTAATCCTTATTTTCTCTATGTCTTCGTGTATTCAAACTAGGGTAATGCAGCCTTTTTGTAGAATCTGAATCATGGGCATGGTTCTGCTGAACTTGCATAATCAAATACAATATTTCCTAAAATAAAGGAATTAAAATAGTAACTTATAAAATCTTTTTCTAATATTACTCCATGTTGAATCCTTTACTTCTAACAAATTGCGCCTATTAATACTCAACAAAACACACAATTAATGACAGCAAAAACGCCCACATGAAATAAGGATTCAACTAGGTCATCAGGCTCAGTTAAAGATGTCATGGCATCAGTCTTGACATCTTGATAAAACAACTACATACAATAACCTTCACACCTACATAATGCTTAAATCACATGTCATATCATCACATATGACATTCAGAAACAGAAACATGTTTTACCATAAAATATAGCCAATCTAAAACATCTACAACCCTTTTCAGCATCAACATTTTTGTAGGACTGGCTCATGTTAAAACACAACTTGGTAGTAGGCAGAAACAATAATGTTTTGGATTTGAATAGGAAAAAACCTTGTTTGTATTGCCTGATCAATCAAGGAGAGAATTTTTGAAAGAGGTGTAATTATCCTTATTATCAGACCACTGCTTGCAAATGAAAGAGACATTCTCTTATTCCTTTTTCTCTCTTTCTAAGCTATGACTAAACATTTGAAATGAAAATATCTATGTCATTAAAAACTATTTTTCTTTAAAAATGCATGTATCATAAAAAAAACATTTCCAAGTCTCATAAACTGTAATTGCTATAACTTTTCATCCGTACAAATTCCCAAAACATACTTGATAAAATGATGACCAATCACAATGACCTTGTCCTGCTGACCAGAATGAATTCCTTGACTATCCTGATTGTAACCAGCTTGTCATAGTACAATGTCATGATATATTGTTTGACATTGTATTCTTCTTGCATCCAACTTAACTGAAAGCAACACCTTCCTCAACATTGTACTTAGTCTTAGAGAAAGACCAGGATTCATAAAATATATAATTGTTGATCTAAGAGACAAGATTGTTTCTCATTGAAGAAACATCCTTAATTCAAATAAGAACTACACACAACAAAATCAAAAATATAAACCAAACATTAACATCGCACATCACGAACCACAAAAACAATGTTAAGACATCTTGTCTGACATCACAGAACCAGTAGTAGAACTCCCCCTGAATTGCATAGTCAACAAACCAATAAAACTAAATACAAAGTCAAAACATCTTGTCTTACATCACAATACAATGTGAACACCAAACCATAGAACAAAACCAAACTCCCCCGGGAGATCACAACCTACTACAAAGAAAGATAAATTCTCCCAGACAAGGAACACATCATATATCTCCGTCAGCACCCACATCATTCCTCCCCTTTAAGGGAATAACCAAACAACCACATATAACATAAGAAAATAAGCCTAAATTCTCCAACACACATTTAAGCAAGATGTCAGGATACTTGATTTGACAGCATGCACACATAGAAGAAGTAAATCCCCTTGAGTACCAAGACTAGAATGATGTGAGAGTATATAGAATGACATCACAACATCACATATAGATGCAACCCTCCAAAAAATGTAGATGTCATTTCCATGATTTGCACCCAAGGATCTCATTCCTTTCACTTAACTGACAAAGCAACTATCATCAGCATACTAGGGTAATAACTTTACTCCAAAATTCACCAGAATTAGATATTTCATTTTTGAATCTGTTGGTGAACAAAAACTCCACACAATGAACTCATTTGAATAAATTCTCTGAACTCTAGAGAAATATTTGTTTTCTAAATGACCAAAATGTTAGGACATCTCATCCAACATCTTGTTGTGAACCATGTTTTAGCAAAATTTCTGCCAATCCCAAAACAATGGAACCTTATCTCCCTGTTTGGAAAAAAAAAATTCTAAAACACCCTTTGCTAAATAAACCTGGAGAAAGGAATAAAACCACTGACATAAAGCACAAGCTACATTAAAAACAAAAGATATATCAGAGAAACATTACAGCTACAAAGCAGAGAAGTTCAATACTCCTCCTGTCATACATACCCAATTGCTCCCCCTCGAGGGGAAAACCCAAATCACTAGAAATCTAAACCGAAATTGTCCAAGTTCACACATCCCTCTAAAGGTGAAAGCCCAAATCAAAAGACAATCAAATATTTGAAGCACATGCAGCTGAAGCCTCACTAATAACTCAGAGAACTAGAATAATAAATTACCATAGAGTAACCATGGTTCCCCATAAACTCATCATGTCAGAACATATGCTTGCACATCATTGCATACATACACCACAATAGTAACAAAATCATAAGCATGCCAGACTATCATTCTCCCCTAAATAGTTGCATACATCAAGCAACAATAATAGACTACTTTTCCCTTAGTAGTAGTACAATCCTCATACAATGCTAGTCAACATGTCAAGACATGTGACATGACATCAAGACAAACAGAAAATAACCACAACACCTTACCCCCCCCCCCTTTAGCCAAAATTTGACAAAAAATGGTAAATGTAAAAAAATGGAAACATACACTAGCAATGGAAACAAATAGAAACACAAGTAATTGATGGAAGCAAACAATGTTATGAAATTATTAAAACAAAACAACAAAACAAACCCAACTAACAAAAATAGCAAACAAAGATTCTTCATCTTTAGATCCGACTATCCACTCCAACCACCTATGTTAATAAAATTAACCCAATTTTCATCAGTATTTGCGTCAGAGTCTTGTAATTGAGCATGACTTTTCTTGAAGGACTTCATCTTTGTCAAAAACATTTTCCATGTCCTATATGCTCTAGTAGATGATCCAAAAGATATCACAACTTCAGACTCCACCTTCTTTGAATCCATACTCTTATCCTTCTTAGCCTCTAACAAATGACCTTTTTCAACATAAGCATTTTTTTAGTACTAGCTCATGTTGAAACACAACTTTTTAGTAGGCAGAAACAATAAGGTTTTGGAATTTAATAGGAAAAAAAACTTTTCCTGTATCGCCTGATCAATCAAGGAGATAATTTTTGAAGGAAGTGCAATTATCCTTGTTATCAGAGAACTACTCACATATGAGATAGACATTCTCTTATTCCTCTTTATCCCTTTCCAAGCATTGACTACAACATTTGAAATGACAATCTTTATGTCATTGAAAATAGTTTTTCTTGAAAAACGCATGCACCGCAAAAAAACATTTTCAAGCCTCTAAAATTGTAATTGCTATAACTCTTCATCTGTTTAAATTCCCAAAACACCCCTGATAAAATGATGAATAGTCATAATGACTTTGTCCTGTTGACCATAATGAATTCCTTGACTACCCTGATTGTAACCAGCTTGTCACAGTACAATGTTAGAACATCTTGTTTGACATTGCATTCTTTTAGAATCCAACATATAAATAAACACAACACCTTCCTCGACATTGTTCTTAGTCTTAGAGAAAGACCAGGATACATAAATATAATTTATGATCCAAGAGACAAGATTGTATCTCAACGAAGAAACATCCTTAGACTAAATAAGAATCACAGACAACGAAATCAAAAATATAAACTAATCATCAACACCACACATCAAGAATCCCACATAAACAATGTCATGACATTTTGTCTGACATCACAGAACCAGTAGCAGAACTCCCCCTGAATTGAATAGTCAACAACCTAGTAAAACTAATGACAATGGCAAGACATCCTGTTTGACATCACAATACACAATGCACACCAAACTATATAACAAAATCAGACTCCCTTGGAGATCACAACCTAATGTAGATAAAAATAAATTCACCTAGACAAGGAACACATCATATATCTCCATTAGCAACCACATCATTACTCCCTTTTAAGGGAATAACCACGCAACCACAAGTAGCAAAAGCAGATAAGCATGAATTCTCCAATACACATTTAAGAAAGATGTCAGTAAGGTTGATTTGACATCATGCATACATAGCAGAAGTAAATCCCCTCATGTACCAACACTAGAATGATATCAGAACATATAGAATGTTATCCCAACACCACCAACACATGTAACCCTACAAAAATTATAAATGTAGATATCATTTCCATGATTTGCACCCAGAGATCCCATCCCTTTCACATTATTGACAAAGCTAATATCATCACCATACTAGGGAAATAACTTTACTCCAAAATTCACTAGAATTAGATGTTTCATTTATGAATCTGTTGGTGAATACAAACTCCACATTATGAACTCCTTTAAATAAATTCTCTTAACTCTAGAGAAATATTTGTTTGCTAGATGACCAACATGTTAGGACATCTCACCCAACATCTTGTTGTGAACCATGTTTCAGCAAAAAAAACTGTCAATCCTAAAACCATGGAACTTACAATCTCCCATTTTGGCTAATACACCCTTTGTCCTATAAACCTTGAGAAATGAAAGGAAAAAAACATAGACACAAAGCACAAGTTACATGAACAACAAAATATATATCAAAGAAACATTGCAGCTACAAAGCAGACAAGTTCAATACTCTTTTTCATACATACCCAATTGTCCCCCCTTGTAAACACCCCAAATTTGCCCTCACCCATTCACACCATGGCTTGTGATCATTTCATGTGCATAAGTTAAATCATAGCATCTCATATTACATTTTTGATTCACTGCATTGCTTCTAAGTCATCTGCATCTAGGGTTTGTGATCTGAGCAATCCAAGGGCTTCTTGAGCCACTCCAAAGGTCATCAATAACTTCAAAGGGGTACATGTATGTTCAAGCATCATATTGTATCTCCTCAAAGTCAATAATGTCAAATAATCACAAGAACTGAGAATGGCATGGAAGCAGAGCCAGGTTTGACTGCACAGATGACCTAGAATTAGGGTTTTGGTTTCAAAGGCCATAACTCCAAATTTTTTGGTCATTCTTGTTTCTATTGGTCTCTATATGGCATAGGGATAATGCATATCAATTTTCATGAAGAAATTCAATGGGGAAGTCATCTGATCAAGGGTTGACTTTCTAAGCAAGTCAGTGCAAAATCAGGGCATCTGAGGCCCCCAATGACCCAACCAAAGGGTGTTCATCATCATTTTTGATTGTTTATGATCTTTATTTGATCATAGAAGATGTTAGAAGTTCACAAAATTGAAGAATTTCAAGTCATTTGCAAAGTTGACTTTTTGGGAAAGTTGACTTTTATTGAAAATTGCCATTTTGGGAAACTTTTTCAACCCTTGCTTTTTGATTCAAAAATGCTTCAAATGGAAAAACTTTGGTCATGAAAGTTGTAGAATGGATCATTCCCTTTTCAAAAAGTACAAGAACATGACCTAATTCATTTTGGATCAAAAGTTATGGCTTGTCAAAGTTGGGAAAAATCACATAATTTCAAGTTATGCACCAAAGAGGGAAACTTGCAAATTCTTGTACCAAGGCAATTTGTGACTTCTAATTGATGTCTAACCTTTACACAAACATCATACATGACTTAAACTTCATATTGGCCCAAGAATTTATTAAGTTCCATGCCCTAAACTTCAAGAATTACAAAAGGGGCCAAAGTTGTGACAATTTGCAAAAGGGATCAAAACTTCTCATCCACTTGCCTCAGTTCATAAAATCTGATCCAAAAGCATTCCTTGATCCTTGCTGAACTCAACCATGCTCCTATCCTAGCCTGCCACTTGCCCATACCTCCAAGTACAACTTGCTTGACTTTTTGCAACTTGAAGCCATACCAATCCCACAGTGACACAACCACTCTCTGCCCAATCCAGACCTTACAAACACATCCCAAGGCTTCATTTTCATAGGACACACAAGCCTGAAACTCCAAGAACACAGCATACTCAAAAATCCTCTCATTTGCAAAAGCCTTTGAATCTCTTGATTCAGCCATCAAACCTTCAAACTTTTTTCACCATTCAACTCCATAAACCTCACTGATCATTTCCCTGCCCTCATTTTGCCCTGAAACCTCCACAATCAAAAACACGATTTTCACATTTCATGAACTGATATTCTGAAAACTCTCTCCAGAGGCCATTTAAATTCCAACCATGCATTGCAAGCTTCTTAGGAGGTTCACTGGAGTGGATTTGAAGCAAAGAACTGGCCAGAAAGTCCCTATTTCGAAAGCTCAAGCTCAGGTAGCCATGGCATTTATTTTTCCAGAACTCTCATTTTATGTTATAGAATGATTCTCCATGCTTCACTGATGATGCTGATGTGTTTAGTTTTGAAAATAGTCAAGTATTAAGCATTTCATGAACTTCTGAAATTTCTGAGTAATTTTCCGTTTTGCTTCGAATCTTGTTGTTCATGTGAAATAAATGATTTTTGCTGGCTGAATCTTGTTTAGAATGAGTTGAGGATTGATTCTGGAGAGTTTGGTGAGTTTTTATGGCGTTTTGAGAGAGATTGAGTGAGAGAACCGCCGGAGAAGATGACCGGAACACTGTTCCAGTCATCTGAAAGTGATTAGGGTTAGTTAATTAGGGTTTAGTCTTAATTACGGAAATTTGAATGCTGGCCGTCCAGATGCGCGCCTAGTCAATTCGCGCGTTTCCCAGTTTGAATCCTGGCCCTTTGATTTGCATACTTTCTCATTTTCAGTTTAATTTCATTTTATTTTTCATTTTATTTGATTTGTTTTGTTCATTTTATTAAAAATAGTAAAACATTTTCAAAAATTCTGAAAAATTTTATGCAAGCTTTTATTAATTTTCAGAAACCAAAAACATTTTTATTTTTATTTTTTGCATTAAAAAATATTTTTAAATCATTTAAAAGATTATTTTTAATTAATTAATGAGAATTAATTAATTAAAAATACTTTTAAGTATTTAGAAATCACAAAAAAATTCATGAAATCTTTAAAATCATTTAGAAACATTGTCCAACCTTCAAACCAAATTTATTTTTTGATCTTGATGTCTTTTGACAATTTTCCATGGAATTAATTTCATTTCAAGGCATTATTTTGATCCAATCTTCAAAAATTCATTTCCGCCTAGTCTTTAAGAGTTGGACTTTGGTTCTTTTTGCATTGCATCTTGCATATCATGTAGTTTATAGGATTAAATTGGCATGAATTGATCTTGCATTTCATTTTTGTTTGGCATTTTTCTTGACAAGGTACCTTTAAACCCTAGCAATCTTAGGAAATTCATAACTTTCACTAGGTTAAGAATTGGATCCCCTCCTTTGGGCAGTGAGTTTGTATAGGCTTAGGGTTCCCTTGAATGCATTTTCAATTTTTTATCTTGATGTTTGCTTCTGGTTTTGATTTTTTGTATTGTGCATTGATCATAAACCCTAATTTGGGCTTTCTTTTGCATCCATCTTGCATTTGCTTGCATACCATGACTTGCCATGACATTTTATGCATCCATTTGATTCATAACACATCTTAGGACATATTAGAATCATGTTTGATCATTGCATCTTTCATTTGCCATATTGTATGTCATTTGCATTCCATAACTTTTCATGTATGTTCATGGTTCTAAGCATGCTTCATTTGCATCCATAGGTTTGTATGATCATCCCCATGCCTTGTTCCATGTTTGCATCATCTCATAGCATCATTATCATCACACACATGCTTCTGGTTTTGGTTTGCATCATGCCATTTCATCTCATTTTGCATTACATTGCATTTCTTTCACTAACTTTTCAGGTGGTAAGTTACTTTGAGAGGTGAATTTGCCTTCACTTCTCACAATTTCTTTTCATCTCTCTTATGCATCATTGCTGAATTTTGTCTTGTGTTTGAGATTGAGGTTGCTCTTTCTTCTTCATCTTACTCTCTTTCTTCAAGTGACTTGTCTTCTTAAATGAAGCAAGTTACTTTGCTTCTCTTTGCTCCTTTCATCTGCTTCCTGGTGGTTTCTCTGAAGATCTTTCTTGTACACCTCACAAACCTTAGGAATAACCAAGCATGACAATAATTAGGGTTTTGATTAGTCCCCCCACTTAGTTTTACCTTTGTGTCTCATTGAGTCTTCTCTTCTCACCTCATAATCAAGGACTAAACCCTAAAGGCTTTAAGGCTTTGTGATTAAGCTTATGCCTGCATCCTTCTATTAGGATGGAGTGTATAACTTTAATCCTAAGTGTTAAACCCTTAATGTGTTTAAATCCTTTAATCAATTCACTTAATAATCATCAAGACATCAAGCTTGTAACTTGGGCCTTGCATTAGGGTTCTAATTCTTCCTTAACTGGTTAAGAAGGACTAACCCTAGTGTTAATGGACAAGTCCCCCTCAAGTTGTCTTACAAACCATAAAACTCACTTCTTCATCATATCATTAACTAAAATCCACTTAATAAAGGCTTTGTTTTGTCATGAGTTTAATCCCTAATCATGGGTTAAGTTGAGGAGCTTTCCTCAGCTTAAACATTCTCATATATTATCCTTCTATTAGGATGGTGTAATGAGTCTTTTTAATCCCTGATTATGGCTTAACCTCATTACTTAACACTAAACAAAAACAACAAAAACATCTAATTAATCACAAGTAGGCTAATGATCTTAATCCTACATCAAAGGTGTTTAAGTGTGAGAAGCTGACTTCACACTTAAGGTATTCTCATTACCCCTAATCAGAGGGAGGATGTGATGAGTTTACTAACCCATTGGTTTAGGCTTAAGCTCATTTTCCTATGACAAACTTCAAAAAAAAAAGAAATAAAAGATTGAAAACACCAAAACAAACAATAATCGTCTCCTCCGGGATTCTTTTCTCATCATCTTCACTCATAAACGAGAATTTGCTTCTTTCGTCTAATGCAAGACAGTTTGCACCTGAGCCAGATAGGTCATACACTTGAGCATTGACAAGCAAGCAGTTCACAAGTCAATTCACCTTTCAGTCTCTTTGGGTCGAACTACGGTGTTCTGACTTCCTCATTGCACGAGAGGATACGTAGGCATAACTTAACAGTTATCGAACAAAAGTCTCTGTATATCCCCCCTCTTTCTAGCTTCATTCTTTAAGCCTCATGGTCTTGAGCATTTCATCTTTATTCCTACACTGACACATCACTCATACAATCCATTTCTCTTACACTGACACCTGTACATCCTTTTCCAGCTCTTTATACACAGATTGCACTAACACTACCCCTTTAAAACACAAATCTTTTAAGCGTGGATCCCGTCGAGTACGGCGGACAATCTGGGTGCTAATACCTTCCCAGGTTGTGACCAACCCCCTTTCTCAGTCTCTCTGGTTCGCAACCGTCTTATCCACATCTTTCTAGGTCTATGCAGCATTACCTTTCCTTCGGGATAAAAATGCCTAGCTGGCGACTCTTTTCATTTCCTGTGAGTTCACTCCTGTGTGTTCTCACATCCTCCTTTTCGCCGACCGTTCGCGTCTGTACCCTATTTGACCTGGCTTCATTTAGTGGGAGCGACACCCCTCAAGCGGAAAACTCAAATTACCAGAAATCCAAACCTAAATTGTCCAAGTTCCCATGTCCCTCTTAAGGGGAAAACCTAAATCACAGGACAAACAAACATTAGAAACACATGCAGCCGAAGCCTCACTAATAACTCAGAGAACTAGAATAATTGATTAGCATATAATAACCAGGGTTCCCCATAAACACATCATGTCAGAACATGTGATTGCACATCATTACACACATACACCGCATTAGTAACAACAACATAAGCATGACAGACTATCATGTTCCCCCTAAATAGTTTCCCATAGCAAGCAACAACAATAGACTATTTTTCCCTTAGCAGTAGTACAATCCTCCTACAATGCTAGTCAACATGTCAAGACAAGTGACATGACATCAAGACAAATAGAAAACAACCACAACACTTTACTCCCCCTTTTTAGCCAAAAATCGACAAAATAGAGTAAATATATAAAAAAAATAGAAACACACACTAGCAATGGAAACAAATAAAAACACAAGAAACTGATGGAAGCAAACAATGTTATGAAATGATTAAAACACAAATAGAAAAACAAACACAACTAACAAAAACAACAAACAAAGATTCTTCATATTTGGAGCCAACTATCCAGTCCAATCACTTGAGTTAATGAAATTAACCTATTCTTCATCAACATCTGCGTCAGAGTTGTGTAATTAAGCATGACTTTTCATTTCTTAACAGATGTCACAAATTGTCCAACAAATGTCACAAATTTGAACTCCACCTTCTTTTTATCCATACTTTTATCCTTCTTGGCTTCCAGCAAATGACCTTTTTCAGCATCAACATTTTTTAGTACTGGCTCATGTTGAAACACAGTTTGGTAGTAGGCAGAAACAATAAGGTTTTTTATTTTAATAGGAAAAAAAATCTTGCATGTATCGCCTGATCAGACAAGGAGAGAATTTTTAGAGGAGGTGAAAGTATCCTTGTTATTAGAGCACTACTTACATATGATAGAGACATTCTCTTGTTCCTTTTTCTCTCTTTCCAATATTTGACTGCAACATTTGAAATGAAAATCTTTATGTCATTGAAAACTGTTTTTCTTGAAAAATGCATGCACCGCAAAAAAATGTTTTCAAGCTGCCTAATCTTTAATTCTTATAACTCTTCATCAGTACAAATTCCGAAAACACCCTTGATAAAATGATGACTAATCACAATGATCTTGTCATGCTGACCAGAATGAATTCCTTGACTATCCTGGTTGTAACCAACTTATCTTAATATATTGTCATGACATCTTGTTTGACATTGTAGTCTTTTAGCATCCAACTTAACTGAAAGGAACGCCTTCTTCAACATTGTACTTAGTCTTAGAGAAAAACTACGATGCATAAAATATATAATTGATGATCCAAGAGACAAGATTGTTTCTTAGTGAAGAAACCTCCTTAGAACAAATAAGATGCACACATGGCATAATAAAAAATAGAAACCAAACATTAACACCACACATTAAGAACCACAAAACATTGTCAACACATCTTATCTTACATCACAGAACCAATAGCATAACTCCCCCTGAATTGCATATTCAACAACCCAATAAAACTAAAGAGAATGTCAAGACATCCTATCTGACATCACAATAAACAGTGCTCACCAAACCTTATAACATAACCAAAGTCCCCTAGATATCACAAACTACTGCAAAGAAAGATAAATTCTCCCAAACAAGGAACACACCATATATCTCCATCAACACCCACGTCATTACTCCCCTTTAAAGGAAACCACAAATAGCATAAACAAATAAGTCTGAATTCTCCAACACACATTTAAGCAAGATGTCAGGATAGTGATTTGACATCATGCACACATACAAGAAGTAAATCCCCTTAAGTACCAACACTAGAATGATGTTAGAACATATATAATGACATCCCAACACCAACAGCACATGCAATTTGCACAAAAATAGAAATGTAGAGATCATTTACATGATTTACACCCTTCTTTTCACAACACTGACAAAGCTACTATCATCACAAGACTAGGGCAATAACTTTGCTCCAAAATTCACCAAAATTAGATGTTTCATTTATGAATCTGTCGGTGAACACAAACTCCACATAATGAACTACTTTGAATAATTTCTCTGAACTCTAGAGAAATCTTTGTTTGCTAGAGAGTTCTCTAACTCTATGATTGCTAGCTCTTTAGAGATTGCCTCATTTTCTAGAATGTAAATATGCTGAGATGATGTTCCAACACCAACTTGGACAATAGTCCCTTTCTCAATGGTTGAACCATTGACTTTGGTTATGGAGATACCATTCATAGGTTCTCTTATTAACAATGTAACAAAGAAAATCCTTTTTTTCTTGAGGAGGTTGATTATTACAGGTCTTTGGAGGAATTTGATTTTTCTTTGCTATAGATCACACAAGACACACACACATATATCTACCAAGACTCCATCTTGCAATGGTCTCTTAAAAATCATACGAGGATGTTCTAGAACATTTGCAGCAGTCAAATGTTGCAACTTCTTGTGGGACATCTGAACTACATATTCCTTGGTCATCAAGCATGTGAAAGCACATGTAGTTTCTTGTGGTAAACATAACTTGCTACTATCTTTGGACTTGACTTCCTCAACATGCATCTCATCGGTGATTAATTGTTCTTCCTTAAAGTTCATTGCTTGTGTTGTTCATGCTCCTGCATTAGGTGAATCTGCTAGAGGAACTATATTCATTGCACCAACACCTGTTGAGTAGGTACCAAGAACAACGTAATGCACCCGCATAGTCTGGTGATAGACTCAAAATAATAGTGTTGCTACATGTAACACAATTGTATCATCCTGCAGGTGTATGCTTAGGGTGGTGGGAATTTCTGGGTTGGGATTTGTTAATTTTCATAAATTATTAATTTTGATTACGATTTTCGAATAATATATAATTATTTTTAATGATTCTAATATCAATAATATATTTGTATAATTATTTCTGTTGATTCTAATATCAACAATAATTATATTAATTCTAGTTCGATCAACCTTAACCATGAAGATGATGAATAAAACATGTTAATGGTTCGGGGGTACCCCAAGCCATAGTTACAGACAATGGGACACAATTCATGGGCACAACTTTACAGGAATTCATTGCCAACGTAGGAACTAAACAACACTTCGCTTTAGTCGAACACCCACAAACCAACGGACAGGCCAAAACAGCGAACATGGTCATCCTTCGAGGACTCAAATGAAGATTATATGAGATTAAGAAACGATGGTCGAGGAATTGCACAATGTCTTGTGGGCATACCATACCACACCTTACACTGCAACCGGGGAAACCCCTTTTCCGACTAGCATACGGAACAGAGGCCACTATCCCCATAGAAATGCACATAACGTCCAGGAGAATAGAAGCCCCAATGGATGAGGATACCAATTCAGAAGCATTACGCGAGGAGCTCGATTTGGTTAAGGAAGTTTGATAAGGGGCAGCCCTACACGAGGCATCACTTAAACAAAAAATCACCATCAAACATGACTCTAAAGTCATAAATCAAACATTTGAGGTCGGCAGTCTCGTCCTGAGGAGAAGCCATAAAGACTCCAGAGAAGGTAAACTGGCTACAAATTGGGAAGGTCCCTACCATGTCCGAGCAAAACTGGAAAATGGGGCATATTACTTAGAAAACCTGAATGAGGAAGAACTTGCTTGTCCTTGAAACACCGAGAAACACAATACTACAGTTAAGGAATCTGTCGGCATACTCAGATCTAAACGATGGAGCATAAGCACCGACCTAACATGCATACCTAGGTACAAGTATCGCATACCAAAATCTTTTCTTCGACGGGATTTTCCTCGTGAACAAGGAAGATCATCGTCACATGATTGGATCCTCAACCGAGTCCATTGTCGTCTTCGTACCACGACCAAACATAACACCCAGCTTGTGATTGGACATTCACGCTGCGGAGCACAGGTCATCATCGTGACTCGAGCACCATTCCCCCGACCAGATATACTCTGGCATTCTTCCCGGTTCCCCAAACCGCCTGACATACACGAACCGAGCATAATTTCCCAAACATATAAACAAACTTCAAGTTCCCATGAGGCATATAAAAAAGAACATCACACGCGTTTTTAAAGAGAAAATCTAAGCGATCGAGCATCATAAAAACAATTAGTAAAAATTTAAAAATTAAGGTGTGTCCTCCGACCGACACACGTGCACACACAACAAGTAGATAATAAAACGATCGTCAAGGTCGGAAATAACAAAAACATTAAAAATGCGGACACACAGACCGACTTGTTCAAATATTACATAAAAGGGGGGAACAACTCCCCCAAGCAAAACAAAGGTCATGGCGCGCAGGCCGACCAACAAAATAAAAGGCAAAAAACAACAAGATCTTCAAACGGTTGCATCCGCGACATGCTAAGCGTCAACGGAGGCCCCTTGAGTCCCTTCAACCATGGTCGTATCATCTTGTTCTGTGTGTCTAAGGAAATCAAGTACAAATATATCTCTGTCTTTGACCTTGTACAGGAAATTGATGCCCTCCTCGTTGAGCATCACCCTGAGGTTGGCGATCTTCAGTTGATCCACCACGTTTTTAAACGCGACGCCCGCTATCTCTTCTAGGTCCTCTTCCCCTTGCTCGATCTTCGAGATCAACTCATCCCAGGTCACTAGCGATTTCAGGTCCTCATGTTTTTTCTCAGCAGGATCTATTGCAGCCTTGAGGCAAGCAACTTCATCCTTGGTCATTCTCCTCTCCGAATTAGTAGCAGCCAGAGCTCTTTCATCTCATTGATATTCTTCGAAGCTTCCTTTAAAGACTCCACGGATACATTATCCATATCCTCAGAAGCAGACAAGAGAGTCTTTAGCCTCTGGACCTCCTGCTCCTGAGTGACAGTCCCTTCGACGTACATGGAGGCCATCGCTAAGACATGTAGTTTCAGAGATTTCCTAAGAGGGGGTAAATTAGGCTTGATAAAATTTTCTCGGTTATTTTCTCGGTGGATGGTTTTTTCTCTTTTATGTGGTTAAGATAAGAATGCGGTAAAGCAGAAAGTAAAAAGACACGGCGATTTATCCTGGTTCCCTTCACAATCCGAAGGTACATCCAGTCCCCTTTCCAAACCGAAAGAGATTTTCCACTATAGTTTTAGATTGTACAACCTATCACACCATCAACCGGTGAGGCCAACTTTCTAACAACTATAACATTCAAGTGTGCAAGAACAATCCTCTTGCCACACAAACCATTGTGTCCAACAATCCTGGATCACAAGTCAATACAAGAAATAATATTTTTGAATAAGATGTAGAAAAGTTGAAGTCTTGGTATATCAAGCAATATTGATATTCTCCTTTGATTGATATTTCTCACTCAACAATAATGACTAAGTGTTCACTAAAGTGTATGATAATTTTAGTGCACTTTTATGAATTTTGATAATTTGAAATTTTTGAGTAAAAAAATGTTTCATAAAATTTTTGAAGGAGGTGTCTCAAGAAATTTTGCACATAAGGTTTATATAGAATGCAAGATACCTTTTGGAAAAGGTACAAAATATGAAAGAGTGCATCATTTCAATTTAAAGAACAAGAGACACAATTTATAATTTGAACAAAAATAATTTCTGGATTTTAAACAGTGGTAACCGGTTACTACCCCAAGGGTACCCGATTACTTGATGTAACATTAAAATTATTTTTCAAATCTGGGTTGAAGTAACCGGTTACTACCCCATGGGTAACCGGTTACTTGATCAGAAACCAGAAAAAAATTCTTTTTCAATTTGATCAGTAACAAAGGCATGCACAAAATGATTTGTTTAAAGAGTGTTAAATGTGTGTGCATCCTATATTGAACATTTAATAATCGTTATTGGATTATGAGAAATGTCATATACCTTTTAACGAGAAAGCTTGATCTTTATGGAGATTTTTTGAATGAAGCTTGAATAATCCTTTTTGCTTTTTTCCAAGACTTGATTGATTTGTTGTTATCATCAAAAGCGTACTTGAGAGGCTTTCATCTATAATACCCTCATCACCGAGCTAGCGTCCTGAGCCAAACACAACCGCATATCTGGTCGACTCAGATCCTCCAACTTAAGCGTTTATTCCCTATGGACCTAGAGAGAGGACTCCTCAAAGAACGCCGGCTTCAAGAAGCAATATGGGATTTCAGACGACGACTTTGGGGGGTATCTATTAAGTGTATAACATCATCGACCCTCGATCTTTCCCCTAGTCTGGAAGCGGTGCCCAACGAACCTTGAAGAGCTGATGAGGAGTTACTCGAACTTGTGCCCACATATGCCAACCGGTCATTCAGACGGGTTTGTTTCAACTTCTTGGCCCTTATTCTCTTGGCAACATTTCTCATCACCTTGTCCTGCAAGTCAACCATCAAATCTGAAAAAGACAGAGAAAAACTAGATAGATCATAAAAAGGATACGAACAAAAATTCAATGCAAGCGAATAACTCTAAAGACTACCAAGGTAAGCGGTGACGTCCTCATCTTTCTCACAGACAAGAAGTTTGGACACTTCTATAAATCTAGGGGTCACTTTTGCACCCCCGTCCTTGTCTAAAATCGCATGACCCTGCTCGTCTACATGCATGGTCATGGTAATCCTAGAAACATAGCTCATCAGAGCATCATAGCTAGTCTGATCCTCGTCACTTAGGTCATATGCTATGGCCAAATACTCCTCGATAGCATGCATGAATGGTCGCACGACCAGGAAAAATGGAATTTCATAATAAGACAGAGCATCTCCTTCCCATGTTCGTTAAACAAAACTCTCCCTTCATCATCAGTGTCTACCCCCCAGAATTTGCAAGAATTCTGAGCACGAACTGAGATCAGTTCGACCGAGTAATACCGATCCTTGAAGTCTTTGATCGACTCAAAGTAGGCTTTGAAGATCTTTTTCTTTTGTTTCAGGGAGACCCAGCTAAATCTCCCCTGCGCGACCTGCCTCTGGAGATGAAATATGTGAAAAAATAAAGGAAGGGTTGCTCCAATCTTCAGGTATCCACAAGTCAGCTCGAAAGCTCTCATGAAAGT
Source organism: Lathyrus aphaca (assembly GCA_963966055.1). Taxonomy (NCBI): domain Eukaryota; kingdom Viridiplantae; phylum Streptophyta; class Magnoliopsida; order Fabales; family Fabaceae; genus Lathyrus; species Lathyrus aphaca. The sequence continues at coordinate 537,754,431 of OZ014522.1, read as the reverse complement.
AAAGGAGTTTGGATGCAGCTACAATGACGGTGTATCACACACAAACCACCGTACAGAAACGGGGATGCCGTATTGGAACCCTAATAGTCTAAAATATGGGTCCGATTGACCCTAAAATCTACCCTAACCACATGCATCTATGTAATCAGCAAGAATCAGGAGGAAAAATAGATAGATAAATGAAGAAACTTACAAGTTTTAGAAGATTTTGGCGTGGTCGTATGGTTGTCCTCATTGGAAACGGCGATAAACGGTGGTTTGCGGTGGAGCTCGAGGACTTATGCTTGTCGAGCAGAAAAACAGAGAACAAAAAGTATGAAATTAAGTCCCAACGCCCTACTTATAGCCTCTTTAAGCACGTGCACATGCACATGGGACCTATAACCTATAAACGACGCACTCATTACCTAGGGACGACCGTAGAATACCCATGATTATGCATTAAAAGCGCACATTTCCCAAGGTGCAAGCATGATGTGACTTCTCAACATAACTGTTGGGATCCTCCGACGACCACATTTTAACACCCTGGGGTACGCGGTTTCACCTATACCGAGCTAGGTGACTAAAGAATAACACAAGTCTTAGCTTCACCCCGTACATAGTTGACCACCCTTAAGTCATCACTTATATGACTAGAATCAACGACTTTGGGGGATCCTGTTCCGGACTGGCCCAATGACTAGGCAGGGCCCAATCTACTTCTGCATCCAGGACGGTCCAATAATCCAAATGTCAGAAAGACCCATTGGCTTTATGCCCCTCAACTAAGGAGGACTTATCGACCACGATTGCCTGTGATCGGATTTCTCTGCTCCTTCACGACTTCTACCCGACACCCGCAGGAGTCGCCCAGATTCAACCGAAGACAACTCCTGCTCAAATATCCCTATGCCCGGCGCGCATCCCATCCGACCAGATATGCTCATCCCAATGACTAGTTTTTGGCAGTTACCTATTTTCGGGGGATCCACGATCCAGACCCAAAATAGGGACCAATAGCCAAGCGCTGGGGCTCTTTATAAATCCTCTCGCACGAAAGGGTCAGAGATCGAATAATCATTCCCTTAACACTTTTACTTGTACTTGCATACTCTTTTGCCCGCTCTTACTTTGGCATCGAAGTACTTTTCAGGTACACCCCCAACTCTCCTCGACGACCGAACAAAGACGCCAATAACCACGTCAGCGTCCACAGCCATTATAGATTCTGATCATAGGTACGATCACCACTATTTTTTGTTTTTTATTTTAGGCATTTTTAAATAATAAACTTTTATTTATTTAATGAAATTTTATCAAAAAAAGTCATAAAAGATAAACAATATATTAATTTTGTTTGTTTATTTTTGGCACTTTCTCATTCTTAGGAAACAAGCAAAACATTTTAGAAAGATTTTAAATAGTAATGATAAAATATGACTACAAAAATTAAAGTGAAATTATTTTTGATTTCATTTTTTACATTATGTTAATAAATGCTTAATTTTCCTTCCTTTTTTATATTTACTAACTAATCCTTACTAACACCTTTCTCTCTCTCTCTCTCTCTCATGTAAAAACAATGCTACAACTTCAAATACACAACAAAAACTCAGCCTCCTAAAAGCTTTCACATGTAAAACACCATTTTGAATAACACAACCATAACAACCTGCAAAAACAATCCCTAAATTACAAACCATTTTCGATTTTAGATCTGAGTATTATGTTTGTATCTGGGTTGTTTGTTGTTTGTTCTGCTTGAAAATTGGAAAACAGTGAAGAACACGAGAGAGGCGGAAGAGAGGAATTCAGAAAGATGAACCTGAGAGTGAGTCATTTTTATTTGGTTTGTTTTGTTTTTTTATATTTAAAAATAAAAGTACCACATGTCGGTAGTTCATATCAAGTTTTTTGTTTTTGAATTTTGGTCAAGGTAAATTAGGTTTGTTCATGGGCCTTAAGCCCATTAAATTTTATTAGAACTCACAATTTAGTTTTATCGTCCCTCGTTTATATTTTCTATTTTATTCTAACTAGGGATTAATTAGTTATGGGTTAATAGTCATTTACCTCATGCAATATAGGCGAATTTTGATTTACCCCCCTATAAAAATAAAATTTTAGACTACCCTCCTGAAATTTTTGGGTACCCCCCTAAGCGTGTAAAAACCAGGGGGGTAAATCAAAAAAATATATTTTATAGGGGAGTCATTTTTCCACCTGGGGGCGACTTAGAACTTTAAAATTTTAGGGGTTAATCCAAAATTTTATTTTTAAAGGGGGGTCAATCAAAACACGCCTATATTGCTGGGGGTAAATGACTATTAACACATTAGTTATTGGTTTAAGTCTATGATCATTTAGGATTAATTAAAATAATTAGTGATTATGGAATTTAATTGGGATGATTAGGATTAATAGGAATTCATTAATTAGAATAGTTAGGAATAAGGGGTTTAATAAAATAATTTATAATTAATTAGCTTATTATTACATTTTCTTTCATATTAATTAGCTTATTATGGAAATTTTTTGAATGAAGCTTGAATAATCCTTTTTGCTTTCTTCCAAGACTTGATTGATTTGTTGTTATCATCAAAAGCATACTTGAGAGACTTGCATATACAATCTCCCCCTTTTTGATGATGACAACCACATGTGAAAATTGAGTTTGCACGATGGCTTCTTATGTTTCTCCAAACACTCCCCCTATGAAGGTGCTCCCCCTCAATGTGATATTGGGAGGTTTTAATCGAATTTTTTTTGCATAAAGAGAAACAAGAAAGCATACTAGACACTTCTCCCCCTTTGTCATCCACAAAAAGGATGAGAAAATTTCTTCAAAAAATGATTAGTAGGAATTTTGTCAGATTTTATACTAAACATCCACCAGTGGAAGATGCCTTATAAAACTGTCTGAAAAAAATTTAGTCAGTTATTACACTGAACATCTACCAGTTGAAGTTTCTTTAAAAAATTTGTTTTAAAATATTTGGAAAAAAATAAGTCATATAGTAAATAATCATATAGAAACAAATACTAGACAGAAAATATAACAACCATAAGGTTACGAACATTAACATAATTGAAGCTAAAACAAACAACACGGTACGAAAACTAGCAACATAAAGACTAAACAAAATTTAAACTAAGAATTATAAAACTAGAACATAAAACAGAAATGCATTAAACATCTAATCACTTTCGAATCCGTCTTCATCCATGTCTTCTTCCTCACCCTCTGAATTCTCCGTATTGGAAGGTTGAGAGGTAGAGAATTTTTTAAAAAATTTCATTATTTTTCCGAGGGTACAGGTTGTTTTCTGATGGTTATGGTTCATGGTTGTTTTGAGAGTGACAATTTCATTGTAAAGGAATTCATTTGTGTAACCACCTTCTGGAGCGGCTTGAGCGGCAATATCTTCTTTATATCCATAAACGCCATTTGGACCGCATATGATTCAGGTGTTCTTAGTAGCCGTAACCAAGTTTATTTCATTTTGTTTGGCCATCATCTCAAAATGAGGTTCTCTTGAACTTGGTATACCAAAATGTTCCAGAATTTTGGATACAAAGCGGATGTATGGGAGACTGCTACCCAAACGAACCTGATGCTTCATGTGGTGAAAAATGACATAGGCCCAGTTGATTGTCCAATCCTCTTTCAAATAACGGAAAAACATCAACTCAAGTTCACTAACTTGAGCAAAGTTTGAACTTTTTGGTACCAACACATAGGCCAGGATGTAATGAAGCATACAGTCGCTAACGGTTAAGGACTTTGCATATTTAATTACCCGAGAAGATTGTACCTGCCTACCGAGTAAATATTCATGAGTGCCCCTTGATATTTCAATAAAATAAGATAAAGAATCAAAATTGTTCCACCTGTCAGTGTTAGGCATAAAACCAACTTTGAAGGCATATCCTTCAGATGGTATATCAAGAATGCTTCCTAGATTTTCAATAGTAACCTCTATTTCCTTTTTATTAACCTAAGCAGTAAATTGTTCATCACCAAATTCATCTTCTCCAAAAGAAAGAGTGAGATAGAAAGTTCTTACCAATTCAAGATAAATTTTTCTTGTGTCAGCAACCAGCTCTTTCACACCAGATGCATCCAGAAGAACTTCAAAGGTGAAGCTATGAGAAGGGAACTCTTCAAAGTTCACATATTTGATGCTCATGAACTTCCGGGAGTGAATGTCAATGTCAAGTCTTCTCTGCTTCTGGGGTTTCATGAACTGCTCCTTAACAGTGTTGGAATCAGAACCGGAATCCACAACTTGTTGCTTTCCTCTACTCTTTGAAGTTGTCATCAGAAATTGATAAAGTTAAGGTTTAGGTGTGTATTTTCATATTTTGGATGGTGAGAGATGATGATGAGTTGATTTTAAGTGGCTAGGGTTATAAGGTGAAAGGTTATTGAGTGGGTTTTAATTGAAAGTGATTTTTGGTCAAGAGAGTTTATGAGAGGAAGGTGGGAGGTTGAGGGAATAAATGAAGATTAGGGTTCCAAGAAGTGAATGAGACTTTTAATGTATTCAACATATACTTTAAGACTCATAAACAAAAGAAATAAAGAAAACATGTAGCATATAAACCATTATGCGTTAAAAAAATTCAGAAAATGGCAGTGGTAACCGGTTACTACCCCATGCGTAACCGGTTAATTGCTTCAGATTTTCAATTTTTTTTAAAACAACAACAACTTTGTACAGGTCAAAAGATAGTGATTTTTGGCAAAAACTTTTCAAAAAGAACATGTGCTACCATAGTCTGACATTCATTGTTCCTTTGAGATACTTCATAATCCTCTTCATGGCGGTGAGATGTGTTTCCTTCGGATTTGCTTGAAAGCGTGCACACAAACAAACACTAAACATAATGTCAGGACGGCTGGCCGTTAAATATAATAATGAATCGATCATACCTCGATACTTTGTGATATCAATTGAAGTGCCGGATTCATCTTGATCAACGTACGTTCCGGATCCCATCAGAGTGGACATCACCTTGCAACTATCCATATCGAATCTTTTCAATAATTCCTTAAAATACTTGGATTGGTTGATGAAGATGCCATCCTTTGTTTGCTTGATTTGAAGTCCAAGGAAATAGTTCATTTTTCCCATCATGGACATCTTGAATTCTCCTTGCATCATAAGTGAAAATTCTTCGCAAAGATCTTTGTTTGTTGAACTAAAGATGATGTCATCGACATAGACTTGAACCAATAAGGTGTTACCCTTGAAATTCTTTATGAATAACGTCTTGTCAACCTTTCCTTTTGTAAAACCCTTCTCACATAAAAAGTTGCTAAGGCGATCATACCACGCTCTTGGTGCTTGATTTAAGTCATAAAGTTCCTTCTTCAACTTGTATACATGCGAAGGATTCTTGAAGTCTTCAAAACCTGGAGGTTGTTTGACATAGACTTCTTCATTAATGTAGCCATTCAGGAAAGCGCTTTTGACATCCATCTGATACAATTGAAAATTCATAGAATAAGCGTAAGTAAGTAATAATCTAATTGCTTCTAACCTTGCTACCGGAGCGAACGTTTCACCAAAGTTGATTTCTTCTTCTTGGTTGTAGCCTTGTGCGACCAATCTTGCTTTGTTACGAACTATGATTCCATTCTCGTCAAGTTTGTTCTTGAACACCCATCTCGTTCCTATGATGTGTTTGTTGTTTGGTGTTGGTACAAGACTCCAAACTTGATTCCTTTCGAATTGGTTGAGTTCTTCTTGCATTGCTATTATCCATTGATCGTCGCCTAAGGCTTCATTGATTTTGGTTGGTTCATTTTGAGACACAAAAGCCATGTTGTGACAAGCATCCTAGAGATTTAATCTAGTTGCAACGCCTTGGCTAATATCACCAACAACTTTATCTATCGGGTGATCTCTATGAGTTCTCCATTCCTTCGGAAGATCTTGATGTTCTTCAATGATTGGTGAGTCATCTTCTTGTGGTATTGCTTGATCCTTTTATATCTCCTTTTGTTGTTGTGGTGTATCTATTATATCATCATCATCATCCACAATAATATTATCCTCTTTCGAGGGGTTAGTCTCATCAAACGAAACATGAATAGATTCTTAAATAGTAAGTGTTCGTTTATTGAAAATTCTAAAAGTTCTACTAGATAGGGAATAACCAAGGAATATACCTTCGTCGGACTTCTCATCAAACTTACCGAGATTGTCCTTGTCGTTGTTGAGAATGAAATATTTACATTCGAATATGTGAAAGAATGATATGTTTGTTTTCCTACCCTTGAACAATTCATACGGAGTCTTCTTGAGAATCGGTCAAATATTAACACGGTTGCTTACGAAACACGTCGTGCTAACCGCATCCGTCCAAAAATATTTAGGAAGATTTGAGTCTCTAAGCATTGTTCTTGCAAGCTCCACCAGTGTCCTATTCTTCCTTTCTACGACACCTTTTTGTTGAGGAGTTCTTGGTGCGGAAAAGTTGTGAGAGATTCCATGCTCTTCACAAAAATCTTCAAAAGATGAATTTTGGAATTCTCCACCATGATCACTTCTAATGGAGGCTATAGTGAGTGACTTCTCGTTTTGTATTTGCTTCGCATACTTTTTGAATACTTTGAAAGCATAACTTTTCTGCATTAAAAACAATGTCCACGTATATCGAGAGAAATCATCAACAATAACTAAAGCATAAAGATTACCTCCGAAGCTTTTCGTTCTTGATGGAACGAAGAGATCCATATGCAACAATTGAAGTGGTCTTGATGTAGACACCACTTTCCTGGACTTGAAAGTTGTCTTGGTTTGCTTTCCCTTTTGACATGCGTCACAAAGCTTATCCTTGATGAACTTTATCTTTGGAAGACCAACAACTAGGTCATGCTTTATCAATTTGTTTAAGTGCTCCATGTGAATGTGAGCGAACCTTTTATGCCATAGCCACGCCTCGTTGTTGTTTGCCAATAGGCATTTTACCTTCAAGGAAGAGTCATAAAAAGAAATCATAAAAATATTATTTATTCTTTTACCTTTTATCAAAATGTCGTGGGTGACTTCATGTTCTATCAAACATTCATCCTTTGTGAAGTTGATTCGGAACCCTTTGTCACACAATTGACTTATGCTAAGTAGGTTGTGTTTAAGGCCTTCGACATAAAGAACGTCTTCGATGATTGTAAATGGAGGTGCACCAACGGTTCCTACTCCAAGAATCTTTCCTTTATTATCATCACCGTAAGTAATGTATCCTTTGGCCTTTAAAGATAGATTTGAAAATTTGTTGATGTCACCCGTCATATGCTTTGAACAACAGCTATCAAGATACCATTGATTAGAAGTTGTCTTCAAGCATACCTACAAAACAAAATAAAGTATTGTTAGGTACCCAAATTGCTCTGGGTCCTTGATAGTTAGTACCCTTTTCAACCCACACATAATTCCCTTTAGCAACACCAATATTGCGCACATAACAAGCATTAGGTGTGTGCCCTTTGATTCCACAATAAAAACAATTAGGTTGAAAGTGACTTTTATATTTAGGAACATAACTCTTTTTCTTTACAATTCTCTTCTTTTTATGACTTTGATGCACACTTTTAAAATTAGTTTCCTTTTCCTTAACAACTTGTTCACTTGATTTCACAAAAATGGTCTCATTTGTGCTTGGTTTGGAAAACTTAGAATATCCTAAACCACTTTTATCATTAGGATATCTTTGATGTCTAAGAATCTCCTCCAAGCCAATTTGACATTTTTCAAATCTTTCTAAAACTCTTTTAAGTTGAACAATTTGAAAGGATAAGGATTCACAATTTTTGCACACAAGACTTTGTTTTTCACTTTCAATATATTTTTCAAAAGCGATATTTTGTTCTTCTAAAGATGAAATTCGTTTCTTTTGTGATGAAATGCTTTTATACAAAGTCTTGCATTATTTTAAAAGTTCATCTATAACTTCTTGTGCATCATTCTTATAAATTTAAAAATTGCTACTAACCTCATCGATTTCTTCATCAGAGTGATGTGAAGCCATAAGAGCCATATTCGCACATTCATCGCTTTCCGATTCCGATGAGGAACTTATCTCATTATCGTCCCAAGCAACATAAGCCTTCTTATACTTGAAATCTTTCTTGTCTTTGAATCCTCATTTCTTTGCAAGTTTTGGGTAATCCAGCTTTATGTGACCTTGCTTCCCACATTCGTAACATGTGACTTCTTGAATCGATGTGGATGCATCCTTTTTCCTGAAATGTTTATTCTTTTTAGGAAAAGAGGAAATTTTATTTTTGTTAAAAAACTTACCAAGCTTCTTTACAAGAAGCATGAAATTCTCATCTTCAGAAGTGTCGTCGTCTTTGTCATCCTTCGTATCAATCTTCAAGGCAATTCCATTGGACTTCTTTTCTTGATTTTCATGCTTCTCGAGCCTTCCAAGTTCCAATTCGTGCTCTTGAAGTTTGCCAAATAAGGACGCGGATGTAATCGTTGAGAGAATCTTCTTTTCTGAAATAGCGGTCACTTTCGGTTGCCATTCTCTTGTCAAGGATCTTAGGACTTTCAAGTTGAGATCATCGTTGGTGAAGGTCTTCCCGAGAGTGATCAAGTGATTTGTTAGATGAACGAATCTCTTTTGTAAGGCAACAATAGATTTATCGGGCTGCATATGGAACATCTCATATTCTTGACTCAAAGTGTTAAGCCTTGATCTTTTAACTTATGTGGTTACTTCATGCGTTTCTACCAAGGTGTCCCAGATTTCCTTTGCCGATTTACATTGTGATACACAGAAGAAATCGTCCATACTGAGAGCGCTTTGGAGTATGTTGATTGCTTTCTTCTTATTTAATATCTTTTTCTTATCATCTTTGTCATACGTGTTTTTCAACTTTGTAGTTCCAACACCATTGATTACATTTATCGGATTGTGTGGACCTTCTTCGATTGCTTCCTATATACCTTCTCCTTGGGCTTCAAGATGTGCCTTCATTCTGATTTTCCAGAAATCAAAATATTCCCCGGAGAAGAGTGGGGGCTTACTGTTACTTCCACCGTCTTTGAAAACCGGATTTGTACTTGCGGAAGCCATGCTAGATCTCTAGGAACAAGTTACCTATAACTTGCTCTGATGCCAATTGTAGTTTAAGAGATTGCCTAAGAGGGGGGTGAATTAGGCTTAATAAAAGTTTCTCGGTTATTTTATCGGTGGATGATTTTTTTCTCTTTTATGTGGTTAAGATAAAAATGCGGTAAAGCAAAAAGTAAAAAGACACGGCGATTTATCCTGGTTCCCTTCACAATCCGAAGGTACATCCAGTCCCCTTTCCAAACCGAAAGAGATTTTCCACTATAGTTTTAGATTGTACAACCTATCACACCATCAACCGGTGAGGCGTACTTTCTAACAACTATAACATTCAAGTGTGCAAGAACAATCCTCTTGCCACACAAACCCTTGTGTCCAATAATCCTGGATCACAAGTCAATACAAGAAATAATATTTTTGAATAAGATGTAGAAAAGTTAAAGTCTTGGTATATCAAGCAATGTTGATCTTCTCCTTTGATTGATATTTCTCACTCAACAATAATGACTAAGTGTTCACTAAAGTGTATGATAATTTTAGTGCACTTTTATGAATTTTGATAATTCGAAACTTTTGAGTAAAAAAATGTTTCATAAAAAAATTGAAGGAGGTGTCTCAAGAAATTTTGCACATAAGGTTTATATAGAGTGCAAGATACCTTTTGGAAAAGGTACAAAATATGAAAGAGTGCATCATTTCAATTTAAAGAACAAGAGACAATTTAAAATTTGAACAAAAATAATATCCGGATTTTAAACAGTGGTAACTGGTTACTACCCCAAAGGTAACCGGTTACTTGATGTAACGTTAAAATTATTTTTCAAATTTGGGTTGAAGTAACCGGTTACTACCCCATGGGTAACCGGTTACTTGATCAGAAACCAGAAAAAAAATTCTTTTTCAATTTGATCAGTAACAAAGGCATGCACAAAATAATTTGTTTAAAGAGTGTTAAATGCGTGTGCATCCTATATTGAACACTTAATAATCATTATTGGATTATGATAAATGTCATATACCTTTTAATGAGAAAGCTTGATCTTTATGGAGACTTTTTGAATGAAGCTTGAATAATCCTTTTTGCTTTCTTCCAAGACTTGATTGATTTGTTGTTATCATCAAAAGCATACTTGAGAGGCTTGCATCTACAAGACCCTCATCACCGAGCTAGTGTCCTGAGCCAAACACAACCGCATATCTGGTCGACTCAGATCCTCCAACTTAATCGTTTCCGCCCTATGGACCTAGAGAGAGGACTCCTCAAAGAACGTCGGCTTCAAGAAGCAAGTTGGGATTTCAGACGACGACTTTGGGGGGGGGTATCTATTAAGTGTATAACATCATCGACCCTCGATCATTTCCCAGTCTGGAAGCGGTGCCCAACGAACCTTGAGGAGCTGACGAGGAGTTACTCGAACTTGTGCCCACATATCCTAACCGGTCATTCAGACGAGTTTGTTCCAACTTCTTGGCCCTTATTCTCTTGGCAACATTGGTCATCACCTTGTCCTGCAAGTCAACCATCAAATCTGAAAAAGACTGAGAAAAACTAGTTAGAGCATAAAAAGGATACTAACACAAATTCAATGCAAGCGAATAACTCTAAAGACTACCAAGGTAAGCGGTGACGTCATCGTCTGTCTCACAGACGAGAAGTTTGGACACTTCTATAAATTTAGGGGTCACTTTTGCACCCCCATCCTTGTCCAAGATCGCATGACCCTACTTGTCTACATGCATGGTCATGGTAATCCTGGAAACATAGTTCATCAGAGCATCATAGCTAGTCTGATCCTCGTCACTTAACTCATATACTATGGCCAAATACTCATCGATAGCATGCATGAAATGGTCGCGCGACCAAGAAAAATGGAATTTCAGCATAAGACAGAGCACCTCCTTCCCATGTTCGTCAAACAAAACTCTCCCTTCATCATCAATGTCTACCCACCAAAATTTGCAAGAATTCTTAGCACGAACTGAGATCAGTTCGACCAAGTAATATCGATCCTTAAAGTCTTTAATCGACTCAGAGTAGGATTTGAAGATCTTTTTCTTTTGTTTGAGGGAGACCCAGCCATATCTCCCTTGCGCGACCTGCCTCTGGAGATGAAATATGTGGAAAAATAAAGGAAGGGTTGCTCCAATCTTCAGGTATCCACAGGTCAACTCGAAAGCTCTCATAAAAGTAAAGAAGTTTGGATGCAGCTACGACGACGACGTATCATACACAAATCACCGTACAGAAATGGGGATGCCGTATTGGAACCCTAATAGTCTAAATTATGGGTCCTATGGACCCTAAAATCTACCCTAACCACATGCATCTATGTAATCAGCAAGAATCAGAAGGAAAAATAGATAGATAAATAAAGAAACTTACAAGTTGTATAAGATTTTGGCGTGGTCATATGGTTGTCCTCATTGGAAACGGCGATAAACGGTGGTTTGCGGCGGAGCTCGAGGACTTATCCTTGTCAAGCAGAAAAACAGAGAACAAAAAGTATGAAATTAAGTCCCAGCGCCCTATTTATAGCCTCCTTAAGCACGTGCACAGGCACATGGGACCTGTAACCTATAAACGACGCACTCATTACCTAGGGACGACCGTAGAGTAGCTATGATTATGCATTAAATGCGCACGTTTCCCAAGGTGCAATCATGAGGTGACTTCTCAGCATAACTGTTGGGATCCTCCGATGACCACATTTTAACACCCAGGGGTACGCGGTTTCACGTATACCGAGCTAGGTGACTAAAGAATAACACAAGTCTTAGCTTCACCCCGTACATAGTTGACCACCCTTAAGTTATCACTTCTATGACCAGAATCAACGACTTTGGGTGATCCTGTTCCGGACTGGCCCAATGATTAGGCAGGGCCCAATCCACTCCTGCATCCAGGAGGGCCCAATAACCCAAATGTCAGAAAGACCCATTGGCTTTATGCCCCTCAACTAAGGAGGACTTATCGACCACAATTGCCTGTGGTCGGATTTCCCTGCTCCTTCACGACTTCTACCCGACACCCGCAGGAGTCGCCCAGATTCAACCAAAGACAACTCCTGCTCAAATATCCCTATGCCCGGCGCGCATCCCATCCGACCAGATATGCTCGTCCCAATGACTAGTTTTTGGCAGTTACCTATTTTCGGGGGATCCACGATCCAGACCCAAAATAGGGACCAATAGCCAAGCGTTGGGGCTCTTTATAAATCCTCTCGCATGAGAGGGTCAGGGATCAAATATTCATTCCCTTAACACTTTTACTTGTACTTGCATACTCTTTTGCCCGCTCTTACTTTAGCATCGAAGTACCTTTCAGGCACACCCGTAACTCTCCTCGACGACCGAACAAAGACTTCAATAACCACGTCAGCGTCCACATCCATTATAGATTCTGATCATAGGTACGATCACCACTATTTTTTGTTTTTTATTTTAGGCATTTTTTAAATAATCAACTTTTATTTATTTCATGCAATTTTATAAAAAAAAGTCGTAAAAGATAAAAAAAAATTAATTTTGTTTGTTTATTTTTGGCACTTTCTCATTCTTAGGAAACATTCAAAACATTTTAGAAAGATTTTAAATAGTAATGATAAAATATGATTAAAAAAATTAAACTGAAATTATTTTTTATTTCATTTTTTATATTATGTTAATAAATGCTTAATTTTCATTCCTTTTTTATATTCACTAACTAATTCTTACTAACCTCCCTCTCTCTCTCATGTAAAAACAATGCTACTGCTTCAAATACACAACAAAAACACAGCCTCCCAAAAGCTTTCACATATAAAACACCATTTTGAATAACACAACCATAACAACCTGCAAAAACAATCCCTAAATTACAAACCATTTTTGATTTTGGATCTGAGTATTATGTTTGTATCTGGGTTGTTTGTTGTTTGTTCTGCTTGAAAATTGGAAAACAGTGAAGAACATGAGAGAGGCGGAAGAGAGGAATTCAGAAAGATGAACCTGAGAGTGAGTCATTTTTATTTGGTTTGTTTTGTTTTTTTTATTTAAAAATAAAAGTGCCACGTGTCGGTAGTTCATATCAAGTTTTTTGTTTTTGAATTTTGGTCAAGGTAAATTAGGTTTATTCATGGGCTTTAAGCCCATTAAATTTTATTAGAGCTCACAATTTAATTTTATCGCCCCTCGTTTATATTTTCTTTTTTATTCTAACTAGGGATTAATTAGTTATGGGTTAATAGTCATTTACCCCCTGCAATATAGGCAAATTTTGATTTACCCCCTATAAAAATAAAATTTTAAACTACCCTCCTGAAATTTTTGGGTACCCCTCTAAGCGTGTAAAAACCAGGGGGTAAATCAAAAAAATATATTTTACAGGGGAGTCATTTTTCCACCTGGGAGCAAAAGACTTAGAACTTTAAAATTATAGGGGTTAATCCAAAATTTTATTTTTAAAGGGGGGTCAATCAAAACACGCCTATATTGCTGGGGTAAATGACTATTAACCCATTAGTTATTGTTTAAGTCTATGATCATTTATGATTAATTAAAATAATTAGTGATTATGGAATTTAATTGGGATGATTAGGATTAATATGAATTCATTAATTAGAATAGTTAGGAATAAGGGGTTTAATAAAATAATTTATAATTAATTAGCTTATTATTACATTTTCTTTCATAATAATACCAAAACTTAAAAAATAAAAAGTGATTATGATAATTAATTTATTTAGGGTTTTGTTAGAATATTAACAATAAGATAATTGTAATCTACATAACAAGAAAATACAAAATATATTTACATAATTAAATATTTCAATTAGGTTAAGATTAGTTTTGTTAACTAGGGATAGTTATATCTAATTAACTTCTCTCAAATTAATATAATACTTTCTCTTATAATATAACACAACTTCAATGATATAACTATTCATGAAAATGGAGAATTTGGGAAAATAAGTGGAATGGGAAAAGGAATTGAAACGGGAAAAAGAATTGAATTTGGGAGGAAAGAAAATGTGGAGATGGTGAGACCATCCACATGGCAGATATTGGGAGAAAAGAAGAATGAAAAAATATGATTAATTAGTGAATATTTATTAGTTAGGATTAATTAAGGTTAGGATGATTTTGGAATAATAATGTGAGTAACTTCTGGGATAAGTTTAAGGTTTTGATTAAGGATAAGTGATATAAAACATTACATTAATTTGTTTCTAATTAACTTATTTAATAACTTTCTAATTATTAACTTATTTTCTAAATTAAATTAACTTAACATTTTGCAATTATCCAACAAATAAAATCAACTCCGCGTACTTAAACATTAAGTCCTATATCATTGTCCATTGAGACATTTTTTCAAATCAAACACTTTTCCGCTCCCGATGCGTTGAAAACCATTTTTTTTTTAAATTTAAAACTAACAAAACAAATATTTATAAGAAGAACTATGGTGCTCTGATCCTTCATCAAACATGAGGGTACGTAGGCATAAAGTCGCAGCACTCTAACGAGTACAATTATAAAAAAATAAAAAAATTTACCTTTTGTAATTAAACCAATTATTTTCTTAGAAAAAATAATAACATAATTTCCTTGTAAATAAATAAATGAATTAATATCAAGCAGATAATAAATAATATAACTAAACATACCTTAGGAAAACCTATAAACCCTATAACTAGAGAAATATCTCATTGAAAACAATAGATGTGGGGGATGCCTAATACCTTCTTGTCACTTAACTGACTTCCGAATCTTAGTGGCTCACCCTTAGTTATTAGATTTTATAATTATTTCCATGTTCCTTAGGAATAAATACAGGATGATGGCGACTCTATAATTTTCTAATTGCGACAATAATGTTGTGTTATTATCCTATCTTGCAGTATATGTTTGTTATTATTGTTTGTGATTTCTCACTCTGTTGTTGTTGTTGTTGTGGTTCATGCCCTCTTTGGAGTACATATAAGCAAGTGATTGAGTACATGGACTCTGTATGGTCGCAACACATGACGGGAAAAAGGCATATGTTCAAAGACTTGGAACTTTAGCCTATAGGGGTCGTCAGTTTCGGAGGTGATTAGAAAGGGAAGATCATAGGCTCTGAAATAGTAGGTATTGATAATTTCCCTTATATTACCAATGTTCTTCTTATTGGAGGACTTATGCATAACCTTCTGTCCATAAGTCAATTAAGTGACAATAGTTATGACATTATCTTCAATCAAAAGTCTTGTAAAACTGTCAGTAAAAATGATGGCTCAGTTATTTTCAATGGAAAGAGGAAAAACAACATTTATAAGATCAAACTTTCTGATTTGAAGAATAAAAAGGTGAAATGTCTTATGCATGTTAATGAATAACGATGGACATGGCATAGACAATTGGGTCATGTTAGCATAATAAGAATTTCTCAACTTAAGAAGCTCAATCTTGTCAAATGCCCGCCATTGGAGCTTATTCGCATTGACTTGTTTGGTCCAGTGAAAATTGCGCCTGTCAATGGTAAGAAATATGGATTAATAAGAGCCACCTGACCATTCATATGGATTTTCATTTCTGTTATCTCAGCTTGCAGTTGTTCCAACTGATCACCCTTGCTGTCTCCAGGATTCTTCTTTTTCATATCCTTAGTGAGGAGGGCTTTCAATTCTTCTTGCCCCTTGGACAAAATCAGGATCACCTCTTGAAACTGAGTAATCTGGGTCTGGAGGTCTTTGATAGATTATTCGAGAGCCATCTTTGCTGAAATAAACAGCGAGAAGATGAGAAACCTACTGTGAAAACCTGTGATGTAATGATATGGTATGTAGATGCATATGCAATTTTTTCAAGGACCGCATGATTTAAATTTGTTTTACAGAAAAACAAAAATAAACTTTTATTAGTAAGTGTTTTAGTATAAATTGCCCCTTGGGCTCACAATAAAAGGAAATAGGAATAAAGTACAAAAATAAACATATGGGGTTTTAAGTCTCCTTTGGACGCTTCCTCTTTGTGTTGAGGTATGTGTTGAGATTACGCTCCTCGTGAAGTTGTCTTGTCAGCTCCAGAATTATTTCTTGACTAGCTCTGAAATGAGTCTCAAAAGTATCCCTTTGCTCCTTCAATTGAATCCAAGACTTCTGCAACTCTTCCAAATCAGTGGGCATGTCTGGATGAAGGATGGTATAAGGAACATCTCCTTCGGAAACAAGATCCATAGTAACTGGTAGAACATCAGGGTATGACATCATAAGAGTCTGAGCACGAGATTGTATCCATCTGAGATAAGGTTCTGTAGGAATAGAGTACTTTGGTTCCAAAGTCTTGCTCTCAACTCTATTCATCTTGCTCCAAGCTCGTATAAACCTTTGACGGTAACCCTGAAGATCGTTGTCATAGTCGAACACAATACCTTGAATAAGCATGTCATGGGGACCATTACTCCGAGCATAACCAAATTGTCGTAGAGATAAAGAAGAGTTGTAAGTAATGCCCCATCTAATGCCAAGGAGTGGCACATTAGGGAACTCTTCACAACGGTCAATGATAGTAACATTCTCCATAGACCGAGAACACCAATGAATGTCTGAACGAGAAAATGGCATGATCCTCTTAGACCACCTTAACCCTTGTTCATTCTTCATCATTGATCGAGGAAGGTGAGAAATAAACCACCTAGCCAGTAAAGGTATGCAACACATCAAAGTTCCCATCACCTTCGTAGTACGAGTGTGAAGAGAGTGTAAGATATCTCCCATTAATGTAGGCATTGGATTGTGAGTCAGAAATATGTTGATGGCGTGTACGTCTATGAACTAGTATGGATTAGGGAACAATATTAATCCATAGATTAATAAGGCTAAGATCTCCTCAAAAGCATCATAGCTCATAGCATCCAAGAACACCTGAGCTTTCTCCATCAATACCTTAGCTAGAATACCCTTAACTCTGCTTCTCGTTTCTAGGACAATGTATGATTTCTTCAAATGTAGGGCTACAATAATGACTTCAGGTTTAGACTCTTTCTCTAAGCCTGTGAAGGGTCTCTGATCAAGGATAGGTATACCCAGTAGTTTGGAGAACTCCTCCATTGTAGGAACCAGCTGATAGTCTGGGAATGTGAAACAATGATGTTTAGGATCAAAGAATTGGAATAGGACACTCATCATGTCTTCATTGAACCCTTAAGTGACTAGATCCAGCAGATAACCATGCTTCTTGATGAATTGGTATTTTTCATAAACTTTAGAGACCAATTCCTTAAGCTTAGAAGGTATCCCTACAAAGTTGATCCGGATAGTATTCCTACGAGCAGAAGTCATGACCTGCAACAAAGAACAAAGATAAATTCTTTGGCCCTTGAAATGGTTAGTGAAAATGCTATGCTTATGATGTCATGATGTCATGATGTTATGCTCAATCACAGACATGTGGCACACACAAACAAGTCACACAATAGCCCTAGGTTTAGAGGCTTGCATGAGGTTTAAAGGTAAGTACCCTCCCCTGAAGTTTAGTTGGTTCATCCAGTCCTACAAAAGTAACCAGGTTCTAAGGGATCTCAATATCACCGATCCTTCCCAAGGGTGGTTGTTCAGTAGGCAACTTACTTGCCAACCAAAACCCTCCAAGTTTAGGATCTCAATGAGCGTAGCATCGAGTATCAACCAACTTCAGTCTTCACCAAAGTCGGCTATCTCACTACTTTCTAAAGGCCAAGATGGGTTAACTAGGGTCCTACAAAGTTAGTTAGTGTAATGACAACATATGGCAGCCTCAGGTTATCCTCAACTTACTTAAGGAACATAAGAACCAACCAAGAAGTCACACTAACTATGGCCACCAGATCAACCATATTAGTACACGCTGTACAGTTTCCTTGGTCTATTGCCATTTACCTAGGGTACACCAGATCCAGGTTAAGATCTTTCACACAAAAAGCCCAACAAGTAATATAAAGCAAGCAAAGCAAACAATTTAAGTGAACTAATTCCTAAGGGTACCCCTCTTTCACTTGGTAACTCCCCAGCAGAGTCGCCAGTTCTGTAATACGGTGGGAGAACTGACTTTCTATAAATGTTGCGGATAGCAAGAGTCGCCACCGACTTTTATTTTATCCAAGTGGAAAGGACATAAAAGAACAGGAAAAACCTATTTTTAAAAGACTTGAGTTCGGGGGATAGGTTATATAAAGGGAAGGTGTTAGCACCCTTTATATCCATGGTTATCCATGGGCTCTTAGTTACTTAGCTCACTTAAATGTTTTTGAAAAAAGTGAAGTGTGTGATTATAAAATTTTCTAAGTACTTTGTAATGATCCTAGTATGGATGTATACAAAGCCTTGTTTGAAAATGTTTGAAAATAGTGAGGTGTGAAAAGTGTTTTCCTTTTGAAGTGTGAGCAAGTAACTATGAGGTACCTACCCTAGACTAAGTCATTCATGTTCTTATATGTCCTTTAAAGGGTAAGACTATCCCTATTATTAAGTAATATGTAGTCATTACCTTGGATTTTAAGGGACAGGCGTAGGGTCATCGTACGGTCAATGAAGGCAACTGGGGGGTGTCTTTAGCAAATGGGAGGGACTATCATCTTTTTTAAACGAAGGGACAAGATTATTCTAAGCAACACTGTAAGCAACATCGTAGAGACTTGATCTTTTAACCGGAGGGAGGGACAAGATGATTTTATTATTAGGGTTTTGCTTAAGACACCCCACTTTCGAGGGACTTGACCGTTTAATAAGACAACCAAGAGGGATAACCCTAGGAGGTGCAGACAGCGATCTTAGATCGACTTACGTGTGTGAGTGTTTATATTCAGATATTTTTATCTTTTTAATTAGTTATCTAAATTCAATTAATTACAATTATGTTTCCACTCCCTATTTACTAACCACACAATTTATATTTACGAAAATAAAAATAAAGATAAAATCCTAACTATTACATGGCTTAGGGGCAGATACAATATAATCGGGCAGAAAATAAATTACAATAATTATAACTTATACATTTTCCTAATATGATAAATAAATCAAAATTAAATAAAGGAAATAAAAGCAAAATAAATTAAAAATAATAATAATTAAGATTTAAAGTTAAAAATTAGGTTAAAGTTTTAATTAAGAAGAATTAGGTTTAGGTTAGACAAATTAGGGTTAGAAATTAAAATTTAATTAAGATAATTCTAAAATTTAGAGAAAAATTAATGATGAGTTCATAAGAGTATATATACAAGATTTAATTATTTATTTTTAAAGAAAATGATTTGAAATTTTAATTAGAATACAACTAATAAGAAAATGTTTTAGAAAAATAATTACTTGATTATTATTATTAAAAGTAACTAAGAATATATTTAAAAATATTAACTAACTTTTAATCTATTTACAAATTTAATTAAATTATGAAAAGATAATATTAATATTTAAGAAAAAAATTAGTGAAGTTTTTATTGAGAAAGTTTTATTTTTTATTTTAAAAAAATAAATAAATTGATTAGGATTAAAATAATAGTGAAAAGAAATAAAATAAAATAAAATAAAATGAACAAAAAAAACAAAATACCTGGGGTGGGATTTGAACCCACGCCATAGGCTTTCCAAGCTTTGGTCCAACCTCCTTACCACCAGGCCAAGTGCGCCAGCTGATAGATACCTAGAAAAGATGAATAAAATATTAAGTTAGTGAAATAAACCAAATAATAAAAAAAAAGAAGAAAATCTGGGATCGAACCCAGATTCTTGCCCTCAATACGCGCGGGACTTAGCCGCTGGACTAGCAGGCACTAGTGGTAACAAAACAGAAACAAAACAATAAAAGAAAAGACTTATATTTGAAATTCAGGTTGGCGCCAAATGGACTTCGTCTTCTTCCCTGTACCTGCGCAAACACCTGCGAATTCTGTTACTAAATTACATGCGAATTTATATTCATAGGAAATCCTGTGTTTCTTCAAACATGATGAAACCCACAATGTTTTGTAAAATTGATCACACTATGGTGATCCTTATATCTCATACAGTCCAACCATATCATTAGAATTCATTTAAACGGTCTAAATCACAAACCCCCAATTTAGAAGCTAAAACCCTAACAATGGTGGAATACGACTTAGGCCATGAACTTTCAATATAATCGCCTAGAAACGTTCTTTACTGCATCACAAACAATATTAAGCAACCAAAAACAATTTATCATGGTTAAATTAATGCAATCGAAAAAATAAAAAAATAAGCATGAACATTAATTCGGTTTCAAAGATTTTGCATGATTTTGATGCAAATGATGGTTGGGAAAGGTTCAGGAAGCAGCCAAGAATGATTAAGTCTCAAAACCTTTGATAAACAGCCTAAAGAATGGAATCTAAATTTCACTTTTTTTGTAAAAATTTGAAATTTGAATGTGTTCTTGGTTGCTGCAATTTTCGTGTCCCTTGTATTCTTTAAGTTTGTACATATATGGTGAATGAAATTAGGTCAGAAAATTGATGGATTGTATGGACTTTTGGATAACTTGATGGTGAAGATTTCCAAGTTTCAAATATTTGAAATTTCCATCAATTCTTTCCATATTTGATTCAATTTGATTTCATATAATGTCTAAACCTTCTAAATATGATTTCCATGATCTCCAATCAAATATTTCACACATTATTTGATTTTTAATATTTTATATGTATTTAAATTAAATTTTAATGATTAAAATCCAAATAAATAATAAATAAATTATAAAAATTATAAATAATTGGAATTTGGTTGTTCTTGATGTTATTGTGAAGATTGGATTGCAATTTCATGGGCCCATTTGGAAAAAATTGGATTTGAGACCCTATTTGCTCAATGCACCCTTTGAAAATTTCCCAACTTTGACAATGCAAAAATCTCTCAATTTTATGCCCATGAAGAGGATCTTGGACATTTTGGAAAGCTTAAAGAGTCCTCCAACCAAAGTTTTTGGTTCCATGTCAATATCTTTAACCATTTTCAAATTATGAGCTTTGGAAAAAGTTGACTTTTTGTTGACTTTTAAAAGGACCTATAATATCTTAACTCATACCTTCCAAATGAAGCATTTTTAGGCCTGGCTTGTGAGACACAAAGTTGTAGATAATTCAATTTCCTTCAAAATGAGGTTTGGAAGGGAAGTTTTTTATGAAGCATGTGAAAGTTATGGCTGATCAAAGTTCAGTTGACTTTTACTATGAAATCCTAATTTAGAAACTTCTTGATTCTTGATGATCTGAGATTTTCTTGATGAATCATGATCAACCCTTGATCAAATGATGAATTTTAATTCATAACCTTGATGTTGGCCAAAAATATTGAAGTTTGACTTTAATTTGACCACAGTTGACCTTAGTTTGACTTTTTAATCAACTTGACTGATTTTTGAACATCTGATCATCTGACTGGTCAAACTTATTGGGAAAGCCCTGAAACTTGACATGGGTATTCTTGAATACATGTGGGATTTTATGAAGCCCACTTGAGGCCTTGGAAGTCCATTTAGCTAGAGAAACTCAAAACCCTAGTTTTGGATCCATTGTTCAGGAGGATGCTTTGTTTTATGAGACCTTCAATCCATTTGACCAGTTGTGAACTTTGTGAACCTTGTGAATCTTGAGAGAACTCTTGAGACACATTGCCTTGATTGTGGGAGGGCAAATTTTGGGGTACAACAGGCGTACATGCCAATATAACTCCCCAGGTTTCAGAAAATTGAACAGGGGCAACTGTTGTACCCTAAAATTTTCCCTCACATCTTCAAGATAATATGTCTCGAGAGGTCTTATAATAATCACAAGATTCTCAATTGCTCAAAGGAATTCCAGGTTTCATCAGACTAAACCTCATTCTAAGCAACAAATATTAAACGAGGGTTTTGAGTTCTCAAAGCAAATTGGACTTCCAAAGCCTCAAGTGGACTTCATGGTATCCCACATAATTCAAAGGATCCTCATGTCAATTTTCAAGGCTTTCCCTACAAGTTTAGTCAGTCAGATGCTTAGATGATCCAAAAATCAATTAACTTGGTCAAAAAGTCAACTGTGGTCAACATACAGTCAAAGTTCAAGATTTTTGGTCAACATCAAGATTATGAAGTAATATTAATCATTTATCAAGGATTGATCATAATTCATCAAGGGAACCTCAGAATCATCAAGAATCAGGAGTTACTAAATTAGGGTTTTGTGTAGAAAAAGTCAATTGTACTTTGACCAACCATAACTTTCACATGATTCATCAAAAATTTCCCATCCAAAGCTTATTTTGAAGTAAATTCAATTCCCTACAACTTTGTGTCTCACAAGTCAAGGCCAAATATGATTCCTTTGAGAGACATGAGCCAAGACATTACAGGTCCTTTGAAAAGTCAACAAAAAGTTAACTTTTTCCAAAGCTCATAACTTAAAAATGGAATATCAAATGGACATGGGACAAAAAGGAGTAGTTATAGGACACTCTAGGATTTCTTAAAAGTCCTAGAACACATACATGAGATAAAAATTGAGAGAGTTATGCATTGTTGAAGTTGGGCAATTTTGAGGAGGTTTATGAAGTAAAAATGGTCAAAACTCAAGTTTCTTCCAAATGGGCCCATATTTTTCCAACCCAAACTTAATTATAAGATTATGCACGACCTATTGATCATAATATCTGATTTTTTATATTTATTTTATATTATATTGGATTTATTTCATTTAAATTCAATTTTAATTAAGATAAATATTGAAAAATCAAATATTTGATCTTAGGTCTATTTTGGGATCAAATATTTGATGTTTATGATGATTGTAAGTGTCCAAATTCGTGCAAGACCAAAAGAGTATGATTTCATCTAATTTTTTGACCAAATTAGAAACATCATTTCTTCACCTCCAAGTAACTTCAAATCCATCAACAAGGCCCAAATTTCTCAACCTAAATTACACCCTCTATAAATACTTATCATCTCCACAAGTCAAAGGGAGGAATTTTTTTATCAAAGAGAGCATACAAAACTTCAAAAAACTCAAAAGTAAGTTGAATTCGGTTTTAGGGTTGCAACCATTCTCAAGAAGGTTTGAAGGCCCAAGAACATTCCTTAGACTCTTCTGAAGGCGTACCAATCATCACATTGCTCCAAAACCTCATAAAATGCCATAACCGAATATGCTTTTTTTTTTGTTTTTTTCAATTTTTCGGTTTCATATTTATACGCATGATACATTTAATCTCTTTGCATATTTGTGTTTTGTATGATGTGAGCAACCTATCTGGGCGATTGAATTGAAGTTTAGGACACCATGGAGAACTAAACTATTAGTTAATCTGCTGTAATCTGTTTCTGCCGATACTTTGAAGGCTACAATAGTGATAAGAATTTCAGTCTGACAGGTAAGTCAGGTAAGTGCTACTGTTTCAATTTACTCCGAATTTTTTCCAGAAGTTCAGAAAAAAAATTGAAGAACAAGATTTCGACCCTCAAAATCGCAAATTCCTCTTTTTTCTATTTTATTTGATTTATTTTCTATTTCAATATTTTCAAAAAAATCTGAAAAAATATTATGCGCTCTTTATTTGATTTTATTAGATTTTTAGCACCGTTTTAATATTTTTTAGATTTTATTTTAATCACTTTTCTTATTTTCCATTATTTTAAAATCTGCAGTGATTTTATCTAACTCTGTTTATTGTTTTTATTCTTCTAATAGCATGATAAAAAGCATATCCTCCTTTCATCTCAAAGACTCAATATTCTTCCGATCTTTTTGTTTCGATTATTTTACAATTTCTAAAGATAATATAACTGCTAAAGCATTGTAATAGTTTAGGTTTATTTTCTGCACTTTACATTTTCTGTCAGGATTTTTTATATTTATGTATCTCCCCCAAAGTCATGTGATAGTTTAAACTAGGGTTTTATTTTTCTGCACTATAAATTGTTAGATGTATGCTTAATAGGATTGCATGGCAAGAATAAAATCAACCGTTAGCTAACCCTAATTCACAAGATAAAATATTTGAAATCAATATTCACACACGTAAGTCGATCGTTTTACGATTGCCATCTGCACCTCCTAGGGTTTCCTCTCTTGGTTGTGTCATACCCTAATTTTTTACCCTAAGATTTTTCGCATCTCATCTGCATCTTGCATACAAATAAGATCGCACTGGTTGCTCGGTTCTTCTCGGGTTAGGTTTATGCCTCGCAGGGGATCACTGTTGTCTTTAATTACTTTATTTGTTTATGTTTACTAACCTTTAATCAAAATATAAAAAAAAATTGTTTCCTTTTACTAATCTTTTTCAGGAAGAGAAACCATATGAAATGCCAAAAATAACAGTCCTGCAGCTCGAGTAAATTTCACAGACAAAAGGCGAAGTTGATCCGCAAATAATTCAAATTTATCTGATCGAGGATTTCCCAAGTTAATTTATTCATTCAAAGGATTTCCAAGGTTCATGTGTTTATTTCCATGCCTTCTTCGACGTACAAAAAGAATTGGGCCACAACAACCAAGCCATTATCTTTGAATAAAGTATTCAAATTTTGACTTGGTTAACCATATGCGTTAACCGGTTAACCAGTGTGAAGTTTGAATATTTTATTCAAATTCAGCACCCTTAGATCATTGATTTAATTGGGATATTCTAGATCCATTGGTTTCTAAAATCTCTACATCACTTTGATCATTTCCTACCATAAACCCTCACTAATCACCACTCTTTTCCATTTCCCACCAAATTTTCAATTACTAAACCTAATTTGAATTACCAAAGTAAGCTCCATTGCACCAAATTCTCATACCTAAAGTCTTTAAATATGATGATAATTTCATTCATTCACCAAGCTTTAGAGAGCCAAATTCACCTTGCAAAAATTTCTAGAAGCTTTTGATAGACACAAAACCTCTTGCAAAATACTCCCCAACACCAAAATTATCAAAAGCTCACTTTCTTTCTTTTGAAGTTATCAAGAATTCACATTGAATTCTTGACTAACTTGAGCTAAACCTCCATCCTTTCATTCTTTTGTTCATCAATTTCAGTAGATCTAAGCTTGGTTTGGTCCAATTTGAAGAAGAGCTTTTGGTAATCACTACGCCAAAAATATTTTTTAACAGCGCATCTTAGACAGCGCTTTTAAAAGAAAGCGCTGTCTAAGGTTAAAATTAAAATAAAACACGAAAAATGTTCTAAAAAAATAATGAAAGCGCTGTCTAAGGAGGGGTCTTAGACAACGCTTTCTAAAAGCGCTGTCTAAGACCCCCCCTTAGACAACGCTTTTAGAAAGCGCTTTTAAATATAGACCTTAGTCAACGCTTTTGAGAAAGCACTGTTTAAAGTCTTTCAATTTAAAAAAAATTTAAAACCAAAAGCGCTGTCTAAGGGGGGGGGGGGGTTTAGAAAGCGCTTTTGGAAAGCGCTGTCTAAGGCATATCTTAGAAAGCGCTTTCCACAAAAGCGCTGTCTAAGGTCTAATTAAAATTAAATTTCAGACTTCTATTTTCGTTCTCTGTTCTTTTTGTTTTCCCTCCTGCGAACAAACCACTCCAGCGAACCCTAACAACGAACTTGAATCCATTGGCATTCTTCGGTTTCAGTCATTGAAAGTGATTGAAGAATCGTCGTTTCTACTGTTCTTCATTGCGGTATGTTCTGCATTTCTTCATTTTTTCGTTTCTGATTTAAGTTCGGTTTCAGTTCGTCATTTCTTCATTTTTCCTTTCATTCGGTTTCAGGCATTGCAAGTGTTTGAAGAATCGTTCATTTCTGAAAGTGTTTGAAGAATTGTTCATTGTGGTATGTTCTTCATTTTTCCATTTCTTCGGTTTCAGTTCTGAAAGTATTTGATGATCTTCATTTTTTCATTCATTCGGTTTCAGGCATTGCAAGTGTTTAAAGAATCGTTCATTTCTGAAAGTGTTTGAAGAATCGTTCATTGCGGTATGTTCTTCATTTTTTCATTTCTTCGGTTTCAGTTCTGATTTTTCATGCTCTGTTATTTAGGGAAATATCAGTATTTTAAGATTAAATGGTGATATCAGTATTTTGAGATTAACAGTTCTGATTTATCATACTATGGTTCTGGTGATATAATGTTGGAAAGCAATCAAAAAGATTGTGTGATGACTAATAATTATAACTTGATGTTTTTTGGTTTAACTTTGTTGAGATGTTCAATATTGTTCAAACTTCATGTTTCCTTAGTGATTTTACTTGAAGATTGAATAGGTAGTTTTTTTCTTTTTAACTGTGAAAGTGTTGTTCATCTCACTTTCATTCTAAAGCAACAAGATTTATCCCATAAAATGATTGAACGAACTCTAATATAGTTATAGGTATAGTTATAGGTATATTGTAATAGAAAAAGTTTGATTCTTTTAATATAAAAAATGAAAGTGATGAGGTAATTAAAGTTGGTATATTGGCGTATCGAATACGTTATTGAAGTTTATATTAACATTGGTTATGTATACGTTTTTGAAGTTTAAAATGAATTGAACTTTAAAATTGTTAGGATATTCAAAGATACTACCTTAGTTATGTATTTTCGTCTGGATTGATTGTTTACTTTAATAAGTAGGAAAACCATGGATAAAACATGGATCTGTGCCGATCGAATGACCAAAGAGTACGAGAGTGGGGTTGCGGAATTCGTTAAGTATGTTGTTCAACACGCTGAAAACCCCAGACGAATGCATTGTCCTTGCTTGCGTTGTTGTTATATTGGTAAGGTTGACACACATGGATTGAAATCGCATTTGCTGAGGCATGGAATTGATCAAAGTTATCAGTGTTGGATATTTCATGGTGATAAAATTAACGAGAATGTTGAATCGAGTGGAAAAAGTAATACGACCTATGCTTCATACGACAAAGACACGGAAACATATGATTGTGATCGAGTTGAAGAGATTGTAGAAGCACTGGAAGAAGATCTTCATGATTGTCCTGAAATGTTTGAGAGGATGGTAAGCGATGCAGAGAAACCGTTGTACAAAGGTTGCACTAAATTCTCAAGACTTTCTGCGGTATTAAAGTTGTACAACTTAAAGGCGGGCAATGGATGGTCGGATAAAAGTTTCACAGAGTTGTTGGCCCTTATGAGAGAAATGCTACCAGATGATAATGTTCTTCCTAATCGAACCTATGAGGCAAAAAAATGTTGTGCTCTATTGGCATGAGCTATGATAAGATACATGCTTGTCCTAACGATTGCATTTTGTTTCGTAACGAATATGCAACGTTAACTAAGTGCCCTAAATGCGGTTTGTCTCGATATAAGAAAAGATTATCTCCCGCAAAAGTCTTATGGTATTTTCTGATAATTCCGAGATTTAGGCGCATGTTTCGTAGTGAAACCGATGCAAGACATCTTACTTGGCATGCAGATGAAAGAATTATTGATGGAAAGTATCGGCATCCGGCTGATTCACCACAGTGGTCGAAGATTGATAATGATTATCCTGAGTTTGGATCAGAAGAAAGAAACCTTCGATTGGCATTATCTACTGATGGAATGAACCCACATGGTCTTCAAAGTATCTCACATACCACATGGCCTGTGATTCTTATGATTTATAACCTACCTCCGTGGCTATGTATGAAGCGTAAGTACATGATGTTATCTATGTTAATCTCTGGGCCTAAACAACCAGGGAATGACATAGACGTATACTTGACACCTCTGATCGAAGATTTATAGATTTTGTGGGAGAACGGTGTGGAGGTTTATGATGGATATAGGAAAGAAAGTTTCAATTTGAGGGCGATGTTGTTTGGCACAATTAATGATTTTCCAGCATACGGGAATCTATCTGGGTATAGCATTAAAGGTCAACGTGCGTGTCCTGTTTGTGAAGACGGAACCGATACGATTCGATTGGAACTTTGCCAGAAGAATGTGTTTCTCGGTCATCGTAGATTCTTACCTTCTAAACATCACTACCGTGGGTGGAGAAAAGCATTCAATGGAGACACCGAACATCGTAGAGCTCCATCCGTATTGTCAGGTGAACAAGTTTTTGAAAAGATGAAAGATGCGCGTACTGAGTTTGGCAAGCCTTTTGCACATAAGATTGTGAAATGTGGGTGGAAGAAAAGGTCGATATTTTTTGAATTGCCATATTGGAAGTCTTTGTACGTGAGACATTTTCTCGATGTTATGCATATTGAAAAAAACGTATTTGAAAGTGTTATCGGTACATTACTCAATATAAAAGGCAAGTCTAAGGATGGCCTTAAAGCAAGGGAGGACATGTTAAAAATGGGAATGAGAACTGAATTAGCACCCGTGAAGAAAGGAAGACGAACATATCTACCACCCGCTGCTTTTACTTTATCTAGAAAGGAGAAAAAAATTTTGTGTAAGTCTCTGAGTGAAGTTAAGGTTCCAGAAGGATACTCATCTGATATCAGAAGACTTGTTTCTATGAAAGACCTCAAGTTGAAGAATTTGAAGACACATGATTGCCATGTTATAATGGAACATTTTCTACCGATAGGTATACGTTCTATTTTGCCAGAAAAAGTAAGAAGTGCCATAACTAAATTGTGTTTTTTCTTTAGGTCAATTTGTAGTAAGGTGATCGATCCCGAGATCTTACCAACACTACAAAAAGAGATTGTAATTACCTTGCGTGAGCTTGAAATGTATTTTCCTCCGTCTTTTTTTGACATAATGGTTCATTTAGTTGTTCATCTTGTGAAAGAGACACAGTTGTGTGGACCAGCTTATATGAGATGGATGTACCCTGCTGAACGGTATATGGAAATATTAAAAGGGTACGTGAAATCCCGAAGTCGACCAGAGGGTTGTATTGTTGAACGATACATTGTTGAAGAAGCTGTTGAGTTTTGTACTGAATATTTGTCTAACGTTCAATCGATTGGACTCCCCAGAGCTCAGATTTTCGAAAAAATGGAAGGTAAAAAATTAATTGGGAATAAAATTGTGACAATATCAAGGGATGAACGGGATCAAGTTCATTTGTATGTTCTGCACAATAATAATGAGGTTGAGCCATATGTTGAAATGCACAAGGATGTACTCCGAAGGTTAAATCCGAACAGAAATGAAAATTGGATAGTTATAGAGCACAATCAAAGTTTCATACAATGGTTGAAGGATCATATTTATTTGAAGCGCTCTTTAGATCCTTCTTCGGTAACAGAAAGGTTGAGATGTTTAGCATATGGTCCAAGTTTGCATGTGTTTTCTCATAGCGCATACTCAATTAATGGATACACATTTTATACCAAAGAACAAGATGATAAGAGTACTATGCAAAATAGTGGTGTCACCGTGCTAGCTGAAGCAATGCATATATCAAGTATGAAGGACTTAAACCCCAAATATGCAAATTTGTCATATTTTGGAGTTATTGAGCACATTTGGGTGTTTGATTACGAGAAGTTTCAGATTCCCATCTTTGGTTGCAAGTGGGTGAATAGTAGTGGCATACGAATGGATAAGTCTGGATTTTTGCAAGTTGATCTTACTAGGGTGGGGTACAAAGATGAACCTTTTATTCTAGCATCTCAAGCTAAACAAGTGTTCTATGTGAATGACCCGAAGAGTACAAAATGGTCTATAGTGCTTTTCTCTAACAAAGTGACTGATGATAGCGGTGTCGATCAATGTGATATTGATGTTGAGAATGAGTCATGCATTAGACGGAATGAGTTGAATAGAAATGATGAAGTTGAGGATCTTATACCGGATGAGTCATATATAAGAAACGATCATAATGAGGGAATTTGGATCAATTCATCCGTACGCATTGCTAAGAAACAAGTGATTAATATTCCAACAAAGAAAAGAAAGAGATGTTAGTGACTGAGGTAAATTATGCATGGTTTCTTTATATTTTTGTTTTCAATTGCTTTGATTATAAGTTATATCTGATAATGCATGATTTCTTTATTTTTTTGTTTTCAATTGCTTTGATTATAAGTTATATCTGATAATGCATGGTTTCTTTATATTTTTGTTTTCAATTGCTTTGATTATAAGTTATATCTGATAATGCATGATTTCTTTATTTTTTTGTTTTCAATTGCTTTGATTATAAGTTATATTTGATATTTGATGGTTTCCTTGGTTTATTACAGGTTAGACATGGCTGATGACCAACATGAGGAAGTTAGTAAAAAAGTATCCGCGGAAGAAGAAATTCGAAGAGGCATCACAGTAATGAGAAGGGTGGTCCAAGGAAGATCTCGAGGCATCATACTAGATGTCTATTGGAGCAACCAGGGACAGCTTATAGAACCTAATGGGCATACCTTAACTAGTTTTATCGGTGCACTAGTAAGGAATGAAATTCCCATTACATGTGATGATTGGAGAAACAAAGAGCTGAATGAGTCCAAAGAAAAAATTTGGAGTGAGATAAAGGTACAATCATTTGGCCCTTAATTATACGGTATCAATTATGTTTTTTCAATTACCGATACTAACTATCAATCTGTATGTTTTTCTTAGCGATGTTTTAACATCGAAGAAGAAAGAAGAGGTTTTTGTATGAAATTGGCCGGAAAGCTTCTAAGAGGGTTTCAAACATTTTTATCATCCAAGTTCCTTAGGGATGCGGATGGTAATTATGTGGATGCGGAGCTTCCTAAAAAATATGAAAGTTTGATATCAGCTGAAGAATGGGAAGCTTTCAAATCCAAAAGACAAGACCCGGTTTTTCAAAGAATAAGTGCTACAAATCGGGAAAGAGCATCAAGTCCCGCATATCCGTACCGAAAAGGACGTGTCGGATATGGACGCTTAGAACAATCCATGGTAAGTATTTATAAATTGCGATAACAAATTTGTTCATCATATATTAGTTTTATCTGATCAAATTGTATGACTTAATGTGTAGCTGCAGAAGGAGGAAAGTTCAGAAACATCTCTTCCTGCACATGTTTTGTGGAAGGAAGCCCGTGTGGGCAAATCTGGAGTTCCTCAAGAAGAAGTTTTACACGTATACCAGAAATGTGTAAGTATAACATTTTTTCATTAATTGAATAACATTTTTATACACAAATATTTGACAAGTATACGGTATTCATCTGATTTTTCAGGAGGAGCTATCTCAGTCTTTATCTCCCGATGATACTAGGAGCATACTTAGTCGGGCATTAGATGTCCCTGAGTATTCTGGTCGGGTGAGGGGTAAGGGATTCGGAGTCACTCCGACCTCCCTGAGTATTAAAAAAGGAAAGGCTCCTAGTAATCGGGAGCTTCATGCAAGAATGGAAGCCATGCAAGCTGAGCTTGATGCATTGAGGAGAGAAAGAGAGGCTAGCGCCTCAACATTATACAGAGATGCTTCGGACAAAGACAATATCAACTGTACCTTTCAGCCGAACATTCCAGAGGTAATTACATATAATTGTCTTAAATTGAACTATTTGCTTAAATTATGTATTTGACATATATACACATTAACGATTTCTTGTTATTATTGGTTTTAGGGCATTTCCCATTGTCAGCTGTATTTGTCGTCACCATACTATCGGATGGTTGGCAAGGGGAAAGTGCATAACGTTAGCGGAGTATTACTCCACACTAGAGAGCTCCCTGCTGGATGTTTGAAGGTATCAGTTGATATTGCAGTTGAGCCGAATGCAGCATTATCATATCCTAGCGATGATTCAGATGCAACAACGGTGCATGAAGCAGTAGGTTCGTTTGTTGCATGGCCGACAAACCTCATATGCGTAGGATATGAGGTATGCTTAAAACTTATGTTAACTTTAATGTGTATATTCAAAGTTTAAAATTTATGCTTAAAATTTTACGTACATATTTTCCTTGGTTATGTTAAATAGACTCCCACAAAATCCAAATCAAAAGATAATGCGATTCCGCGGCATACCGAGTCCACGGTTTCAAGAAAAGAGGTAATATACAATTATATGACATATATTCATGGAAGTTGTTACATTCTTAATTTGATCTAACTATTTATATGACATGTAGGTTCAAGAAAATGAGGTTAGCAATGCCTCCGCACAACAAAAAAAGGACGTTAGCAACGCCTCCGCACGGGTAAAAAGTGTTGGTGCTAAGAAGACCGTAGCTAGGAAAAAACCTACCACCAAGTATAGGTCGTGCCTCAGGACATTTCTAGAGATGACCGATATACCAACCGGAGGTTTTCGGACTGTACATATGGAGGTAGGGATTTTCGGCTTTGATTACGACCAAGTGATTGGTAATGAGGACTTCATGCAAGTTTTTGGTCGTGAAGAAATCGGCGTCACCGTTGTCAATACATATGTTAGGTAAATCCGGTCTACTTTGTTTTATTAATTAAACAACTTATGTTAATGATGTTTACTTTATGTTTATCCGATTTACTTTATGTTTCACAAGAGGTGTGTAATGTTAATGATGTTTTTATATTAGGTTTTTGTATGAAAAATTGATGCGCCCCAATGGTTTGGACGTGTCATTCAGATTCTTAGCACCCGCGACCGTCAACTTAGGTTTAATCTTAAGTAGACCGGATACCGTGACGGAGTACGTTCTTCGGATCCTCATGGACAATAAAGATGCAGAGAAGTTGTTTTTTATACCGTTTAATATCGGGTTAGAATTTCATTCTAAATTCATCTATTATAATTATTTTCCAATTTACCATCTAACATTTGCCTAATCATTACAGTGGACATTGGTTGTTGCTCGCAATCAATCCTATCCGAGAAATTGTGTATTATCTTGACTCGTTAGGAAATGATTGGACAACATACCCGGATATGAAGGTCCTAATTGACACGTAAGTGAGAATGTTCAAAAAATTTCTTAGTTTATGTGAATTGTTCTAATTGCTTCATTTTTATTTTATTAGCATCCTACAAGCTTTTCGGGCCCAACGAGATATCCAAACCTCAAGGAGGGGCGCCAACTCCATTACATGGATTAAAGTGAAGGTATATTTTTAATTATCACATTTTTTATTATATTAGTGATGACACTTGATAAAACTTAGGATTTATAATCCATATTTTTTTTCATATGTAGTGTCCTCAACAACGTAATCAAATAGATTGCGGGTATTTCATGTTGAGGTTTATGCGAGATACTCTTGTTTTGGGCCGATTAGAGATTCCCACCGATGTATGTATTTCTAACTTATAAGTTATTTTTATATTTACACATATCTCATATAATTAAATAGTTGAAATTAATTCAAACTATGTTATATTATTATGTAGTACTTTGATGAATTCAAGTGTGGATTTTATACAAAGGATCAAGTGGACGAAATCAAAGAGGAGTGGTGTCAATTCATGATAGAGCTCAATGTTTGTTCATAAATTTGTGTAATTATATTGTACATTTGTAGTATATGTAATGACTTGTAAATGTGTACATAATTTGTATATATTTTGATACATTTAAGGCAAAATTGGTTTGAATTGGTATATATATATATATTTGTTAGCAAAAATTGGTAGAAAAAAGGCCAAAATGGTTTGAAATGGCATATATAAAATGTGATAATTGTCTGCCAAAATCTGGTTGAAAACAGGTAGAAATTATGGTTTATTAACCTGGAAAAAATGTGGTTTAAAACAAAAGCTGCAAAAATTTTCGTATACCTTAGACAGCGCTTTTGGCAAAAGCGCTGTCTAAGGGGGGGGGGGGGGGGGCTTAGACAGCGCTTTTGAAAAGCGCTGTCTAAGGTATACCTAAAAAAATTAAAATAGGAGGGGCTTAGAAAGCGCTTTTAGCCAAAGCGCTGTCTAAGGGGGGGGCTTAGACAACGCTTTTGAAAAGCGCTGTCTAAGGTATACCTAAAAAATTTAAAATAAGAGGGGCTTATAAAGCGCTTTTGGCCAAAGCGCTGTCTAGGGGGGGGGCTTAGACAGCGCTTTTAAGATTTAAAAAAGCGTTGTCTAAACCTTTAGCAGCGGAGGTTTAGACAGCGCTTTAAAGCGCTGTCTAAGGCTAAAAAAAGCGTTGTCTAAGGTCTTGTTTGTTGTAGTGAATTCATCTCACTCCATAAACCCATATTCATCCATCAACATTCAAGATGTAGATCCTTGGTGCCTTTGCTTCTAGATTCTTTGGATCTTTATTTGTTGTTTGATTGCAGGGATTCCACTGTATTTTGGTTTTAAAATTCGTGCAAATTCAGATCATGATCATTAAATGTTTTGAAAGAGTTTTGAAAATGGATCAATGCTGAATTTCTGCATATTTTCTACTGCTGCTTCAACGTTAACCGGTTAACCAATTGCGTTAACTGGTTAACGCAAGTCAGATTTAAATTCTTGGCTTGTTTCAAGCTTTTTTTTGGTTCCTCTTTCTTCTTCTTCTTCCTCCTTTTATTTTTACCTTGGGAGGCACTTTTGGGAGTGATTTCTCCTCAATTTCAATGAACTTTGGGTGTAGATTAGAGTAGTTAATGTTCATTAATTCAAAACTACCTTTAAGTGGATTATTCAATTCACTTAAGGTACTTTGCATTAGTGATACATTTTCATGTTTGAATCCACCGAGATAAGTGATTGAACTTAAGGATGGAAGAATACCATGAGTGCGGCTCAATTCGGTATTCACCTTTGGTTTTGTGCGGTATCGCGTCCGTATAGCGATTTACATATCGTTTATCTCGCGTGCATTAGCACTAACATTATGCACCTTAATTGGTGGTGGCCGGCCTCATTTGTAGGGTAATTGCTTCGTAAATTACTCGGCGATTGCTTAACATAGACCTAAATGTGTCCCGACTTCGGAATAAAAATCTAATTGGGTAGTTGCACTTTCGTGGAACGAATCTCTTGTTGATCGCGTAATCCCAAAGTGGTTAATCATATTGCATTACGAATCTAGACTTATGAATGTTTGATTCGTAGGTGCTTCGGGTCTCCCAATCGCCTTTCAAATTTCATTGAATTCGGTTCGATTTGCCTTGATTAATCGCTATAGTGTAAGATGCTAAGCGGATCCGGTTGCCTTTCAATTTTGGTTACTCTCATGGTTGTGGTTGATTAAGTTCACCATATCATTGATTATGTAAATATTATTATACTATTAATATACTAACATTTTAATTCATTCTCGCACCTTATCCTCCTTATTTCAATTTCTCGCTCCTTATCTTTTTTATTATGCTTTTATTATACTATATCATTCATCATATTTTTTATGTTATATTGTTATTTTTGTGATTTTTCCTTTGTCCATTTTGACACAAAAATATTAATAAAGGATTAAACATCTAAAAGACTTTTGACTTTAATTTTGGACTATGGTTACTATCCCTAGCATTGGACTTGGAGTTTTGGACTTAGATTCTAGGATCATTCCTTTGCTTGAGCTATTATGGATTGGAGACTTTAGCCGATTTAGTTCACTTGTTTATGAAGATGGAAATCCTATTGTTTCAAAGAATGTTCGCCAAACGGTTTGATCGTTCTTCCTTTAACTTTTACTTTCAAGTCTTAGGATAGTCCCTTCATCTCTTCCCATTTCTTAAATTTTCAAATCTTCTCTCTATTTCAAACATCTTCTTTGTTTTCAAACTTCAAAACATTTTCATAATCAAACCTTAACTTAGGTCAAGCGGTTTTACCTTTTCATTTCATTTCTTGATAAATGCTAAACCACATAAGCATATCGAAACTTTCTTCTCAAAAATACTTTAAAAAATGCGAAACTCATTCAATTGTTTTTGTGCCCTCGTGCACTTTTCTTTTCACATGTTTATATATGATTCATTCTTTTTAATAGAATTATTCACTAAATAATGACAACTTATCTTCACATTTTAAAATCAATTCAACACATTGTTTCTTTTCACATTTTGTACCACGAACTACGAGGTTTTGATCTCGCATTGCACTTTGTGGGTACGTAGGCATGAGACGACCGTCTCTTTAAACACAAAAATATTAAAAACCATTTCTCTTCTCATCTCTTCAATCTTTTTCAAACAAACCATTTTCAAACCAAAAAAAACAATAAATATTTCAAAGGGCTCCCGTGGAGTACCACAGACATTTTGGGTGCGTAAAACCTTCCCAATTTGTAAACTATCCTCTTACCCGTTCTCTGCTCGTTTATTTTAGCTTTTACTTTTAGATTCATTAGGTTTTATTCCCTCTTTTTCCCATTTCCATTTGGAATAAAATAAAAGCGCTGTGGCGACTCTGTTTACTTTGAGTTAAGTTAACCAATAGCTTACACTTATGATTTTACCGCTACAGAAAAGTGGCGACTCTGCTGGGGAGTAATCTCTTAGTGGATTCGGCCTACTTTGATTTATTTACTGCTTTGGTTTGATTTGTGTGTTATTTGTTTGTTCTGTTTCGGTTTTGGTGATCCTCTGTGAGTGAGATAGATTCTAACCCGGATCTGAGTTGAACATATGATAGGACAATGATATTCAAAGCGATACACGATGGAGTAGTCCAAAGCGATATCAATTTGATAATTTCCACTCGGTTAGGCTCTCTTGGATTATCAATGTCATGATGAGTAATCATACGTGGCATTATTTTCCGACCTTGAGCTAATCATACTGAGGACCGTAGAACCCTTAACCCATCCAAGCCAATTTAGGAACGTAGTGCGGAAACTATCTGGGTGTAAACCTAAGGTGGTTGTCACGCGGTACTACACTCGGACGAGGTCTATTTTAAGAATGTTATCGGTTGGGGAGTAATCCAACGTACCAATAATATTCTAAAGATGGTTGTTAACTTCGGGAACCTCTGTTAGCACCCTTTTTGGTTTTTTGAAGGTACAATGAAGACAAACCTTAGTACATGCCTTTGTGGGTTGTTGGTTCTTATCCCTTGACTCTATGCTCTTGATCTGAACCTTTGAACCTGTGTGCTTTGCGTGATCTTGTTTGTGGTTGTTGCATCTACATATTCATCATGATCATCATCACAACCATTTTTCAAGGAAAACAATTCCGATTATTGCAAATATTGGAAAAAGCAAATATTCCTTTTTGTCAAGATTTTTCATGACCGTATTCTCGATGTTGACCATGTTTGCAATAATCGAGTTGTTTTTTCTGAAAATGGAAGTGGACATTGCATATCATTGCATCCTCGCATATTCTTGCATTCATCTGAGTTGTGTGCGAACTCATCCCGGTTGTTTCTTTCTTCAGTTGTCTGTTGATCCGTCAAGTTGTCTCCTCACCACAGATACGGTACTAGAGCTGCTAACAGATTGAGAGCTATCAGATTGAGAATGGAAAACCAAGAACATCATAACCTAGAAGTTCAAATGGAGATTGATTAGTTGAAGGTCAGTATGACCAGGCTCACTGAAATGATGCAAGTTCTGATTGCTCGAGATGAACCACCTCAAAGGTCTGTTATCTCTGAAGTTTTTACTGTTGTTGTTGACCCTCCTGTGATTCGGCAATTGGCTTCTACTTGGCCAAAATTTGGGTTACCTCTGGATTATGTGCCAGTTTTTTCTACTTCTCAAATGGTTGTTCCATCTATTGTGCCAGTCTTTTTAACTCCGACTTTTGTCGAACCTCAACCTGTTGTGCATGCTACTGCTCAAACTACTTATCATAATTCTCCTTTTTTATACCATGTTGCTGGTCCACGGGCTGAAAGTCAGGGTGAACCTGGATACATGGATGAAGTTATAGAGAAATGTTTGACTCTTGAGAAGAGGGTAAGAGGTTTAGAAGGAAAATATGTCTTTGATGATGCTGCAATAGACATGTGTTTGGTCTCTAATCTATTTTTGCCTGATAAGTTCAAAGTTCCTATATTCGAGAAATACAATGGGCATACTTGTCCAAATATTCATTTGTTGATGTATTGTCGCAAAATGGTTGCGCATGCCAAGGATGACTGTTGCACCCCAAAATTTTCCCTCACAAGACAAGACTTTGTGTACTAAGAGGTTCACAAGGTTCACAAGGTTCACAAGGTTCACAATTACTCAGAAGATTTGACATTTCCCTCAGACAATGCCTCCTCCTAAGCAGGACATCCAAAACTAGGGTTTTGACTTCAATCGGGCTAAATGGACTTCCAAGACTTCAAGTGAACTTCATAACATCTTATATGTGTTTAAGAATCCCCATGACAAGTTTCAAGACTTTTTCCAAAGGTTTGCTCAGTCAAATGATCAGATAGGTCAAAATCAGTCAAAGTAGTTAAAAAGTCAAACTGAGGTCAACTGTGA
Source organism: Lathyrus aphaca (assembly GCA_963966055.1). NCBI lineage: Eukaryota > Viridiplantae > Streptophyta > Magnoliopsida > Fabales > Fabaceae > Lathyrus > Lathyrus aphaca. The sequence goes on along the minus strand of OZ014522.1, from coordinate 537,716,211 downwards.
TCAACAAAAAGTCAACAACTTCAAAAGGGCATAACTTGAGAATGGTAAAATATATGGACATGAAACCAATGGAGTTGGTTAGAGGACTCTTTAAGCTTTCCAAAATGTTCAAGAACACCCTCATAGCATTAAAATTGAAGGATTTGTGCCCTTGCAAAGTTGGGAAATTTTTGGGAGGTTTATGAAGCAAATAGGGCCTTAAAACCAAATTCTTCCAAATGGGCTTGCAATTTTGTGATCCAAACTTCAACATGACATCATGCACGACCCAATCCTCATTTATTCAGATTTTTATTATTTTTTATTTTATTTATTTTGATTTTATTCATTTAAAACCATTTTAAATCAAAATAAAATATGAAAATTGAATATTTAAAAGTGATTCTTCTTCTAGAAACTCTTAATGACCATTTAAATTGATTTGATGCTATCCAAATTCGTGCTAGAGCATTATAGCATGAAAATATTTGATTTTTTGACTAATTTGGTAAGGAGATTTCTTCACACTCAAGGTATCCATTAAGCCCATAAATCCACCACTTTTCTGACCTAATTCCATTCTTCTATAAGTATACAAACTTCACAAATGCAGAGGGACGATTTTGGCAGCCATTAACCTCACTTTCAAACTTTCAAATTCATCAAATTTTTTCAAATTCGGATTCTAATATTTTGTAACTTTTCAGGTGAAATAAGAACATCAATCGCTTCCTTGATCATCACTGAATGCATCCCAATCATTATCATCATCAGAAACAGGCTCATATGCATAAGCCGAATCACATTTGTTGTGTGTTCTTGAATTTTTCGAATGCATAGATTTATGATCTTTTACTGGATTTTGATGATTGTATGATGTTTGTAGTGTTCTATACATTGTTTCTGGCTGGTTTGTTTGAAGCTTTTGTGCAGATATCAACAATCACCATTGTTAGGGTTTAAGCTCCCGATTTGGGGCTTTATGATTAGGGTAATATAAATTAATTCTAACAACATGGCTGGATCGTATATGATGTAAGTATCACTATGGCGTAATCAATTTGTCAAGATTTTACAGGTTTCATGGTGATTGAGAAACCTAGGTTCTGTTGCGAAAACAAATTCGTAGGAAAAATCCCAGCTGAATTCGTAGCTAATTTCGCAGGAATCCTGAGGAGGAAGATGAAGTTTTCGCGCGTTTTAGAAATTTGAAATTTTAACATAATATTTTATGATTTTGTTTTCGTATTATATCAGAAAGGCTGTTTGGCTCAGTTGGTAAGGGAGCGCATATGTGAAGCAAAGGGCAGGGGATCGAATCTGGTCTCCAGCATTTTTTTGGCTTCAAATTCATTTATCTCATGATTTCACCATATAAAGATCAGCTTGTCATTATACATCACAAGCGCGCGGTAGCCCAGGTGGTTTTGGGAGTTCTTCAACCAGGTAAAGAACCTGGGTTCAAATCCCAGGTCCTGATTTTTTTAGTACTTTGTTTATTTTTTTCATGTATTTACATTTATGGTCTTATATTTTAATATAATTCAATTAAAATAATTTCTAATACAAATAATTAACAATATCTTATATACTTTTCTTTATGTTCATATTATTTAAATATACATATAATTTGAATTTATTTTGTAAATTAATTACTTAACCCTAATATTTTCTAAAACCCTAAAAATATTTTATATAAAATCTAATATTCTCATAAACCCTAATTTATTTTTATTAACCTTAATATTTTTTATAAAAATCTAATTATATTATAGCTTTTAATTTATTTATTTATAAATTTTAATTATGTACATTATTTTATAATTTGTTTATAATTATTATTGAATATAGTTTTCACATGTAAATAATTTAATTAAATAGTAAACCCTAGACTATTTTTTAAAACAATTAAAAATCCTAATTTGATCTTATGAATATAATTTATTTTTATAGTATGTTTATTTAATTATAATCAACCAATATTTTTATAATATGTATATAAAATTAAAATAATTAGACTATTAGTCATATTTTGTTAATATATAATATTTATCATTTATTTCTCTTATTAATTAAAAAACCTTAAAAATAATTATTCATTTAAAATTGAATTTTTTATATTATTATGCTAATTTCTTTTTTCTTATATTTATTTTATTATTACTAACCCTCTTATATTTATTTATTTTTGTCTATTATTACTAATCCATTTAATTATTTATTTGCTTATTTTAATTATTTTAATTATTATAATGTAATTGTATCCAATATGTAATAGTTGTAGTAATTTTTATTATTTATTTTTAAATGCTATGGTTAGTAAAATAGGGAGTGTAAAACATGTTTGTATGTAAACTTGAAGTTAGATCATTAAAACTTAAAGATAAATATTTGAATTGGTACACTCACACACGTAAGTCGATCCTGGATCGCCATCTCACTTCTTAAGGGTTACCTCTCCAGTTGCCTAAACAAAAGGTCAAGTAAGATGTATAAAGCAAAGTCCCTCATCTTATATCATCTAGTCCCTTAACAGATCAAAAGATCAAGTCCCTTCGTGGTTGCCTTCGTAATGATCTTGTCCCTTTCGAATAAAGATGATAAGTCCCTTCAAATTGCTTATACATCTTACAGTTGCCTAAATAAACAGATGTCCCTTCACTTGTCCCTCATACATCCAAGGTAATGGCTACCTATTCCTTAATAATAGGGATAGTCTTACCATTTAAAGGATATTTAAGAACAGAAAATACTTAACTTAGGGTAGGTTCCTCTTATATACTTGCTCACTTTTCAAAAACATTTCAAACACTTCACATTTTTCAAACAAATTTTCAAAACAAAGACTTTATATATATCTGTACATGGATCATTATAAAGTACTTAAAGAAAATTTTATTCACACACTACACTTCTCAAAACAATTTAAAGTGAGCTAAGTAACTAAGAGCCCATGGATAACCATGGATGTAAAGGGTGTTAACACCTTCCCTTTACATAACCTACCCCCTGAACTCAAAAATCTTTTAAAAGGTCTTTCCTGTTCTTTTATGCCTTTCCTTTGGATAAAATAAAAGTCGGTGGCGACTCTTGCTATCCGCAACATAACTAAAGTCAGTTCTCCCACCGTGTTACAGAACTGGCGACTCTGCTGGGGATTTAATAAAAGAGGGGTACCCTTAGGAATTAGATCACTTTAAAATTGTTTGCCTTGTTTGCTTTATACTTAATTGTTGGGTGCTCTTATGTGTGAAAGATCCTAACCCGGATCTAGTGTACCTTAGGTAAATGGCAATAGACCAAGGAAACTGTACGGCGTATACCGATATGGTTGATCTGGTGGCCATAGTTAGTGTGACTTCTTGGTTGGTGCTTATGTTCCTTAAGTCAAGTTGAGGATAATATGAGGCTGACATATGTTGTCAATACACTAACTAACTTTTAGAACCCTAGTTATCCCATTTTGGCCTTTAGAAAGTAGTGAGATAACCGACTTTGGTGAAGACTGAAGTTGGTTGATACTCGATGCTACGCTCATTGAGATTCTAAACTTGGAGGGTTTTGGTTGGCAAGTAAGTTGCCTACTGAACAACCACCCTTGTGAAGGATCAATGATATTGAGATCCCTTAGAACCTGGTTACTTTATAGGACAGGATGAACCATCTAAACTTCAGGGGAGGGTACTTACCTTTAAACTTCATGCAAGCCTTTAAACCTAGGGCTATTGTGTGACTTTTTTGTGTGTGCCACATGTTTGTGATTGAGCATAACATCATAGCATCATCATGCATCATAAGCATAACATTTTCACTAACCATTTCAAGGACCAAAGGATTTATCTTTGTTCTTTGTTGTAGGTCATGGCTTCTGGAATACTATCAGGACCAACTTTGTAAGAGACTCATTACAAAGTGAGTCAAGAAAGAATTCTGGAGTTAACAACGCAACTTCACGAGGAGCGGAATCTCAACTCATACCTCAACGCAAAGAGGAAACGTCCATGGGAGACTTAAAACCCCATCTTTTGTATTTATTTCATTTCATTTTATAAACCCAAAGGGCAAACAAATTTATTACTAATAAAAATTTACTTTCTTGATTGTTTAAGCAAATTTAAATCATGCGGTCCTTGAAAACATTGCATACGCATTCACATATCATATCACTGCATCACAGGTTTTTTGTGCACATGTTTCTTATCTTCTCACTGTTTATTTCAGCAATGGCTCTTGAACCAACAGTTAAAGATCTCCAGGCACAAAATGCACAGTTCCAAGAGCTGATCCTGAACTTGTCCAAGGGGCAGGATGAATTGAAGACACTGCTGGCCAAGAAGACTAAGAAGACTAGAAGGTCAGGAGGCCTGATCAACATGGGAAGAAGGTTTAGAGGTCCTGTCAAGACCAAAGAACAGGTTGAAGATTATGAGTCTGAAGAGTCTGAGAAAGAGGGAGGTAGTCTCCATAATACCATGGGGGACTCTGATTCTGAAGCCAACTACTATCATGAGCCTAATGAAGATAAGTTCAAGATGCTGGTGGATAGAATGGATGTTATGGAATTGCAAAAGTCTTCTGGGCTGGATTTTGAAGACCTGAGTTTGATATCTGGGGTAGTTATACCCATTGGTTTCAAGGTTCCTACTTTCGTAGTTTATGATGGTGTCTCTTGTCCCAAGCTGCATCTGAGGTCTTATGTCCGGAGAATCCAACCCCATACTGCTGATAAAAAGTTGTGGATCCATTTCTTCCAAGAGAGCTTATCTGGAGCTCAATTGGAATGGTACTATCAGTTGGAGAGTGTCAACATCCGTGATTGGAATGATCTTGCTGAAGCCTTTTATAAGAAATATTAATACAATGCTGATCTAGCCCCTACTCGCATGCAACTACAAAGCATGTCTATGGGTGCTAAAGAAAATTTCAAGGAGTATGCCCAAAAGTGGAGAGACTTGGCTGGAAGAGTACAACCCCCTCTAACTGACAGGGAGTTAGTGGATATGTTCATGTGCACGTTGAATGGTCCTTTTTACAGTCATCTCATTGGAAGCTCATCATCTGGCTTCACTGAGTTGATAATGACAGGAGAGCGCGTAGAAAGTGGTATAAGGAGTGGCAAGATCCAAGTGGGTGCTTCTTCTTCAAATACTGCAAAGAAGCCTCCCAGTGGGAAGAAAGAGTCAAATGCTGTTTATGGTCAACCTGATCGTAATAGGAGGCATCAGTCTGTGAGTGCGGTTCATATCTCCAATCCAACTCCTGCAACACCAGAGCCACCCCAGGGCAATCAACAGAGGCCTAGAAGGCAGTTCACTAAGATCAACATGTCACTGGCCCAAGCCTTACAACACTCGTTGAAGGGTGAACTTATCACTTTGAGGGACCCTCCTCAGAATCCCAATGTTACCTCTCCCAGGTACAATCCTAATGCACGATGTGTATATCATTCAAATTGTCAGGGACATGATACCAATAGTTGCTGGGTATTGAAGAATAAAATTCAGGATATGATTGATGCTGGAGAGATTGAGTTTGACCCTCCGGGTACTCCAAATGTGATTACTGCTCCCATGCCAAATCATGAAAAAACTGTCAATGCCATTGATGAAGTTTCACATATTTCCTCAGTCGCAGATTTAACTACACCATTATCTGTTATTAAGAAGAAGTTGGTACAAGCTGGGTTCTTTCCAGGTTGTCATGAAGATTATGTCTATTGTGCTTATAAGCCGGATAGTTGCTGGAGATTGAAAGACGGAATTCAACGCCTCATGAATAATTACACCATAGTGTTTGAGAGGACCCCACCTTCTGTGGAGAGCATGGTTGAACATATAACTCAATGTGCAAAGGTTGAAAAGGTGGATATGGTTGATAAAGTGCCGGTAAGGATTACTTCCAAGGGACCTGTAAAAATCACTCGTAAGGGTCCAATTAAAATTACTGCTGAAGGCCCTGTGAAGATTGTTGCTGAAGCTAGAGTGGCTCCTATGATCATTACCACTCCTGGTCCTATTCCATATACTTCTGATAAAGCTGTGCCTTGGTATTATGGGTCTGATGTTTATATCCATGGTGTTAAGCAAGAACCCTTAGCTGATACGCATGTTGCTGATGAAAACCTTGATGTTGATAATATTGCTGGATCTAGTAAGATCACACGAAGTGGAAGAGTTTTCTCTCCTCCAGTTACCTCCAAGAATACAGTTACTCCAAGTACTACCTCCACTACTGATGCCCGGGGCAAAGGTCCTGTTATTGAACCTATACAAACTGATGTGCCAGCTGCTGATGATCTTTCTAAGCAAATGGAAGAAGTATTGAAGATCATTCGCAAGAGTGATTATGACATTGTTGATCAATTGGGGCATACTCCCTCCAAGATTTCCATGCTGTCCTTATTATTGTGTTCTGAGGCTCATGCCAAAGCCTTGATTAAATTTCGGAAGACTGCTCACGTACCAAATGAGATTTCTGTAGACCAGTTTGAAAATTGTGTGGCACACTTGACCTATGATAATGGGTTAGGTTTCTCCGATGCTGATTTAACTCCTGCCAAGAGGGATCATAACAGGGCTCTACATATCTCTATTGAATGTAGGGGCACTACCCTGTCACATGTGTTAATAGACAATGGTTCTTCGCTGAATGTGTTGCCCAAGGAAGTTCTGAATAAGCTTAGTCCTGAAGATGCTGTGTTGAGGCCCAGTAATATAGTGGTGAAGGCTTTTGATGGTTCAAGAAGAGTGGTGCACGGAGAAATTGACCTCCCAATAAAAGTAGGTTCTCAGGTCTTCAATGCTACTTTTTATGTAATGGATATCCGTCCTTCATATTCTTGTCTGCTTGGGCGTCCCTGGATCCATGGGGCAGGTGCTGTGACTTCTACCTTACATCAGAAGCTGAGATATCCAGTATAAGGAAAAGTTGTCACTGTTTACGGAGAGGAAGGATATATGATTAGCCATGTGAACACGTTTAAATATCTCGAAGTGGAAGGTGAATATGTTGAAACTCCATGCCAGACGTTTGAAGTAGTTCCTTGGGTTGTTAATAATTATGAAGCTCCTCCTGTTGTCAAGAAAGTTCCTGTGGTCACCAGAGTACCTCCAACAATGGCCTCCCTCAAAGATGCTAGAGCTGTGGTGGATGAAGGTGGTTGTACTATTTGGGGTCAGCTTCCTGACATTCCTTACAAATCTGAAAAATTTGGTTTGGGTTTCACTGCAGAGTCCCAGAAGATTGTTCGTCGTGCTCGTGCTGTTCGTATCACCAATCAGGGGATTATGAAGGATCAGATCAATGCTGTGAGTGACTATGATGAAGACTACAACTTGGATGCTTGGATTTTTCCTACTGTGGGTGCTGGGCTCAATAATTGGAAAGCTGAAGATGTTATTCCTATCTCCTTTAGTCAGGAGTAAATACTATTATTGTGTTTGTTACTTATTAAGTTTGTAATTCTTTGAACAATTGAACTCTTAAGCCTTGTGCCTTACCCGGGGCACAATGGTATGTTTGTTACGGGATGTCATTTCATTTGCATACTTCATTCAATAAAAATTAGTGGACGTTTCGTTTTCGTAAATATTGTGTTCATTGTCTTTCTTTTATTTTATTTTTGTTTTATCAGCTATGTGTTCTTACACACACCCACATCACTAAAATGCAGATCCTCATCCACTCTGGATCCTGTTGATAACAGTTCTACTATTGCCAATTATAATTTCGAGAATCCAATCTATCAAGCTGAAGATGGAAATGAGGACGATTGTGAAGTACCTGTAGAGTTTGCTAGGTTGTTACAACAAGAAGAGAAAGCTATACAGCCACATGAAGAGCCAGTCGAAGTTGTGAATCTGGGAACTGAAGAAAACAGGAAAGAGGTCAAGATAGGGGCTGAATTAGAGGATAGTGTCAAGAGCAGGTTGATTCAGATGTTACATAATTATGTAGAGATCTTTGCTTGGTCCTACGAAGATATGCCAGGGTTGGATACAGACATTGTGGTTCACCGTTTACCGGTAAAAGAAGATTGTCGTCCAAAGAAGCAGAAGGTTCGTCGCATGCGTCCTGAAATGTCAGAGAAGATTAAAGTAGAGGTAATGTAACAGTTTGATGCAGGGTTCTTAGCTGTGACTTCTTATCCTCAGTGGGTTGCAAATGTGGTGCCTGTACCCAAGAAAGATGGTAAGGTGCGTATGTGTGTAGATTACAGGGATTTGAACAAGGCTAGCCCCAAAGATGACTTTCCACTTCCTCATATTGATGTTATGGTAGACAACACTGCTCAGCACAAGGTATTCTCTTTTATGGATGGTTTCTCTGGCTACAACCAAATCAAGATGGCACCTGAAGATATGGAGAAGACAACATTTGTTACACAGTGGGGCACTTTTTGTTATAAAGTGATGCCCTTTGGTTTGAAGAATGCAGGGGCAACCTATCAGCGTGCTATGGTGGCTTTGTTTCATGATATGATTCATCATGAGATAGAGGTGTATGTGGATGATATGATAGTCAGGTCCCAGAATGAAGAGCAACATATTGATCATTTGCATAAGTTGTTTGAGAGGTTGAAGAAATACAAGTTGAGATTGAATCCAAACAAGTGTACTTTTGGAGTTAGATCTGGTAAGCTCCTGGGTTTCATTGTCAGTGGAAAAGGTATTGAAGTGGATCCTGCAAAAGTGAAAGCTATACAAGAGATGCCAGCTCCCCGTACTGAGAAGGAAGTCAGAGGTTTCTTGGGACGATTGAATTACATTGCAAGATTTATTTCCCAATTAACTGCCACCTGTGAGCCAATCTTCAAGTTGTTGAAGAAAGATCAGGTGATGGAATGGAATGATGAATGCCAGACTGCCTTTGATGAAATCAAGAAATATCTGCTAGAACCTCCAATTTTGATGCCACCAGTTGATGGAAGACCCTTGATTATGTACTTAACAGTATTAGACAACTCAATGGGGTGTGTATTGGGGCAACATGACGAGTCTGGTCGAAAAGAGCAGGCAATATACTACCTTAGCAAAAAGTTTACCGACTGTGAAACAAGATACTCACTGCTCGAGAAAACTTGATGCGCTTTGGCATGGGCTGCTCGCCGACTAAGACAGTTTATGTTGACCCATACTACCTTGTTGATTTTGAAGATGAACCCAATCAAGTACATATTCGAGAAACCTGCTCTCTCCGGAAGAATTGCAAGATGGCAAATGATCTTAACAGAATATGATATACAGTATACTACTCAGAAGGCCATTAAAGGAAGTGTTGTAGCTGATCATTTGGCTCATCAAGCAGTGGATGATTATCAGTCAATGAGTTTTGAGTTCCCTGATGAAGACATTATGATTATTACCAAAGAACCTGGACAATATGACGGACCTGAACAAGGATCCCGATGGATTATGGTTTTTGATGGAGCTTCTAATGCACTAGGTAATGGTATTGGTGTTGTGATTAGTTCCCCTGAAGGTTGTCATACCCCGATTACTGCAAGACTTTGTTTCTATTGTACCAATAACATGGCTGAGTATGAGGCATGTATCCTGGGTATTAAAGCTGCCATTAATATGAAGATTCAGTTCCTAGACGTGTATGGAGATTCAGCCCTGGTAATAAGTCAGATTAAAGGAGATTGGGATACCAAGCATGATAATCTCATTCCTTACAGAGAGCATGTGTTGTCCTTGATCCCGTATTTCAAAGAGATTACTTTTGGACATATTCCACGAAGAGAGAATCAGTTGGCAGATGCATTAGCCACCATGGCATCTATGTTTGAGATTAGCTGGGATGATGAAGCTCCCAAGATTACCATTGACAGATTTGAGAAGCCTGCATACTGCAATGAGATTGACACTGGAGAAACAGAGGAGAAGCCTTGGTTCTATGAAGTGAAAAGATATCTTGAAGCCTAAGAGTTCCCTGAAGGGGCATCTGTCAAATATAGGAAGTTTCTGAGAAGGTTTTCTGCTAAGTTCTTTTTGAGCAATGGCATTCTGTACAAGCGCAACCATGATTCAACTTTGCTTCGTTGTGTGGACAAGAAGGAAGCAACTGAGATTATGGAAGATATGCATGATGGGATCTTTGGCACTCATTCTAGTGGTCATACCATGGCAAAGAAGATATTGAGAGCAGGTTACTATTGGTCTACCATGGAAGCTGACTGCTATCAACATTCCAGAACATGTCACAAGTGTCAAATTTATGCTGATAAAGTCCATATACCTCCATCACTATTGAATGTGTTGACTGCTCATTGGCCTTTTGCCATGTGGGGCATTGATATGATTGGTGAGATCAAGCCTACTGCTTCTAATGGACATCGTTTCATCCTGGTTGCTATTGATTACTTCACGAAGTGGGTGGAGGCAGCTTCATTTGCATCTGTTACTAAGAATGTGGTGGCTCGATTCATTAAGAATAATCTTATATGTAGGTATGGCATCCCTGAAAGGATTATTACTGACAATGGCTCTAATGTGAACAACACTATGATTACTGATCTCTGCACGCAGTTCAAGATTAAGCATCACAACTCTTCTCCGTATCGTCCGAAGATGAATGGGGCAGTAGAAGCTGCTAACAAGAATATCAAGAACATTATACAAAATATGACTGTTACCTACAAGGATTGGCATGAGATGTTACCATTTGCTCTTCATGGTTATCATACTACAATACGTACTTCAACAGGGGCAACCCCATTCTCCTTAGTATATGGTATGGAAGCAGTTCTGCCCATTGAAGTTCAGATTCCCTCCTTAAGAATTATGAAGGATGCAGGCTTGAATGAAGATGAGTGGATTCAAACTCGAATTGACCAGATAAATTTGATTGATGAGAAGAGGCTAGCAGCAGTTTGTCATGGCCAGATGTACCAAAAACGAATGATCAAAGCTTTTAATAAGAAGGTTAAGCCAAAGGTATATCAGGCTGGTGACTTGGTAATCAAGCGTATCATATTACCACAGGGTGATCCTAGGGGCAAGTGGACTCCTACATATGAAGGACCATTTGTGGTCAGAACAGTATTCTCAGGAGGTGCCATGATACTTACTACTATGGACGGTGAAGACTTCCCACAGCCTGTAAACGCAGACATAGTTAAAAAATACTACGCGTAAAAAGAGACCCGCTAGGTTGACTGGCCTAGGCAAAAATAAGGGCATCCCGGCGAACAAAAAGGGTTCGGGCAAAAATTAGGGATATATATATAAAAAATGTACACCCGGCAAGTCGAAAACCTGAAAAGGCGGCTTGGGCAAAAAAGGGTATCCCGGTGGATTGAAAACCTGAAAAGGCAATCCAGGCAAAAGTTAGGGAATAAAGCGTATGACTATGTCTCGTTTGGATCACCCATAAAACTACAACCAGTTGTGCTACTTACTCAAGCTCGAACAGATAAAAATCAATCCAATCGTTTCCGTCTCGACAGCAGAAGATGAGATACTTGAAGATAATGGCAATAATAGAATTGAAACTCAATAGGATTATTTCCCACATAGCTGATTTTCCTTGTTTTGTAAAACTTGTTATGACAAATTCCTCTTACTAGGATTTATGTCTCCTTGTACAAACTTGCTTATGTATAGGTCACTTTGTGATATAAATAAAATTCCATCTTTGAATCCAGATTTACTTTTACCCTATTTACATAAGCGAAACGTCCATTGGTTGTGTTTAAATGTATGTATGCTTTTGAATATGATTGATGTTTACCAGAAATGCATAAATGCTTAATATGATTGATGTTTATTAGAAATTCATGAAAATGCAGTAATAGTATTTACTAAGGACGAACGAGGGAAGGGATTCAACGAAGCTTCGCCGGTTCATCCCTACCAGACAGTTACAAGTCCCCCAGTAGGGCAAATCCATCTTCATAAATACTTCGAGTCACATCTCCCCTGGAATTTATGTCCATCTCTTTTATCCTCAGAAGGATAATCGGGAATTTATTCTTTCAATAGGAGTACTACGAACGAAGACGGGAGGTTATGGATACCTTACTATCGAACGAAGACGGGAGGTTATGGATACCTTACTATCGAACGAAGACGGGAGGTTATGAGTACTATACTATCAAACGAGACGGGAACGAGTTCCTCATATTCTTCACTATATTATCAAACGAGACGGGAACAAGTTCCTCATATTCTTCAGCAACAAATCGGGATTTATTTTCCCTGGCCAGCAGTTGTTATACAAAGATATCCGGACGCGTCAAGCTGCATGATGCATACTGTTGCACCCCAAAATTTGCCCTCACAAGACAAGACTTGTGTACTAAGAGGTTCATAAGGTTCACAAGACATCTTATGAGGTTCACAAGGTTCACAAGACATCTTATGAGGTTCACAAGGTTCACAAGACATCTTATGAGGTTCACAAGGTTCACAAGACATCTTATGAGGTTCACAAGGTTCACAAGACATCTTATGAGGTTCACAAGGTTCACAAGACATCTTATGAGGTTCACAAGGTTCACAAAGTTCACAAATAGTCAGAAAGTTTGACAATTCCCTCAGACAATGCATCCTCCTAAGCAATGCATCCTAAACTAGGGTTTGGACTTTAATCAGGATAAATGGACTTCCAAGACTTCAAGTGATCTTCATAACATCTTATATGTGTTTAAGAATCCCCATGACAAGTTTCAAGACTTTTCTCAAAGGTTTGCTCAGTCAGATGATCAGATAGGTCAAAATCAGTCAAAGCAGTTAAAAAGTCAAACTGAGGTCAACTGTAGTCAAACCAAAGTCAAACTTCATGATTTTTTTGCCAACATCAAGTATATGAAGTAAAATTCATCATTTGATCAAGGGTTGATCATGATTCATCAAGGAGATTTCAGATCATCAAGAATCAGGAGTTTCTAAATTAGGGTTTTCTCAGGAAAAGTCAACTGAACTTTGACCAGCCATAACTTTCACATGCTTCATCAAATTTTTCCCATCCAAATCTCATTTTGAAGGAAATTGAATTCTCTACAACTTTGTGTCTCACAAGCCAAGCCCAAAAATGCTTCATTTGGAAGGTATGAGCTAAGATATTATAGGTCCTTTTGAAAGTCAACAAAAAGTCAACAACTTCAAAAGGGCATAACTTGAGAATGGTAAATTATATGGACATGAAACCAATGGGGTTGGTTAGAGGACTCTTTAAGCTTTCCAAAATGTCCAAGAACACCCTCATAGCATTAAAATTGAAGGATATGTGCCCTTGCAAAGTTGGGAAATTTTTGGGTGGTTTATGAAGAAAATAGGGTCTTAAAACCAAATTCTTCCAAATGGGCTGAATTTTTTGTGACCCAAGGTGTTCCATGACATCATGCACGAAATTTATTTGATATTTTCATAATTTTATTTTATTTATTGTATTTATTATGATTTTTTATATTAAAAATCATTTTAAATTTAAATAAAATATCAAATATGAAAATCTAAAATATATTTTGATTCTAGAAGGTCATAAACATGAATTGGATTAAATTGATACACAATTGATGATGATTGTCTTAAGATAGAAAGGTCTCGTTAAAAAATATATGAAATTTAAGACATTATCTTTTTCAATTTTCAAAAATCAAAAAGTCCAAACAATGATCCAATTTTTTGACCTAACTTCACTCAACTATAAGTATACAAACCATCACAATGCATTGGGCACGAATTTTCTGCCTCAAGGATAAGTTTCATAAGTTCAAAGTTCATCAAAATTTGAAATTCGATTTCTGACTTTTTGTGGTTTTTCAGGTGAAATAAAGACATCAATCCCTTCCTTGAACATCCCTGATCATGTAGCAATAGCCATATGCATCCCAAACCTCAAGAATTGATGAACCCGAATCCAACTTTTCATGTTTTTTGTGATTTTTCGTTCATGATCATTTACCTGTTATTAATGGATTTTGTTTGTTTATTAGTGTTCAATGAAGGTTTGTGATGAATTCTGGGCGGTTTAATTGAAGAAACCATGGCCGAATCGTGTGATGCCATTTTAGGGTTCTTGACCTTCAAATTAGGGTTTTGCGTTTGAATGAATATAAACGAATTCTAAAACCGTGGATCAATTCTAAACAATCTCTGGACCTTGTTTGCGCTATTAATTTAATGAAATTGTACTGTTTTGATGGTGTTCCAATTTCGTAGGTTTCCTGTATCAAGAAATTCGCAGGAAAGTTCCTAGGTAATTTTGCAGCTAAATCCGCAGGTACCAAGGTTGAAGATGAAGACCATCTGGCGCGAAAAATTAATTCAAAAAAATAACTTAAAATATAATGTTTGGTTTCTGATTATGTTTCACATTGAGCGCTTGGCTCAGTTGGTTTTGACGTTGGTGTGTGATGGTAGAGGGCCAGGGTTCGATTCCTTGGTCAGGTTCTTTTTATTTAAAAGTTCGTTTAATTATTAGACTTAATATATTATTAATTGCAGTGATTGTATAATCAGATGCGCCCTTCTGGATGGATGGTAAGAGTGTTTGTGTGTTGTGTGAGGGTCCTGGGTTCGAATCCCCCCCAGGCCCTTTTTGTGCTTTTGTTTGTTTTGTTATGATTTTCACAGGATTTAAAATAAAACAATATGAAGTTCTCTCATTCTCACATGCGCGTGCGTGGCCCAGTGGTTGGGGTGTTGGTCTTGAGGGTGAAAGCTCAGGGACTGGGTTCAAATCCCAGTCCAGGTAAGTCCTTTTTTTCATTTTTCTTGTTTTTTCTATTTAATTTGTTTATATTATTGTTAAATAAATTTAAAAAATAAAATAAAATGTTTATGCTATTTTCTTTTCCATAATTTAAAGTTCATCTTTTCAAAATTAAATCTTATTAGTAAAAAATATTTAATATTATTTTTGTATATTATTAATATTGTATAATTTTGTATAATTAATTTATATTAGATAATTAATCCTAATTTATTTTTCCAAACATGTAAACCCTAATATTTTCATAAACCCTAAAATATTTTTAAAACCTACTTATTTCTATGAACCCTAATTGTAAATATTAATTTATTTATTTATTTATTTTAATTTCATAATATTTGTTCATATTTTAATTAAGAAGTAAATCCTAATGTAGTTTTCTAAAATAATCAAACCCTAATTTTCTTTTACATAAAATTTAATTATAACTTTTAATTTATTTATTTGTAAACTTTAATTATGTACTTATTTTTATAATTTGTTTGTAATTACTATTTAATATAATTCTTGCATGTAAATAATTTTAGTGTATGCTTAAAATAATTAAAAACTCCTAATTTAATTTTGTAAATATAATTTGTTTATTTAATTATAATTAACTTTATTTTTATAACATGTATATATAATTTAAATCATTATAATAATTAATATGTAATATGAATTGCTTATTTTTCTTCTTAAAAATCTTAAAAAATAATTATCCATTAAAAATTGCACTTTTTTAATTTATTATTCATTATTATGTTAATTTCTTGATTTTATTCTTATTAATTTTTATTATTACTAACCCCATTTATCTTTATATTATTTTTATTATTATTTTTACTAACCCAATTATTTATTATTATTTATTTTGCTCATTTATTTTATTTTAATTATTATTATTATGTAATTGTATCCCTTATGTAATATTTGTAGTATTAATTTTTATTATTTATTTTAAATGCTATGGTTAGTAAAATAGGGAGTGAAACATGTTTGTATTAAAAAATCAATTTAGCTCATTAATTTAAAGATAAATATTTAAATTGGTACACTCACACACGTAAGTCGATCTTGGATCGTCATCTCACTTCTTAAGGGTTACCTCTCAAGTTGCCTAAACAAAAGGTCAAGTAGGGTGTATAAAGCAAAGTCCCTCATCCTATATCATCTAGTCCCTTAAACAGATAAAAAGATCAAGTCCCTTCGAATGTTGCCTTCGTAATGATCTTGTCCCTTTCGAATAAAGATGATAAGTCCCTTCGAATTGCTTATACACCCCACAATTGCCTAAATAACAGATGTCCCTTCATTTGTCCCACACATCCAAGGTAATGACTACCTATTCCTTAATAATAGGGATAGTCTTACCATTTAAAGGATTCAAGAACAGAAAAGACTTAACTTAGGGTAGGTTCCTCTTAGATACTTGCTCACTTTTTCAAAAAAAACATTTCAAACACTTCATACATTTCAAACAATTTTCAAAACAAAGGTTTTATATATATCCGTACATGGATCATTATAAAACACTTAAGAAAATTTCTATTCACACACTTCACATTTCAAAAACATTTTAAAGTGAGCTAAGTAACTAAGAGCCCATGGATAACCATGGATGTAAAGGGTGCTAACACCTTCCCTTTACATAACCTACCCCCAGACCTAAAAATCTTTTAAAAGGTCTTTCCTGTTCTTTTATGCCTTTCCTTTGGATAAAATAAAAGTCGGTGGCGACTCTTGCTATCCGCAACATAACTAAAGTCAGTTCTCCCACCGTGTTACAGAACTGGCGACTCTGCTGGGGATTTAATAAAAGAGGGGTACCCTTAGGAATTAGATCACTTTAAAATTGTTTGCCTTGTTTGCTTTATACTTATCTGCTGGGTGCTCTTATGTGTGAAAGATCCTAACCCGGATCTAGTGTACCTTAGGTAAATGGCAATAGACCATGGAAACTGTACGGCGTATACCGATATGGTTGATCTGGTGGCCATAGTTAGTGTGACTTCTTGGTTTGTGCTTATGTTCCTTAAGTCAAGTTAAGGATAATATGAGGCTGCCATATGTTGTCAATGCACTAACTAACTTTTAGAACCCTAGTTATCCCATCTTGGCCTTTAGAAAAGTAGTGAGATAACCGGCTTTGGTGCAGACTGAAGTTGGTTGATACTCGATGCTACACTCATTGAGATCTTAAACTTGGAGGGTTTTGGTTGGCAAGTAAGTTGCCTACTGAACAACCACCCTTGTGAAGGATCAGTGATATTGAGATCCCTTAGAACCTGGTTACTTTTGTAGGACAGGATGAACCAACTAAACTTCAGGGGAGGGTACTTACCTTTAAACCTCATGCAAGCCTTCAAACCTAGGGCTATTGTGTGACTTATTTGTGTGTGCCACATGTTTGTGATTGAGCATAACATCATGACATCATCATGCATCATAAGCATAGCATTTTCACTAACCATTTCAAGGACCAAAGGATTTACCTTTGTTCTTTGTTGCAGGTCATGGCTTCTGCTCGTAGGAATACTATCAGGACCAACTTTGTAAGAGACTCATTACAAAGTAAGTCAAGAAAGAATCTTGGAGTTAACCAAACAACTTCACGAGGAGCGGAATCTCAACTCATACCTCAACACAAAGAGGAAACGTCCATGGGAGACTTAAAACCCCATCTTTTGTATTTATTTCATTTCATTTTTATTGTAAGCCCAAGGGGCAAACGAATTTATTACTAATAAAAGTTTACCTTCTTGATTGTTTAAGCAAATTTAAATCCTGCGGTCCTTGAAAACATTGCATATGCATTTACATACCATATCATTGCATCACAGGTTTTCTTGTGTACAGGTTTCTTATCTTCTCGCTGTTTATTTCAGCAATGGCTCTTGAGCAAACAGTTAAAGATCTCCAGGCACAAAATGCACAGTTCCAAGAGCTGATCCTGAACTTGTCCAAGGGGCAGGATGAATTGAAGACACTGCTGGCCAAGAAGACTAAGAAGACTAGAAGGTCAGGTGGCCTGATCAACATGGGAAGAAGGTTCAGAGGTCCTGTCAAGACCAAAGAACAGGTTGAAGATTATGAGTCTGAAGAGTCTGATAAGAGGGAGGCAGTCTCCACAACACTGTGGGGGACTCTGATTCTGAAGCCAACTACTATCATGAGCCTAATGAAGATAAGTTCAAGATGCTGGTGGATAGAATGGATGCTATGGAATTGCAAAAGTCATCTGGGCTGGATTTTGAAGACCTGAGTTTGATATCTAGGGTAGTTATACCCATTGGTTTCAAGGTTCCTACATTTGTTGTTTATGATGGTGTCTCTTGTCCCAAGCTGCATCTGAGGTCTTACGTCCGGAGAATCCAACCCCATACTGCTGATAATAAGTTGTGGATCCATTTCTTCCAAGAGAGCTTATCTGGAGCTCAATTGGAATGGTACTATCAGTTGGAGAGTGTCAACATCCGTGATTGGAATGATCTTGCTGAAGCCTTCTATAAGCAATATCAATACAATGCTGATTTAGCCCCTACTCGCATGCAGCTGCAAAGCATGTCTATGGGTGCTAAAGAAAGCTTCAAGGAGTATGCTCAGAAGTGGAGAGACTTGGCTGGAAGAGTGCAACCACCTCTAACTGACAGGGAGTTAGTTGATATGTTCATGTGTACGTTGAATGGTCCTTTTTACAGTCATCTCATTGGAAGCTCATCATCTGGCTTCACTGAGTTGATAATGACAGGAGAGCGCGTAGAAAGTGGTATAAGGAGTGGCAAGATTCAAGTGGGTGCTTCTTCATCAGGTGCTGCAAAGAAGCCTCCCAGTGGGAAGAAAGAGGCAAATGCTGTTTATGGTCAACCTGATCGTAATAGAAGGCATCAATCTGTGAGTGCAGTTCATATCTCCAATCCAACTCCTACAACACCAGAGCAACCACAGGGAAATCAACAGAGAGCTAGAAGGCAGTTCACTAAGATCAACATGTCAATGGCCCAAGCCTTGCAACACTTGTTGAAAGCTGAACTTATCACTTTGAAAGATCCTCCTCAGAATCCCAATGTTACCTCACCCAGGTATAATCCTAATGCACGATGTGCCTATCATTCGAATTGTCAGGGACATGATACCAATAGTTGCTGGGTATTGAAGAACAAAATTCAAGATATGATTGATGCTGGAGAGATTGAGTTTGACCCTCCGGGTACTCCAAATGTGATCACTGCTCCCATGCCAAATCATGAGAAGACTGTCAATGCCATTGATGAAGATTCACATATTTCCTCAGTTGCAGATTTGACTACACCATTGTCTGTTATTAAGAAGAAGTTAGTACAAGCTGGGTTCTTTCCAGGTTGTCGTGAAGACTGTGTCTATTGTGCTTATAAGCCGGATAGTTGTTGGAGGTTGAAGGACGGAATTCAACGCCTCGTGAATAATTACACCATAGTGTTTGAGAGGACACCACCTTCTGTGGAGAGTATGGTAGATCATATAACTAAAGGTGCGAAGTTTGAAGAGGTGGATATGGTTGATAAAGTGCCGGTAAGGATTACTTCCAAAGGACCTGTCAAAATCACTCATAAGGGTCCAATTAAGATTACTGCTGAAGGACCTGTGAAGATTGTTGCTGAAGCGAGAGTGGCTCCTATGATCATCACCACTCCTGGTCCTATTCCGTATACTTCTGATAAAGCTGTGCCTTGGCATTATGGGTCCGATGTTTATATCATGGTGTTAAGCAGGAACCCTTAGCTGATACGCCTGTTGCTAATGCGAACCTTGATGTTGATAATATTGATGGATCTAGTAAGATCACACGAAGTGGAAGAGTTTTCTCTCCTCCAGTTACCTCCAAGAATGCAGTTACTCCAGTTACCACCTCTACTGCTGATGCTCGGGGCAAAGGTCCTGTCATTGAACCTATACCAACTGATGTTCCAGCTGCTGATGATCTTGCCAAGCAGATGGAAGAGGTATTGAAGATCATTCGCAAGAGTGATTATGACATTGTTGATCAATTGGGGCATACTCCCTCCAAGATTTCTATGCTGTCTTTATTATTGTGCTCTGATGCTCATGCCAAGGCCCTGATTAAATTTCTGAAGACTGCTCATATACCAAATGAAATTTCTGTTGACCAATTTGAAAATTGTGTCGCACACTTGACCTATGATAACGGGTTAGGTTTCTCCGATGCTGATTTGACTCCAGCCAAGAGGGATCATAACAGGGCTCTACATATCTCCATTGAATGCAGGGGCACTACCCTGTCACATGTATTAATAGACAATGGTTCCTCTCTGAATGTGTTGCCCAAAGAAGTCCTGAATAAGCTTAGTCCTGAAGATGCTGTGTTGAAACCCAGCAATATAGTGGTGAAGGCTTTTGATGGCTCGAGAAGAGTGGTGCATGGAGAAATTGATCTCCCAATCAAAGTTGGTTCTCAGGTTTTCAATGCTACCTTTTATGTAATGGATATTCGTCCGTCGTATTCTTGTTTGCTTGGGCGTCCCTGGATCCATGAGGAAGGTGCTGTAACCTCTACCTTACATCAAAAGCTGAGGTATCCAGTGGAGGGGAAGGTTGTTACTGTTTACGGAGAGGAAGGGTATATGATTAGCCATGTGAACACCTTTAAATATCTTGAAGTGGAAGGTGAATATGTTGAAACTCCGTGTCAGACATTTGAAATGGTCCCCTGGATTGTTAATGATTATGAAGCTCCTCCTGTTGTTAAGAAAGTTCTTGTGGTCACCAGAGTACCTCCTACAATGGCCTCCCTTAAAGATGCTAGAGCTGTGGTGGATGAAGGTGGTTGTACTATTTGGGGTCAGCTTCTTGATATTCCGTACAAGTCTGACAAATTTGGTTTGGTTTTCACTGCAGAGTCCCAGAAGGCTGTTCGTCGTGCTCGTGTTGTTCGTATCACCAATCAGGGAATTATGAAGAACCAGATCAATGTTGTGGGTGACTATAATGAAGACTACAACTTGGATGCTTGGATTTTTCCTACTGTGGGTGCTGGGCTCAACAACTGGAAGGCTGAAGATGTTATTCCTATCTCCTTTAGTCAGGAGTAAATACTATTACTGTGTTGTTACTTTTAAGTTTGTAATTTCTTGAACAATTAGACTCTTAAGCCTTGTGCCTTACCCGGGGCACAATGGTATGCTTGTTACGGGATGTCATTTCATTTGCATACTTCATTCAATAAAAATCAGTGGACGTTTCGTTTTCGTAAATATTGTGTTCCTTGTCTTATTTTTGTTTTATCAGCTATATGTTCTTACACACACCCACATCACTAAAATGCAGATCCTCGTCCACTTTGGATCCTGTTGATAACAGTTCTACTATTGCCAATTATAATTTCGAGAATCCGATCTATCAAGCTGAAGACGGAAATGAGGACGATTGTGAAGTACCTGTAGAGCTTGCTAGGTTGTTACAACAAGAAGAGAAAGCTATACAGCCACATGAAGAGCCAATCGAAGTTGTGAATCTGGGAACTGAAGAAAACAGGAAAGAGGTCAAGATAGGGGCTGAATTAGAGGATAGTGTCAAGAGCAGATTGATTCAGATGTTACATGACTACGTGGAGATCTTTGCTTGGTCCTAGGAAGATATGCCAGGGTTGGATACAGACATTGTGGTTCACCGTCTACCGGTAAAAGAAGATTGTCGTCCAAAGAAGCAGAAGGTTCGTCGCATGCGTCCTGAAATGTCAGAGAAGATTAAAGCAGAGGTAATGAAACAATTTGATGCAGGGTTCTTAGCTGTGACTTCTTATCCTCAGTGGGTTGCAAATGTGGTGCCGGTACCTAAGAAAGATGGTAAGGTACGTATGTGTGTAGACTACAGAGATTTGAATAAGGCCAGCCCCAACGATGACTTTCCACTTCCTCATATTGATGTTCTGATAGACAACACTGCTCAACATAAGGTATTCTCTTTTATGGATGGTTTCTCTAGTTACAATCAAATCAAGATGGCACCTGAAGATATGGAGAAGACAACATTTGTTACACAGTGAGGCACCTTTTGTTATAAAGTGATGCCATTTGGTTTGAAGAATGCAGGGGAAACATATCAGCGTGCTATGGTGGCTTTGTTTCATGATATGATTCATCATGAGATAGAGGTATATGTGGATGATATGATAGCCAGGTCCCAGAATTAAGAGCAACATCTTGATCATTTGCATAAGTTGTTTGAGAGGTTGAAGAAATACAAGTTGAGATTGAACCCAAACAAGTGTACTTTTGGAGTTAGATCTGGTAAACTCCTGGGTTTCATTGTCAGTGGAAAAGGTATTGAAGTAGATCCTGCAAAAGTAAAAGCTATACGAGAGATGCCAGCTCCCCGTACTGAGAAGGAAGTTAGAGGTTTCTTGGGACGATTGAATTACATTGCAAGATTTATTTCCCAATTGACTGCTACCTGTGAGTCAATCTTCAAGTTGTTGAAGAAAGATCAGGTAATGGAGTGGAATGATGAGTGCCAGACAGCCTTTGATGAAATCAAGAAATATCTTCTAGAACCTCCAATTTTGATGCCACCAGTTGATGGAAGACCCTTGATCATGTACTTAACAGTATTAGACAACTCAATGGGGTGTGTATTGGGGCAACATGACGAGTCTGGTCGAAAAGAGCAGGCAATATACTACCTTAGCAAAAAGTTTACCGACTGTGAAACAAGATACTCACTGCTCGAGAAAACTTGCTGCGCTTTGGCATGGTCTGCTCGCCGACTAAGACAATATATGTTGACTCATACTACCTTATTAATTTCAAAGATGGATCCAATCAAGTACATATTCGAGAAACCTGCTCTCTCCGGAAGGATAGTAAGATGGCAAATGATCTTGACAGAATATGACATACAGTATACTACTCAGAAGGCCATTAAAGGAAGTGTTGTGGCTGATCATTTGGCTCATCAAGCAGTGGATGATTACCAGTCAATGAGTTTTGAGTTCCCTGATGAAGACATTATGATTATTACTAAAGAACCTAGACAATATGACGGACCTGAGCAAGGATCCCGATGGACTATGGTTTTTGATGGAGCTTCTAATGCACTTAGTAATGGTGTTGGTGTTGTGATCAGTTCCCCTGAAGGTTGTCATACCCCGATTACTGCAAGACTTTGTTTCTATTGTACCAATAACATGGCTGAGTATGAGGCATGTATCCTGGGTATCAAAGCGGCCATTGATATGAAGATTCAGTTCCTTGACGTGTATGGAGATTCAGCCCTGGTAGTAAGTCAGATTAAAGGAGATTGGGATACCAAGCATGATAACCTCATTCCCTACAGAGAGTATGTGTTGTCTTTGATCCCACATTTCAAAGAGATTACCTTTGGACATATTCCACGAAGAGAGAATTAGTTGGCAGATGCCTTAGCCACCATGGCATCCATGTTTGAAATTAGCTGGGATGATGAAGCTCCCAAGATTACTATTGATAGATTTGAAAAGCCTGCATACTGCAATGAGATTGACACTGAAGAAGCAGAGGAGAAACCTTGGTTCTATGAAGTGAAAAGATATCTTGAAGCCCAGGAGTTCCCTGAAGGGGCATCTGTCAAAGATAGAAAGTTTCTGAGAAGGTTTTCTGCTAAGTTCTTTTTGAGTAATGGCATTTTGTACAAGCGCAATCATGATTCAACTTTGCTTCGTTGTGTGGATAAGAAGGAAGCAACATAGATTATAGAAGACATGCATGATGGGATCTTTGGCACTCATTCTAGCGGTCATACTATGGCAAAGAAGATATTGAGAGCAGGTTACTATTGGTCTACCATGGAAGCTGACTGCTATCAACATTCCAGGACATGTCATAAGTGTCAAATCTATGCTGATAAAGTATATATACCTCCATCACCATTGAATGTGTTGACTGCTCCTTGGCCTTTTTCCATGTGGGGCATTGATATGATTGGTGAGATCAAGCCTACTGCTTCTAATGGGCATCGTTTAATCTTGGTTGCTATTGATTACTTTACAAAATGGGTGGAGGCAGCTTCATTTGCATCTGTTACTAAGAATGTGGTGGCTCGATTCATTAAGAATAATCTCATATGTAGGTATAGCATCCCTGAAAGGATTATTACTGACAATGGCTCTAATCTGAACAACACTATGATTACTGATCTTTGCACGTAGTTCAAGATTAAGCACCACAACTCTTCTCCGTATCTTCCGAAGATGAATGGGGCAGTAGAAGCTGCTAATAAGAACATTAAGAAGATTATACAGAAGATGACTGTTACTTACAAGGATTGGCATGAGATGTTACCATTTGCTCTTCATGGTTATCGTACTACAATACGTACTTCAACAGGGGCAACCCCATTCTCCTTAGTCTATGGTATGGAAGCAGTTCTGCCCATTGAAGTTCAGATACCCTCCTTGAGAATTATGAAGGATGCAGGCTTGGATGAAGATGAATGGATTCAGACTCGACTTGACCAGATAAATTTGATTGATGAGAAGAGGTTAGCAGCAGTTTGTCATGGCCAGATGTATCAGAAACGAATGATCAAAGCTTTCAACAAGAAGGTTAAGCCAAAGGTATATCAGGCTGGTGACTTGGTAATCAAGCGTATCATATTACCACAAGGTGATCCTAGAGGCAAGTGGACTCCTACATATGAAGGACCATTTGTGGTCAAAACAGTGTTTTCAGGAGGTGCCATGATACTTACTACTATGGATGATGAAGATTTCCCGCAGCCTGTAAACGCATACATAGTTAAAAAATACTACGCATAAAAAGAGACCCGCTAGGTTGACTGGCCTAGGCAAAAATAAGGGCATCCCGGCGAACCAAAAGGGTTCGGGCAAAAATTAGGGATATATATATAAAAAAGATGTACACCCAGAAAGTCGAAAACCTGAAAAGGCGGCTTGGGCAAAAAAGGGTATCCCGGTGGGTTGAAAACCTGAAAAGGCAATCCAGGCAAAAGTTAGGGATTAAAGCGTATGACTATGTCTCGTTTGGATCACCCATGTAACTACAACCAGTTGTGCTACTTAATCAAGCTCGAACAGATAAAGCTCAATCCAATCGCTTCCGTCTCAACAGCAGAAGATGAGATACTTGAAGATAATGGCAATAGTAGAATTGAAACTCAATAGGATTATTTCCCACATAGCTGATTTTCTTGTGTTGTAAAATGTTATGACAAATTCCTCTTACTAGGATTTCTGTCTCCTATGTATAGGTCACTTTGTGATATAAATAAAATTTCATTTTTGAATCCAGATTTACTTTTACCCTATTTACATAAGCGAAACATCCATTGGTTGTGTTTGAATGTATGTATGCTTTTGAATATGATTGATGTTTACCAGAAATGCATGAAAATGCAGTAATAGTATTTACTAAGGACGAACGAGGGAAGGAGTTCAACGAAGCTTCGCCACGATACACTACAAATCCCCCGGTAGGGTAAATCCATCTTCATAAGTACTTCGAGTCACATCTCCCCTGGAATTTATATCCATCTCTTTTATCCTCATACGGATAGTCGGGAATTTATTTTTCCAATAGGAGTACGACGAACGAAGACGGGAGGTTATGTATACCCTACTATCAAACGAAGACGGGAGGTTATGTATACCCTACTATCAAACGAAGACGGGAGGTTAGGAATACTATATTATCAAACGAGACGGGAACAAGTTCCTCATATTCTTCAGCAACAAATCGGGATCTATTTTCCCTGGCCAACAGTTGTCATACGAAGATATCCAGGCGCTTCAAGCTGCATGATGCATACATACATCATTTACATCATACCATAACATATATATCCATAAGTACATAATACATTACTTAAGTGCATCATATTATACATACATACATAATACATAAACTAATATTATCATACAGAATGTTATAATCTTGTTTTTCAGATTAATTCTCCAGCAGACAAACTTCATCAACAACTTGTGACTTTGGGCCGTTGTTTATCTTCCCAAAAGTTATACTTATACCTCAGGACGTTGTTTATCCTCCTGAAAGCTATCATTATACCTCAGGACGTTATTTATCCTCCTGAAAGCTATCATTATTTCCTCAGGACGTTGTTTATCCTCCTGAAAGCTATCATGACTTTGGGCCGTTGTTTATCTTCCCAAAAGTTATACTTATACCTCAGGACGTTGTTTATCCTCCTGAAAGCAATCATTACCTCAGGACATTGTTTATCCTCCTGAAAGCTATCATCTCTTTGGGCCGTTGTTTATCCTCCCAAAGGTTATACTTATACCTCAGGGCATTGTTAATCCTCCTGAAGGTTATACCTTTACCTTGGGCCGTTGTTTATCTTCCCAAAGGTTATCTCGTTGTTTATCTTCCCAAAAGCTATATCTTCATATTTTGGACTGCTTTATCCTCCAAGAGATATATTTGAAGAACTTTTCTCCAAGTGGCATCTTTAAGCCCACTCAAAGCATATACAACAAGTCATCAGTATCACTCTACGCACCGGTGAGTGCAAATTTTTGGGCTTTTGTGTTCAATCCCCTTCAACCTTCCAGGTCACGACTGGAAAATATACCAATCTAACCCCTCAGGTTTCAGAAAATTGAACAGGGGCAGCTGTTGCACCCCAAAATTTGCCCTCACAAGACAAGACTTGTGTACTAAGAGGTTCATAAGGTTCACAAGACATCTTATGAGGTTCACAAGGTTCACAAGACATCTTATGAGGTTCACAAGGTTCACAAGACATATTATGAGGTTCACAAGGTTCACAAGGTTCACAAGACATCTTATGAGGTTCACAAGGTTCATAAAGTTCACAAATAGTCAGAAAGTTTGACAATTCCCTTAGACAATGCATCCTCCTAAGCAATGCATCCTAAACTAGGGTTTGGACTTTAATCAGGCTAAATGGACTTCCAAGACTTCAAGTGAGCTTCATAACATCTTATATGTGTTTAAGAATCCCCATGACAAGTTTTAAGACTTTTCTCAAAGGTTTGCTCAGTCAGATGATCAGATAGGTCAAAATCAGTCAAAGCAGTTAAAAAGTCAAACTGAGGTCAACTGTAGTCAAACCAAAGTCAAACTTCATGATTTTTTTGCCAACATCAAGTATATGAAGCAAAATTCATCATTTGATCAAGGGTTGATCATGATTCATCAAGGAGATTTCAGATCATCAAGAATCAGGAGTTTCTAAATTAGGGTTTTCTTAGGAAAAGTCAACTGAACTTTGACCAGCCATAACTTTCACATGCTTCATCAAATTTTTCCCATCCAAAGCTCATTTTTAAGGAAATTGAATTCTCTACAACTTTGTGTCTCACAAGCCAAGCCCAAAAATGCTTCATTTGGAAGGTATGAGCTAAGATATTATAGGTCCTTTTGAAAGTCAACAAAAAGTCAACAACTTCAAAAGGGCATAACTTGAGAATGGTAAATGATATGGACATGAAACCAATGGGGTTGGTTAGAGGACTCTTTAAGCTTTCCAAAATGTCCAAGAACACCCTCATAGCATTAAAATTGAAGGATATGTGCCCTTGCAAAGTTGGGAAATTTTTGGGTGGTTTATGAAGAAAATAGGGTCTTAAAACCAAATTCTTCCAAATGGGCTGAATTTTTTGTGACCCAAGGTGTTCCATGACATCATGCACGAAATTTATTTGATATTTTCATAATTTTATTTTATTTATTTTATTTATTATGATTTTTTATATTAAAAATCATTTTAAATTTAAATAAAATATCAAATATGAAAATCTAAAATATATTTTGATTCTAGAAGGTCATAAACATGAATTGGATTAAATTGATACACAATTGATGATGATTGTCTTAAGATAGAAAGGTCTCATTCAAAAATATATGAAATTTAAGACATTATCTTTTTCAATTTTCAAAAATCAAAAAGTCCAAACAATGATCCAATTTTTTGACCTAGCTTCACTCAACTATAAGTATACAAACCATCACAATGCATTGGGCACGAATTTTCTGCCTCAAGGATAAGTTTCATAAGTTCAAAGTTCATCAAAATTTGAAATTCGATTTCTGACTTTTTGTGGTTTTTCAGGTGAAATAAAGACATCAATCCCTTCCTTGAACATCCCTATTCATGTAGCAATAGCCATTTGCATCTCAAACCTCAAGAATTGATGAACCCGAATCCAACTTTTCATGTTTTTTGTGATTTTTCGTTCATGATCATTTACCTGTTATTAATGGATTTTGTTTGTTTATTAGTGTTCAATGAAGGTTTGTGATGAATTCTGGGCGGTTTAATTGAAGAAACCATGGCCGAATCGTGTGATGCCATTTTAGGGTTCTTGACCTTCAAATTAGGGTTTTGCGTTTGAATGAATATAAACGAATTCTAAAACCGTGGATCAATTCTAAACAATCTCTGGACCTTGTTTGCGCTATTAATTTAATGAAATTGTACTGTTTTGATGGTGTTCCAATTTCGTAGGTTTCCTGTATCAAGAAATTCGCAGGAAAGTTCCTAGGTAATTTTGCAGCTAAATCCGCAGGTACCAAGGTTGAAGGTGAAGACCATCTGGCGCGAAAAATTAATTCAAAAAAATAACTTAAAATATAATGTTTGGTTTCTGATTATGTTTCACATTGAGTGCTTGGCTCAGTTGGTTTTGACGTTGGTGTGTGATGGTAGAGGGCCAGGGTTCGATTCCTTGGTCAGGTTCTTTTTATTTAAAAGTTCGTTTAATTATTAGACTTAATATATTATTAATTGCAGTAATTGTATAATCAGATGCGCCCTTCTGGATGGATGGTAAGAGTGTTTGTGTGTTGTGTGAGGGTCCTGGGTTCGAATCCCCCCAGGCCCTTTTTGTGCTTTTGTTTGTTTTGTTATGATTTTCACAGGATTTAAAATAAAACAATATGAAGTTCTCTCATTCTCACCTGCGCGTGCGTGGCCCAGTGGTTGGGGTGTTGGTCTTGAGGGTGAAAGCTCAGGGACTGGGTTCAAATCCCAGTCCAGGTAAGTCCTTTTTTTCATTTTTCTTGTTTTTTCTATTTAATTTGTTTATATTATTGTTAAATAAATTTAAAAAATAAAATAAAATGTTTATGCTATTTTCTTTTCCATAATTTAAAGTTCATCTTTTCAAAATTAAATCTTATTAGTAAAAAATATTTAATATTATTTTTGTATATTATTAATATTGTATAATTTTGTATAATTAATTTATATTAGATAATTAATCCTAATTTATTTTTCCAAACATGTAAACCCTAATATATTCATAAACCCTAAAATATTTTTAAAACCTACTTATTTCTATGAACCCTAATTGTAAATATTAATTTATTTATTTATTTTAATTTCATAATTTTTGTTCATATTTTAATTAAGAAGTAAATCCTAATGTAGTTTTCTAAAATAATCAAACCCTAATTTTCTTTTACATAAAATTTAATTATAACTTTTAATTTATTTATTTGTAAACTTTAATTATGTACTTATTTTTATAATTTGTTTGTAATTACTATTTAATATAATTCTTGCATGTAAATAATTTTAGTGTATGCTTAAAATAATTAAAAACTCCTAATTTAATTTTGTAAATATAATTTGTTTATTTAATTATAATTAACTTTATTTTTATAACATGTATATATAATTTAAATCATTATAATAATTAATATGTAATATGAATTGCTTATTTTTCTTCTTAAAAATCTTAAAAAATAATTATCCATTAAAAATTGCACTTTTTTAATTTATTATTCATTATTATGTTAATTTCTTGATTTTATTCTTATTAATTTTTATTATTACTAACCCCATTTATCTTTATACTATTTTTATTATTATTTTTACTAACCCAATTATTTATTATTATTTATTTTGCTCATTTATTTTATTTTAATTATTATTATGTAATTGTATCCCTTATGTAATATTTGTAGTATTAATTTTTATTATTTATTTTAAATGCTATGGTTAGTAAAATAGGGAGTGAAACATGTTTGTATTAAAAAATCAATTTAGCTCATTGATTTAAAGATAAATATTTAAATTGGTACACTCACACACGTAAGTCGATCTTGGATCGCCATCTCACTTCTTAAGGGTTACCTCTCAAGTTGCCTAAACAAAAGGTCAAGTAGGGTGTATAAAGCAAAGTCCCTCATCCTATATCATCTAGTCCCTTAAACAGATAAAAAGATCAAGTCCCTTCGAATGTTGCCTTCGTAATGATCTTGTCCCTTTCGAATAAAGATGATAAGTCCCTTCGAATTGCTTATACACCCCACAGTTGCCTAAATAACAGATGTCCCTTCATTTGTCCCACACATCCAAGGTAATGACTACCTATTCCTTAATAATAGGGATAGTCTTACCATTTAAAGGATTCAAGAACAGAAAAGACTTAACTTAGGGTAGGTTCCTCTTAGATACTTGCTCACTTTTTCAAAAAAAACATTTCAAACACTTCATACATTTCAAACAATTTTCAAAACAAAGGTTTTATATATATCCGTACATGGATCATTATAAAACACTTAAGAAAATTTCTATTCACACACTTCACATTTCAAAAACATTTTAAAGTGAGCTAAGTAACTAAGAGCCCATGGATAACCATGGATGTAAAGGGTGCTAACACCTTCCCTTTACATAACCTACCCCCGGACCTAAAAATCTTTTAAAAGGTCTTTCCTGTTCTTTTATGCCTTTCCTTTGGATAAAATAAAAGTCGGTGGCGACTCTTGCTATCCGCAACATAACTAAAGTCAGTTCTCCCACCGTGTTACAGAACTGGCGACTCTGCTGGGGATTTAATAAAAGAGGGGTACCCTTAGGAATTAGATCACTTTAAAATTGTTTGCCTTGTTTGCTTTATACTTATCTGCTGGGTGCTCTAATGTGTGAAAGATCCTAACCCGGATCTAGTGTACCTTAGGTAAATGGCAATA
The DNA here is from genome assembly GCA_963966055.1 of Lathyrus aphaca. Taxonomy (NCBI): domain Eukaryota; kingdom Viridiplantae; phylum Streptophyta; class Magnoliopsida; order Fabales; family Fabaceae; genus Lathyrus; species Lathyrus aphaca. The sequence goes on along the minus strand of OZ014522.1, from coordinate 537,685,579 downwards.
GACCATGGAAACTGTACGGCGTATACCGATATGGTTGATCTGGTGGCCATAGTTAGTGTGACTTCTTGGTTGGTGCTTATGTTCCTTAAGTCAAGTTAAGGATAATATGAGGCTGCCATATGTTGTCAATGCACTAACTAACTTTTAGAACCCTAGTTATCCCATCTTGGCCTTTAGAAAAGTAGTGAGATAACCGGCTTTGGTGCAGACTGAAGTTGGTTGATACTCGATGCTACACTCATTGAGATCTTAAACTTGGAGGGTTTTGGTTGGCAAGTAAGTTGCCTACTGAACAACCACCCTTGTGAAGGATCAGTGATATTGAGATCCCTTAGAACCTGGTTACTTTTGTAGGACAGGATGAACCAACTAAACTTCAGGGGAGGGTACTTACCTTTAAACCTCATGCAAGCCTTCAAACCTAGGGCTATTGTGTGACTTATTTGTGTGTGCCACATGTTTGTGATTGAGCATAACATCATGACATCATCATGCATCATAAGCATAGCATTTTCACTAACCATTTCAAGGACCAAAGGATTTACCTTTGTTCTTTGTTGCAGGTCATGGCTTCTGCTCGTAGGAATACTATCAGGACCAACTTTGTAAGAGACTCATTACAAAGTAAGTCAAGAAAGAATCTTGGAGTTAACCAAACAACTTCACGAGGAGCGGAATCTCAACTCATACCTCAACACAAAGAGGAAACGTCCATGGGAGACTTAAAACCCCATCTTTTGTATTTATTTCATTTCATTTTTATTGTAAGCCCAAGGGGCAAACGAATTTATTACTAATAAAAGTTTACCTTCTTGATTGTTTAAGCAAATTTAAATCCTGCGGTCCTTGAAAACATTGCATATACATTTACATACCATATCATTGCATCACAGGTTTTCTTGTGTATAGGTTTCTTATCTTCTCGCTGTTTATTTCAGCAATGGCTCTTGAGCAAACAGTTAAAGATCTCCAGGCACAAAATGCACAGTTCCAAGAGCTGATCCTGAACTTGTCCAAGGGGCAGGATGAATTGAAGACACTGCTGGCCAAGAAGACTAAGAAGACTAGAAGGTCAGGTGGCCTGATCAACATGGGAAGAAGGTTCAGAGGTCCTGTCAAGACCAAAGAACAGGTTGAAGATTATGAGTCTGAAGAGTCTAATAAGAGGGAGGCAGTCTCCACAACACTGTGGGGGACTCTGATTCTGAAGCCAACTACTATCATGAGCCTAATGAAGATAAGTTCAAGATGCTGGTGGATAGAATGGATGCTATGGAATTGCAAAAGTCATCTGGGCTGGATTTTGAAGACCTGAGTTTGATATCTGGGGTAGTTATACCCATTGGTTTCAAGGTTCCTACATTTGTTGTTTATGATGGTGTCTCTTGTCCCAAGCTGCATCTGAGGTCTTACGTCCGGAGAATCCAACCCCATACTGCTGATAATAAGTTGTGGATCCATTTCTTCCAAGAGAGCTTATCTGGAGCTCAATTGGAATGGTACTATCAGTTGGAGAGTGTCAACATCCGTGATTGGAATGATCTTGCTGAAGCCTTCTATAAGCAATATCAATACAATGCTGATTTAGCCCCTACTCGCATGCAGCTACAAAGCATGTCTATGGGTGCTAAAGAAAGCTTCAAGGAGTATGCTCAGAAGTGGAGAGACTTGGCTGGAAGAGTGCAACCACCTCTAACTGACAGGGAGTTAGTTGATATGTTCATGTGTACGTTGAATGGTCCTTTTTATAGTCATCTCATTGGAAGCTCATCATCTGGCTTCACTGAGTTGATAATGACAGGAGAGCGCGTAGAAAGTGGTATAAGGAGTGGCAAGATTCAAGTGGGTGCTTCTTCATCAGGTGCTGCAAAGAAGCCTCCCAGTGGGAAGAAAGAGGCAAATGCTGTTTATGGTCAACCTGATCGTAATAGAAGGCATCAGTCTGTGAGTGCAGTTCATATCTCCAATCCAACTCCTACAACACCAGAGCAACCACAGGGAAATCAACAGAGAGCTAGAAGGCAGTTCACTAAGATCAACATGTCAATGGCCCAAGCCTTGCAACACTTGTTGAAAGCTGAACTTATCACTTTGAAAGATCCTCCTCAGAATCCCAATGTTACCTCACCCAGGTATAATCCTAATGCACGATGTGCCTATCATTCGAATTGTCAGGGACATGATACCAATAGTTGCTGGGTATTGAAGAACAAAATTCAAGATATGATTGATGCTGGAGAGATTGAGTTTGACCCTCCGGGTACTCCAAATGTGATCACTGCTCCCATGCCAAATCATGAGAAGACTGTCAATGCCATTGATGAAGATTCACATATTTCCTCAGTTGCAGATTTGACTACACCATTGTCTGTTATTAAGAAGAAGTTAGTACAAGCTGGGTTCTTTCCAGGTTGTCGTGAAGATTGTGTCTATTGTGCTTATAAGCCGGATAGTTGCTGGAGGTTGAAGGACGGAATTCAACGCCTCGCGAATAATTACACCATAGTGTTTGAGAGGACACCACCTTCTGTGGAGAGTATGGTAGATCATATAACTAAAGGTGCTAAGGTTGAAGAGGTGGATATGGTTGATAAAGTGCCGGTAAGGATTACTTCCAAAGGACCTGTCAAAATCACTCATAAGGGTCCAATTAAGATTACTGCTGAAGGCCCTGTGAAGATTGTTGCTGAAGCGAGAGTGGCTCCTATGATCATCACCACTCCTGGTCCTATTCCGTATACTTCTTATAAAGCTGTGCCTTGGCATTATGGGTCCGATGTTTATATCCATGGTGTTAAGCAGGAACCCTTAGCTGATACGCCTGTTGCTAATGCGAACCTTGATGTTGATAATATTGCTGGATCTAGTAAGATCACACGAAGTGGAAGAGTTTTCTCTCCTCCAGTTACCTCCAAGAATACAGTTACTCCAGTTACCACCTCTACTGCTGATGCTCGGGGCAAAGGTCCTGTCATTGAACCTATACCAACTGATGTGCCAGCTGCTGATGATCTTGCCAAGCAGATGGAAGAGGTATTAAAGATCATTCGCAAGAGTGATTATGACATTGTTGATCAATTGGGGCATACTCCCTCCAAGATTTCTATGCTGTCTTTATTGTTGTGCTCTGAAGCTCATGCCAAGGCCCTGATTAAATTTCTGAAGACTGCTCATGTACCAAATGAAATTTCTGTTGACCAATTTGAAAATTGTGTCGCACACTTGACCTATGATAACGGGTTAGGTTTCTCCGATGCTGATTTGACTCCAGCCAAGAGGGATCATAACAGGGCTCTACATATCTCCATTGAATGCAGGGGCACTACCCTGTCACATGTATTAATAGACAATGGTTCCTCTCTGAATGTGTTGCCCAAAGAAGTCCTGAATAAGCTTAGTCCTGAAGATGCTGTGTTGAAACCCAGCAATATAGTGGTGAAGGCTTTTGATGGCTCGAGAAGAGTGGTGCATGGAGAAATTGATCTCCCAATCAAAGTTGGTTCTCAGGTTTTCAATGCTACCTTTTATGTAATGGATATTCGTCCGTCGTATTCTTGTTTGCTTGGGCGTCCCTAGATCCATGAGGAAGGTGCTGTAACCTCTACCTTACTTCAAAAGCTGAGGTATCCAGTGGAGGGGAAGGTTGTTACTGTTTACGGAGAGGAAGGGTATATGATTAGCCATGTGAACACCTTTAAATATCTTGAAGTGGAAGGTGAATATGTTGAAACTCCGTGTCAGACATTTGAAGTGGTCCCCTGGATTGTTAATGATTATGAAGCTCCTCCTGTTGTTAAGAAAGTTCTTGTGGTCACCAGAGTACCTCCTACAATGGCCTCCCTTAAAGATGCTAGAGCTGTGGTGGATGAAGGTGGTTGTACTATTTGGGGTCAGCTTCTTGATATTCCGTACAAGTCTGACAAATTTGGTTTGGTTTTCACTGCAGAGTCCCAGAAGGTTGTTCGTCGTGCTCGTGTTGTTTGTATCACCAATCAGGGAATTATGAAGAACCAGATCAATGTTGTGGGTGACTATAATGAAGACTACAACTTGGATGCTTGGATTTTTCCTACTGTGGGTGTTGGGCTCAACAACTGGAAGGCTGAAGATGTTATTCCTATCTCCTTTAGTCAGGAGTAAATACTATTACTGTGTCGTTACTTTTAAGTTTGTAATTTCTTGAACAATTAGACTCTTAAGCCTTGTGCCTTACCCGGGGCACAATGGTATGCTTGTTACGGGATGTCATTTCATTTGCATACTTCATTCAATAAAAATCAGTGGACGTTTCGTTTTCGTAAATATTGTGTTCCTTGTCTTATTTTTGTTTTATCAGCTATATGTTCTTACACACACCCACATCACTAAAATGCAGATCCTCATCCACTTTGGATCCTGTTGATAACAGTTCTACTATTGCCAATTATAATTTCGAGAATCCGATCTATCAAGCTGAAGACGGAAATGAGGACGATTATGAAGTACCTGTAGAGCTTGCTAGGTTGTTACAACAAGAAGAGAAAGCTATACAGCCACATGAAGAGCCAGTCGAAGTTGTGAATCTGGGAACTGAAGAAAACAGGAAAGAGGTCAAGATAGGGGCTGAATTAGAGGATAGTGTCAAGAGCAGATTGATTCAGATGTTACATGACTACATGGAGATCTTTGCTTGGTCCTATGAAGATATGCCAGGGTTGGATACAGACATTGTGGTTCACCGTCTACCGGTAAAAGAAGATTGTCGTCCAAAGAAGCAGAAGGTTCGTCGCATGCGTCCTGAAATGTCAGAGAAGATTAAAGCAGAGGTAATGAAACAATTTGATGCAGGGTTCTTAGCTGTGACTTCTTATCCTCAGTGGGTTGCAAATGTGGTGCCGGTACCTAAGAAAGATGGTAAGGTACGTATGTGTGTAGACTACAGAGATTTGAATAAGGCCAGCCCCAAAGATGACTTTCCACTTCCTCATATTGATGTTCTGATAGACAACACTGCTCAACATAAGGTATTCTCTTTTATGGATGGTTTCTCTAGTTACAATCAAATCAAGATGGCACCTGAAGATATGGAGAAGACAACATTTGTTACACAGTGGGGCACCTTTTGTTATAAAGTGATGCCATTTGGTTTGAAGAATGCAGGGGAAACATATCAGCGTGCTATGGTGGCTTTGTTTCATGATATGATTCATCATGAGATAGAGGTATATGTGGATGATATGATAGCCAGGTCCCAGAATGAAGAGCAACATCTTGATCATTTGCATAAGTTGTTTGAGAGGTTGAAGAAATACAAGTTGAGATTGAACCCAAACAAGTGTACTTTTGGAGTTAGATCTGGTAAACTCCTGGGTTTCATTGTCAGTGGAAAAGGTATTGAAGTAGATCCTGCAAAAGTAAAAGCTATACGAGAGATGCCAGCTCCCCGTACTGAGAAGGAAGTTAGAGGTTTCTTGGGACGATTGAATTACATTGCAAGATTTATTTCCCAATTGACTGCTACCTGTGAGCCAATCTTCAAGTTGTTGAAGAAAGATCAGGTAATGGAGTGGAATGATGAGTTCCAGATAGCCTTTGATGAAATCAAGAAATATCTTCTAGAACCTCCAATTTTGATGCCACCAGTTGATGGAAGACCCTTGATCATGTACTTAACAGTATTAGACAACTCAATGGGGTGTGTATTGGGGCAACATGACGAGTCTGGTCGAAAAGAGCAGGCAATATACTACCTTAGCAAAAAGTTTACCGACTGTGAAACAAGATACTCACTGCTCGAGAAAACTTGTTGCGCTTTGGCATGGTCTGCTCGCCGACTAAGACAATATATGTTGACTCATACTACCTTATTAATTTCAAAGATGGATCCAATCAAGTACACATTCGAGAAACCTGCTCTCTCCGGAAGGATAGTAAGATGGCAAATGATCTTGACAGAATATGACATACAGTATACTACTCAGAAGGCCATTAAAGGAAGTGTTGTGGCTGATCATTTGGCTCATCAAGCAGTGGATGATTACCAGTCAATGAGTTTTGAGTTCCCTGATGAAGACATTATGATTATTACTAAAGAACCTGGACAATATGACGGACCTGAGCAAGGATCCCGATGGACTATGGTTTTTGATGGAGCTTCTAATGCACTTAGTAATGGTGTTGGTGTTGTGATCAGTTCCCCTGAAGGTTGTCATACCCCGATTACTGCCAGACTTTGTTTCTATTGTACCAATAACATGGCTGAGTATGAGGCATGTATCCTGGGTATCAAAGCGGCCATTGATATGAAGATTCAGTTCCTTGACGTGTATGGAGATTCAGCCCTGGTAGTAAGTCAGATTAAAGGAGATTGGGATACCAAGCATGATAACCTCATTCCCTACAGAGAGTATGTGTTGTCTTTGATCCCACATTTCAAAGAGATTACCTTTGGACATATTCCACGAAGAGAGAATTAGTTGGCAGATGCCTTAGCCACCATGGCATCCATGTTTGAAATTAGCTGGGATGATGAAGCTCCCAAGATTACTATTGATAGATTTGAAAAGCCTGCATACTGCAATGAGATTGACACTGAAGAAGCAGAGGAGAAACCTTGGTTCTATGAAGTGAAAAGATATCTTGAAGCCCAGGAGTTCCCTGAAGGGGCATCTGTCAAAGATAGAAAGTTTCTGAGAAGGTTTTCTGCTAAGTTCTTTTTGAGTAATGGCATTTTGTACAAGCGCAATCATGATTCAACTTTGCTTCGTTGTGTGGATAAGAAGGAAGCAACAGAGATTATAGAAGACATGCATGATGGGATCTTTGGCACTCATTCTAGCGGTCATACTATGGCAAAGAAGATATTGAGAGCAGGTTACTATTGGTCTACCATGGAAGCTGACTGCTATCAACATTCCAGGACATGTCATAAGTGTCAAATCTATGCTGATAAAGTACATATACCTCCATCACCATTGAATGTGTTGACTGCTCCTTGGCCTTTTTCCATGTGGGGCATTGATATGATTGGTGAGATCAAGCCTACTGCTTCTAATGGGCATCGTTTCATCTTGGTTGCTATTGATTACTTTACAAAATGGGTGGAGGCAGCTTCATTTGCATCTGTTACTAAGAATGTGGTGGCTCGATTCATTAAGAATAATCTCATATGTAGGTATAGCATCTCTGAAAGGATTATTACTGACAATGGCTCTAATTTGAACAACACTATGATTACTGATCTCTGCACGCAGTTCAAGATTAAGCACCACAACTCTTCTCCGTATCTTCCGAAGATGAATGGGGCAGTAGAAGCTGCTAATAAGAACATTAAGAAGATTATACAGAAGATGACTGTTACTTACAAGGATTGGCATGAGATGTTACCATTTGCTCTTCATGGTTATCGTACTACAATACGTACTTCAACAGGGGCAACCCCATTCTCCTTAGTCTATGGTATGGAAGCAGTTCTGCCCATTGAAGTTCAGATACCCTCCTTGAGAATTATGAAGGATGCAGGCTTGGATGAAGATGAATGGATTCAGACTCGACTTGACCAGATAAATTTGATTGATGAGAAGAGGTTAGCAGCAGTTTGTCATGGCCAGATGTATCAGAAACGAATGATCAAAGCTTTCAACAAGAAGGTTAAGCCAAAGGTATATCAGGCTGGTGACTTGGTAATCAAGCGTATCATATTACCACAAGGTGATCCTAGAGGCAAGTGGACTCCTACATATGAAGGACCATTTGTGGTCAAAACAGTGTTTTCAGGAGGTGCCATGATACTTACTACTATGGATGATGAAGATTTCCCGCAGCCTGTAAACGCATACATAGTTAAAAAATACTACGCATAAAAAGAGACCCGCTAGGTTGACTGGCCTAGGCAAAAATAAGGGCATCCCGGCGAACCAAAAGGGTTCGGGCAAAAATTAGGGATATATATATAAAAAAGATGTACACCCAGAAAGTCGAAAACCTGAAAAGGCGGCTTGGGCAAAAAAGGGTATCCCGGTGGGTTGAAAACCTGAAAAGGCAATCCAGGCAAAAGTTAGGGATTAAAGCGTATGACTATGTCTCGTTTGGATCACCCATGTAACTACAACCAGTTGTGCTACTTAATCAAGCTCGAACAGATAAAGCTCAATCCAATCGCTTCCGTCTCAACAGCAGAAGATGAGATACTTGAAGATAATGGCAATAGTAGAATTGAAACTCAATAGGATTATTTCCCACATAGCTGATTTTCTTGTGTTGTAAAATGTTATGACAAATTCCTCTTACTAGGATTTCTGTCTCCTATGTATAGGTCACTTTGTGATATAAATAAATTTTCATTTTTGAATCCAAATTTACTTTTACCCTATTTACATAAGCGAAACATCCATTGGTTGTGTTTGAATGTATGTATGCTTTTGAATATGATTGATGTTTACCAGAAATGCATGAAAATGCAGTAATAGTATTTAGTAAGGACGAACGAGGGAAGGAGTTCAACGAAGCTTCGCCACGATACACTACAAATCCCCCGGTAGGGTAAATCCATCTTCATAAGTACTTCGAGTCACATCTCCCCTGGAATTTATATCCATCTCTTTTATCCTCATACGGATAGTCGGGAATTTATTTTTCCAATAGGAGTACGACGAACGAAGACGGGAGGTTATGTATACCCTACTATCAAACGAAGACGGGAGGTTATGTATACCCTACTATCAAACGAAGACGGGAGGTTAGGAATACTATATTATCAAACGAGACGGGAACAAGTTCCTCATATTCTTCAGCAACAAATCGGGATCTATTTTCCCTGGCCAACAGTTGTCATACGAAGATATCCAGGCGCTTCAAGCTGCATGATGCATACATACATCATTTACATCATACCATAACATATATATCCATAAGTACATAATACATTACTTAAGTGCATCATATTATACATACATACATAATACATAAACTAATATTATCATACAGAATGTTATAATCTTGTTTTTCAGATTAATTCTCCAGCAGACAAACTTCATCAACAACTTGTGACTTTGGGCCGTTGTTTATCTTCCCAAAAGTTATACTTATACCTCAGGACGTTGTTTATCCTCCTGAAAGCTATCATTATACCTCAGGACGTTATTTATCCTCCTGAAAGCTATCATTATTTCCTCAGGACGTTGTTTATCCTCCTGAAAGCTATCATGACTTTGGGCCGTTGTTTATCTTCCCAAAAGTTATACTTATACCTCAGGACGTTGTTTATCCTCCTGAAAGCAATCATTACCTCAGGACATTGTTTATCCTCCTGAAAGCTATCATCTCTTTGGGCCGTTGTTTATCCTCCCAAAAGTTATACTTATACCTCAGGGCATTGTTAATCCTCCTGAAGGTTATACCTTTACCTTGGGCCGTTGTTTATCTTCCCAAAGGTTATCTCGTTGTTTATCTTCCCAAAAGCTATATCTTCATATTTTGGACTGCTTTATCCTCCAAGAGATATATTTGAAGAACTTTTCTCCAAGTGGCATCTTTAAGCCCACTCAAAGAATATACAACAAGTCATCAGTATCACTCTACGCACCGGTGAGTGCAAATTTTTGGGCTTTTGTGTTCAATCCCCTTCAACCTTCCAGGTCACGACTGGCAAATATACCAATCTAACCCCTCAGGTTTCAGAAAATTGAACAGGGGCAGCTGTTGCACCCCAAAATTTGCCCTCACAAGACAAGACTTGTGTACTAAGAGGTTCATAAGGTTCACAAGACATCTTATGAGGTTCACAAGGTTCACAAGACATCTTATGAGGTTCACAAGGTTCACAAGACATCTTATGAGGTTCACAAGGTTCACAAGACATTTTATGAGGTTCACAAGGTTCACAAGACATCTTATGAGGTTCACAAGGTTCACAAAGTTCACAAATAGTCAGAAAGTTTGACAATTCCCTCAGACAATGCATCCTCCAAAGCAATGCATCCTAAACTAGGGTTTGGACTTTAATCAGGCTAAATGGACTTCCAAGACTTCAAGTGAGCTTCGTAACATCTTATATGTGTTTAAGAATCCCCATGACAAGTTTTAAGACTTTTCTCAAAGGTTTGCTCAGTCAGATGATCAGATAGGTCAAAATCAGTCAAAGCAGTTAAAAAGTCAAACTGAGGTCAACTGTAGTCAAACCAAAGTCAAACTTCATGATTTTTTTGCCAACATCAAGTATATGAAGTAAAATTCATCATTTGATCAAGGGTTGATCATGATTCATCAAGGAGATTTCAGATCATCAAGAATCAGGAGTTTCTAAATTAGGGTTTTCTCAGGAAAAGTCAACTGAACTTTGACCAGCCATAACTTTCACATGCTTCATCAAATTTTTCCCATCCAAAGGTCATTTTGAAGGAAATTGAATTCTCTACAACTTTGTGTCTCACAAGCCAAGCCCAAAAATGCTTCATTTGGAAGGTATGAGCTAAGATATTATAGGTCCTTTTGAAAGTCAACAAAAAGTCAACAACTTCAAAAGGGCATAACTTGAGAATGGTAAATGATATGGACATGAAACCAATGGGGTTGGTTAGATGACTCTTTAATATTTCCAAAATGTCCAAGAACACCCTCATAGCATTAAAATTGAAGGATATGTGCCCTTGCAAAGTTGGGAAATTTTTGGGTGGTTTATGAAGAAAATAGGGTCTTAAAACCAAATTCTTCCAAATGGGCTGAATTTTTTGTGACCCAAGGTGTTCCATGACATCATGCACGAAATTTATTTGATATTTTCATAATTTTATTTTATTTATTTTATTTATTATGATTTTTTATATTAAAATTCATTTTAAATTTAAATAAAATATCAAATATGAAAATCTAAAATATATTTTGATTCTAGAAGGTCATAAACATAAATTGGATTAAATTGATACACAATTGATGATGATTGTCTTAAGATAGAAAGGTCTCATTCAAAAATATATGAAATTTAAGACATTATCTTTTTCAATTTTCAAAAATCAAAAAGTCCAAACAATGATCCAATTTTTTGACCTAGCTTCACTCAACTATAAGTATACAAACCATCACAATGCATTGGGCACGAATTTTCTGCCTCAAGGATAAGTTTCATAAGTTCAAAGTTCATCAAAATTTGAAATTCGATTTCTGACTTTTTGTGGTTTTTCAGGTGAAATAAAGACATCAATCCCTTCCTTGAACATCCCTGATCATGTAGCAATAGCCATATGCATCTCAAACCTCAAGAATTGATGAACCCGAATCCAACTTTTCATGTTTTTTGTGATTTTTCGTTCATGATCATTTACCTGTTATTAATGGATTTTGTTTGTTTATTAGTGTTCAATGAAGGTTTGTGATGAATTCTGGGCGGTTTAATTGAAGAAACCATGGCCGAATCGTGTGATGCCATTTTAGGGTTCTTGACCTTCAAATTAGGGTTTTGCGTTTGAATGAATATAAACGAATTCTAAAACCGTGGATCAATTCTAAACAATCTCTGGACCTTGTTTGCGCTATTAATTTAATGAAATTGTACTGTTTTGATGGTGTTCCAATTTCGTAGGTTTCCTGTATCAAGAAATTCGCAGGAAAGTTCCTAGGTAATTTTGCAGCTAAATCCGCAGGTACCAAGGTTGAAGATGAAGACCATCTGGCGCGAAAAATTAATTCAAAAAATAACTTAAAATATAATGTTTGGTTTCTGATTATGTTTCACATTGAGCGCTTGGCTCAGTTGGTTTTGACGTTGGTGTGTGATGGTAGAGGGCCAGGGTTCGATTCCTTGGTCAGGTTCTTTTTATTTAAAAGTTCGTTTAATTATTAGACTTAATATATTATTAATTGCAGTGATTGTATAATCAGATGCGCCCTTCTGGATGGATGGTAAGAGTGTTTGTGTGTTGTGTGAGGGTCCTGGGTTTGAATCCCCCCCAGGCCCTTTTTGTGCTTTTGTTTGTTTTGTTATGATTTTCACAGGATTTAAAATAAAACAATATGAAGTTCTCTCATTCTCACCTGCGCGTGCGTGGCCCAGTGGTTGGGGTGTTGGTCTTGAGGGTGAAAGCTCAGGGACTGGGTTCGAATCCCAGTCCAGGTAAGTCCTTTTTTTCATTTTTCTTGTTTTTTCTATTTAATTTGTTTATATTATTGTTAAATAAATTTAAAAAAATAAAATAAAATGTTTATGCTATTTTCTTTTCCATAATTTAAAGTTCATCTTTTCAAAATTAAATCTTATTAGTAAAAAATATTTAATATTATTTTTGTATATTATTAATATTGTATAATTTTGTATAATTAATTTATATTAGATAATTAATCCTAATTTATTTTTCCAAACATGTAAACCCTAATATTTTCATAAACCCTAAAATATTTTTAAAACCTACTTATTTCTATGAACCCTAATTGTAAATATTAATTTATTTATTTATTTTAATTTCATAATTTTTGTTCATATTTTAATTAAGAAGTAAATCCTAATGTAGTTTTCTAAAATAATCAAACCCTAATTTTCTTTTACATAAAATTTAATTATAACTTTTAATTTATTTATTTGTAAACTTTAATTATGTACTTATTTTTATAATTTGTTTGTAATTACTATTTAATATAATTCTTGCATGTAAATAATTTTAGTGTATGCTTAAAATAATTAAAAACTCCTAATTTAATTTTGTAAATATAATTTGTTTATTTAATTATAATTAACTTTATTTTTATAACATGTATATATAATTTAAATCATTATAATAATTAATATGTAATATGAATTGCTTATTTTTCTTCTTAAAAATCTTAAAAAATAATTATCCATTAAAAATTGCACTTTTTTAATTTATTATTCATTATTATGTTAATTTCTTGATTTTATTCTTATTAATTTTTATTATTACTAACCCCATTTATCTTTATATTATTTTTATTATTATTTTTACTAACCCAATTATTTATTATTATTTATTTTGCTCATTTATTTTATTTTAATTATTATTATGTAATTGTATCCCTTATGTAATATTTGTAGTATTAATTTTTATTATTTATTTTAAATGCTATGGTTAGTAAAATAGGGAGTGAAACATGTTTGTATTAAAAAATCAATTTAGCTCATTAATTTAAAGATAAATATTTAAATTGGTACACTCACACACGTAAGTCGATCTTGGATCGCCATCTCACTTCTTAAGGGTTACCTCTCAAGTTGCCTAAACAAAAGGTCAAGTAGGGTGTATAAAGCAAAGTCCCTCATCCTATATCATCTAGTCCCTTAAACAGATAAAAAGATCAAGTCCCTTCGAATGTTTCCTTCGTAATGATCTTGTCCCTTTCGAATAAAGATGATAAGTCCCTTCGAATTGCTTATACACCCCACAGTTGCCTAAATAACAGATGTCCCTTCATTTGTCCCACACATCCAAGGTAATGACTACCTATTCCTTAATAATAGGGATAGTCTTACCATTTAAAGGATTCAAGAACATAAAAGACTTAACTTAGGGTAGGTTCCTCTTAGATACTTGCTCACTTTTTCAAAAAAAACATTTCAAACACTTCATACATTTCAAACAATTTTCAAAACAAAGGTTTTATATATATCCGTACATGGATCATTATAAAACACTTAAGAAAATTTCTATTCACACACTTCACATTTCAAAAACATTTTAAAGTGAGCTAAGTAACTAAGAGCCCATGGATAACCATGGATGTAAAGGGTGCTAACACCTTCCCTTTACATAACCTACCCCCCGGACCCAAAAATCTTTTAAAAGGTCTTTCCTATTCTTTTATGCCTTTCCTTTGGATAAAATAAAAGTCGGTGGCGACTCTTGCTATCCGCAACATAACTAAAGTCAGTTTTCCCACCGTGTTACACATACATACATCATTTACATCATACCATAACATATATATCCATAAGTACATAATACATTACTTAAGTGCATCATACTATACATGCATACATAATGCATAAACTAATATTATCTTGAAGAATGTTATATACATCATGATATTTGTATCAAACTAATCTTGTTTTTCAGATTAATTCTCCAGCAGACAAACTTCATCAACAACTTGTTACCTTGGGCCATTGTTTATCTTCTCAAAGGTTATCTCATTATCTTGGGACGTCGTTTATCCTCCCGAAGGCTATCTTGAGACGTCGTTTATCTTCTCAAAAGCCATATTGTTACCTTGGGCCGTTGTTTATCTTCCCAAAGGTTATCTCATTATCTCGGGACGTCGTTTATCTTCCCGAAGGCTACCTTGGGCTGTTGTTTATCTTCCCAAAGGTTATCTCATTATCTTGGGACGTCGTTTATCTTCCCGAAGGCTATCTTGAGACGCCGTTTATCTTCTCAAAAGCCATATTGTTACCTTGGGCCGTTGTTTATCTTCCCAAAGGTTATCTCATTATCTTGGGACGTCGTTTATCTTCCTGAGGGCTATCTTGAGACGTCGTTTATCTTCTCAAAAGCCATATCATTACTTTGGACCGTTGTTTATCTTCCCAAAAGTTATATCATTACCTTGGGCCGTTGTTTATCTTCCCAAGTACCCTATCATGACTTTGGGCCGTTGTTTATCTTCCTAATTCACAAGATAAAATATTTGAAATCAATATTCACACACGTAAGTCGATCGTTTTACGATTGCCATCTGCACCTCCTAGGGTTTCCTCTCTTGGTTGTGTCATACCCTAATTTTTTACCCTAAGATTTTTCGCATCTCATCTGCATCTTGCATACAAATAAGATCGCACTGGTTGCTCGGTTCTTCTCAGGTTAGGTTTATGCCTCGCAGGGGATCACTGTTGTCTTTAATTACTTTATTTGTTTATGTTTAATAACCTTTAATCAAAATATAAAAAAAAATTGTTTCCTTTTACTAATCTTTTTCAGGAAGAGAAACCATAGGAAATGCCAAAAATAACAGTCCTGCAGCTCGAGTAAATTTCACAGACAAAAGTCGAAGTTGATCCGCAAATAATTCAAATTTATCTGATCGAGGATTTCCCAATTTAATTGATTCATTCAAAGGATTTCCAATGTTCATGTGTTTTTTTCCATGCCTTCTTCGACGTACAAAAAGAATTGGGCCACAACAACCAAGCCATTATCTTTGAATAAAGTATTCAAATTTTGACTTGGTTAACCATATGCGTTAACCGGTTAACCAGTGTGAAGTTTGAATATTTTATTCAAATTCAGCACCCTTAGATCATTGATTTAATTGGGATATTCTAGATCCATTGGTTTCTAAAATCTCTACATCACTTTGATCATTTCCTACCATAAACCCTCACTAATCACCACTCTTTTCCATTTCCCACCAAATTTTCAATTACTAAACCTAATTTGAATTACCAAAGTAAGCTCCATTGCACCAAATTCTCATACCTAAAGTCTTTAAATATGACGATAATTTCATTCATTCACCAAGCTTTAGAGATCCAAATTCACCTTGCAAAAATTTCTAGAAGCTTTTGATAGACACAAAACCTCTTGCAAATACTCCCCAACACCAAAATTCTCAAAAACTCACTTTCTTTCTTTTGAAGTTATCAAGAATTCACATTGAATTCTTGACTAACTTGAGCTAAACCTCCATCCTTTCATTCTTTTGTTCATCAATTTCAGTAGATCTAAGCTTGGTTTGGTCCAATTTGAAGAAGAGCTTTTGGTAATTCATCTCACTCCATAAACCCATATTCATCCATCAACATTCAAGATGTAGATCCTTGGTGCCTTTGCTTCTAGATTCTTTGGATCTTTATTTGTTGTTTGATTGCAGGGATTCCACTGTATTTTGGTTTTAAAATTCGTGCAAATTCAGATCATGATCATTAAATGTTTTGAAAGAGTTTTGAAAATGGATCAATGCTGAAATTCTGCATATTTTCTACTGCTGCTTCAACGTTAACCGGTTAACCAATTGCGTTAACCGGTTAACCAATTGCGTTAACCGGTTAACGCAAGTCAGATTTAAATTCTTGGCTTGTTTCAAGCTTTTTTTTTGGTTCCTCTTTCATCTTCTTCTTCCTCCTTTTATTTTTACCTTGGGAGGCACTTTTGAGAGTGATTTCTCCTTAATTTCAATGAACTTTAGGTGTAGATTAGAGTAGTTAATGTTCATTAATTCAAAACTACCTTTAAGTGGATTATTCAATTCACTTAAGGTACTTTGCATTAGTGATACATTTTCATGTTTGAGTCCACCGAGATAAGTGATTGAACTTAAGGATGGAAGAATACCATGAGTGCGGCTCAATTCGGTATTCACCTTTGGTTTTGTGCGGTATCGCGTCCGTATAGCGATTTACATATCGTTTATCTCGCGTGCATTAGCACTAACATTATGCACCTTAATTGGTGGTGGCCAGCCTCATTTGTAGGGTAATTACTTCGTAAATTACTCGGCGATTGCTTAACATAGACCTAAATGTGTCCCGACTTCGGAATAAAAATCTAATTGGGTAGTTGCACTTTCGTGGAACGAATCTCTTGTTGATCGCGTAATCCCAAAGTGGTTAATCATATTGCATTACGAATCGAGACTTATGAATGTTTGATTCGTAGGTGCTTCGGGTCTCCCAATCGCCTTTCAAATTTCATTGAATTCGGTTCGATTTGCCTTGATTAATCGCTATAGTGTAAGATGCTAAGCGGATCCGGTTGCCTTTCAATTTTGGTTACTTTCATGGTTGTGGTTGATTAAGTTCACCATATCATTGATTATGTAAATATTATTATACTATTAATATACTAACATTTTAATTCATTCTCGCACCTTATCCTCCTTATTTCAATTTCTCGCTCCTTATCTTTTTTATTATGCTTTTATTATACTATATCATTCATCATATTTTTTATGTTATATTGTTATTTTTGTGATTTTTCCTTTGTCCATTTTGACACAAAAATATTAATAAAGGATTAAACATATAAAAGACTTTTGACTTTAATTTTGGACTATGGTTACTATCCCTAGCATTGGACTTGGAGTTTTGGACTTAGATTCTAGGATCATTCCTTTGCTTGAGCTATTATGGATTGGAGACTTTAGCCGATTTAGTTCACTTGTTTATGAAGATGGAAATCCTATTGTTTCAAAGAATGTTCGCCATACGGTTTGATCGTTCTTCCTTTAACTTTTACTTTCAAGTCTTAGGATAGTCCCTTCATCTCTTCCGATTTCTTAAATTTTCAAATCTTCTCTCTATTTCAAACATCTTCTTTGTTTTCAAACTTCAAAACATTTTCATAATCAAACCTTAACTTAGGTCAAGCGGTTTTACCTTTTCATTTCATTTCTTGATAAATGCTAAACCACATAAGCATATCGAAACTTTCTTCTCAAAAATACTTTAAAAAATGCGAAACTCATTCAATTGTTTTTGTGCCCTCGTGCACTTTTCTTTTCACATGTTTAGATATGATTCATTATTTTTAACAGAATTATTCACTAAATAATGACAACTTATCTTCACATTTTAAAATCAATTCAACACATTGTTTCTTTTCACATTTTGTACCACGAACTACGAGGTTTTGATCTCGCATTGCACTTTGTGGGTACGTAGGCATGAGACGATCGTCTCTTCAAACACAAAAATCTTAAAAACCATTTCTCTTCTCATCTCTTCAATCTTTTTCAAACAAACCATTTTCAAACCAAAAAAAGCAATAAATATTTCAAAGGGCTCCCGTGGAGTACCACAGACATTTTGGGTGCGTAAAACCTTCCCAATTTGTAAACTATCCCCTTACCCGTTCTCTGCTCGTTTATTTTAGCTTTTACTTTTAGATTCATTAGGTTTTATTCCCTCTTTTTCCCTTTTCCATTTGGAATAAAATAAAAGCGCTGTGGCGACTCTGTTTACTTTGAGTTAAGTTAACCAATAGCTTACACTCATGATTTTACCGCTACAGAAAAGTGGCGACTCTGCTGGGGAGTAATCTCTTAGTGGATTTGGCCTACTTTGATTTATTTACTGCTTTGGTTTGATTTGTGTGTTATTTGTTTGTTCTATTTCGGTTTTGGTGATCCTCTGTGAGTGAGATAGATTCTAACCCGGATCTGAGTTGAACGTATGATAGGACAGCGATATTCAAAGCGATACGCGATGGAGTAGTCCAAAGCGATATTAATTTGATAATTTCCACTCGGTTAGGCTCTCTTGGATTATCAATGTCATGATGAGTAATCATACGTGGCATTATTTTCCGACCTTGAGCTAATCATACTAAGGACCGTAGAACCCTTAACCCATCCAAGCCAATTTAGGAACGTAGTGCGGAAACTATCTGGGTGTAAACCTAAGGTGGTTGTCACGCGGTACTACACTCGGACGAGGTCTATTTTAAGAATGTTATCGATTGGGGAGTAATCCAACGTACCAATAATATTCTAAAGATGGTTGTTAACTTCGGGAACCTCTGTTAGCACCCTTTTTGGTTTTTTGAAGGTACAATGAAGACAAACCTTAGTACATGCCTTTGTGGGTTGTTGGTTCTTATCCCTTGACTCTATGCTCGTGATCTGAACCTTTGAACCTGTGTGCTTTGCGTGATCTTGTTTGTGGTTGTTGCATCTACATATTCATCATGATCATCATCACAACCATTTTTCATGGAAAACAATTCCGATTATTGCAAATATTGGAAAAAGCAAATATTCCTTTTTGTCAAGATTTTTCATGACCGTATTCTCGATGTTGACCATGTTTGCAATAATCGAGTTGTTTTTTCTGAAAATGGAAGTGGACATTGCATATCATTGCATCCTCGCACAGTCTCTCCTTTACTACCCTCAAAGGAGTCTTCACTTCCTCAATACTCAGCACGAGCCTCAACTTGTCACCACCCTCAACAACATTAACTTTTGCCCCTCCATGATGCGGCATAGGGTTCGAATTAACATTCGGCGGCGGTGCAAAATTGATTTCTTTAGAGTCTACAAGATCTTGAACCTTGTGATGCAAAGCCCTGCACTTCTCAGTCGAGTTCCCGGGTGCTCCAGAGTGGAAAGCGCATCGCGCCTTGACATCATAACCTACTGGAAGCTCTCCAGGAGGTGGTGGTGCCAAAGTCCTCAGTTGAATTAGGTTCAAATCCAACAGTCTTGGAAGTAAGGCAGCATAGATCATAGGGATGGCCTCAATCACCCTATTAGCCGGGAGAGGTTGCCTTGGTTGATACGGTCTCTGCTGATAGTTGGTACGGGGTTGTTGTTGTTGAAGTTGTTGTTGTTGTGGAGAAGGTTGCATCTGTTGTACTGGAGCTGCAGGAATTGTGACAGCTGCCACATGTTCATAGGGTCTTCTATAACCACGGCCCCGGCCTCGGCCAAATACAACATTTGTCTCACCCTCTCGTCTTCTAGGAGGTCCACTGAAAGCTTTCCTCGCTCCATTTGAGCTGCTAGCACTAGGATCTATCTTCCCCATCTTCAGCAATGTCTCAACTCTCTCACCAGCAATAACAATGTCGTTGAATTTAGTAGCAGAGATGGACGTCAGTCTTTCAACTGTAAAGTACCCATAAACATGTCAGCCATTTCGTTCTCAAGCAGCGGTGGTTGCACCCTGGCAGCGAGCTGGCGCCACCTCTGTGCATACTCTTTGAAACCTTCCTTTGTCGTCTGATCCATGTGCTGCAACTGCGTGCGGTTCGGAGCCATGTCCATATTATATTGATATTGTCTCACAAAAGCTTCAGCTAGATCCTTCCAACTCTTGATATTGACTCTACTAAGCTTCATGTACCATTCTAGAGAAGCTCCAACCAAGCTGTCTTGAAAATAATACATCCAGAGTTTCTCATCATCCGTGTGAGCAGCAATTCTCCCAACGAATGATTGAAGATGGGTCTTCGGGCATGCAGTGCCATTATACTTCTCAAAGGTTGGAACTTTGAACTTGTATGGGATCCTGACCCCAGGAACCAAGCCCAAATCTGTTATGTCAAATCCCAAAGAACTCTGGGATTGAATAGCTTTGATTTGCTCAGCCATTTCCTCAAACATTTTGTTCATCTCATCTCCTTGACCTTCAGTTTTGTCCAGGAGAGTGAACTAGTCGTCATGATTATCCATCTGAATATTATTCAACACATCATTGATTATTGTCACCCCTGGCTGTGTAACAGGAGCTTCAACCTAACGTGCGCCCGCACCGGTATGATTATTAGCAGTAGCAGCAGCAGCAGTGTTCCTGGGTTGACTGTTCTCAATCATCTCCCGCAGACGCTCTTGGTTCTGCCCCATGTCGGCCATCACTGTCATAAAGTTATCCATTCTCAGTCTTAGATCTGCCAAGTCTGCTTGCATCTGGTCCATGACTCGCTCTCTGTTAATCTTTGTTGGATACCGGTGTGCAACTGGTTGTTGTCAAGCTTTACGGGGAGCTATAGTGCCTGCAACACAAAACACGTTAGTAACTGAGACACTACCTGCAAAACAAACAAACAGGTTATATGCAATGCAATGTAACTGTTCGTGTTCCCAAATTTAAGCATTTGGCATGCCCCAGTTCTGGCATCTAATCTCAGACAGTCACTTTCAGTACTAGCTTTCAAACTTTCTCTTTGATAAGTGTAGATGTTAAGAATTGGCAGAATTTTTGACAAACAAGAATAAGTGAACTTAGTTCAGGATGTCACACCAGATGTTGTGACATTGACAAATAAAGTAACTGTTAATGAATTTAGTTCAAGACATCAGGATGTCACACCAGATGTTGTGACATCGCAAACCTGCTATCTTACTTAAATGATGCATAACAGAACTGAGTAAATTCAGGGGAGTTTATCTGGAATTAATTGAAAAGAGATAAGCACTCCAAGGCGCATCTTTAGGGAGCTTAGTTATCTGGTTTCAGTATAACAGAATAACTAACTCACCTTGATTCAAGGAGATAACAAACTAACTAACCCTAATTCAAGGTGATGACTGTGGGATTTATCAGGTCTGGATATTTTGCAAAAAGCCCAAAAAACCAAGCATCTATTTAAGGAACAGAAACTCTCAGAATAGAGGACGAATTTTAGAAGACTGTAAAGGGTGTTGTGTTTTATAGCAGGTGTTAATTGTTTGTCACTTTATGAGCTTTTAAGCAAAAAGTGAATTGTGTCTTGATTGAAACTTTTAAGTAAGATCAAGCTGTTGTGTTTGAAGTGTGACTTCAATTTTATTAATCATTGTAAAAGATCACTGTGTGATTGAGGGGGAGTGAGTAGGTACTCATATCTAAGTTGTGTCTTAGGTAGAAATTGCCTTGTGTAGATATTAAGTGAAGGATTAAACTGGTTGGTTTAATTCCAGAATTAATATTACTTATATTGGATTTCCTTCCTTGCTTGGTAGCCCCCAGATGTAAGTGTGGAGATACACTGAACTGGGTTAACAATTTCCTGTGTTATTTAATTTACCAGCACTTTAAGTTTTGTTTAAGTCTTCAAGTGTTTAAACATCTGATTCGACATCACGTACCTGATCCCAGAATTTCAATTGGCATCAGAGCAGGCACCCTGCCTGTTTAACTGGGTGAGATCTAGGGACTGCAAATTTTGGGAACATGGACAGAGATGTAGGATCTGTGAATCGACTACCTATATTGGATGGATCCAACTATGATTACTGGAAGCCGAGAATGGTAGCATTCTTAAAATCTCTTGATGGCGGGGCTTGGATAGCAGTTAATAAAGGATAGGAGCACCCTGTCCAAGACAATAAGGATGGGGCAAATGTGTTGAAGCCTGAAGAAGAGTGGAGCAAGGAGGAAGAAGATTCAGCACTTGGAAATTCCAAAGCCTTAAATGCCTTATTCAATGGCATTGACAGGAACATATTTAGGCTTGTGCATCACTGTGAGCTGGCCAAAGATGTTTGGGATACTCTCAAAACTACTCATGAAGGAACATCAAAGGTGAAGATGTCAAGACTTCAACTTTTCACCACCAAGTTTGAAAATTTGAGGATGAAGGAAGATGAGACTATTCATGAGTTTTACATGAACATCCTTGAAATTGCTAATACTTCTGGTGCCTTGGGAGAGAAGATGAGTGATGAAAAGTTGGTAAGGAAGATTCTCATATCACTGCCAAAGAGATTTGACATGAAGGTTACTGCCATAGAAGAAGCTCAGGACATCTGCACAATGAAGGTTGAGGAGCTCATTGGTTCTCTTCAAACCTTTGAGATGGGAATGAATGATACAATTGTGAAGAAAAACAAAAGCATAGCCCTGGTCTCAAACACTGATAAAGAAGAAGAAAGTCATGAAGAATCTGAGGACAACTTATCAGAATCAATTGCTATGCTTGGAAGACAATTCAACAAAATTCTCAAGAAAATGGAAAACAGGCCCAGACCAAGTGGAAGAAACTCAACCTCTGAGAATAAAAGACCTTATGACTCTAATAAAAGGTCAAACTATGATGAAAAGACTAACCAAGGAAAAGGGATCCAATGTCATGGATGTGAAGGGTATGGACACATCAGAAGTGAGTGCCCAACATACCTAAAGAAGCAGAAGAAAGGTCTCTCTGTGTCCTGGTCAGATGAAGACTCAGGTTGTGAGTTAGAAGAAGAATCTGCAAAGCACATCACTGCTCTAGCTGGAGTATGTGAAACTGAAGGAGGATCCAGTGATGAGGATCTGACATTTGAAGAGCTTGAAGCATCTTACAGGATGTTGTGTAAAAGGAACACTGAAGTATGCATGGAAAATATACAGCAGAAGAAGCAGCTTGAGGAATTAAAGGCTGAAAAGGCAAGTCATCTAGAGATCATTGACACTTTGAAAAGTGAAGTCAACCTACTCAACTCCAAAATAGAGCATATGTCCAAATCTGTCAGAATGCTGAACAGTAGCTCAAATACATTGGATGTCATTCTCAACAACAACAAGCACTCAGGGGATAGGACTGGGCTGGGATTTAATAAAGCTCAAAACTTTGAGGCTAGTACCAGCCAAACAACTCTAAATCCCATGAAGTCAAACAAGATGTCCAAGCAGATGTCTCAACATCATGACCAGAACATGATGAAAAAGAAATATCAAAGATGGAGATGCCATCATTGTGGAAGGTTTGGTCACATCAAACCTTTTGATACAAGCTGCATGGATATCCAAATCAGAGGTCTCTGCAACCCCCTAAGCAGAAGACAAAGGTCACCAAGAAAGTTTGGATACCTAAAGCTAATCTTCATGATGATCAAAGCTACAAATACATGCCCAAGAACAAGTTCAATAGACAACCTTGGAACCCTAAAGATGGACACTACACAGGGAAGATGCATCAAAGGAAACCTCACAACAGGCACAAATGGTCCAAGAAGGTTGTTGCCTCTATAGCTCATACATCTCTCAGAGTATCTGCTAAGGAAGACTGGTATTTTGACAGTGGCTGCTCAAGGCACATGACTGGACTGAAGAATCTGCTGGTAGACTTAAAGTCACACTCATCCATATATGTAACCTTTGGAGATGGAGCAAAGGGAGAAATCAAGGGAGTTGGGACCCTGGACTGCTCAGGTGTACCAAGTCTAGATAATGTGTTGTTGGTAAAAGGATTAACTGCTAACTTGATCAGCATAAGTCAGTTATGTGACCAAGGTTACAGTGTCAACTTCACCAAAACTGAGTGCATAGTGTCTGATAAAGAACAGAAAGTTGTCATGAGGGGAGCCAGATCAAAAGACAACTGCTATATGTGGGAACCCCAAGATTCCAGCCTCACATCTACTTGTTCCTTAGCCAAAGAAGAAGAAGTGAAGTTGTGGCATCAAAGACTGGGTCATCTCCATCTCAGAGGAATAAAGAAGATCATATCCATGGAGGCTGTAAGAGGGATCCCAAGACTCAAGATTGATGAAAGTAAAGTGTGTGGTGAATGTCAAATAGGCAAGCAAACCAAGATGTCACACCCAAAGCTCCAACATCTGACAACTTCCAAAGTCTTGAAATTATTGCATATGGACCTTATGGGACCAATGCAGGTTGAGATTCTTGGTGGAAAAAGATATGCATATGTGGTTGTTGATGACTTCTCAAGATATACATGGATAAGCTTCATCAAAGAGAAGTCTGATGTGTTTGATGTATTCAAAGATCTGTGCCAAAGAATCCAAAGAGAAAAGGCAAGTTGTGTGGTCAGAATAAGAAGTGATCATGGAAAGGAGTTTGATAATAAAAAATTCTCAGACTTCTGTTCTTCAGAAGGGATCAATCATGAGTATTCTTCTCCTATCACCCCTCAATAGAATGGGATTGTTGAGAGGAAAAACAAAACTATTCAGGAGTCAGCAAGAGCCATGATTCATGCCAAGAAGTTACCCCTGTACTTTTGGGATGAAGCTATGAACACAACATGCTATATCCACAATAGAGTCACACTAAGAAAGGGAACTTTGTCCACCATCTATGAAGTCTGGAAGGGCAGAAAACCTACAGTCAAGTACTTTCATGTGTTTGGAAGTAAGTGTACATTCTGGCTGATAGGGATCAAAGAAGGAAGATGGACCCTAAGAGTGATGAAGGGATATTTCTTGGATACTCCATAAATAGCAGAGCTTATAGAGTATTTAACTCCAGAACCAAGGTTATAATGGAGTCAATAAATGTGATTATTGATGATGCCTATACAGATGTTGCTGATGATGTTGGAACATCTGCTGACAATCAAACTGAAGTTAAAACAGAAAGTGATAATCTTGATTTCACTGAGGTAAGGTCAGAGCAATCCAACAAACCTCCCTCCATCAGAATCCAGAAAGATCATCCTAAAGATCTGATAATTGGTGATCCCAACAATGGTGTCATCACTAGATCAAGAGAGATGATTTCAGGCTCCTGCTTTGTTTCAAAGATAGAACCTAAAAACATCAAGGAAGCTCTGAATGATGAGTACTGGATCTCTGCTATGCAAGAAGAATTAGGCCAGTTTACAAGGAATGAAGTATGGGATCTTGTTCCTAGGCCTGATGACATTAATGTGATTGGCACTAAGTGGGTGTACAAGAACAAGTCTAATGAGCAGGGAGTAGTTACAAAAAACAAGGCTAGACTTGTAGCTCAAGGATATACACAAATTGAGGGAGTAGACTTTGATGAAACCTTTGCACCAGTAGCAAGGCTTGAATCAATCAGACCACTCCTAGGAATTGCTTGTATCCTAAAGTTCAAGCTATTTTAGATGGATGTTAAAAGTGCCTTTCTAAATGGGTACCTTAATGAGGAAGTATATGTGGAGCAACCTAAGGGATTTGTTGATCCAAGTTGTCCATATCATGTATACAAACTAAGGAAGGCTCTTTATGGTCTAAAGCAAGCCCCCAGAGCATGGTATGAAAGACTGACCATTTTTCTCATAAAACATGGGTACAGGAAAGGTGGAATAGACAAAACCTTGTTTGTGAAGGATGAAGAGGGAAAGGTCATGATTGCTCAGATATATGTGGATGACATAGTGTTTGGTGGGATGTCAGACAGGATGGTTAAACATTTTGTTACTCAAATGGAGTCTGAGTTTGAGATGAGCCTAGTAGGAGAACTAACCTACTTCCTTGGACTGCAAATCAAGCGGATGGAGGAATCCATGTTCATATCCCAAAGCAAGTATGCAAAGAACATTGTCAAGAAGTTTGGGATGGACAATGCTAGTCACAAGAGAACACCTGCCCCCACTCATTTAAAACTAACAAAGGATGACAAAGGTGAGAATGTGGACCAAAGCTTATACAAAAGCATGATTGGAAACCTACTATATCTGACAGCTAGCAGACCAGATATAGCTTTTGCAGTAGGTGTGTGTGCAAGGTATCAAGCTGAACCAAAAGTGAGCCATCTAAACCAGGTGAAGAGGATCTTGAAATATGTTAATGGTACATGTGACTATGGCATAATGTACTCTCATGGGTGTGAACCAATCCTCACTGGATTTTGTGATGCTGACTGGGCTGGAAGTGCTGATGATAGAAAGAGTACATCAGGAGGATGCTTCTTTCTAGGAAACAATTTAATTTCTTGGTTCAGTAAGAAACAAAATTGTGTATCCTTATCCACTGCTGAAGCTGAATATATTGCAGTTGGTAGGAGTTGTTCACAGCTGGTATGGATGAAAAAAATGCTCACAGAATACAATGTCCCACAAGATGTCATGACATTGTACTGTGACAATTTAAGTGCAATTAACATCTCCAAAAATCCTATCCAACACAGTAGAACTAAGCACATAGACATCAGACATCATTTCATTAGAGATCTTGTGGAAGAGAAGGTGATCACATTAGAACATGTAGCCACAGAGCTGCAATTGGCTGACATATTTACTAAGGCTTTGGATGCTACCCAATTTGAAAACCTAAGGGGTAAATTGGGAATCTGCATATGTGAAATATAGCAGTTATGGAGAAGTGTCAGCATGTCTTATGACATCATGTGGCATGATCACCAGATGGCAGCACCATTCTGGCCAATAACTGTTAGTATTCCAATCCTAAAAACTCCACTAGTAACGGATTCTATAAATGTGAAAACGTGCTCTCAGCTTCTCACATTCCCACTAGCTCCACAAAACATTTTGCATGCTATAGCTGAGTATCTAAGCTCATCAAAATCTATCAAACCTAAATCCTCTTCCACTACATTCGAAAAATGTCTCAACATCAAAACCCTAACTTCATTGATGAGGGTCTCAATCAAGAAGATGTAGTGCACACAACCCCAATCTCTGTAGTACCAATGGATGCTAATCCTATAGATGAGATCAGAGGAAGCGTTCCTATTGCTCAAAAACCTAGAACTCCAAATGCAAGAAGAGCTAAGGAGCCTGTTTTCAGCAAAAGCAAGGGGACTCCTTCATCTACAAGCACTCCCAAAGCTTCTGATTATGTGGATGCATCCATCCAACATCTTGTGAACAGGATCCTCTCTGAACAAAGAGTGGTGCCTGGGGTGTCCGTTCCTCTGAACAACATGCCTGCTCCATAAGAAGAACCAAACAACCAGGCTGAAGAGGACATACCTGCTCAATAGGATGTCCCAAGAAATGTTGAAGCATCTGAGGGCCAGAACAAAACCTCAACTGATAATGATAAAGCCACTGATGATCAAGCTCATGTTGATCAAACTGCTGAAAAAGAGGCCTCCCAACCTCCTCCTGTTGAAACCCTAAATGATGACTTTGACACAGAGATCATTGCATCTGTTAATCCTAGCATAGCCAAGAGGCTTAGGGCTAGGAAGGAGAAGAAGCCTGCTGCACATGCAACTCCTGAAAAGAAACAGTCAACTCCAAAGAAGGACAAGGTCAAAGTTGCCTTTGGACCTACTAAGCAATGGAGCAAAGTAAGCACCCAGAAGAGGAAAGCTACAACTCCACCTGATTCAGATGTTGAGGAGGATGTCCCAACATCCCAACCAAGGAAGAAGCCAGCACCTCCCAGGTCTTCCTCTGCTGTTCCTGAAGCACCTCTGGACAATATGTCCTTCCATCATGTCTCCAGTGTGAGCAAGTGGAAGTATGTCTACCAAAGAAGGGTGGCTCTGGAAAGAGAGCTGAGAAGCAATGCTTTGGAGTGCACTGAGGTAATAGACTTAATCTCCAATGCTGGTTTATTCAAAACTGTCTCCAATTTTTCTCCCTGTTATGAGCTGCTGGTCAAGGAGTTTATAGTGAATCTGCAAGAGGGGTGTGCTGATGGGAAATCTGAGGATTTCAGGAAGGTTTATGTGAGGGGGAGATGTGTTGATTTTTCTCCAAGGGTGATAAATCAGTACCTAGGAAGAGAATCAGATGGACCAAATGAGCTGGGCAAAACTGACAACCAAGTCTGCAAAATCATCACTGCCAACCAGGTCAAGTCTTGGCCAGTCAAAGGCAAACTATCTGTCAGCTTGCTAACAAGGAAGTATGCTATGCTTCACAGGATTGGAACTGTCAACTGGGTCCCCACAAACCACACCTCTTCTATAGCTACTGGGCTGGGAAGGTTCATTTGTGTTGTAGGCACCCAAACAAAGTTGGACTATGGGGCTTATATCTTTGATCAAACACTAAAGCATGTAGGAACATCAGCAACCAAGCTTTCAATAGCTTTTCCCTCTCTTCTTTGTGGAATCATTCTCAACCAATATCCAGGCATCCTTACTGATAAGGATTCTATCTGCAAGAGAGAAAGTCCACTGTCCTTTCACTACAAACTTTTTCTGAGCCATCATGCTGCAGATGTTGAAGCTCCAAGTGGGCCATCTGCTGTTAAGTCTCCCATCTCAAAAGCATCATTGATTGCAGAGCTCAAGACTACTTGCAAAGATCTTGATGAAAGGAAGAAAAAGCTGGAGAACATAATTCAAAGACTAGAGCTGGAGGAAGTTGCTGGAGATGTTGATGAATCTGATGCTGAGTCTGAGGATGAAGAAGATTCAGAGTATGATGAGTCTGAGTGAAGCTGTGTGTGGTGGAAAATGTATTGCCTGTGTTGCTTTGTAATTTTGAATGTTTTGTTTTTCTCTCTGCTTATGTAATCTTTGGCCCCAAATTTCTGTCTAACAAGGGGGAGAAGTGTACTGAACAACAATGTCTGCTGCTGTTTGTTGTTTAATGAACAATGCTGAAGTTAAATTCTGTCTTCTGAACTAAGTTTTTTTTGAATGCTCATTGGTATATCAAATTCTGTTGAACAAGTCATAGCAGTATACATACAGGTTTGAGGGGGAGCAAATTATTAGCTCTCACATGTTTCAACAGAAAAGATCTCTACTGCACTCTGATAAAAGAAGTCTGCTGATCTCTGATAAAACCAGAAGATTATGTTAGCCAAAAATTAGCCAAAGGGGGAGTTTGTAGATGTTAAGAATTGGCAGAATTTTTGACAAACAAGAATAAGTGAACTTAGTTCAGGATGTCACACCAGATGTTGTGACATTGACAAATAAAGTAACTGTTAATGAATTTAGTTCAAGACATCAGGATGTCACACCAGATGTTGTGACATCACAAACCTGCTATCTTACTTAAATGATGCATAACAGAACTGAGTAAATTCAGGGGAGTTTATCTGGAATTAATTGAAAAGAGATAAGCACTCCAAGGCACATCTTTAGGGAGCTTAGTTATCTGGTTTCAGTATAACAGAATAACTAACTCACCTTGATTCAAGGAGATAACAAACTAACTAACCCTAATTCAAGGTGATGACTGTGGGATTTATCAGGTCTGGATATTTTGCAAAAAGCCCAAAAAACCAAGCATCTATTTAAGGAACAGAAACTCTCAGAATAGAGGACGAATTTTAGAAGACTGTAAAGGGTGTTGTGTTTTATAGCAGGTGTTAATTGTTTGTCACTTTATGAGCTTTTAAGCAAAAAGTGAATTGTGTCTTGATTGAAACTTTTAAGTAAGATCAAGCTGTTGTGTTTGAAGTGTGACTTCAATTTTATTAATCATTGTAAAAGATCACTGTGTGATTGAGGGGGAGTGAGTAGGTACTCATATCTAAGTTGTGTCTTAGGTAGAAATTGCCTTGGGTAGATATTAAGTGAAGGATTAAACTGGTTGGTTTAATTCCAGAATTAATATTACTTATATTGGATTTCCTTCCTGGCTTGGTAGCCCCCAGATGTAAGTGTGGAGATACACTGAACTGGGTTAACAATTTCCTGTGTTATTTAATTTACCAGCACTTTAAGTTTTGTTTAAGTCTTCAAGTGTTTAAACATCTGATTCGACATCACGTACCTGATCCCAGAATTTCAATAAGTGTTCAGACATTAGCAGTATCAGACAAACAAGTCTTGCACATTCAAAATGATAACTTGCACATTAATACTGTATATGAACAAACCACCGCAGGCTAAAAGTCAGAATACAACCAAAAATATTCCCCGAAGGGTTACAAGCTAGTACATGAAATAAAGACAAAAGAAATAAAAGCAAGACTCCTACAACAAGCCTGTAGGTAGTCTGCAAAAAATAAACTAAGCTAAGGACCCAGGATCTGCCACCTCTGCCCTGCTCTTCTTGACACCCGCTCGCAGCTTGAGCTCTTCAATCTCTTTCCTTGCTTCCTCCAGAGCTAACTAACTCTGTGCTAGCTGTTGGGTTTTCTCCCTCCGGATGGTATGGACTTTCTCCACTTCCTCCTTCTTGAAGGCCATCTGAACTTCAAAGAACTCTTCTTTCTCTCTGAATTTCTTCTGCTCTTCCTCTCTTTGGCCTTGCAGCCAAGCAATGGATTGACGAGCATCCTTGAGAGTCTTTAGAGTCTTCTTGCGCTCAGCTTCTCTTTGGGCTTCCATCATACCCAACCTGTGGAAATGGGCTTCTCTAACAGCAAAGTCCTTCTCTTTGCCTTCTATAGAGGCTTGGAGCTTCTGCAGCTTGTCTTCAGCTTCATTCTTGGCCCTGTTGGCTTGGTGGTACAGGCTTACCATCTCAGTGTTCTCCACTCTGACCTCATGTAGCTGAGCTTCTAGCTTCTTGTACTCTTCGAGGGAGACTGTACTGCTCTGACTAGGCACCTCCCTGGGATAAAGTGGAGCCTCAACTGAAAAAGGCATGAGAACTGACTCTACATGTCTTTGCAACCATGCAGCATATGGTGAATATGTCTTGGGATCAACTCGGCCGAAGTCTTTCTTACCATTTCTTATCCTGTGAGCCCAGGCTTGGACTGCTTGTTGTACCAACTCTTTGTTTCCTTCAGCAGGAAAGTACAAAGATTCAGCCAACTCTTCCATCTGAGGAGGATCTTTCAAAGGGTAGCCAAACTGCTTTCTGGCTAATGTTGGATAATAACTGATGACACCTTTCCTTCCCAGCAAAGGTACTCCAGCAAACCTTTTGCAACTGACCATCAACTCTTTACCTAGCAAATCCCTGTCATAACCCCAGGTAATATCTTCAACAGTCAACCCCATCAGTCTTCTGGACCATCTCCATTCATCCCGCATCTCCTTGAAGGCACCTGACTTAGGCAACTGTCTAGCAAACCACTCAGCAAATAAAGGAGCACAGCAGACTACTGGACCACCCCTACCCTTCTCATTTCTGTAATGGACGCTGTAGTAGAAGTCACCCAAAAGAGTAGGCACTGGATTGCCTTTTGCGAAGATTGAGATCACCTCTAAGCTGACAAACTCTTTCTCTCCAGGGAACAGGATGAACCCATATACCATCAATGCAAGCAAAGCACCAAAGTCATTCCACTTAGCCTCTGTAGCATATCTTTCTGCCTTTGGGATGATCACACTCCAGGGTAACTGATCTGACCTGATCAGGAGGGCCTTCCAAGGATTTAAAGACTGGGCCAGAGAATGAGATGAGGGGGGTGTACCTGCAAGGTGCTCCAATGCTTAAGTCAGAAGAGGTACAGAAAGTTAAGGTTATTTCAGAGTGAGTTAGAATACCTGACCCTTTGCCATGAAAGGGTATTTATATTGAGCCCCCAGCGCTGGGCCAAGGCTCCTAATGGGCTGGATCTAGCTAGGCCTAAGGTGGAGCTGCCAGGGGACGCGTAAGAAGCGTGAAGACCTAGACCAAAGGTCTGCTCCTTGGTCCAACTACCCCTATCCCTCAGGAGATAATACAGGGGAGTTGGGTGACGTGACAGATGAGGTGGCAGACATGGTTCTGCCCGACATAGCTCATGTGCCCGTGATATAGGTAGGTGATATGTGAATGAAGGTCAGCTGGTGGGAGGCGCGTGTCTCTGCCCGACACGCAGTAGAGTTGTCGAGGTGGCGTCCCATCGACATGGATGGCTGGGCCATTGCCCGACGCATTCATCAGCCCGGACGTTTGGGCATGTACCCGACAAGTATTGGGCCGTTCCGTGCATGTCGTCATGGCCCAGTCCAGAACAGGAGCCCCCCAAGTCGAGTCTCTGAGTTAGAGTGATGACTTGTATCGCAACCGGGGTTCCCTGTGTCGAGGGAGTGGCGCGGACGTATGGCATGGAAGATTCCAATAGACTTGCTCGCGATGCTCTTCTTTCCACGGTAGTGTCGGGGATGGAATGTAATCGCTGGGCGCGCACCTCCCTCGTAATGGCCAAGGGCTTGATGCGGGGATAGGATATCTTGATGAATCGGGGAGATGGACAAATGCTCGACGTCGCTTCAGTTTCTTTTTGGGTAGACGTGTTTCAGACTTAATGGCGTCGCTTCGTTTTGTGTGCAGAGGCGGCGTATGCAGTAGGCAATGATAACCTAGCGCGTTGGCCCACGCGCCAGGGACTATAAAAGGAAGTTGAGTGACTTCATTTTCACTTTTTCGCTCCTACGTTCGCCGGAAGCTCTGAAGAATCCTCCTGCGTCTTCCCGTCTTGTCGCCTGAACCGCCGTCTCAGCCCGTCTCGTTGCCTGAACCGCCGTCTCTGCCCGTGTGCCACCGTCTCTTTCTCAACTTCTTATATGTCAGGTACCATTTTGCTTCTGTAATCCATTATTTTTCCTTCTGTTTGTGTCAAATGTCTGCAAATGCATGTTATATCCATAGTAGGTGGTTAGATTTGACTTAGGAATAGTAAAATGGACTGTAGATGGACTATAGATGGTAGAAAATAGGGTTAGGGTTAGACTGTCCCGGGCAGAAATTACATATGTCGGGCAATATTTGCATAAGTATATATGAACTTTCTGCCCGGTCTCTTAAGAACGTGCGTATCTTCGCGTCGAACACGTTGTCAGTGTCCGTTGCTGCTACGCCCTTTCACTTGGCCTGCGGTGGAAGGGTGGATTTGATATGATGTCGATTTCACTCTTTCTGTCTGCGTTTCAGGTGCTAACGGGCATTTACGACCGAGGAGGGAAGACTCTGGGTCCTCGTCTGAAGATGCGGTCATCGCTCGTCTACCCGTCGGGGATGGGAGTGCCAGGGATGGTACTGAGCACGCTTCATCCTCCGGGCAGGTTGATCTCTCCTGGGTTGCGGATGAACCTTTGGAGGAGGAGTCCTATTTCTGTGACGAGGCCATCCCCGCTTACGCCGTGGTCGAAGACAGAAGGCGGGAAGATCCGGAGAATTGGTATTGTTGTGCCCCCAAGGAGGAGGACCGTATATGCCATCATTTCCCGGGGAAGCAGTTCACGATGTACGAGTTTGCTTTCCGGGAGGCGGGGATCAGGCTGCCCTTCAATTCCTTCCAAATGTCGATCTTTAAATGGCTTCGGCTGGCGCCGTCCCAACTGCATCCCAACGCCTTCGCTTTTATGCGGGCATTCGAGTTGGTCTGCCGTTTCCTCGGCATTGGGTGCACTCGAGCCCTTTTCTTCCATGTCTTCCACCTCCAGCGGTCCGGCCTCCGTGGGCGCCATAGTTGGGTTTCTTTTAAACAGCCCGTGCGTTTGTTCAAGACGTACGTGGACTCTGCCCGTCATTTCAAGGGTCGTTGGTATGTGGTGAGACCGATCACCCGTGCCGCCCTTCATTCCCTTTACTATTATCAACGAGCATCAAACGGGGAGGAGAAATTGATGTCGAAGATACCGCTGAGGTGGCAGCGCGATCATTTCGACCTCTCCACCGCCCACTATAGGGTCAAATTTGCGATGCTCGGCGTTGAGGATAGGCTCCCATACAAGAAGCTGGTTGATTACGTGCAGAGTTTCAATCTGGGGGTCTGGACAGATCGACAGGGCGTGCCCTATCTTGACGAGGCCGGAGTGCCAATCACTGAGACGCGCTTTATTAATACAAAAGCCTTGCTCGAGTGCAGGACCGAGGAGAAGGCTTTAGAATTATTGAGTAGGCAGACTTTTTCTTGATATTTTATTTGTGTCTATGTTTTCTCTCGCTAATGTTTGTGTGTAATGTTTTGCAGGTGCCATGCCCAGTACGCGTGATCGGGTCCTGAAGCTGGCCAACCAGGTCGGTGCGTCTGACCGGGTGCCAAAAAAGAAGAAGAAGACCGTGGCCCGTGTTCAGGTGGCCGTCGATGATGCTGGGGTCGGGACTTCGAATACAGCGGGTCCGACACCTTCCTCTCCTCCTCGGGCGTCGACGATAGATATTCCTGACAGCCCACCTCAATCGGCCTCTCCTCTCCACAAACGGAAGCGTCCGGCGGGAACTCTTTCAAGGTCATCACTGGGAAGTCCGGGTGGACCGGGCAGCTATTTATTACCCCCCTACTATGTGGAGCGGTCGTTCTTCAAAGTCGAGGATGCGATCGCGGTGCCGGCGCCTGAGGCAAAGGCTATCCTGGACCAAGATGCTGGTGTCCGACGCAAGGAGCTGGCTAGAGACCTGGCAGCTGTCATCCGGGTGATGGAGACGGCCATGGTCTTGACTGATACTTCAGTCTCTATTGCCTCCCTGGAGGACGCTCTCGCGCAGGTTCGGTCGGAGAAGGACAAGCTGTCCAAAGATCTGTCGGACTACAAGGAGGAGCATCAGCTACATGAGGGGCTGAATAAGAAATTGGAAGAAGCAGAAAAGGAACGGGACCAGCTGAAGGCGGCCAAGGTGAGCTTGGAGGAGCAGGTGGCCGATCACCAGAAGCTGGTCGAGGATAATGCTGGACTGCGGGCTCAGCTTGCATCTCTCGAGGAAAAGGTCCGTCCTCTGGCTGATGAAAATGAGGAGGAGTTGGCGCTCGGTTCACGTGGGGATCTGCTAGGGCACATACGTTCCCTTAACCAGGACCTCGTAGCTGTGTTCAAGGAGGGTTTCGACAATGTCGTCGAACAGCTGAGGCTTCTGAATCCCGAGTTGGTGACGGAGGGGTCGGCTCACAACTACTGTGTCCGGGAGGGGGAGATCGTGTGCCCTTTCGAAGCTGAGGAGGAGCTGGGGGATGACGAAGACGAGCTGGAAAATGTTGAAGAGGATGTCCGGGCGGAGTCTTGATTGATTTTTTGATTTGTTTTTATTATGTCCTGCGTGCCTTGTTGTGTGGCCTGCGTGCCCTTTATGTATTTTGGCCTTCGGGCATATGTAATTTGGCCTTCGGGCGTACTTGGCCTCAGCCGTTGTTATGTTATTCTGTTTTAAATATATGAATGTTTTCTGTTGTCATTCATTGTGTTCGGGTATGCGCTATATTTGCTTGTTTATGAACTTATATTCTGCTCGACCTCGTTAGTCTCCTCGGTTTAGGGAACCGACGAAGCGTCGGGCTTTGTGCCCGTTTGGATCGAAGCCCGGGTTCGTTGTTCGGGACTCTGGCTTCGAGGCTTGGGCTTTCCCATCGCGAGCTGGGTGCCCTGCCTGTCGGGGTACTTCGACGTTGAGTCTCGATCTAGATCCCAATCGTTGGGGAGGGTTGTGTTCGCTGTGTGGCCCCGGTTTGTCCCCGGGTCTTGCGGTTCCTCTTTGGGGTTTTAGAGACGAAGAGCGTGGTCGTACCACCCACGTCTCCCCGTGATACATTTAGCTGTAATATTGTCTAAGTTTTTCTGCGTTCCATGGTCGAGCGAGTTCTTCCCCTTGTAGGTTTTCTAGGTAATAGGCCCCGTTGCTCGTCTTGTCGCGGACGCGGTAGGGACCTTCCCAGTTGGCGGCCAGTTTACCCTCTTTTGGGTTTTTCTGGTTTCTTCTAAGGACCAGGGTGCCGACCTAGAACTCTCTTCTTATGACCTTCGCGTCGTGGCGTAGTGCTATTTTTTGTTTGAGGGACATTTCCCTGAGGGCCGCTTCGGAACGGATCTCTTCGACTAGGTCGAGTTCGGCTCTAAGAGCCGCGTCGTTCATTTCCTCATCTAGGGGTTCTTCTATGCGCCTCGTTGGTTCCCGTATTTCCACCGGGATGACTGCTTCGGTGCCGTAAGTCAGTCGGAATGGGGTCTCCCCGGTGGTGGAGTGTGGTGTCGTGCGGTAAGCCCATAGGACGCTATGTAGCTCCTCAACCCATGCCCTCTTCGCCTCGCCGAGCCTGCGTTTAAGGCCACGTAAGATTACCCTGTTGGCCGCCTCCGCTTGCCCGTTCGTCTGTGGATGTTCGACAGACGTGAAATGCTGTTTAGTACCTAGGCTGGCGACGAAGTCTTGGAATCCTCCGTCCGTGAATTGTGTCCCATTGTCCGTGATGAGGGCCTGGGGTACACCAAACCGAGCGAGGATGTTGCGTTTAAAGAACCGGAGAATGTTCTGTGCGGTTATTTTAGCCAATGCCTCTGCTTCAATCCATTTCGTAAAATAATCCACCCCGACGATGAGGTATTTATTCTGGTACGATCCGGTGACAAAAGGTCCGAGGATGTCCATGCCCCACCATGCGAAGGGCCACGGGGAAGATAGTGATTTTAGGTCATTCGGGGGTGCGAGGTGCATGTCGGCGTGTCGCTGGAATTTGTCGCATTTTTTTACGTGCTCCTTTGAGTCGTGTTGCATGGTCGGCCAGTAGTAGCCTGCTCGAAGGGCTTTTCGCGCGAGTGATCGCCCGCCGAGGTGTTAGCGTTAATCCCCCAGTGTATTTCTCCAAGTATGTCGGGAACTTTCTCTTCCTCGACACACTTGAATAATGGGATGGAGAACCCTCTACGGTAGAGTTTCCCTTCGAGGAGTACGTATGAGCATGCCCGTCGTTTGGTGGTGGCCGCCTCCTTTGGGTCGACGGGGAGTTCGTCCTTTGTTAGGTAATTGTAGATGGGTGTCATCCAACAGTGAGCATCCCCGATCGCGTTGACCTCGAATGGAGGAGGTAGTTTTTCGATGCTAGGTCGAGGAAGGATTTCTTGAATTACGGATTTGTTTCCGCCCTTTTTCCTCGTGCTGGCTAGTTTTGAGAGGATATCTGCCCGTGTATTGTGCTCGCGAGGTACGTGTTGAACTTCCTACTTCTCGAATTTTTCAAGTTTTTCTTTGACAAGGGACAAGTATTCGAAGAGGTTGTCGTTCTTGGTTTGATACTCTCCTTGCACTTGTGAGGCTACGAGCTGGGAGTCTGTGGATATTTTTACTTCTTTTGCTCCCAGGTGTTGCACCCCAAAATTTGCCCTCACAATACAAGACTTTGTGTTCTAAAAAGGTTCACAAGGTTCACAAGTTCTCCAACACTTGCATAACCTTTCATGAGGTTCATGAAGTCTACAAGTTACTTTATGAAGGTTCACAAGGTTCACAAGTCCCACAATGCTTTCAATACCTTTCATGAGGTTCATGAAGTCTACAAGTCACTTCTTGAAGGTTCACAAGGTTCACAAGCTTCTCAACATTTACAAGACCTTTCATGAG
Organism: Lathyrus aphaca; assembly: GCA_963966055.1. NCBI lineage: Eukaryota > Viridiplantae > Streptophyta > Magnoliopsida > Fabales > Fabaceae > Lathyrus > Lathyrus aphaca. The sequence goes on along the minus strand of OZ014522.1, from coordinate 537,648,404 downwards.
GTTCATGAAGTCTACAAGTTACTTCTTGAAGGTTCACAAGGTTCACAAGCTTCAAAATACCTCCCATGAGGTTCACAAGACATTTTATGATGGTTCACAAGGTTCACAAAGTTCACAATTGGTCAAAAGAGTTGACAATCCACTCAGACAATGCACCTCCTAAGCAGGGCATCCAAAACTAGGGTTTTGATTTTAATCAGGCTAAATGGACTTCCAATACCTCAAGTGAGTTTCACAACATCTTATATGTGTGTAAGAACCCCCATGACAAGTTTCAAGACTTTTCTCAAAAGTTTGCTCAGTCAGATGATCAGATAAGTCAAAATCAGTCAATGCAGTTAAAAAGTCAAACTGAGGTCAACTGTGGTCAAACCAAAGTCAAACTTCATGATTTTTTGCCAACATCAAATATATGAAGTAAAATTCATCATTTGATCAAGGGTTGATCATGATTCATCAAGGAGATTCCAGATCATCAATAATCAGGAGTTTCTAAATTAGGGTTTCCTCAGTAAAAGTCAACTAAACTTTGACCAACCATAACTTTCACATACTTCATCACCAAGTCTCCATCCAAAGCTCATTTTGAAGGAAATTTAATTCTCTACAACTTTTATGTTGAAAGTTAAGCCCAAAAATGCTTCATTTGAAAGATATGACCTAAGACATTATAGGTCATTTCAAAAGTCAACAAAAAGTCAACAACTTCAAAAGGGCATAACTTGAGATTGGTAAATGATATGAACCTGAAACTAATGGGGTTGTTTAGAGGACTCTTCAAGCTTTCCAAAAAGTCCAATAAAACCCTCATACCTTTAAAATTGAGGGAGATGTGTCCTTGCAAAGTTGGGAAATTTTGTGATGGTTTATGATGAAAATGGAGGTCTAAAAACAATTTTCTCCAAATGGGCTGGCCAAATTATGACCCAACCTATACAATAACACCTTGCACGAAATTTCCATAATATTTTCATAATTTTTATTTTATTTAATTAATTTATTATGATTTTTTATTCTTAAAATCATTTTAAATTTAAATAAAATATTAAATGTGAAGATTTAATTGATTTATTGATTCTAGAAAGTCATAAAATCAATATGGAACAAATTGATGCAAGAATTATATGGAGTGGCTTGAAATAGAAAGCATTGGTACAAAAATATTTGAAATTCAAAGCACCATCTTTCTCAATCTTTTTAAATCAAATCTTTCACATAACCATTGAAGTTTCTGACCTAGATTGATTCACCTATAAGTATTGATCATAAGCATAACCCTAGAGGACGGATTCCAGCAGCCAAAAGTGTAAGTTCATTGTTTAAAAACTCTTCCAAAAGTGAGATTCGGATTTGGAGATTCAAGGCACTACAAGGTATTTTAAGGACATGGCTAGCTTCCCTGGACATCACTGATTGTAAAGCATCAATCATATGCATCAAAATCATCTCATATTGGCCAACCCGAATCAAACTTTGCCTTGAATTTAAAATTTTCGATTCTGTTATTTTGTGCATTATTAATGAATTTTGTTTGTGCCTTTGTGTTTGTGATGATCTAAGGAACGATTCTGGACAAATAGCTTGAAGTTTCATAGCCTAATGGACCAAATGCCATGGTTAGGGTTTAGAGGTCGAAAATGGGGACCTTTGATTTACTGAGTTTAAATGAGTTTTGAGAACATAGGAGTGTTCTATGAATCTCCAGGATCACAAAACCATAATTAATTTCATAAATCGTTGCTGTTTGGTGTGTGTTTGAATTTCGCAGGGTTCAAACCATGAAGAACTCGTAACAAAACTTGCAGGAAAAAGGGCAATAAAATTCGCAGGTAAATTGGAGAAGATGAAGCTGCTTCCCGCGCGCCCAGAAATTCAAATAATGTTAACACATTTTATGTTGTTTTGTTATTTGTATATCACAACCATGGTGTTGTCCCAGTGGATGGAGGCAGGCGTGTATGCTGGCTTGGTCTGGGGTTCGATTCCCCGTTGGTAACATTTTGTTCATTTATTTCGTTGATTTTTCAGGTTTAATATATTATTGTTTGTAGCCAACATGTTAACAGATTGGCTCTTCCAGCCGGGTGGTGATGCGCGTGTTTGAATGTCTAAAGGTCCTGGGATCAAATCCCACCCCAGGCCTTTTGCTTCTTTATTTTTCTGAATTTTTCAAGATCAAGCACAAAACCAACTGTTCCCTTATTTCTTTCATCCGCGCACGTGGTGGCCTGGTGGAAGGTGTTGTTGACTGGTAACTAGAGCATCCAGGGATCAAATCCCAGCCAGGTAAGTCTTGTATTTTTTTTATCATTTTATTTTGTTTTGTTTAATTGTTGTTTAATATTAATCTATAATTAAGTAATTTCATGATAGTTTGTAATATTCTCTAAAATTCTAAAAAAAAAAAAGTATTTTCTCTTCAAAAATTTTTTTTATCTCTTTTATGTAATAAAATTACAATATAGGTATATATAGTTTTGTATATTATATCATAAATTCTAAGCATATTTTCTAACAAAACCCTAAAAAAAATATTTTCTAAGATAAAATCTAATTCTATTTTTTCTGAATAATTTTATTTTCTAATTATTAATATAATTATAATATATATTTATTTATTTAGTATGATTCATGTAAATATTGTAAATATAATTATAAAGTATTTTTCTCATATAAGATATAAATATATTTCATGCTATTAAAAATTAAATCTTATAAATTAAAATAATTGTTTGTTCATATTTTTTTTCTAAATATAATTGCTTATATTAAAAATTATTAATCTCTTATTCTTATAATTTTGGTTAATTTTATTCATTATTGTTATTACTAACCATATTATTTATTTTGCTTTATTAATTTTATATATTATTTCACTAATTTTTATTATTTCACTAACCTCTCTTATTTTATTATTACTAACTTTTTGCTTATTATTTAATATTATTATTTATCACTAACCCCTATTTATTATTTATTTATTATTTTAGCTTGTTTATTTATATTTTGCTAATTAATTATTTTTGCTATTTATTTATTTATTTATTTTTGCTTATTATAATTATGTTGTAATTGCTTCTTGGATGTAAATTTTATAATTATTAAATTATTGTTGCTATGGTTAGTAATTAGGGAGTGCTAATATGTATTTTATTTAAAATAAATTAGATCACTTTAATCATAAGATAATTAAATTAAACACTCACACACGTAAGTCGATTTTAATCGCCGTCTCACTTTCTAAGGTTATCCCTCAAGTTGCCTACGAATAAGGCCAAGTGGGGTGTATAAAGCAAGTCCCTTTAAAAAGAAAATCATCAAGTCCCTCATGGTTGCCTATACGAATCGAGTCCCTTCGAATAATGATGATAGTCCCTTCAGTATGCTTATTACACCCCACAGTTGCCTTCATAAAACAGAACGTCCCTCACATGTCCCTTCACATCCAAGGTAAGGACTACCTACTCCTTAATAGTAGGGATAGTCTTACCAAGGAGAGGATAAAGAACAAGAAAGACTTTAAACTCTAGGGTAGGTTCCTCTTATGTACTTGCTCACTTCAAAAGTATTTCAAACATTTCACAATTTCAAACAATTTTCAAAAACAAGTTTTTACACATCCGTACATGGATTATTATTAACTATTCTGAAAATTTTTCTATTCACACACTACACTTTCAAAAACAATTCAAAAGTGAGCTAAGTAACTAAGAGCCCATGGATAACCATGGATGTAAAGGGTGCTAACACCTTCCCTTTACATAACCTACCCCCCGGACCCAAAATATTCTCTTAAGGTCTTTCCTGTTCTTTTATACCCTTTCCTTATGGATAAAATAAAAGTCGGTGGCGACTCTTGCTATCCGCAACATAACTTAAAGTCAGTTCTCCCACCGTGTTACAGAACTGGCGACTCTGCTGGGGACTTAATAAAAGAGGGGTACCCTTAGGAATTAGATCACTTTAAATTGTTTGACTTGTTTGCTTTATATTATCTTGTTGGGGTGCTCTTATGTGTGAAAGGTCCTAACCCGGATCTAGTGTACCTTAGGTAAATGGCAATAGACCAAGGAAACTGTACGACGTATATCGATACGGTTGATCTGGTGGCCATAGTTAGTGCGACTTCTTGGTTGGTGCTTATGTTCCTTAAGTCAAGTTGAGGATAATATGAGGCTGCCATATGTTGTCAATGCACTAACTAACTTTTAGAACCCTAGTTAACTCATCTTGGCCTTTAGAAAGTAGTGAGGTAACCGGCTTTGGTACAGACTGAAGTTGGTTGACACTCGATACTACGCTCATTGAGATTCTAAACTCGGAGGGTTTTGGTTGGCAAGTAAGTTGCCTACTGAACAACCACCCTTGTGAAGGATCAATGATATTGAGATCCCTTAGAACCTGGTTACTTTCATAGGACAGGATGAACCAACTAACTTCAGGGGAGGGTACTTACCTTTGAACCTCATGCAAGCCTTTAAACCTAGGGCTATTGTGTGACTTGCTTGTGTGTGCCACATGTTTGTGATTGAGCATAACATCATGACATCATCATGCATCATAAGCATAGCATTTTCCCTAACAATTTCAAGGACCAAGGGATTTATCTTTGTTCTTTGTTGCAGGTCATGGCTTCTGCTCGTAGGAACACCATCAGGATCAACTTTGTGGGCATACCTGCTAAGCTTAAAGAGTTGGTTTCTCAAGTGTATGATCACTCCCAGTTCATCAAGAGACATGGTCACCTATTGGATCTAGTCACCTCAGGATTCAATGAAGACATGATGAGTGTTCTATTCCAGTTCTTTGACCCTAAGCACCATTGCTTTACATTCCCTGACTATCAGCTGGTTCCTACAATGGAGGAGTTCTCTAAACTTCTGGGTATACCTGTTCTTGATCAAAGACCCTTCACAGGCTTGGAGAAAGAGCCTAAACCAGAGGTTATTGCTGCAGCTCTACATCTGAAGAAGTCTGACATTGTTCTAGAAACGAGAAGCGGAGTCAAGGGTATTCTTGCCAAGGTGCTAATGGATAAGGCTCAAATGTTCTTGAAGGCCATGAGCTATGATGCTTTTGTGGAAATCTTAGCCTTGCTGATATATGGCTTAGTATTGTTCCCCAATCCAGATCAGTTCATAGATGTTCATGCCATCAACATTTTCCTGAGCCACAATCCAGTGCCAACATTGCTTGGAGATATCCTACATTCTCTTCATACCCGTACTACAAGGGCAAGAGGAACTTTGATGTGCTGCATACCTTTGCTATCTAGGTGGTTTATTTCTCACCTTCCTCGCTCCGTAATGAAGAATGAGCAAGGGTTCAGATGGTCCAAGAGGATCATGTCACTTTCTCACTCAGACATCCATTGGTGCTCCAGATCTATGGAGAATGTCACCATCATTGACCGTTGTGGGGAGTTTCTTAATGTGCCACTTCTAGGCATAAGAGGAGGCATCACCTGCAACCCCTCTCTAGCTTTACGACAGTTTGGTTACGCTCGGAGCGATGGCCCGCATGATATGTTGATTCAGGGCATTGTGTTTGATTACGACAACGATCTTCAGGGTTACCGTCAGAGATTCATACGAGCTTGGGGAAAGGTAAACAGGATTGACAGCAAGACACTGGAGCCTAAGTACACTATTCCTATGGAAGCTTATCTCAGATGGGTACGATCTCGTGCTCAGACACTCATGATGCCATATCCTGCCGTCCTACCAGTTACCATGGAACCTGTTGCTGAAGGAGACACAACTTATACCATCCTTCACCCAGACATGCCTACTGATAAGGAAGACTTGCAGAGATCATGGATCCAATTGAAAGAGCAAAGGGATACTTTCGAGGCTCATTACAAAGCAAGCCAAGAAAAGATTCTGGAGCTAACAAAGCTACTTCACGAGGAATGGAACCTCAACTCTTACCTCAACACAAAGAGGAAACGTCCATGGGAGACTTAAAACCCCATCTTTTGTACTTATTTCATTTTCATTTTTGTAAGCCTAAAAGGCAAAACAAAGTTATTACTAATAAAAGTTTACTTTCGTGTTTGTTTAAGCAAATTTAAATCCTGCGATCCTTGAAAACATTGCATATACATATCATTTCATTGCATCACAGGTTTATAATTGTGCACAGGTTTCTCATCTTCTCGCTGTTTATTTCAGCAATGGCTCTTGAACAATCAGTTAAGGATCTCCAGGCACAGAATGCACAGTTCCAAGAGCTGATCTTGAACCTGTCCAAGGGGCAAGATGATTTGAAGGCACTACTGGCCAAGAAGACTAAGAAGACTAGAAGGTCTGCTGGGTTGATTAACATGGGAAGAAGGTTCAAAGGTCTTGCCAAGACCTAAGAACCAGTTGAAGACTATGAATCTGAAGAATCTGAACAAGAGGTAGGCAGTCTCCACCATTCAATGGGGGACTCTGATTCTGAGGCTAACTACTACCATGAGCCTAATGAAGACAAATTCAAGATGCTGGTGGATAGGATGGATGCTATGGAGTTGCAGAAGTCATCTGGGCTGGATTTTGAGGATTTGAGTTTGATATCTGGGGTTGTGATACCCATTGGTTTCAAGGTTCCTACCTTTGTTGTTTATGATGGGGTTTCTTGTCCCAAGCTGCATTTGAGGTCTTATGTCAGAAGAATTCAACCCCACACTGCTGATAAGAAGTTGTGGATCCATTTCTTTCAAGAGAGCTTATCTGGAGCTCAGCTGGAGTGGTATTATCAGTTGGAGAGTGTCAACATCAGAGACTGGAATGATCTTGCTGAAGCTTTCTATAAGCAGTATCAATACAATGCTGACTTAGCCCCCACTCGTATGCAGCTTCAGAGCATGTCTATGGGTGCCAAAGAAAGTTTTAAGGAGTATGCTCAGAAGTGGAGAGATTTAGCTGGAAGAGTTCAACCCCCTTTGACTGACAGGGAGCTGGTTGATATGTTCATGTGTACGCTGAATGGTCCGTTTTACAGTCATCTCATTGGAAGCTCATCATCTGGCTTCACTGAGTTGATCATGACAGGAGAACGGGTAGAAAATGGTATCAAGAGTGGAAAGATCCAAGTGGGCACTTCTTCATCAGGTGCTGCAAAGAAGCCTCCCACTGGGAAGAAGGAATCCAATGCTGTTTATGGTCAACCTGATCGTAACAGAAGGCATCAGTCTGTTAGTGCAGTTCATATTTCAAATCCAACTCCTGCAACAACAGAGCAGCCTCAAGGCAACCAACAGAGGGCTAGAAGACAGTTCACGAAGATCAACATGTCAATGGCTCAGGCATTGCAACACTTGTTGAAGGCTGAACTTATTACCCTGAGGGAGGCTCCTCAGAATCCCAATGTTACCTCTCCCAAGTACAATCCCAATGCACGATGTGCATATCATTCAAACTGTCCAGGACATGACACTAATAACTGCTGGGTCTTGAAGAACAAAATTCAGGATATGATTGATGCTGGAGAAATTGAGTTTGATCCTCCGGGTACTCCCAATGTGATTACTGCTCCAATGCCAAATCACGAGAAGACTGTCAATGCCATTGATGAAGACCTACATGTCTATTCAGTTATGGAGTTGACCACACCATTGTCTGTTATCAAAAAGAGGTTAGTACAAGCTGGGATATTCCCAGGTTGTCGTGAAGATTGTCTGTATTGTACCTATAAGCCGGATAGTTGCTTCATTTTGAGAGATGGCATTCAACGTCTCATGGATAAGTATACTATAGTGTTTGAAAGAAGACCAGCATCTGTAGAAAGTATGGTGGATCATCTGACTCGGGGTAAGAAGATTGAAGAGGTTGATATGGTTGACAAAGTACCGGTAAGAATCACTTCAAAGGGTCCCATTAAAATCACTCATCAGGGTCCAATCAAGATTACTGCTGAAGGTCCTGTGAAAGTTGTTGCTGAAGCCAGAGTGGCTCCTTTGATCATTACTACTCCTGGTCCTATTCCTTATACATCTGACAAAGCTGTGCCTTGGCACTATGGGTCTGATGTTTACATCCATGGTATTAAGCAGGAGCCTTTACCTGATGTGCCTGTTGACATTGATAATATTGCTGGATCTAGCAAGATCACTCGTAGTGGAAGAGTCTTCTCTCCTCCAGTTGCTTCTAAGAATGCAGTTACTCCTGCTGCTACTTCCACCACTGATGCTCGGGGCAAAGGTCCTGTTATTGAGCCTGTATCTACTGATGTGCCAGCTGCTGATGACCTCTCTAAGCAGATGGAAGAAGTATTGAAAATCATTCGCAAGAGTGATTATGACATTGTTGATCAGTTGGGGCATACTCCCTCAAAGATTTCTATGCTCTCCCTATTATTATGTTCTGAGGCTCATGCCAAGTCATTGATCAAGTTTCTTAAGATGGCTCATGTACCCAGTGCAATTTCTGTTGACCAATTTGAAAACTGTGTTGCCCACCTGACCTACGACAATGGGTTAGGATTTTCTGATGCTGATTTGACCCCTGCCAAGAGAGATCATAACAGGGCCTTGCATATTTCAATTGAATGCAGGGGCACTACCCTGTCTCATGTGCTGATAGACAATGGTTCCTCTTTGAATGTGTTGCCCAAGGAAGTCCTGAATAAGCTGAGTCCTGAAGATGCTGTGCTAAAGCCCAGTAATATTGTGGTGAAGGCTTTTGATGGTTCTAGAAGAGTGGTACATGGGGAAATTGATCTTCCAATCCAAGTTGGTTCTCAGGTGTTTACTGCTACATTTTATGTGATGGATATTCGTCCTTCGTACTCTTGTCTGCTTGGTCGTCCCTGGATCCATGGGGCAGGTGCTGTGACCTCTACATTGCATCAGAAGCTGAGATATCCGGTGAATGGAAAGGTTGTTACTGTCTATGGAGAAGAAGAATACTTTGTCAGCCATGTCAATACCTTCAAGTATCTGGAAGTGGAAGGTGAATATATTGAGACTCCGTGTCAGTCATTTGAAGTGGTTCCCTGGGTTGTTAATGATTATGTAGCTCCTCCTGCTGTGAAGAAAGTTCCTGTGGTCACTAGAAAACCTCCAACAATGGCAATGGCCTCCCTCAATGATGCTAGAGCTGTGGTGGATGAAGGTGGTTGTACTATTTGGGGCCAGCTTCCTGATATTCCATACAAGTCTGACAAGTTTGGTTTGGGTTTCACTGCAGAGTCCCAGAAGGCTGTTCGTCGTGCTCGTGCTGCTCGCATCACCAATCAAGGGGTTGTGAAGGACCAGATTAATGTTGTGGGAGATCAAGATGAAGACTACAACTTGGATGCATGGATTTTTCCTACTGTGGGTGCTGGACTCACTAATTGGAAAGCTGAAGATGTTATCCCTATCTCCTTTAGTCAGGAGTAAATACTATTACTGTGTTATGTTTTAATTTTGTAATTTCTTGAACAATAAAACTTTCAAGCCATGTGCCTTACCCGGGGCACAATGGTGTGCTTGTTACGGGCTGTCATTTCATTTGCATACTTCATTCAATAAAATCAGTGGACGTTTCGTTTTCGTAAATATTGTGTTCCTTGTCTTTCTTTTTCTTTTATTTTTGTTTTATCAGCTATGTGTTCTTACACACACCCACATCACTAAATGCAGATCCTCATCCACTCTGGATCCTGTTGATAACAGTTCTACTATTGCCAATTATAATTTCGAGAATCCGATCTATCAAACTGAAGACGGAAATGAGGACGATTGTGAAATACCTGTAGAGCTTGCTAGGTTGTTACAACAAGAAGAGAAAGCTATACAGCCACATGAAGAGCCAGTCGAAGTTGTGAATTTGGGAACTAAAGAAAACAGAAAAGAGGTCAAGATAGGGGCTGATTTAGAGGACAGTGTCAAGAGCAGGTTGATTCAGATGTTACGTGACTATGTGGAAATATTTGCTTGGTCTTATGAAGATATGCCAGGGTTGGATACAGACATTGTGGTTCACCGTTTACCAGTGAAAGAAGATTGTCGTCCGAAGAAGCAGAAGGTTCGTCGTATGCGTCCTGAAATGTCAGAAAAGATCAAGGCAGAGGTAATGAAACAGTTCAATGCCGGGTTCTTAGCAGTGACTTCTTATCCTCAGTGAGTTGCAAATGTGGTACCAGTTCCTAAGAAAGATGGTAAGGTACGTATGTGTGTGGACTACAGAGATTTAAACAAGGCTAGCCCCAAAGATGACTTTCCACTCCCTCATATTGATATTTTGGTAGACAACACTGCTCAGCATAAGGTATTCTCTTTTATGGATGGTTTCTCTGGTTACAATCAGATCAAGATGGCACCTGAAGATATGGAGAAGACAACATTTGTGACACAGTGGGGCACCTTTTGCTATAAAGTGATGCCATTTGGTTTGAAGAATGCAGGGGCAACATATCAGCGTGCTATGGTGGCTTTGTTTCATGATATGATTCATCATGAGATAGAGGTATATGTGGATGATATGATAGCCAGGTCTCAGAATGAAGAACAACATCTCGATCATCTGCACAAGTTGTTTGAAAGGTTGAAGAAATACAAGTTGAGATTGAACCCAAACAAGTGTACTTTTGGAGTTAGATCTGGAAAGCTCCTGGGTTTCATTGTCAGTGGAAAAGGTATTGAAGTGGATCCTGCAAAAGTGAAAGCTATACGAGAAATGCCAGCTCCCCGTACTGAGAAGGAAGTTAGAGGTTTCTTGGGACGATTGAACTACATTGCAAGATTTATTTCCCAGTTAACTACCATCTGTGAGCCAATCTTCAAGTTGTTGAAGAAAGATCAGGTGATGGAATGGAATGATGAGTGCCAGACTGCCTTTGATGAAATCAAGAGATATCTGCTAGAACCTCCAATTTTGATGCCACCAGTTGATGGAAGACCCTTGATTATGTACTTAACAGTGTTAGACAACTCAATGGGGTGTGTGTTGGGGCAACATGACGAGTCTGGTCGAAAAGAGCAGGCAATATACTACCTTAGCAAAAAGTTTACCGACTGTGAAACAAGATACTCACTGCTCGAGAAAACTTGCTGCGCTTTGGCATGGGCTGCTCGCCGACTAAGACAGTATATGTTGACCCATACTACCTTGTTGATTTCGAAGATGGATCCAATCAAGTACATATTTGAGAAACCTGCTCTCTCCGGAAGAATTGCAAGATGGCAAATGATATTGAGGAAATATGACATACAGTACACTACTCAGAAGGCCATTAAGGGAAGTGTTGTTGCTGATCATTTGGCTCATCAAGCAGTAGATGATTATCAGTCAATGAATTTTGAGTTTCCTGATGAAGACATTATGATTATTACCAAAGAACCTGGACAATATGACGTACCTGAACAAGGATCCCGATGGACTATGGTTTTTGATGGTGCCTCTAATGCACTTGGTAATGGTGTTGGTGTTGTAATTAGTTCCCCTGAAGGTTGTCATACCCCGATTACTGCTAGACTTTGTTTCCATTGTACCAATAACATGGCTGAATATGAGGCATGTATCCTGGGTATTAAAGCTGCTATTGATATGAAGATTCAGTTCCTTGATGTGTATGGAGATTCAGCCCTGGTAGTAAGTCAGATTAAAGGAGATTGGGATACCAAGCATGATAACCTCATTCCTTACAGAGAGCATGTGTTGTCTCTGATCCCACATTTCAAAGAGATTACCTTTGAGCACATTCCACGAAGAGAAAATCAGTTGGCAGATGCTTTGGCCACCATGGCATCCATGTTTGAGATCAGTTGGGATGATGAAGCTCCCAAGATTACTATTGATAGATTTGAAAAGTCTGCATACTGCAATGAGATTGACACTGAAGGGGCAGAGGAGAAGCCTTGGTTCTATGAAGTAAAAAGATATCTTGAAGCTCAGGAATTCCCTGAAGGGGCATCTGTCAAAGATAAGAAGTTTCTGCTAAGTTCTTCTTGAGTAATGGGATTCTGTACAAGCGCAATCATGATTCAACTTTGCTTCGTTGTGTGGATAAGAAGGAAGCAATTGAGATTATGGAAGATATGCATGATGGGATCTTTGGCACTCATTCTAGTGGTCATACTATGGCAAAGAAAATTTTGAGAGCAGGTTACTATTGGTCTACCATGGAAGCTGATTGCTATCAACACTCCAGAACATGTCACAAGTGTCAAATTTATGCCGATAAAGTCCATATACCTCCATCACCATTGAACGTGTTGACTGCTCCTTGGCCCTTTGCCATGTGGGGCATTGATATGATTGGTGAGATCAAACCTACTGCTTCTAATGGGCATCGTTTCATCTTGGTTGCTATTGATTACTTCACGAAGTGGGTAGAGGAAGCTTCATTTGCATCTGTTACCAAGAATGTTGTGGCTCGATTCATTAAGAACAATCTCATATGTAGGTATGGCATCCCTGAAAGGATTATCACTGACAATGGCTCTAATCTGAACAACACTATGATTACTGATCTCTGCACGCAGTTCAAGATTAAGCATCACAACTCTTCTCCGTATCGTCCAAAGATGAATGGGGCAGTTGAAGCTGCTAATAAGAACATTAAGAAGATTGTACAGAAGATGACTGTTACTTACAAGGATTGGCATGAGATGTTACCATTTGCTCTTCATGGTTATCGTACCACAATACGTACTTCAACAGGGGCAACCCCATTCTCCTTAGTCTATGGTATGGAAGCAGTTCTGCCCATTGAAGTTCAGATTCCCTCCTTAAGAATTATGAAGGATGCAGGCTTGGATGAAGATGAGTGGATTCAGACTCGACTGGACCAGATAAATTTGATTGATGAGAAGAGGTTAGCAGCAGTTTGTCATGGCCAGATGTACCAGAAAAGGATGATCAAAGCTTTTAACAAGAAGGTTAAGCCAAAGGTATATCAGGCTGGTGACTTGGTAATCAAGCGTATCATATTACCACAGGGTGATCCTAGGGGCAAGTGGACTCCAACATATGAAGGACCATTTGTAGTCAAGACAGTGTTCTCAGGAGGTGCCATGATACTGACTACAATGGATAGTGAAGACTTTCCACAGCCTGTAAACGCAGACATAGTTAAAAAAATACTACGCATAAAAAGAGACCCGCTAGGTTGACAGGCCTAGGCAAAAATAAGGGCATCCCGGCAAACCAAAAGGGTTTGGGCAAAAATTAGGGATATATATAAAAAGATGTACACCCGGCAAGTCGAAAACCTGAAAAGGCGACTTGGGCAAAAAAGGGTATCCCGGTGGATTGAAAACCTGAAAGGGCAATCCAGGCAAAAGTTAGGGATTAAAGCGTATGACTATGTCTCGTTTGGATCACCCATGAAACTGCAACCAGTTGTACTGCTTACTCAAGCTCGAACAAATAAAGCTCAATTCAATCGTTTCCGTCTCAACAGCAAGAAGATGAGATACTTGAAGGGCAATAGTAGGATTGAAACTCAATAGGACTGTTTCCCACATAGCTGATTTTCTTTTCTTTTGTAAAACTTCATGACAAAATCCTCTTACTAGGGTTTATGTCCCCTTGTACAAATTTACCCGTGTATGGGTCACTTCTTGATATAAATAAATTCCATCTTTTGAATCCAGATTTACTTTTACCCTATTTACATAAGCGAAACGTCCATTGGTTGTGTTTGAATGTATGTATGCTTTTGAATATGATTAATGTTTACCAGAAATGCATGTATGCTTAATATGATTGATGTTTACCAGAAATGCATGTATGCTTAATATGATTGATGTTTACCAGAAATGCATGAAAATGCAGTAATAATATTTACTAAGGACGAACGAGAGAAAGCTTTCAACGAAGCTTCGCCGGTTCACCTTTACAGGACAGTTACAAACCCTCAGTAGGACGAATCCATCTTCATAAAGTCTTATCTCCCCTGGAATTTATATCCATCTCTTTTATCCTCATACGGATGTACGGGAAATTACTTTCCAATAAGGATACGACGAACGAAGACGGATGTTATATCTACTCTACCATCAATCGAAGACGGGATGTTATACTTATCCTACTATCAAACGAAGACGAAGGTTATATATACCCTACTATCCCCAACAACGGGAGGTTATATATACCTTGCCATCCCCAACAACGGGAGGTTATATCTATACCTTATTATCCCCAGCAGACAGAGGGTTATATATTCTTCAGCAACGAATCGGGATTTATTTTCCCTGGCCAGCAGTTGTTATACAAAGATATCCAGACGCTTCCGGCAGTATCATATCATACATACATCATTTACATCATACCATAACATATATATCCATAGACATATAGTACATTACCTAAGTGCATCATATCATACATGCATACATAAAGCATAAACTAATATTATTATACAAAAGTTACCTTGTTTCAGGTTAATTATCCAACAAACAAGCTTATGATCTCCAGGACTGCTTTATTGTAACCTCAGGGTTACTCTATCCTCCTGACAAGCTTCTTATTACTTTGGGACTGCTTTATTGTAACCTCAGGGTTACTTTATCCTCCTGACAAGCTTCTTATTACTTTGGGACTGCTTTATTGTAACCTCAGGGTTACTTTATCCTCCTGACAAGCTTCTTATTACTTTGGGACTGCTTTATTGTAACCTCAGGGTTACTTTATCCTCCTGACAAGCTTCTTATTACTTTGGGACTGCTTTATTGTAACCTCAGGGTTACTTTATCCTCCTGATGAGCTTCTTAGTACTTTGGGACTGCTTTATTGTTACCTCAGGGTTACTTTATCCTCCTGATAACTCCTCATGACTTCAAGACTGCTTTAGAGTTATCATTATTGATGGCTCTATCCTCCTGAAATTACTATTTCAAGACTGCTTTAGAGTTATCATTATTGATTGCTCTATCCTCCTGAAAGCATATTATTACTTCAAGACTGCTTTAGAGTTGTCATTATTGATTGCTCTATCCTCCTGAAATCATTACTTCAAGACTGCTTTAGAGTTATCATTAGTGATTGCTCTATCCTCCTGAAATCATATTATTACTTCAAGACTGCTTTAGGGTTATCATTATTGATTGCTCTATCCTCATGAAAACATGCTGTTACATCAGAATTATTCCAGTTCCTGAAAGCATATCATCAATACCTCAGGACTGCTCCAGACTCCTGACAGCTTTCATTATACCTCCATATTTTGGACTGCTTTATCTTCCAAGAAATATATCTGAAGAACTTTCCCCTAGTGGCATCTTTAAGCCCACTCGATCATATTCAACTAGCCATCTGTATCACTCTAATGCACTGGTGAGTGCAAATTTTTGGGCTTTTGTGTTCAATCCCCTTCAACCTTCCAGGTTACGACTGGCAAATATACCAATCTAACCCCTCAGGTTTCAGAAAATTGAACAGGGGCAGCTGTTGCACCCCAAAATTTGCCCTCACAATACAAGACTTTGTGTTCTAAAAAGGTTCACAAGGTTCACAAGTTCTCCAACACTTGCATAACCTTTCATGAGGTTCATGAAGTCTACAAGTTACTTTATGAAGGTTCACAAGGTTCACAAGTCCCACAATGCTTTCAATACCTTTCATGAGGTTCATGAAGTCTACAAGTCACTTCTTGAAGGTTCACAAGGTTCACAAGCTTCTCAACATTTACAAGACCTTTCATGAGGTTCATGAAGTCTACAAGTTACTTCTTGAAGGTTCACAAGGTTCACAAGCTTCACAATACCTCCCATGAGGTTCACAAGACATTTTATGATGGTTCACAAGGTTCACAAAGTTCACAATTGGTCAAAAGAGTTGACAATCCACTCAGACAATGCACCTCCTAAGCAGGGCATCCAAAACTAGGGTTTTGATTTTAATCAGGCTAAATGGACTTCCAATACCTCAAGTGAGTTTCACAACATCTTATATGTGTGTAAGAACCCCCATGACAAGTTTCAAGACTTTTCTCAAAAGTTTGCTCAGTCAGATGATCAGATAAGTCAAAATCAGTCAATGCAGTTAAAAAGTCAAACTGAGGTCAACTGTGGTCAAACCAAAGTCAAACTTCATGATTTTTTGCCAACATCAAATATATGAAGTAAAATTCATCATTTGATCAAGGGTTGATCATGATTCATCAAGGAGATTCCAGATCATCAATAATCAGGAGTTTCTAAATTAGGGTTTCCTCAGTAAAAGTCAACTAAACTTTGACCAACCATAACTTTCACATAATTCATCACCAAGTCTCCATCCAAATTCATTTTGAAGGAAATTGAATTCTCTACAACTTTTATGTTGAAAGTTAAGCCCAAAAATGCTTCATTTGAAAGATATGACCTAAGACATTATAGGTCATTTCAAAAGTCAACAAAAAGTCAACAACTTCAAAAGGGCATAACTTGAGATTGGTAAATGATATGGAACTGAAACCAATGGGTTTGTTTAGAGGACTCTTCAAGCTTTCCAAAAAGTCCAAGAACACCCTCATACCTTTAAAATTGAGGGAGATGTGTCCTTGCAAAGTTGGGAAATTTTGTGATGGTTTATGATGAAAATGGAGGTCTAAAAACAATTTTCTCCAAATGGGCTGGCCAAATTATGACCCAACCCATACAATAACATCTTGCACGAAATTTCCATAATATTTTCATAATTTTTATTTTATTTAATTAATTTATTATGATTTTTTATTCTTAAAATCATTTTAAATTTAAATAAAATATTAAATGTGAAGATTTAATTGATTTATTGATTCTAGAAAGTCATAAAATCAATATGGAACAAATTGATGCAAGAATTATATGGAGTGGCTTGAAATAGAAAGCATTGGTACAAAAATATTTGAAATTCAAAGCACCATCTTTCTCAATCTTTTTAAATCAAATCTTTCACATAACCATTGAAGTTTCTGACCTAGATTGATTCACCTATAAGTATTGATCATAAGCATAACCCTAGAGGACGGATTCCAGCAGCCAAAAGTGTAAGTTCATTGTTTAAAAACTCTTCCAAAATTGAGATTCGGATTTGGAGATTCAAGGCACTACAAGGTATTTTAAGGACATGGCTAGCTTCCCTGGACATCACTGATTGTAAAGCATCAATCATATGCATCAAAATCATCTCATATTGGCCAACCCGAATCAAACTTTGCCTTGAATTTAAAATTTTCGATTCTGTTATTTTGTGCATTATTAATGAATTTTGTTTGTGCCTTTGTGTTTGTGATGATCTAAGGAACGATTCTGGACAAATAGCTTGAAGTTTCATAGCCTAATGGACCAAATGCCATGGTTAGGGTTTAGAGGTCGAAAATGGGGACCTTTGATTTACTGAGTTTAAATGAGTTTTGAGAACATAGGAGTGTTCTATGAATCTCCAGGATCACAAAACCATAATTAATTTCATAAATCGTTGTTGTTTGGTGTGTGTTTGAATTTCGCAGGGTTTAAACCATGAAGAACTCGTAACAAAACTTGCAGGAAAAAGGGCAATAAAATTCGCAGGTAAATTGGAGAAGATGAAGCTGCTTCCCGCGCGCCCAGAAATTCAAATAATGTTAACACATTTTATGTTGTTTTGTTATTTGTATATCACAACCATGGTGTTGTCCCAGTGGATGGAGGCAGGCGTGTATGCTGGCTTGGTCTGGGGTTCGATTCCCCGTTGGTAACATTTTGTTCATTTATTTCGTTGATTTTTCAGGTTTAATATATTATTGTTTGTAGCCAACATGTTAACAGATTGGCTCTTCCAGCCGGGTGGTGATGCGCGTGTTTGAATGTCTAAAGGTCCTGGGATCAAATCCCACCCCAGGCCTTTTGCTTCTTTATTTTTCTGAATTTTTCAAGATCAAGCACAAAACCAACTGTTCCCTTATTTCTTTCATCCGCGCACGTGGTGGCCTGGTGGAAGGTGTTGTTGACTGGTAACTAGAGCATCCAGGGATCAAATCCCAGCCAGGTAAGTCTTGTATTTTTTTTTATCATTTTATTTTGTTTTGTTTAATTGTTGTTTAATATTAATCTATAATTAAGTAATTTCATGATAGTTTGTAATATTCTCTAAAATTCTAAAAAAAAAAAGTATTTTCTCTTCAAAAATTTTTTTTATCTCTTTTATGTAATAAAATTACAATATAGGTATATATAGTTTTGTATATTATATCATAAATTCTAAGCATATTTTCTAACAAAACCCTAAAAAAAATATTTTCTAAGATAAAACCTAATTCTATTTTTTCTGAATAATTTTATTTTCTAATTATTAATATAATTATAATATATATTTATTTATTTAGTATGATTCATGTAAATATTGTAAATATAATTATAAAGTATTTTTCTCATATAAGATATAAATATATTTCATGCTATTAAAAATTAAATCTTATAAATTAAAATAATTGTTTGTTCATATTTTTTTTCTAAATATAATTGCTTATATTAAAAATTATTAATCTCTTATTCTTATAATTTTGGTTAATTTTATTCATTATTGTTATTACTAACCATATTATTTATTTTGCTTTATTAATTTTATATATTATTTCACTAATTTTTATTATTTCACTAACCTCTCTTATTTTATTATTACTAACTTTTTGCTTATTATTTAATATTATTATTTATCACTAACCCCTATTTATTATTTATTTATTATTTTAGCTTGTTTATTTATATTTTGCTAATTAATTATTTTTGCTATTTATTTATTTATTTATTTTTGCTTATTATAATTATGTTGTAATTGCTTCCTGGATGTAAATTTTATAATTATTAAATTATTGTTGCTATGGTTAGTAATTAGGGAGTGCTAATATGTATTTTATTTAAAATAAATTAGATCACTTTAATCATAAGATAATTAAATTAAACACTCACACACGTAAGTCGATTTTAATCGCCGTCTCACTTTCTAAGGTTATCCCTCAAGTTGCCTACGAATAAGGCCAAGTGGGGTGTATAAAGCAAGTCCCTTTAAAAAGAAAATCATCAAGTCCCTCATGGTTGCCTATACGAATCGAGTCCCTTCGAATAATGATGATAGTCCCTTCAGTATGCTTATTACACCCCACAGTTGCCTTCATAAAACAGAACGTCCCTCACATGTCCCTTCACATCCAAGGTAAGGACTACCTACTCCTTAATAGTAGGGATAGTCTTACCAAGGAGAGGATAAAGAACAAGAAAGACTTTAAACTCTAGGGTAGGTTCCTCTTATGTACTTGCTCACTTCAAAAGTATTTCAAACATTTCACAATTTCAAACAATTTTCAAAAACAAGTTTTTACACATCCGTACATGGATTATTATTAACTATTCTGAAAATTTTTCTATTCACACACTACACTTTCAAAAACAATTCAAAAGTGAGCTAAGTAACTAAGAGCCATGGATAACCATGGATGTAAAGGGTGCTAACACCTTCCCTTTACATAACCTACCCCCCGGACCCAAAATATTCTCTTAAGGTCTTTCCTGTTCTTTTATACTCTTTCCTTATGGATAAAATAAAAGTCGGTGGCGACTCTTGCTATCCGCAACATAACTTAAAGTCAGTTCTCCCACCGTGTTACACCAGGTCCTCGACTAACCTCAGGCCGGCGATAAAAGCCTCGTATTCGGCTTGGTTGTTCGACGTTGGGAAAGCCAGTGCTAATGAGACCTCGATCAGGAGTTCGTCTTCATTCTCGAGGATGATCCCGGCTCCGCTGCCTGATGTGCTGGAGGCGCCGTCGACGAAGATCGTCCACTTGTGGGCGCCGTCCACCGGTGTGGAGCAGTGGGTCATTTCCGCGACGAAGTCGGCCAGCGCTTGAGCTTTCAAGGCCTTTCTATTTTCCTATTGTACGTCGAATTCGGAGAGTTCCAGTGACCACTTGAGCATTCTCCCGGCCATATCTGGCCGCCCAAGCAACTGTTTGATTGGCTGATCGGTTCGTACTTTTATCGTATGTGCGAGGAAGTAATGACGTAGTCTCCTCGCCGCATTTACTAGGGCCAAGGCGACCTTTTCAATTTGCTGATATCGGAGCTCAGGGCCTTGGAGTGATTTGCTTGTAAAATAGATGGGTTTCTGTCCCTCGTCGGTCTCCCTTATTAGGACGGCGCTGACGGCCTCGGTCGCCACGGACAGATACAGGTATAGGGTTTCCTTTTCCAATGGTCGTGATAAGACCGGGGGTTCAGAGAGAACTTTCTTTAGATGGAGTAATGCCTGCTCTCACTCGTTGGTCCAGTCGAAGCTGGCCTCTTTGCGAAGGAGTCTGAAGAATGGCAGCGCGTGTTGGGCGGACTTGGCGATGAAACGGGAGAGTGAGGCGAGCACTCCGTTGAGGGATTGGATTGACTTTTTGGTCCTCGGGGTCGGAAATTCCGAGAACGCCCGGAATTTGTCGGGGTTGGCTTCGATCCCCCTTTCGGTGAGGTAGAAGCCCAGGAATTTTCCTGCCCGTACCCCGAACGTGCATTTTTCAGGGTTGAACCTCATTTTGCATTGCCTCGCCTGTTCGAAAACTCTGGATAGGTGCCGAGCGTGGTTAACCTCCTCGTGTGACTTGACGATCATGTCGTCCATGTATACTTCGAGCATGTCCCCTATTTCTTCCTTGAAGACTTTGTTCATCATGCGTTGGTACGTGGCACCGGCGTTCTTGAGCCCGAACGGCATTACGTTGTAATAGTAATTGCCCGTTGGGGTCATGAATGCCATGTGTTTCTTGTCTGTGGGCGACATAGGGATTTGGTTGTATCCACTATATGCGTCCATGAAGGACAAGAGTTTAAAACCTGCAGAATTGTCTACGAGCATGTCTATGTTAGGGAGGGGAAAAGCATCTTTCGGGCAAGCCCTATTAAGATCAGTATAATCAACACACATACGCCATTTTCCATTATTTTTCTTAACGAGGACTACATTAGAGAGCCAGGTTGTGTACTGAGCTTCAGAAATAAAATTTGCCTCTAAGAGGTCTTTTACAGCTTGCTCGGTAGCCTCCGCCTTCTCGGGGGACTGCTTGCGCCTACGCTGTGCTATGGGCTTGGCTGCCCGACCTAACGCTAGCTGGTGACACGCGATCTCAGGATCCAGTCCGGGCATTTCCGCGACATTCCAGGCGAAGAGGTCGGAGTTCTCTTTGAGGCATGCTACAAGCTTCTCTCTTGTTCCCTCGGGCAATCCCTTGCCTATCTTTACCGTCCTTTCTGGATCGTCCCCAAGGGGGATGAGTTCGAATTCTCCGTCGGGGATTGGTTGGAACGGGTGTTCGGGGGATCGTTCCTCGGTGGGTTTCCCCTCTTCAGTTTCGCCGAGACCAATGCGGCAGTCGAGGTCGATGGCGTTGATTCCCGGGAGGGGAGGATCCTCGGTCTTGAGTTTTTTGTTGCTACTTTTTGTGTTGACCGTGGCCTGTCCTTTTACCGCGGAGTCGTAGCACCGTCGGACAGCTTCGATGTCACTGTGGATGGTGACTACGCGGCCTAATTTGGTGTAGTATTTCATCTTCAGGTGGACGGTGGATGGGACCGCGGTGAGTTCGGCTAATGTCGGGCGTCCGAAGATGCAATTGTAAAGGGATGGACAGTCCACGACCAGGAATTGGATTTTGATTTCCCTGGCCGTTTCCTGCTCCCCGAAGGTGACGAGGAGCTCGACATATCCCCACGGCCTTGTTGTTGCTCCGTTGAATCCCTGGAGGTCGGATCCGACGTAGGGGGCCAGGTTGGTCTTGTCTAATTTCAGAGTCTTGAAGAGGTGGACGTACATGATATCCACCGAGCTGCCCTGATCGACCAGGATGCGCCTGACGTCGAACTGGGCCATCTTTGCCCTAATCAATAGTGGGATGCCCGAATTCGGGGATCCGCCCGAAAGTTCCTCCAAAAAGAAGGATATTGGGTTGGATTTACCCCGATATTTTGTCAGCGTCGCCTTTTGCTCGGGCGTAGTCAGTAGGAGCTCGTCGAATTTGCGTTTGACCGAGAGGGCAGTGGCTTCACCATTTATCCCTCCACCTGATATAACCAGGGCGGTCGGGAAGTCTTCCCAGGGGCTGAGTGCAGCGATTCTACCTTCGGGCACTGGCTCGGGGAAGATGAAATCTTCCGGGCGTGACACGCAGAGAGCCACTTGATAAGGAGAGTTGGCGGGGGGCGTGGCCTCCCATGGCCTCTTCTTCTCTGTCTCGTCATGCTTGGGGGTTTCGTTCCTCCTCGTATACTGTTTTAGGTGCCCTTCTTGGATTAAAATCTCTATCGCATCCTTCAGGTGGACGCAGTCTTCGGTCACGTGCCCGTGGCTCCTGTGGAACCGACAGTACTTGGATTTGTCGGTGTGAGGTTTTGGCGCAGATGGTTTTGGGAACCTTACTCTGCCCTGTTTGAACTCAGAGTTGATGCATTCTGCGAGGATGCGCTCGCGAGGAGCTGTCAGTAAGGTGTACTCGCTGTATCGGCCTGCGGGGCCTCTTCCTTCTCGGAGCTCGCGAGGTCTTTCTTCCCTTCGCTTGTCCCCGTTGCGACGGGGGATGTTTGGCTCCTCGCGCTTGGGGTGGTCGGTATCCCCAGTACTACGGCCGCTGCGAGCGTTGTGGGCTACCTGTTTTTCCTCGTATCTGATATAGGCTTGGGCCTTGTGCAGAAGTTCATTCAAGGTGCGGGGAGGCTCGATCCCGACGGCTCTGCTGAGTTCACTGCCGGGTAAGAGCCCCCTTTCGAGGAGGTACTTCTTCATGTGTTCGGTGGTATCCACCTCGACAACTTCTTGGTTGAATCGCTCAATGTACGAGCGCAGTGTTTCATTTTTCTTTTGTACTATGGCTTCAAGGGTTGCTTCTGTCTTGGGGTGACGACGGGAAGCCGTGAAATGCCTTGTGAACATGGACCTCATGACTCTCCAAGACGTGATGGATTCGGGGGCCAAACTTTTGTACCAGGCCATGGCTCATTTCCTGAGGGTTGTTGAAAACAGCCGGCATTTGAGGTGACCGGTGATGTCATTGCGGTAGTCGAGCATCGCGTTTACGTTGTCGACGTGGTCGTCGGGATCGGTAGTCCCGTCGTACACAGCTAGATTGGGCGGTTTTTCCATGCCTTTGGGGAGTGGGGCTTCCATTATTTCCCATGACAGGGGACAGTGCAAGTCTTCCTCGTCGCTCCTCAACGGAGATAATTCGTTGTTGTCGGGGCTGCGCCCGTGCCTTAGTGATGTTCCTGATCGATCATTGTCTCGGCGGGCGCGTGCCCTGCTGACGTGAGGTTCTGGAGAGCGACGTCCTCGCTTCTTTGTTGGCTCTGGACGTTGTTGTGCCCTCCTCCCCTGCTGAGGTCGGACCTCCTGTCGCTCAGCTTCGAGGGCCATGATTCTCTCGTGCTGCTGGTAGAGCATAGAGCCGGCCTGGTTGAGGGCGTTCACCATGGAAATCATGGTGGCATCTCCTTCGACGGGGACGGGAATGGGATGAAATGTCTCGGCCCCTTGGTTTTGGGCGTGAGGGACATCCCCGTTGTTTTGAGGCTCTGGAGACGGGGTAGATGGACGACCGTCTCGAGCGTCTGCTTCATGGGGTTACGGGCCATCATCCATAGTGTAGTTGACGAGGGGACGGCTGCGCTCGCTAGGTTGTTCTCCGGCCATGTTGGAAGGACAGGAATGAATGAGCTTTTGATCCTCTGTTGGTGAAGACGGGGATAGCTAATTCCCACAGACGGCGCCACTGATCTGACCTGATCAGGAGGGCCTTCCAAGGATTTGAAGACTGGGCCAGAGAATGAGATGAGGGGGGTGTACCTGTAAGGTGCTCCGATGCTTAAGTCAGAAGAGGTACATAAAGTTAAGGTTATTTCAGAGTGAGTTAGAATACCTGACCCTTTGCCATGAAAGGGTATTTATATTGAGCCCCCAGCGCTGGGCCAAGGCTCCTAATGGGCTGGATCTAGCTAGGCCCAAGGTGGAGCTGCCAGGGGACGCGTAAGGAGCGTGAAGACCTAGACCAAAGGTCTGCTCCCTGGTCCAACTGCCCCTATCCCTCAGGAGATAATACAGGGGAGTTGGGTGACGTGACAGATGAGGTGGCAGACATGGTTCTGCCCGACATAGCTCATGTGCCCGTGATATAGGTAGGTGATATGTGAATGAAGGTCAGCTGGTGGGAGGCGCGTGTCTCTTCCCGACACGCAGTAGAGTTGTCGAGGTGGCGTCCCATCGACATGGATGGCTGGGCCTTTGCCCGACGCATTCATCAGCCCGGACGTTTGGGCATGTACCCGACAAGTATTGGGCCGTGCCGTGCATGTCGTCATGGCCCAGTCCAGAACAGTAACCCTTTGCCTTCACTCTCTTGCAGAGCCTTCCTGATTGAAGCAGTTGGAAACCTACAAACCTTGGCTATATCTTCATCTTTAAGCACAACCTCAGACCCGTAGAATGGCAAAGTCTCTCTGATTGGCACATTCAGCATGCTGGAGATCTCTTCCAATGTCGGAGCCAAGATGTAACCT
Source organism: Lathyrus aphaca (assembly GCA_963966055.1). NCBI lineage: Eukaryota > Viridiplantae > Streptophyta > Magnoliopsida > Fabales > Fabaceae > Lathyrus > Lathyrus aphaca. Next base: position 537,623,965 of record OZ014522.1, on the reverse strand, counting down.
GGAAAAACAAAGCAACGCAGCAGAGGATCATAAAATTGCAACAAAGTATGCAAGCTGTCCTTCTGGTCTGCAGTGGCCTTGTCCACAAACTTCAGTATCTGGCCATATCTTTTCTTGAAATTGCCCAAGACTTGATCGTTCATTAGACCTGCTAACCTCTAAAAACTTCTAACTTCAGGCTGAAGAAAAGTATAATGCACATTCTTTTTCCTTGGAACTCTTCTGATTTCTGCCATGGAGATAAGATTACCAGAACTGGGAACAGATATGAGCAATGACCTGAAAAATGGGAAACATAAACAGTTAATGCAAAGAATGATGCAAATGCAATGCAATGCAAGCATATGATAAACTGGGACCATCTGAACTGGATCACCGACAAGGGCCCCTCTGAATAACTGGAAAACCAAAAGTCCACTGAGTCACACTCTCTGATAATCACAACTCACTGAAGAAGATCTCAGGACCACAGTATCAAGAAATCCAGAACAAGAAAAACAGAACTCCAGAACCATAAGACCATAGAACCAAAGATCATAATCATAGGACCACAGATCATAACAAGGACCACTGAATAGATGAGTGTATGTTGAGGTCATGGGTTCCTGCACACCTGTAAACACCCCCCAATCTCACTGGTAAAAGGCTCCGGTTCAGAAATCACGGACTCTCAAAGCCGAATAGAAATAATACTGTCACCATCTCCGAGAAATGGCTCATGACCAGATCAGGGAATCGGTTTGGCATTATATACTACGCAGGGAGGCCTCAGCTGAGTCCAGGACACAAGGTCATCCTATGTGATCCCCAGGTGGGCCCTCGGATGCGAATGGGTTTGCCACAAAATTTGGGCTGCCACTGTCATCACTAAAGAGGGATGTTTCCACAAGGTTCTCAATGATCGGCCCCCAGCTGCACATAACTGTCAGGGTTATGTAATGAGAGAGGAAGATCCCCAAATCAAGACATTTCCAAGACAATTGCAACCTGGGTGTGGAACTCACTACTACCCCCACGACAAGATCTCATGAGGCCAAAGTGGAACCACTCTAAGTCCTATGATGCACTCGAGCCGGGTACTTGGCTCATCTCTCAAGAACAAGTAACACCCATCCCACCAAACAGAAAACCAGTCCAGACAGTCCAATATATATACATGATGCAGAAAATAAATACTGAAAACTGTAAATAAAGCTGTAAATAAAGCTGTAAATAAACAACAATAAAATACAACAAGCCACAACAAGCAAACATCACCCAAAGAAACAGAAACACACAAGCGCTAGGAGAGACTCACAGGGGAACCAGAGATCTCTGGTGTGCGATCCCCAGAAGAGTCGCCAGCTGTCGCTCCCCGGATTTCCATCCTGGTACAAATGCGAAAGTGGCGCGGAAAAAGAATAGAGTCGCCAGCCAGGCATTTTTATCCCGAAGAAAGGGAATGGTAATGCTGCACAAACCAGAAGAAAGAAAGAGGAAGGACACAGGTCCTACTGTAACACGGTGGGAGAACTGACTTTAGTTATGTTGCGGATATCAAGAGTCGCCACCGACTTTTATTTTATCCAAAGGAAAGGCATAAAAGAACAGGAAAGACCTTTTAAAAGATTTTTGGGTTCGGGGGGTAAGTTATGTAAAGGGAAGGTGTTAGCACCCTTTACATCCATGGTTATCCATGGGCTCTTAATTACTTAGCTCACTTTGAATTGTTTTTGAAATGTGAAGTGTGTGAATAGAAATTTTCATAAGAGTTTGATAATGATCCATGTACGGATGCGTAAAAAACCTTTGTTTTGAAAAATTTGTTTGAAAAAGTGAAGTGTTTGAAAAAAGTTTTGAAGAGTGAGCAAGTAACTATGAGGAACCTACCCTAAGTTTAAGTCTTTTCTGTTCTAGGATCCTTTAAGTGGTAAGACTATCCCTATTATTAAGGAATAGGTAGTCATTACCTTGGATGTATGGGACAAATGAAGGGACATCTGTTATTTAGGCAACTGTGGGGTGTATAAGCAATTTTGGAGGGACTATCATCTTTATTCGAAATGGACAAGATCATTACGAAGGCAACATTCGAAAGGGACTTGATCTTTTATCTGTTAAGGGACTAGATGATGTGAATTTGAGGGACTTTGCTTTATACACCCTACTTGACCTTTTTGAATAGGCAACATGAGAGGTAACCCTAGAAAGTGAGATGGCGATCAAAGATCGACTTACGTATGTGAGTGTATAATTTAATATTTATCTTTTGAATTAAGTGATCTAAATTAATTTTAAATAAACATACATGTTACACTCCCTATTTACTAACCATGGCATAAAATATAAATACACATTATAAAATATTACATCCAGGAGCATTTACATAATAATGATAAAAGCAATTTAAATAAATAAGCAAAATAGTAAATAATAATAATAAAAATTAGGTTAGTGAAAATAATAATAAAAAATAATACTAAATTAAATGGGGTTAGTAATAATCATATAAACATAATTAATAATAATAATGAAATAAACAAGGATATTATAATAAACAAAAATTTTTAAAGGTTAATAAGAAAATATGAACAATTATATTAATTATTATAAAATTTGAAGTTATAGGTAAATTATAAAATTAAATCAATTATGAACATATTATGACAATAAATTATAATTACAAAAATTAAATTAGCAATATTTAAACATATAATAGAAATTATTTACATGCATAATTAAATTATAAACAATTATAGAATATTTTCATATTATAAAAAATAAATTAAGCATTTTAATTTTTAATTATACTTACATACAAAAATTTAAATTATAAACAATTTATATATTAACAAAAATTAACTCAAGAATTTTAATGAAGTTTATGAATATAAATAATAAAAGAAGAAAATTAGGGTTTGAAAAGAATATATTTTTTAGGGTTTTAAAAATAAATTAGGTTTTTTTATTTATTTACAATATCAATTTAATTATTAAATACCACATACATATAAATAAAAACATATAAAGAAATAAATATATCAATTTAGGTTTTAAGAAAATAATATAAGTTTTTTTAAACAAAAGAAAATGATTTACATATAATTTAGAAATTATTTTAAATTAATTTAGAAAATAAAAGGAAGAAATAACAAAAGAAATAAAACAAGAAACCAAAAAAAGACAGGACCTGGGATTTGAACTCAGGTCCTTTACCTGGATACAGAAGAGCCTTGCCACTGGGCTGCGCGCTGCTAGCTGATGACAAACCACCTTCATTTGGTTTTATGCTCATCCTGTAAAACAAAACAAATTGCAAAAAAAATGCGTTGAGGCTGGTTTCGAACCCACGCCGCTGCCCTCACACGCGCACAAGCTTACCACTACACCATCAGCATCATTCAGTAATTTTAATACAAATAAAACTATATAATATAAAAATAATTTTGAATACCAGGCTGCGCGCGAAACTCCTTCTTCTACCTCCAGACTTGCGCAATTTGCTGCGAATCTTCCCACGAACTTTCCTGCGAATTTTCATTCATAGGAAAACCTGCGAATTTCAAAACACACACAAACAGTACAGTTTTATCAAATTAAGGACATCTTTGAACTCCTTGTGACCTGTACAATCCAATTATACCAACGAAACTCATTTATGTTGTGTAAATCAAAGAACCCTAATTTGGAGCTTTAAACCCTAACATGGCATCTCACGGGTTATTCACGGTTTCTTCAATTTCTTTGCCCAGAAACGTTCTATACAACACCACAAACATGATTAGACAAACAAAATTCATCAAAACGCATTGAATAATTGAAATCGAAAAAAATAGTTTATGATCAAGAATGCTTCGGGATATGCTATATGAGTGGTTTTGGATGCAAATAAGTATTGGTTTCGACTCAATGATGTCCAGGGATCATTGTTGTGTTCTCAAATTACCTTCTAATGCCTTGTATGTTAAAATCCGAATTTGAGTTTGGAGAGGTTTTTTGAAAATGCAAACTTACACTTTGGAGGCTGGAATTCGTGTGTTTTTGTTAGGGTTACCTCATGTACTTATAGTATGATCAATTAGGTCAGAAAAGATTGATGCTTGTGTGAAAAGTTTGATCCAAAAAGATTCAAAAAGATAAGCTTTGAAAATCAAATATTTTTGCATAAACACTTGCTATTTTAGGCCAATCATCATGATCCTCTTACCACTTTGATTCCAATCATATTTATGAATTTCTAGAAGCTTAATCCTTTTTAAATCTTTGACTTTTATATTTTATTTTAATTTAAAATGATTTTTAATGAATTAAATAAAAATAAATAAAAATAAAATGATAAAAAATCTGATTTTTCTTGACTTGGGTCGTGCATGAGGTCATAGTATGGATTGGGTCATCATATGGCAAGCCCATTTAGAAAAAATTGGTTTTAGACCTCCATTTTCTTCATAAACCAACCAAAAATTTCCCAACTTTGCAAGGGCACACATCCTTCAATTTTAATGCTATGAGGGTGTTCTTGGACATTTTGGAAATCTTGAAGAGTCCTCTAACCAACCCCACTGGTTTCATGTCCATATCATTTACCATTCTCAAGTTATGCTCTTTTGAAGTTGTTGACTTTTTGTTGACTTTCAAAAGGACCTATAATGTCTTATCTCATACCCTCCAAATGAAGCATTTTTGGGCTTGGCTTGTGAGACACAAAGTTGTAGAGAATTAAATTTCATTCAAAATGAGCTTTGGATGGAGACTTGTTGATGAAGCATGTGAAAGTTATGGCTGGTCAAAGTTCAGTTGACTTTTACTAAGGAAACCCTAATTTAGAAACCTCTGATTCCTGGTGATCTGAAATATCCTTGATAAATCATGATCAACCCTTGATCAAATGATGAATTTTATTTCATATACTTGAGGTTGACAAAAAATCATGAAGTTTGACTTTGGTTTGACCACAGTTGACCTCAGTTTGACTTTTTAACTACTTTGACTGATTTTGACTTATCTGATCATCTGACTGAGCAAACTTTTGAGAAAAGTCTTGAAACTTGTCATGGGGGTTCTTACACACATATAAGATGTTATGAAGCTCACTTGAAGTCTTGGAAGTCCATTTAGCCTGATTAAAGTCAAAACCCTAGCTTTGGATGCACTGCTTAGGAGGTGCATTGTATGAGGGAATTGTCAACTCTTCTGACTATTTGTGAACTTTGTGAACCTTGTGAACCTCATAAGATGTCTTGTGAACCTCATGGGAGGTCTTGTAAGTATTGTGAACCTTGTGAACCTCATAAAGTGTCTTGTAAATTTCATGAACCTCATGAAAGGTCTTGTGAACCTTGTGAACCTCATAAAGTGTCTTGTAAACTTCATGAACCTCATGAAAGGTCTTGTGAACTTTGTGAACCTTCTAAGCACACAAAGTCTTGTATTGTGAGGGAAAATTTTGGGGTGCAACACCTACGAACCAGAGATACTGAGCTCGGGAGTCGGTTACGACCTGGGAAGGTATTAGCACCCAGATCGTCCGCCGTACCCGACGGGATCCACGCTTGCGAAAGAAACTGTTTCAAAGGGTGAGGGTATGAAAGCTGCAGCAAAAGAAATGAAAATAAAAAGAAACTGGAACTGGAAAAGAACTAAATAAGAAATGAAAAGGGAAAATGTAGGGAAAATAAAGATTGTGCTCGAACGGGCCCTACCCCGCTGCCTACGTACCTCATCAGGATAATGAGGATCAGAGACGCCGTAGTTCCCCTAACTAGGGGTACTAAAAGGAAATTGCTTGTGAATTAAAGGCTTGAACTGCCTATGCCATTGCTCAGGCGTTGCAGGCTCGGACGACAAGTGCGTAACCGTCTTGCAAAGTGACAAGTAGGAGCAAGTTCACGTACGGAGCGAAGGAGATGAGAAAAGAATTCCCGAAGGAAAGACGCTTATTGTTTGTTTGTGTTTTTTTTATGAATCTTTTATGAGTGTGTCACAAGGAAGTGAACTCAAGCTCTTTTCCATGGAATGTGCACTTGTCACTACATTCCAAGATGGAATAATAGAACAATCACACTCAAGTAAGGAGAAGATCCCCAAAACTTGAACCCAAAGATTAGGGCTTAGGCTCACTAACTTGTTTACTTATTAAGTGTTTTGGTATTTACAATGAAGAAGTGTTTTTTAGGCTTTTCTTTTATGAAGAAGATACCTTGATCAGACTTGTACTATCCCAAGATGGGAAGACTACAAGCATACCTCATGGGATAAGGCTATGGATCAATGCATCACTTCAAACATTATTAAAGTGTTTTTTAGAGTTATGAGATGAGAAGAGAAGAAGAACCAAAAAGGATCACAAAGGAAAAATTCTAAAGGGGACTAAAAATAATCCTAAGTGTTAACATGCATGGATGTCCTAAGGGTTAGTGAGGTTTCTATCCTAATGAAGAAGGAAAAAGAAGAAGAAGAAGATAGAAGAAGGGATGAGAAAAGCCTAAGCCCAACAACAAAGGGTTAGTGCACATAAACATAAGAGGAAGAGATGAGAATTGGAGATGTGGAACTCAATTCCCACATCTCACACTTACCATAGCCCCTGCAAGGTTAGTATGCATACAAGTGAAACACAATGAACAAGATAACATGATAACATCACACAATCATAATTGAAAAGGTATGAACATATGCACAATGCAAATGCAACTCAAAGAAATGAGGAGAAGAAGTATGCAACTCAAAATGATGCAACATGAACACATATGAAAACAAATGCACACTTATGAAATATGTAAAGCAACATGCACAAAATATGAACACAAGACTCACAACCAGAACCAAAACAAGATGAAGAATGGCTTAGGAAGCCAACAAGATGAAGATAAGAATGGTACAAGACCAACCAATACCAAAATGGAAGCAAAAGAAACCATAAGATGAAGTTAAAGCACTTAAAGAAGCAAAAGACTTAAAGAAGAAACAAACACAAAAAATCAAAGGACACAAGACCTATCCTAGGACCAGGAAGGTACCCACACCCCAAAGGAACCCCAAATGAGAAGAAAAAGTGGGCACAAGTGCCTTTTTAGGCTTATGAGAGACTTAAAGGTTCAAAGGAAGCAAAATGGGACAAGGTTCAAGATAAAATCCACAATAAATCAACCAGCCACCTAAAAATTCCACAATTGAAACCAAATGATCTTCAACCATGTTATATCAACAAGCCAAAAGTATTTGAAAATATTCAGAAGCAAACTAGGTTAAATGGAGGCAAGAACACAAGTTAGGGCAGCAAACTTACATCACAAGTTACCAGACCAAGACTCATGAAATAGGTTTCTAAAAATCCAGAGAAAACTCACATGAAAACTACAATGTTTTAGGAACACAAAGCAAAAAGAATGGGATCAAAACTCAAAATATTGAAGCTTATGGAAAATGAACAAGGAAGACTGGTCAAGAAAACTTAAAAAGAAGCTAGGTGCAATGGTGAATTATTTTAGACACGTGGATAAATGAAAAAAATAAAATAAAAATATAATAAAATATTAGAGACACAAAAGAAGGTTCATGAATTCTTGGGGATTTTTTAGGTGACTGGAAATATTTTAATTAAATGGAAATGAAACTGAAATAAAAAGAAATTAAAGTGGAAAAAAGAAAAATGAAGAAAGGAAGTGAGGTGTAGGAAGCAGGCTCTTATGTTGAATTCGAAATGGGATGAGAAGTGGTAGGGTGCGAAAAGCACGTCCTAAGGCCCAACATGCAGCACTGGAATATGCTAATTGCTATGGGAATTAAATGAAATTATATGGGAAAATTGGAAAAAAGCTGGAGCGCTTGATTAATCTCATGTCTACAGCTGCCAACCTCATTAATTGAGGTGGCATTTTGCCGCGCCATGGCTGGCTGGAACACGCTAAGTGTTGTAGACATGACCACACGGTGATTTAAAAAAAGAAACAGAAATATAACATGAAAATGAAGGGAAGCAAGGGCTACGTGGCGCTATAGTGTGCGTTGGATGGTAGATCTAACGGTGTGGACTTCATCTTCTTCCATAAAACCCTAGGTTAATCACAAGACAAATTCCGGTGACCGGAGCTAGGGCTCCGGCACCGGAGACCAAAACAGAACCAAAAATTCACTAAAAAATGAAAACAAATAGTCCAGACTGACTAAATCAACATCAAGGAATCCAAATATGGCATTAAAAACACTTGAATCTCAAAGAATTGGCCGGATCGAGCAAAATAAAGTGTCACCATCAAACTTTAAATCAAGATAACTCATGATATAATGCACCAAAATCAATTCTACAAAGTGCAGCATGATCAACAAACATCAAGGAACACAAAGCAAAAATCTAATTCCATTTCCAGAACATGAAATTTCAAGCCATACCTGAGATGGAGATCTTGAAATATTGAGCTAGAATTCCAACCAATGCGTGCAAATCACTCCTCTTAATCCTTAGATGCAAAATAAATGCATCTAAGGCCTTGAAATGGATTGGATCTGAGATTTCACAACAAGTTGCTTTGAAATGGAAAGCTTCTAATTCTATGCTTTAAGCTCAAATGAGTGGTTGATTCTTGATCTATGTGATTCACTGATCAAGAATATGGAAGAAGTTTGTGGAGAATGTAAGAGAATCAAGAGATATGAAGAAAAATGCAAGGTTGCATGAAAGTTGAGAATGAGAGAATAAGAGAGATCTCAGATCTGATGCAACCCTAATTCTCTTTGTTATGACTTCACAAATGAGTGCTGAAAGTGTGAAAGAAAGTGCACGAAAATCAAATGAGAAAAGTGTGATTTTGCATCATGTGCACTTGGTGGAATAAGCATGCTATGATAATGCTCTCTTGGGCCTCTCAGCATGTGTGAGTTTCATTTTCCACCCTTGATCCAAACCCAATCATTCCTGGCCCTTAGATCCAAGTGTCACACTTGTTTCATGATTTTTGCAAAATTGCATGTTTTGGAGGGATTTTTTCAAAGTGCACGAAAATGACCATTTATTTGGAGAAAATTGGTCCTAAGGCAATGTATTTTAAGTTTGAAACAAGTTTGGGCCTGTACCAAGTCACAAAATTCAGGATTGAGCCTTCTTGCACTTGGTGACTTTTTGAAAAGTGAAAATTTGCCCTAGAATAACAAGATTTTTGAATGAGCCCTAGGATGATCCAGGAATCCGGTGAAAAAGTACTTGTACTTTTTGAAAATGGGAGCCCTTACTCTTCAACTTTCATGGTCCATTTGAAGAATTTTTGATCATGTTAAGGCCACTTGAAAATTAGGGCAAAACTTGCAAAATTTGGAAAACTTCAAAAACCAACTTTGTGCCATTTTTGCAAAACCCCTCAAATCTCCATGATTCTTGAAATTTAGGCATTCCAAACCTCTTATAACATTGTAAGGACCCCTCTTGGCCAAAAAATTTAGGTTAGACCCTTGAAATTGCACAGTTGACTTTTTATGGGCTCTGTTGACTTTTTCCTTCATCTGCAAGCAACTGAGGCATTGACTGACTTCCACATGGAATTTTCTCATGAAATTTGACACATAGGATACCCTTAACATGTAGAAGACTTGGCTCATAAGAAATGGCCAAATTTGTGAGATTATGGTGCTTGAATCCCAAACCCTAATTTGGGTGCATTGTATAGGAGCTTTGCCCTGTCCTGAGATCTTTGATGATCATGCAATCTTCTGAGCTTTTGCCAATGGACTTGATCTTGTAAATGGAGTGTAGAATCACCATAGAACTTATAAAAACTCATTGGGACCCTTGTCATGGCTTGAGGATGCTTCTGGGACCTCCACAGATGACCATATGCTTGATGCTAGGACATGAAGGATGTTATGCTTCATCTTTCCATGATATGATGCTGAGGAAATGATATGAGTATGATGAATATGATGTGGTATGATGCTTAAAATGAAGAGGGAAAATTTGGGGTGTTACACTAGGCCTCCACCTGCTGTTTCAAATCCTCTTCCAGCTAACTATAGATCAGATCTTTGCTATGAGTTTCATCAAGGTGGAACTGGTCACGACTTGGAACATTGCTTTGCACTAAAGGCTAAAGTGCAAGAACTTATTAGGAAAAATATCCTTTCCTTTCATGACACAAATCCTAATATTGTCAATAATCCTTTGCTGAAGCATGAGAAGTGAATCTTCAGACGACTTCAATGTCAGATTATCTTCAAGGCCTGAATATCAGACGGGACAACTCATCCTTGTTGCTGATGGATCACTAGGCCATTGTTTCTTTATGTTTGCAACTTTCTTCAATTGTATTGACTTGTTTGCTTTTAAGCTTGTTTGTACTTTCATGATGATTTTAATGAAATGAGCATTTCTTTATTTTGATTCAATTTGATTTACTATTTGCATCTTTATGCTTTATATTTCAAGTTCATTTTTCTTTCTCAAGTTTTTACAATGATTGGAGGGAGAATGATGGAAACGAGATACCCATAATTGTTATTGGTATGCTTTCAATTGAGACTTGGCTAATGATATACAAGCATTGTTTCAAATCCCAAACACTGGAGAAATAAGGAAGTTAATCCCTTGTCAACCCCTTTGAGCCTTGAAGCTGGAGTTTCTTTCTACTTGAAAAAAACTGCAATTTTAACCTGGGGATGGATAGTTCTCAATTAATTCGAATGTGCATTCAAGTACAAGAGAATCATTCAAGAAACCTTTCAATAAAGGTTGCAATCTCAAGCTTTCCTTCACACACATCAAGAAGTGTTGAAGATGTCTCTCAATTCAAAAGACAATGATGGTTCGTCGTAATCATTAAGCCAAGCAGTCACTATCTTTCAAAAAAAAATGATATTGAAAAAAAATTATGATAAAAATATCAAAGCCCGCTAAGTCGAAACTTATGAAGGAGACTTAGGCAAAAAACTGGGGCATCCCGCTGACTGTAAGTTCAAATGACACAGTTCAGGCAAAAGTGAGGGATAATAAAAAGAAAGATTTGTCAAGAGGTCATAAAAATCCTCAACAAAAATAATATGAGTGGACTAAAGTCCTCACCAGAAATAACAAAAGGAAGAGGTGATTGTTATCTCAAAATCCTTGGCTTATGAACCATGTTCATTTGTGCAATCCCAAATTTCTTGGAACTTGAATGCATAGGCTGAATTAATTGATTGTAGGACTGGAGTTCATCACGAAGTTAGGTTGGGTACAAATAAACTTTGAGCTTATATCCTTTGTTTCATAAACCGTGAACCATACCATGTTACAACCTTCAAAAGTCCTAATTGAATCCAGATTTCTTTTGAAAAGCATACTACAACGAGGTTACGTAAACTGACCCCAATTTCGTTACCAATCATTCGTTTTCTTAACTTTTCTTAATCTTTCATTTTGTCTTTACCGTCGTGTTTTGACAATGTTTTCATTTACTTTACATCAATAAATTTCATTCCAAAAATGATTTTTGATTTCAAAATTTTGCGTGAACTTTGCATTAAAATTACCAGGTTTGTACAAAAAAAATTATTTGCAAACAAACTTTCCTCATCAAGGAATTTTCAAACAGTTGAAAAACTTGGTCAGTTATCTTATCAGGGGGCAAGTTCTTTCCAGGTCCTATGATTCAAGAGTTGTTGCTCAATACAAGTTATTCTCATATTTGGTTAACCGGAAGATCGTTTCAAGTCTCATACTGGGTTTATCTTCTCAACCTTCATTTCAAGAACTGGAGTCATGATCGGTTTATTTTCTCAGAAGTCATTTCAAGATTTGATCAATTTTTCTCTGATAGTAGTCAGGAATTGAGGCCATTATCAGTTTACCCTCATTAGTCATTGAACTTGGTGCAACTTTCTTCAAGAATCTCCAAGCAGCTTTTCATGACTTTTCTCAAAAAAATTTCAACTTGATACAGTTTACTGGTGGGATAGAAATATGTTCAACAGTAGCATCTCAAATCTCCAAGCAGAATGGCAGTGATCTCCGTGTTGAGGAATCAGTCTTTCATCTTTTCACTATCCTAAGAGTCTAAACTAGTTGTCACCATTTTCTATCATGTTATCCTCTTGGGTGTTTTAGTCTCCATTCCCATTTTCTTATGTTTGCATATTTGAGTGTGTTATTCCTCATTATGCATTTTCTTGGGTGTGTTATTCCCCACTTTCGTTGGCATATTTGAGTGTGTTAGCCCTCATTATGCATTTTCTCTTGGGTGTTTTATTCCCCATTTTCGTATACGTCTGCATAATGAGTGTTTTAGTCCTCATATGCGTTTCTCGAGGTCTTGTTGTTTTCAACATCTTACCTTGTGATCAAAGTCCAATTTGCTTGACATTTATCTTTATCTCTTCAAAACCTTTTCTTCACATACATGTTATTTCTTCTCAAATATTACACCTTTTATCTGATTGCTATTCTCGGATGTCCATAATGGAGTCATCATTGATTTGATGTACTTTCCGGGACTTTTTCTCATTTCATTCAGTTCTTGAAGGAAAATTGCGATCTAAACGCAGCGGAAAACAAAAAATTTCCTTTAGTGATCCTTACGAATGAGCATGGTCAGTGATAGAATCGTTACCTCTTTGTGGCGATTCAGATCTTTGATGCAGCGATCACAAGCGTTGATGAAGTGCAACGCCTCTACTCAGTCCACACGAACAGCTTCCGGTCACAGTGCTAGCTGCTTACAAACGGAATTATTTGAGTGAGAATCAAAAACGAAATTGCATAAAGTAAAAGCTTCATCACAAGGGTTCCTTTTATAGACTCTCTTGTGGGCTGCGGGCTAAAAGCCCAATTCACATGATCCATAATAATATTATATATTATTATAATAACTATTATTATAATAAATATATTTATTTTATTATTATATTATCTGAATTTCTATTTTTCACTTAAGTGCACCGTACCTTACGGTGTTCCTTTGATTTCTCTATCTCACATCAAACTGTCCTTATGTGTGTGACCCTGTAGGATTTCGTAACGTTGGTAATTATATTAAATTATATATTTAACATAATAAACAGTGAGCGGTATCTAGCAACACATCACTGCTACCCAAGTCACGAAAATGTCATGTGATCTGACAAAACCTTTTTCGTGATAATATATGTTTGTACAATTACCCTTTTGCCCCTATGTCTATATTGAACACAAGGCATACACTGTGTCATCCTTGTCCAGTTCAATATTGGGCCCTTAGACATTTCTCCTGTTATGCAGGATTGGCAAATTCCATCTAGGACACTCATGTCCCTCAGCATGCTTCGTGGAGTGCCCATCAACTGTCTTTATGATCATCCAGTTACGGATAATGTTTGATCAGCAATAAAGCACCCGACTCTACATCTAGGGTCCATAGTGGTTTCAGGTCGAAGGGTGGTAATACACCATTATCACCATGAGAATAACTTATGACACTTTGCATAACATACTATGTAGTATTCTCATAGCGGGTCAATCCGGTATAAATATTACTCCTAATATTTATACCTATGTCAAGACTTGATAACTCTTTATCCATGATCCATGAGATGTGATCATCAGTCTATCTTCATAATAGTCTCAATGCTTTAATGTTATCCCACTTTGCAATAAAGCTTGACTACGAATATTTTAAGAATAATGTCTTTATGTTTAATGGGATCTCATGATTAAGTCACACTTAACATTTCATTAAACAGACTAACTATTCTAGGGACTTTATTATTCTGAAAGACAAACATAATAAAGAAATGCCTTTTATCATTAAACGAATAATCCGATACAAGTACCAAAAAGTATTGGCCTCTAGGGCTTACACCAACAATCTCCCACTAGCACTAGAGCCAATTAGGCATACCCTTAATACCCATAGATCTAGTATGACCATCATGCTTCTGTTGCGCAAGAGGCTTTGTTAATGGGTCAGCGATATTGTCAAGTGTAGGTACTCTGCATATCTTCACATCTCCCCGATCGATTATCTCTCGAATGAGGTGATAACGCCTAAGTATGTGTTTGGATCGTTGGTGAGATCTAGGCTCCTTAGCTTGTGCGATAGCACCATTGTTATCACAATATAAACCAATGGGATCCACAATGCTAGGGACTATGCCAAGTTCACTAATGAACTTCTTGATCCAAACAGCTTCCTTTGCTGCATTTGAGGCAGCAATATACTCGGCCTCAGTTGTAGAATCAGCAACTGTTTCCTGCTTTGAACTTTTCCAGCTCACAGCGCCACCATTGAGACAGAACACATAACCAGATTGTGATCTAAAATCATCCTTATCTGTCTGGAAGCTAGCATCAGTGTAACCAATTACATCAAGCTCTTCCTGACCTCCATATATCAAGAATGAATCCTTAGTCCTTCTCAAGTACTTAAGGATATTCTTGACAGCTACCCAGTGAGCATCACCGGGATCAGATTGGTACCTACTCGTTGCACTTAATGCATACGAGACATCTGGTCGAGTACATAACATGGCATACATGATAGATCCTATTGCAGATGCATATGGAATCTTATTCATGCGATCCCTTTCTTCCTTAGTTGAAGGGGATTGTGTTTTTGATAAACACAGACCATGTTGCATAGGTATGAATCCTTTCTTGGAATCATGCATATTAAAGCGTCTCAACACTTTATCTATGTATGTACTCTGACTTAGGCCAAGCAGTTTTTGTGATCTATCTCTATAGATCCTAATTCCTAATATATAGGCTGCTTCACCTAGGTCTTTCATAGAAAAACAATTCCCTAACCAAGTCTTCACTTGTTGCAAGGTAGGGACATCGTTTCCAATGAGTAATATGTCATCTACATATAATACCAGAAACACGATCATGCTCCCACTAACCTTCTTGTAGACACAAGGTTCATCTTCATTTTTGATGAATCCATATTGTTTTACGGTTTCATCAAAACGAAGATTCCAGCTTCTGGAAGCTTGCTTCAATCCATAGATTGATCGCTGTAACTTGCATATCTTTTGGGCATCTTGTGGTATGTCAAATCCTTCAGGTTGTGTCATGTACACATCCTCAAGAAGATTCCCATTAAGGAAAGCAGTTTTGACATCCATCTGCCATATTTCATAATCATGATATGCAGCGATGGCAAGTAAAATCCGAACAGATTTAAGCATTGCAACTGGTGAAAAGGTTTCATCATAGTCAACCCCATGAATTTGTTTATAGCCTTTTGCAACCAGTCTTGCTTTATAGGTATGTACCTTACCATCCATGTCAGTCTTCTTCTTGAAGACCCACTTGCATCCTATAGGGTTAACTCCTATAGGAGGTTCTACCAAGGTCCAAACCTGGTTTGTGTACATGGAATCCATTTCAGATTTCATGGCTTCTAGCCACTTCTCAGACTCAGGACCAGTTATGGCCTCTTTGTAGGTCACAGGCTCATCTTGATCCATGAGTAATACATCACCCTGATCACTTATGAGATATCCATATCTCTCAGGTTGGTGACGTGTCCTGCTTGACCTACGCTGGTCTTGTTCTACTTGAGCAGGTTGCTCTTCCACAACTACTTGTGTTTCCTGCTCTAGTTCCTCCATAGGTGTTTCAATGTTTTGTGATTCTTGAATTTCTTCAAGCTCTATTTTCCTCCCACTGTTTCCTTTGGAAATAAAATCCCTTTCCAGAAAGACTCCAGTTCGAGCGACAAACACTTTGCCCTCAGAAGGATTGTAGAAGTAATATCCTCTTGTTTCTTTAGGATATCCCACAAATAAGCATTTGTCAGATTTGGGCTCAAGCTTGGTTGAAATTTGTCGTTTGACGTAAACTTCGCAACCCCAAATCTTCATGTAAGACATATGTGGTTTCTTACCACTCCATATCTCATATGGTGTCTTATCAACCTTTTTGGATGGAACACGGTTAAGTGTGTAAGCTGCTGTTAATAATGCATGTCCCCAAAAGGAGTTTGGAAGATCGGCGTGACTCATCATGGATCGGACCATGTCTAACAAGGTTCGATTTCTTCTCTCAGATACACCATTCCATTGTGGTGTTCCAGGAGGAGTAAGTTGGGATAGAATCCCATACTCTTTTAGATGGTCATCAAATTCTAGGCTTAAATATTCACCGCCTCGATCTGATCGAAGAACTTTAATATTCTTCCCTAGTTGGTTTTGTACTTCATTCTTGAATTCCTTGAACTTTTCAA
Source organism: Lathyrus aphaca (assembly GCA_963966055.1). Taxonomy (NCBI): domain Eukaryota; kingdom Viridiplantae; phylum Streptophyta; class Magnoliopsida; order Fabales; family Fabaceae; genus Lathyrus; species Lathyrus aphaca. The sequence goes on along the minus strand of OZ014522.1, from coordinate 537,607,817 downwards.
AGGACTCAGATTTGTGTTTCATTAAATACACATATCCGTATCTACTGAAGTCATCAGTGAAAGTGATGAAGTACTGAAAACCTCCTCTGGCTGGTATGTTCAGTGGTCCACATACATCAGTATGTATGAGTGCCAAAAGATCATTAGCCCTTTCACCTTTTCCTGTGAATGGGGACTTTGTCATCTTTCCAATTAAACAAGATCTGCATGTCTCATATGATTCATAATCAAAAGAGTCCAAGAGTCCATCTTTATGGAGTTTGGAAATGCGTTTCTCATTTATGTGGCCTAATCGACAGTGCCAAAGGTAAGTTGGATTCAACTCATTAGGTTTCAACCTTTTAGTATTAATGTTATAAATTGGCATTTCAAGATCAAGGACATATAGTCCATTATTCATTTTTGCAGTAGCATAGAATATATCATTCAAATAAATGGAGCAACAATTGTTCTTTATTATGAATGAAAAACCAAACTTGTCCAAACAAGAAACGGAAATAATATTCCTGCTAATTGCAGGTACATAATAACAGTTCTCTAACTGAATTATTAAACCACTAGGTAAAGTTAAAACATAAGTTCCTACAGCTAAAGCAGCAACCTTTGCTCCATTGCCAACTCGTAGGTCAACTTCACCTTTTGCCAAATCTCTACTCCTTTTTAGCCCCTGCACATTAGTACAAATGTGAGAACCGCATCCAGTATCTAATACCCATGATGCAGAAGTAGATAAATTAATTTCAATAACAAAAATACCTGAATTTGAAGTCTCTACTCCATTTTTCTTATCTTCCAGGTACTTTGGGCAATTTCTCTTCCAATGTCCGGTCTTACCGCAATGGAAGCAAGTGCCCTCCTTTGCTATTCCTCCACTAGGCTTCAAAACAGGAGGAGTGGGTTTGGGTTTGGCAACTTCCTTGCCTTTCCCTCTACCACCCTGTTTGATGGGCCTCTTGTTCTGTTTCTTTCCATTACTGACCATCAGAATAGATTTCCCTTTTGTCTTCATATTCTGCTCAGCAGTTCTCAACATGCCTAGCAGTTCTGGAAGGCTTTTGTCCAAGTCATTCATATTGAAATTCAGGACAAACTGACTGAAGCTCTCTGGCAACGATTGCAAGATCAGATCAATCGCAAGTTCTTTTCCAAGGGGAAACCCTAATCTGTCAAGTTTCTCCACATACCCAATCATCTTGAGTACATGGGGACTTACAGGGGCTCCCTCAGCTAACTTGCTGTTAAAAAGGGACTTTGAAACCTGAAACCTCTCATTTCTTGCTTGCTCTTGATAAAGCATTTTCAGATGTCCGATCATATCGAACGCAGACATGTTCTCGTGTTGCTTTTACAACTCAGAGTTCATGGTAGCAAGCATGAGGCAAGCGGTTTCATTGGCATCATCGAAATGCTTCTTATAAGCATCTCTTTCTGCCTTTGATGCAGAACTAGGAGGTTCCTCCTCAGGAACTGGTGTCTCCAAGACATACAGCTTCTTATCGTGCTTGAGGACAATCCTCAGATTACGGTGCCAATCCAGGAAATTTGTCCCAGACAATTTTTCCTTATCTAGGATGGATCGCAAAATATTGTTCGATGTGTTTGTTGTCATGGTAATCTACAAGAGAAATATGAAAATATAAGTATCATTAAAACAACATATTTAATTAGGCCTTTAATCAAATATGCTCCCACTATTTTATTCAAAACAAATGACCCTCATCATTTGATTCGGAAAATCCCGTTGGAAGACTTTCTAGTGGGTCGAGATCCATGTTTCACTTTGTTTTAAGTCAGCGTTAGGCTGATTACACAAAACTAAGTTATTTAGGTAGGAACTCCTTCCAATTGTATCTCATACAACTCTCGAATATTTTCAATTGGGTGAATAACTCCTTATTCTGATCCATCACATGAATCATTCCCAATTCTTGCTTCTAAACATGTATAATCTTATTATAATTTGTTTAGTTAAGTTTGACCCATTGTTTTAGCAGTTGGATATTACAATTATCCCATCACACCTTACTAATATAGAACATGCACCTCGCGTAGGCGAAACCTACAATGCTCGATACTAGTCTTGATGAGTGCTAAAAATTGGAAAGCATAAACTTAATATTTAATTTTGAGGGAATTTGTTATTAGTTTGATCTCACCGGCTTAACATGCAAAACGTCTCTCACATGCATCAACATACAATTACATGCATCAACATACATATAAAAAGATACAATTATGGCCCCTAACGCAATTGTTCTCTCAAGCCAATGAGAGAACCTAAGCTAACCTAATAACGATCTAAGCTTCTCCAAGCATGATCTCCAAGGTTATCCTCCTTTAATATTGAATACTTCCTTTTTCTTCATAACATAATATTACATTACATATAAGAATACTCGTTTTACATACGAGGGAGTGAGATGAGAAAAGAAGTTACATAAAGAGATTGAGAGAGAGGCACGACTCGCAGGCCGTATTTAAAAATCCCAAAACAATAATAAAGGATAAACTAAGGCCATAACTGATCACCACAAATAAATAATAATAAACACACTTTTATTATTAGTTTAAAATTCCGATAATTAAATAAACTAAATTAAATTTCGGCTGATTGATCACACTTTGCAGACTTAGCCGGGGGTTGTCAGGGGCAGCGCCCCGGCGAAAAATTTTATGAACACTTCATTGTATTTCACGTCGTTTCCTGCACAACTTTTGTGCATTTACAACCCCAACCGGAAAAGTCTGCGGCAATACAACACTTGTACTGCCATTAATCCTAATGCAACAATTTCATGCCGTCAAACACAACTCGATTGATAACTCAATATGATAGATCAACATGTCATTGCTTCACCATACTAACGTCGGATTCCGAAGCGAATGAAAATGATGATCTTTCAAAAGAATTACAATCCTTATATGATTGAATGGATGAAATCAAAACAGTATATCCCATATACCATCTTTGCATCAGAATTTCTTATATCTTATATAAAAGTGATCGATCTAATTGTGTAACCTATGGATGATCAATGTATCGCACAACTTCACCATACTAATGTCGGATTCCGAAGCATAATCAACATCAATCATCCAAATCGTACACAACAGATGCCAAATTTAATTAATCGTTTATTGTTAAATTCGTTCTGTGTTTTAATCGAATCAAATACAGAAAAAAAACGGAAATTTAACAGCTATCAGATCCATGGTTTCGTAAGTGGCTCTGATACCACTGAAGGAAAATTGCGATCTAAACGCAGCGGAAAACAAAAATTTTCCTTTAGTGATCCTTACGAATGAGCATGGTCAGTGATAGAATCGTTACCTCTTTGTGGCGATTCAGATCTTTGATGCAGCGATCACAAGCGTTGATGAAGTGCAACGCCTCTACTCAGTCCACACGAACAGCTTCCGGTCATAGTGCTAGCTGCTTACGAACGGAATTATTTGAGTGAGAATCAAAAACGAAATTGCATCAAGTAAAAGTTTCATCACAAGGGTTCCTTTTATAGACTCTCTTGTGGGCTGTGGGCTAAAAGCCCAATTCACATGATCCATAATAATATTATATATTATTATAATAACTATTATTATAATAAATATATTTATTTTATTATTATATTATCCGAATTTCTATTTTTCACTTAAGTGCACCGTACCTTACGGTGTTCCTTTGATTTCTCTATCTCACATCAAACTGTCCTTATGTGTGTGACCCTGTAGGATTTCGTAACGTTGGTAATTATATTAAATTATATATTTAACATAATAAACAGTGAGCGGTATCTAGCAACACATCACTGCTACCCAAGTCACGAAAATGTCATGTGATCTGACAAAACCTTTTTCGTGATAATATATGTTTGTACAATTACCCTTTTGCCCCTATGTCTATATTGAACACAAGGCATACACTGTGTCATCCTTGTCCAGTTCAATATTGGGCCCTTAGACATTTCTCCTGTTATGCAGGATTGGCAAATTCCATCTAGGACACTCATGTCCCTCAGCATGCTTCGTGGAGTGCCCATCAACTGTCTTTATGATCATCCAGTTACGGATAATGTTTGATCAGCAATAAAGCACCCGACTCTACATCTAGGGTCCATAGTGGTTTCAGGTCGAAGGGTGGTAATACACCATTATCACCATGAGAATAACTTATGACACTTTGCATAACATACTATGTAGTATTCTCATAGCGGGTCAATCCGGTATAAATATTACTCCTAATATTTATACCTATGTCAAGACTTGATAACTCTTTATCCATGATCCATGAGATGTGATCATCAGTCTATCTTCATAATAGTCTCAATGCTTTAATGTTATCCCACTTTGCAATAAAGCTTGACTACGGATACTTTAAGAATAATGTCTTTATGTTTAATGGGATCTCATGATTAAGTCACACTTAACATTTCATTAAACAGACTAACTATTCTAGGGACTTTATTATTCTGAAAGACAAACATAATAAAGAAATGCCTTTTATTATTAAACGAATAATCCGATACAAGTACCAAAAAGTATTGGCCTCTAGGGCTTACACCAACAATGTTCCTGAATGTTGTGATTCACATTTTTATCTGATTGCTATTCTCAGACGTTGTGATTCACCTTTTTCCGATTGCCATTCTCGGATGTCCATGATTGGATTCATCATTGATTTGATGTATTTTCCAAATTTTTCCCATCTCATTTAGTTCTATTCCTGAATGTCGTGATTCACCTTTTTATCTGATTGCTATTCTCGGATGTTGTGATTACCTTTTCCGATTGCCATTCTCGGATATCCCTTGTAAAGTCATTAATGCCATTCTTGGATGTTGTGGTCCTTTCTGTCCAATTTCCATTCTTGGACATTTTCGTCTCAGCTAAGCCATGTTGTGGTCTCTAGCATGTTATTTTTCCCCGTCGGAGTTTTATGCTCCTTATCCCCAGCGTTTATTCTATTTCATGTGTCGTTTTGTTCCTCACAGATTTCTCTGCGTTTCATTTTTGTTCATAACATTTCATATGTTTTCATATCATTTCATAACATTTCCATATGTTCTCATATTATTTCCGTATCATTTCATTTCATTCCATTTTTTTGGCATCTTAGGATCAAAAATTGTTTTTTTTTTATATTGAAGTATCTTCCATCTTGTCGAAACGAAGATTTCAATCTTCATATCTCTAGATTGAAGAAACTTAAATAGGGGCATCTATCATACCCTAATTTTTGACCCTAAGATTTTTCGCATCTCATCTACATCTTGCATACAAATAAGATCGCACTGGTTGCTCGGTTCTTCTCGGGTTAGGTTTATGCCTCGCAGGGGATCACTGTTGTCTTTAATTACTTTATTTGTTTATGTTTACTAACCTTTAATCAAAATAAAAAAAAATATTTTTGTTTCCTTTTACTAATCTTTTTCAGGAAGAGGAACCATTGGAAATGCCAAAAAATAGCAGTCCTGCAGCTCGAGTAAATTTCACAGACAAAAGTCGAAGTTGATCCGCAAATAATTCAAATTTATCTGATCGAGGATTTCCCAAGTTAATTGATTCATTCAAAGGATTTCCAAGGTTCATGTGTTTATTTCCATGCCTTCTTCGACGTACAAAAAGAATCGGGCCACAACAACCAAGCCATTACCTTTGAATAAAGTATTCAAATTTTGACTTGGCTAACCGGTTAACCATATGCGTGAAACGGTTAACCAGTGTGAAATATGAATATTTTATTCAAATTCAGCACCCTTACTAATTTCTCTACATCACTTTGATCATTTCCTACCATAAACCCTCACTAATCACCACTCTTTTCCATTTCCCACCAAATTTTCAATTACCAAACCTAATTTGAATTACCAAAGCAAGCTCCATTCCACCAAATTCCCATTCCTAAAGTCTTTAAATAGGACCATAATTTCATTCATTCTCCAAGCTTTAGAGAGCCAAATTCACCTTGCAAAAATTTCTAGAAGCTTTTGATAGCCACAAAACCTCTTGCAAAATACTCCCCCAACACCAAAATTCTCAAAAGGTCACTTTCTTTCTTTTGAAGTTATCAAGAATTCACATTGAATTCTTGACTAACTTGAGCTAAACCTTCATCCTTTCATTATTTTGTTCATCAATTTCAGTAGATCTAAGCTAGGTTTGGTCCAATTTGAAGAAGAGCTTTTGGTAATTCATCTCACTCCATAAACCCATATTCATCCATCAACATTCAAGATGTAGATCCTTGGTACCTTTGCTTCTAGATCCTTTGGATCTTTACTTGTTGTTTGATTGTAGGGATTCCACTGTATTTTGGCTTTAAAATTCGTGCAAATTCAGATCATGATCATTAAATGTTTTGAAAGGGTTTTGGAAATGGATCAATGCTGAATTTCTGCATATTTTCTGCTGCTGCTTCAGCGTTAACCGGTTAACCAATTGCGTTAACCGATTAACGCAAGTCAGATTTGAATTCTTGGCTTATTTCAAGCCTTTTTTTGGTTCCTCTTTCTTCTTCTTCTTCCTCCTTTTATTTTTACCTTGGGAAGCACTTTTGGGAGTGATTTCTCCTCAATTTCAATGAACTTTGGGTGTAGATTAGAGTAGTTAATGTTCATTAATTCAAAACTACCTTTAAGTGGATTATTCAATTCACTTAAGATACTTTGCATTAGTGATACATTTTCATGCTTGAATCCACCGAGATGAGTGATTGAACTTAAGGATGGAAGAATACCATGAGTGCGGCTCAATTCGGTATTCACCTTTGATTTTGTGCGGTATCGCGTCCGGATAGCGATTTACATATTGTTTATCTCGCGTGCATTAACACTAACATTATGCACCTTAATTGGTGGTGGCCGGCCTCATTTGTAGGGTAATTACTCCGTAAATTACTCGGCGATTGCTTAACATAGACCTAAATGTGTCCCGACTTCAAAATAAAAATCTAATTGGGTACTTGCACTTTCGTGGACCGGATCTCTTGTTGATCGCGTAATTCCAAAGTGGTTAATCATATTGCATTAAGAATCGAGACTTATGAATGTTTGATGAGTAGGTGCTTTGGGTCTCCCAATCGCCTTTCAAATTTCATTGAATTCGGTTCGATTTGCCTTGATTAATTGCTATAGTGTAAGATGCTAAGCGGATCCGGTTGCCTTTCAATTTTGGTTACTCTCATGGTTGTGGTTGATTAAGTTCACCATACCATTGATTATGTAAATATTATTATACTATTAATATACTAACATTTTAATTCATTCTCGCACCTTATCCTCCTTATTTCAATTTCTCGCTCCTTATCTCTTTTATTATGCTTTTATTATACTAAATCATTCATCATATTGTTTATGTTATATTGTTATTTTTGTGATTTTTCCTTTGTCCACTTGGACACAAAAATATTAATAAAGGATTAAACATCTAAAAGACTTGTGACTTTAATTTTGGACTATGGTTACTATCCCTAGCATTGGACTTGGAGTTTTGGACTTAGATTCTAGGATCATTCCTTTGCTTGAGCTATTATGGATTGGAGACTTTAGCCGATTTAGTTCATTTGTTTATGAAGATGGAAATCCTATTGTTTCGTAGAATGTTCGCCATACGGTTTGATCGTTCTTCCTTTAACTTTTATTTTCAAGTCTTAGGATAGTCCCTTCATCTCTTCCCACTTCTTAAATTTTCAAATCTTCTCTCTATTTCAAAAATCTTCTTTATTTTCAAACTTCAAAACATTTCCATAATCAAACCTTGACTTAGGTCAAGCGGTTTTACCTTTTCATTTCATTTATTGATAAATGCTAAACCATATAAGCATATCGAAACTTTCTTCTCAAAAATACTTTAAAAAATGCGAAACTCATTCAATTGTTTTGTGCCCTCGTGCACTTTTCTTTTCACATGTTCAGATATGATTCATTCTTTTTAGCGGAATTATTCGCTAAAGAATGACGACTTATCTTCACATTTTAAAATGAATTCAACACATTGTTTCTTTTCACATTTTGTACCACGAACTACGAGGTTTTGATCTCGCATTGCACTTTGTGGGTACGTAGGCATGAGACGATCGTCTCTTCAAACACAAAAATCTTAAAAAACATTTCTCTTCTCATCTCTTCAATCTCTTTCAAACAAACCATTTTCAAACCAAAAAAAACAATAAATATTTCAAAGGGCTCCCGTGGAGTACCACAGACATTTTGGGTGCGTAAAACCTTCCCAATTTGTAACCTATCCCCTTAACCGTTCTCTACTCGTTTCTTTTAGCTTTTTCTTTTAGATTCATTAGGTTTTATTCGCTCTTTTTCCCTTTTCCATTTGGAATAAAATAAAAGCGCGGTGGCGACTCTGTTTACTTTGAGTTAAGTTAACCAATAGCTTACACTCATGATTTTACCACTACAGGTTGCCTTACAATAAACATGGTCAAGTCCCTCAAACGTGGGAGTATCTTAGTAAAGTTGCCTACAAATAATATCATCAAGTCCATTCAAGATAAAAGATCATAGTCCCTTCGAGTTTCCTATGAATAAATGATCTCGTCCCTCGATGACCCTACGAAAATGATGATAGTCCTTTATTCCTTTTCTTTATTTGATAAAATAAAAGTCGGTGGCGACTCTTGCCATCCGCAACATAGTTTTTGGAAACAAAAACGCCCAAGTCAGTTCTCCAACCGTGTTACAGTGTTTCTCAAAGCTTGTATGGATCTTTATCTGATACAATTAAGTGTTTGATAACTATCAATATTAGAACCAGAGCTCTAATACCAATTGAAGGTGAGAGAAACATAAGGGGGTGAACTGAGTTTCATAAAATTTTATCTTTTCTCAAGAACTCAAACACCATAGTAAATAAGAATAAAAACATAAAGAACACAAATATTTTTATCCTAGTTCACTATTAACGAAGTTACTCCAGTCCACTCACTAAGGCGCTTTCGCCTTAGAAAATGACTTAATATAATAATCTTGAAATATTACAACAACACAACAAGTATAACCAACCTTGTTACAAACCAAATTGGACAACCTCCATTATCTTCTTGAGAATTCTGACTACAACTTATTTCCCCAAGGAAAACATCAACCACTATTGATTACAAGGATGTATATAAAGAGATGCTTCTAGATAAGAAAATTACACAAGTTTGAGTACAATAACACTAAAGTGTTGATAGTAAGATATGAACAAAAGCTTCATGCTTAATCTTACAAAACTATCTTAAGAATAAATCTCTAACGGATTATGCACCATTTTAGTGTGAGTTTTGTTGAGCATTCAACTTTGTTTTGTTGAACATACAACTAGAGCATAAAACTTGAGCATCAAAGCTGAAGCATATTGCTAGTTTTCAAAGCCTAAAAGTAGCTTGATAATAAATCCGTTGAAAGGTATAATAGGAAACAAATCCTAATAGTAATATTCCCAATGGTCAATTGAGGAATGATAGACATTATAATACAAAAGAAAAACTGTCTTTGCGCCACTTTATCGAGGTAGAGGTCACTGTGTACTTTATAATTTTATATTCATTGTATCACACAAACCATTATTGATCCTTTGTCTTCTAGTCATTAAAAGGATTCAGATATGTATTTAATGAAGCATGTTGTAGAAGGACCACCACTTGATTCTTCAGAGCCTAAGTCGTAAGAACCTCCAGAACTTCGTTCAATAGAACCTTGTCTTGCGAGTCTTCAACATTTGGTCTTTATAAATGAAGTCTTTAGAGTCTTCTGAACTTTGTTCAGTAGAACCTTGTCTTCAAAAACTTCAGAACTCTGACTTCACAAATGATATCTTCAGAATCTTCAGAGCTTCATTCAAAAAAACTTTGTCTTCAGAAACTTCAAAACTTGGACTTCAAAAATGATATCTTCAGAATCTTCAAAACTTTGTTCAGCAGAACCTTGTCTCCCGAAACTTTAGAACTTGGACTTCAAATAATATCTTCAAAATCTTTATAACTTTTTTCAGCAAAACCTTGTCTTCAGAAACTTCAGAACTTGGATCATTATAAGCGCATCTTTAGAAAGCTTTCCAAGAATTACACACTAAGTCATGATTGGAAGCTCTAGTAATAACGTTCTTCAGAACTGTTGCATTAGAAGCACTCATGAATCATAATATGTAACCAACATATGTTTTCTTCCAAAGTGTTGAGTTCAGAGTCTGATGACGTCACACGCATTTCCTTCTGAATCAGAACCTAATTAGAAAAATCTACACACAAAACATAAATTATATAGTACATAATTGTTCTCTAAAATACCATGTACAATTATAATCAAAACTTTAAGGCCGGATGCATAACTACTCTTGTTCTTACACGAACATCAAAGATCAAAGGGTTGCTTGTAAAGATTCTTTCTAGACTACCCCAAAACCCTCACACACCTTGGTTTTTTTAAGACTTTATAATATCTTTGTTCTGTTCTTATGTGCTTAGCTTATGTGTACTCACATTTTCTGGCTGATTAATGAAATTAGTTTTTATGTTTAGTTTATATTACCTTTTCTCTTACTTCTTTTTTTATTGATGACAAATGGGGAGAAAGAGAAAATTATTTTGATATACCTAATTTTCCAACATGATATTCAAAACATGTTTCTAATAGTTTAACTTGGTAAATTTTGAGAACTTTGAATAAGTTCATCATTCTGACTAAGTATCTCAGGTTCTAAAGGCTGAATTTATACATATCAGAAACTAGGCAAACATATTTTTTATCAAGACTTTGCTAGATTATGATATCTAGGCTCTGAACAAGTGTTATGATATCCATGACCTTGTTCTGATACCACTTATTAGAGAAGCTCTGAAGAAGCCAACTCTGATTAAACACTCAAACTAACATTCTGAAATAATGCTTCCAGTCTCGAGCTGCTGCAATATGAGACAATACCTTAAGCATTGCAACCAGGTTGTTGTGATAATGGAAGATAGTGTACGAACTTCTGTCTGAAGAGAAAGTTGTAAGCACTTGGCTTTTTCCACAAGGGAAGTAATTTCTTTAATTCTGATTTACAAATTTTATATGTGTTAAGATTATTTTAAGTGATGAATCCAGGGGAAGCTTGCAAATCTAACTCTGATAATTCTAAACTGAAAAATAATATTTAACAATATAATATTTAGGGAGAGCTTAAAAAGCTCACTCTGAAACTTTTTATGTGATTAAATCGTGTAAAATTGTTCATCAAAATACATGGTTTTGTCATCATAAAAAGGGGGAGACTGTGAGAACAAGTTTTGGTTTTGCATTTAGCCTCTAAGTTTTGATGATAATAATACATGGATTGATATGGAACAATGTTTTACACTAACACTTTTGTCTAGTGTGTAGCTTGTGATAAACAGGTTCTGACTCTAAAGCTATGACAAATGATGTCATCAAATTCTTGAATCAACACACTCTGACTTTAAAGAGATAAAAATATTCATAAGAAGCGTCAAGTTAGAAAAAGCTCGCAGACAACGATTCTGAAGAACGTTCGTGCTCAAGCTTTTGAATCTGACTCTAATGAAGAATCTCTGAAGGATTGACTCCCTTTAAGACTTTGTGCTCATGTTGAAGACTCTGAGGAATAAAGTGTTGAAGACTCTGAAGACCAGGTTCTAAGGAACAATGTCAAGACTCTGAAGAATGTAGTTTTAAAGACTCTCAATAAGCCTTTGGCTCTTTTATGCATGCTTCATCTACTCTACTATCAAACGCCTTTGTTACCTAGAAGACGACATAATAGACTATTGGAGGAGAGATATAATAACTTGTACCAAATTAAAGCATTCATTCCACCACGCGAATTTCGTAGAGTAAGAACATTTAAGTTGTGCGATTTTTGTCTCCCATCATTGATGACAGTTATTCAATGTGCCAACTCATGCATGAAGATTCCCATTCTACCCTCCAACGAATCTTTCTTTGGTTATAAAAGGAAGACTTGGAAGAATTAATCAAGTTGCTGCTTTGAAAATATTCACATGATATTCAACGTTATTAAGTTGCTCTATTTTCTTTGATATTATTGTGAATATTGTAAAACAAACTTAGAACTTTTGTTCGTTTTGTGTGATTGAGTCATTGTAAATACACTTTATGTTAAATATGATTTATAGAAGAAATCTTGTAAACACAGTTGTAAATCTCGAGTTTGTTTGAGTGATTACCTTGAGTGACTAGGGTTTTAGTCCGTATACTCAAAGAGACAAGACAATTGTTCTCGTGGTGTTTGTAATCTGTTTGATTATAGTGGATTAATTCCTTTTGAGAAGGTAAAATCAACTTGGTGGGTGGACTAAAGGTTTCTTAGTTAACAACGAACCAAGATAAAAATATCTTGTTATTTTTATTATTTTTGTTCTTGTGAGTTGAATTGATTTGTGAAAAAGCTTTGATTTTTAAGAAACCCAATTCAAAGTCCCCTTTCTTGTGTTTCTCGTTACCTTCATACAAGTGAAGATGTTAAGATGAGATCATTATAAACATATTAAATGAAACACACAATGGTTATGATTTGAAATTTTTGGAAATGATAACTCATAACATGTATCATACACACCATATATCACATACCTTTGAAAAATAAATAGGTAAGAGAAAGAAACTTACTAACAAAGCGAAAATTGAAACAATATTACCTAACCATATGAATGATGGAGGATGCATATGCATTCCACAAGGGAATCTCGAACGAAAGTTGGAATAAATTCAAAATGTGGCACAAACCTATTAACAACAACAATGTTACCACTTTTCACTTTGACAAAGTATATAATAGTGTGATTTGCAATGAATCAAAAAAAATATTGATTTGATGATCATCCTTTTTGGTTGGAATTTCATTCTTGTCTCTTTCATGATAGCTATCTTACTCGTTCTCAAGCTTCATCATCTTAGGTTAATCAATCCATTATTCAATGTCTTAGAGTATGTCTCTTAAAGATACATCTACATCATGAAACAAAATGCCTTTCCCACATTTCTTGGATATAAGCATTAAAGTAATCTACACACTTTTACTAATTAAATAACACTAGTTGTTGACTCCCTTGGTAACACACATTTTCTTCCTTGACACAAAGTCAATAAAATAATGAGATGTCACATGTATCATGTCTTGAGCAACCATAAACAAGATCACATACTATCTTCATAGAGCCAAGACATTTATCCTGTAAAATCAACAAGAAATGCTAGGTATCCAATCTTCATCGGGTCCTTAAGGGTGAATGGAGCCTTGGTTTCATTTAGGAAACCATTGAAAAACACCTTTAAGCACAAGAACTTCCCTAAACTTTCATTTTGTAATGGTATGACCCTTCTTGCAAAGTTTAATGGTGAGAATAGTGACCTTTGCTATTTTGATATTTTTCAACAAAGTTATACCCTTCTATAAGAATTATGAGAAGACATTTTATATTTAGTAGTATCAATAGCAAAAGTGGCCTTTGGTTGTAATGCCTTGTCCAATTTAGCTTTAAGAGTATTTACCTCTCTTTGCCAAATATGAAAAGTTTCACAACCGAACCATGAAGGTTCATCATACTCATTTTTAACTTTTTAAATATCTACCATATATTGCTCAAGAGCTTTCATATTATTTCCGATTTCCAAAACTTTAGCTTCTAAATGTGCAAATATTTATTTGGTTGAAGCAATTTTTTTAATGCATGTATGGCTTCTCTATGTAGATTTTCAAAAGTTTTTTGTAACTCGGAATAAGACAATTCATCAACATGTTCATATTTAGAATGACTTACATTATTTTTCTTCTTTTCATGATAATAAGTCGAGAGACAAATCGTTTGTTGTTTCTTACTTATCATTTAAACTTTCATCACTTGAGGAAAAACTATTGCTTCCCAGGCAATATAAGCTCTTATAGACTTGCTAGATTCCGCGTGATAACCTTTCTCTTTGTCTTTCTTTATCAATGGACACTCCGACTTGTAGTGATCGGTTTTGCCACAATTGTAACATGAGTGTCTTGATCTTCCTTTATTGTCACCATCTTTAATTGATGAGTTTTATTGTCTTCTAAATTCGATGAAGTTTTTGTCAGATAACTTTAAACCATTTCTTTTAATGTACTAGTTGAATCTTTTCACAAAAAGTCTCATATCTCCATCATCCGAATTTTTGTCATCTCTTATTCACAATCACATTGCTCATTGGTTGAGGACTTTGAACTTGAATTATTTAGAGGAATAAACGTCTTTTATTCCTCCTTGTCCTTACCTTTCTTCTTCATCATCTTCTTTTCATACTTTTTCTCATGTTTTTCCAAGCAAGTGAATTCTTGCTCATGTTCTTCTAGCTTGCCAAATAAAGTTGTAAGATCAAGTGTTTTAAGATTATTCGCTTCTTTGATTGAGGTGAACTCAAGTTGCATTCCCTATTAAGACACCTCAAAACTTTATTAGTAGATATATCATTGAAGATATGAATACCTAGAGCCTTCAAGTGATTTATAAGATGTATGAACCTCTTTTACATGTCGACAATATTTTCACCATGCTTCATCCGAAATAGCTCAAACTCTTAATTTAACATATTGATCCTAGCTTGTTTGACCTCATTAGTTCCCTCATGGTAAAATTCTAATGCGTCCCACATAGCTCTGACAGTCTCACAATGAAATACACGATAATATTCATCATCAACAAACGCGAATATGAGAATATTTGGTGCCTTTAAATCATGTGACCAAAATTTCTTATCATTATCATTTCATTGTTCTTTCGGTTTTGGTACGATGACACTTTCAGCTTTGGTCACTGTACTTTGATTAGGACCATTGATGATGGCATCCCATACACCCTTATCAACCGACTTAATATGGATACACATACAAATTTTCTAATAGCCATAATTTTCACTAGTAAAAATTTGCACTCTATGTACGTCCCTTTAGGTTCGGTAGCCATTTTCTAATAAGCGAATATTGAAGCACATAATTATCTGGTTTCTAATAAACATTAATTGATGTAAATTAGATTTTTTTTGAAAAAAAAAATCGCACATTTATTTCTAATGTATCGATCAATCCAACCTGTTATTTCTCGATTCAGTTTGATTTGGGGTTTATAAAAAATATATGAAAATCCAATCCAAACCAACTCATGTATTTTTGATCGGTTTGGACATCAGATTCCCTCAAAACCGAACCAAACTGGCCTGCAAACACCCCTATATCGACTTATGCAAGTCATGTGTCGACCTATACAAATTATGTGTCGACCTATAGAGGCAGCACATCTAATAGTGCATACAAACTTTAAAAATGCAAAACATGAGTTGACCAACAAAACGTATGTGTCAGACTGTAAAAGAAAATTGCTTTTGTGTCGACCTATAATGCGTATGTATCGACCTGTAGAAGAAGTTTTCTTCCATGTGTCAATCTATGATGCGTATGTGTCGACCCATATGTTGTTTTTTCACATAAAAATGAGATTTTGATGCATAAAACCTCTTCTTGATAAATGAATCTGTTCTAAACCTTTTCAAACATGTTATCATGCTTCCTAATACTGAAATGCACAACTAGATTCAAATGATACCGTCTAATGTACATAAATGCTAAAGTATCATAGTTTTGACATCATACTAAATACATCTAACGAAAAGTTACACTCACATCATCCATATTTTTGGTCCCTCCTGCAACTTAGCAATGGTTTTTAAAATTTAGCGACAAAATTCACGAGAATTTTAGGAACGATTTACTACCTAGAGATTGGGTTAACGACGATTTTAATAGAAGAGACTTAAAAATGTAGATGCAAATCTTTAGAAGAAGCATCCTTTAAAGATTTTTTTTTAGAGACTAAAAATAAAATATGAGACATATAGGAGTATCACAAACATTTTTAATTCTAAGGAATATAATAATTTAAATAAACTATAAATGTTAAAATAAAATAATTATATTAAAAGTTTGCCATATATATATATATAAAATAATTATATATATATATTCTAAGGAATATATATATATATATATATATATATATATATATATATATATATATATATATATATATATATATATATATATATATATATATATATATATATATATATATATATATATATATATATATATATATATATATATAAAATAATTTTAAAAATAGTTAAATTGAAAGAGAAAACCAAAAAATTGACATTTTCTTTGTGTATATGCAATCAGTTATTTCATTTCATAAGTTTGATTTGATACAAAATAATCCATTCGATACTTTTTTATCATCTATAGTCTTAAGGTTTTACACAGTATATTTTACATAGTATTATATTTACTTTTTAAAATCTATATAGGAGTATTTTATACTCTTATTCTTTTACTTTATGTTATATTCTATTAATTTTTGTATTAAAATTAATTTAATTCGTTTAACTATTGAATTATTTATGATTATACAACTTTTAAATTTATTTTAAAAATTAAAAATATATAATTATATAATGATTTAATTTTTGTGATCATATAATAATTATGAATTGTTCATACTATCGTATAATTTTAACACAACTTAATTCATATAATACTTATGTATTCATTAATGATACAACCATTCAATTTATTTCTATTTCTTATTAAGTACACATAAATGTAAGTGAGTTGTGCAAGGATACAACTATTTTGTTATAGTATTTTTTTTTAGTTCCGTTTGTTTATTAGAGAGTTTATTTTAGTTTTTAACTTAAATAAATTTATTTTGATTTTTTCATTTTTTAAAATATATTATTTTAATTTTCTTCTAAAAGAAACAACAATCTATCATTAAATGTTTAGTTAATTAAACAAAAATAATTAATATAATAAGTTTTAAAAAATTAAAGAATTATATATATATATATATATATATATATATATATATATATATATATATATATATATATATATATATATATATATATATATATATATATATATATATATATATATATATATATATATATATATATATATTTGCTAACGTAGACCCACTTGTTTTTATGAAGGTCTATTTCAGTAAATTATAACTAAAAAATGATAAAATACACCTTAAGTGCAAGTTGCTAAATGTGGGGTTTCTTATAAATACACCTACTTATTTTTATGAAGGTGTGTTTTACCAAGTTAAAACTAAAAAAAATAATAAAATACACTATAAAATACATGTTATTAAAATAGATCTTCATAAAAATAAATAGATCTACGTTAACAACCCACATATATAAAAATTAAAGGAGCAAAATAAATTGCGGATCAAACTTAATGGACAAAAAATATTAAACCTAAAATTTAATTAATAAATTTTATTTTATATTTATTTACACTAATCATTATTTATACATGATCTTATAGATAATCTACCAATTTGTTATAATAAAATAAAAAATGGCAATTTATTCAATAATTTCAAATTATTTATTACATATAAGGTAGGTATTCATATATGTATAACATCATTGATCCAAATAAACTATATTTTTTTCATTTACCTTTTACTCCTTATGAAGTTTCTTTTTCTTTCTTTTTCTATATAATTTCACAATTTTATCTTTCTTCTACTTAGATTGTTTTTTAATTGGGAGTATGCCAGACATTACATAAACATTACATATAAATGGTCAATTTTAAGTATTTATAAATCTTGTGCAATTTTTGTTTTGACTACTCAAACATTCAAATAATGACACAAAACTTGAATATTATTTAGAGTTTAACTCTTAATGAAAAATGTGTCATTCTCTTCTTTATTTTATTTTTTAAATTAAGTTTGTTAAGATTACTAAATACTTTTAAAGTAGTTCAAATAATATCTATATAATATAATTTTGATTACTTTCGAGTATCAAATGGTGGTAATCTTGATTATAACTCAAATTGCTAAAACAAAATATAGATTTAGAAAACAAATTAGTAAAAAAAAAAAAACAAGTGTTTTGAGATAAAATAAAATTATGTAATAAAATTAACTATTTTAATTTCCGAAATATTAAATATGCATATTTTAAATTTTTTTTTACTATTTAAAAGATTTAAAGAGTGCCACTAGAATATTCTTTAGTATTTCCTTTTATTAAAATATAAATCTATTCCAATTCATATTTTAATATTGGAAATGCTATCTTAAAATAGTAATTTTTAATAAAAATCTAGTATTTATCTAGGTTAGCAATGCCCTCAAATAAATTATACATATTTTGTATTTATATCAAAATTGATTTAATTCCTAATTATCCTTAATGTTTCTTAATGTTTCTTCACATTTATGAAGAAATCCAATGAATTTTTTAAAATAATTATTTTTAAAATAATTAAGCTAAATATATTTAATTACAATTTTAGTAATATATTTTAACTTATTCATTCTATTTTAAATTCAAACCATTTTAATTAGTTGTTAAATTTTTGCATTCAAAATGAATGATGTGTCTAATTTTAAATGATACATTATTTATAAAATGTGACAAATCTTGTGAAAATAATAATAAATATAAATTAAAAATAATTAAAAAATAAAATATATATAAATAATTTTTCAATAAAAATCAAAACTTTAATTAAGTTAAATATCATTATGTGATTTATTTTCAATAGATATTTATGTGTTAATCGAGTTAAATGAGTCTAAACTATCTATCTAACATTTAATTATATTTTTTGTTGAGTTAAATAAGTGAACTATTAGTTTAGAGTTCGATCTTTCACGATATTATTTATTTATATTTATGTATTAAAATAAATAAATTATTATTATTTATAAATAAAATTTTCAAAAAAAATATTTTTATCCAATATTATTAATATTTTTGATTAAAATATTAAATCATTAATATATTTTAAATTATTATTTTAAAATATAATAATTTTCAATATTATTTAAATACGTTTTATTCAAAATCAGAAATGAAAAGTCTAGAATATTGTTCTCATTAATTACAACTACTAACTGTCTAAGTGAAGATCCGGCTAGCTTCTGATTGGGTCTTATTTCAGTTTCCGATTGGTT
Organism: Lathyrus aphaca; assembly: GCA_963966055.1. Lineage (NCBI taxonomy): Eukaryota > Viridiplantae > Streptophyta > Magnoliopsida > Fabales > Fabaceae > Lathyrus > Lathyrus aphaca. Next base: position 537,588,799 of record OZ014522.1, on the reverse strand, counting down.
GCTTATCAGTTAGATTAGCTCAGCTGAAAGACAATGTGATACTAAAAGCATATCCAATCTAAGTCCTGCAGTAACATAGGAGTAATAAAATTCTTGTAACCTTTTTACCACTTTTAAGGAAGATATGTTTTCTACACCACGTGGAGGCAATACCATATATCTGTCTGATGCTTCTATTTTTGTAACTGATGCACTCACCAATTAGCTATGAGAATTATATAATTGTTTTCATATGAGAATTAATTAGCTAGTAGCAGTATTGTTCAACACCGACATAACTTTATGTAACACTCCTAGCTCTAATACATGAGCACATACATGTATTAACACGTGTTCTATTGACTCTCGTTTCAGTGCCGGCACACGACCACAAGCTGGAATAAAAGTTGAAAGGTATTTATATAAGCACAAAATCTCACATCTATCTTGTTTGTTTTGTTAGCTTACATAAATTCAACTTTCATTATATAATGATTAATATTTATTTTGATTATAAATAATTAAATATAAATATTTTTTAATTTAATTATTTAATAATTAAACTTTTATATTTTAAAAATAAATAAATAAATATTACACATTCGAACTCGTGTTTCAATTAAATTGATTAAATCTTTGCGATAACTAAGTTTAATCAATTTAATTAAAATATTGAAAATAAATAAATAATTTAATCAATTTAATTTAACTAACACATACTATCAATTGAACTACTAAATTTATCATAATTTATATTAATTTAATTAATTCAATTAACACATACCGATTGAGTTATCCGATCTTTCTAAATAAAAAATTAAATAATAAAATAAAATTAATAATTTACATTAATTTAACTCAACTAACACATATCAGGTGACACATGCATCCGGTTGATTATAATTAAATTAAATTAAGTTGAATGTAAGCCATCTATTTTTAGATATATTTATAAAAAAGTAAATTAAACAATAAATTTAAGTATACAAAATTAATCATAGAAATAAAAATATTTAACTTCTAATTTAAGATTAAATTAATTTTTATACATATCTTAAATCAATCTTAACTACTCCAATAGTAGAAACCAACATACATTAATGAAGACATAGATAAAACTAAGAAACGTTCTTAACACATGTTTTGAAGACGTTATTTTAGGAAAACATTCAAATAAAAAGTTTATTTTTAAAGCACTAGTCAAATACTTTTTTAAAGTAATAAATACACTATTTTTGGCCAAAAGTTATCTCTTTTACTAGTTTGTTAAACAACGTCATGAAGATATTTATTAACATTTTTAAAAATTATTATTAATTTTGTTCTAAATTAAATCACTATTCAAAATAAAATCATGTCAAATTATAAATAACTTAAAAATATTAATAAATTAATGATAATTATTTTAATAATATATTTTTTAATTCTTTTAATTTTTCTCAATTTCTTTTTTTTTTCCATTATCGATATTTGATCTACCGACTAATCAGACATCATCGATATTTGATCCACCGACTAATTAGATAACGTCAGATAATTTCAATTTCTCTTAATCACAGTTGTAAGTATCGAAATATAATGATTTTTATTAAATCCAACGTTAATCACGATAAACCGACCAAATAAATCACATTTTTTTGATGCAATCTTTTGTAGATTTTATATAGATTTGTAATAACTACTAGTAATAAAGAAAGTGATAATAAAAACTAAGATTGCTTATGGTATTTAGTGTGATGTGTTTGGCGCGTATAAAAAACGTACGCACAAAAAATAAACCAACCATATCTCCCACCAATAAAAAAAAGGGTCTTACAAAGTAAGACACAGAAAGAAAGTAAATAAATAAAAAAGACCAAAATATATTAATTCATTAATTAAAAAAAACGCTTTGGAAAACGGAAAGAGAAAATAGAGAGAGAAAGTAGAGAGAGACCAAACAGTGTACATAGAATAGAAGAAACAGAGACGCTGTTGTTTACGAGAGAGGAGAGAGAAGAGAAAGAAACCCCATAAATCCGAACCTGTTTCTCACTCCAGTTTCTTCATTCACACGCTTTTCATCGAAACCTTTCATTCTGTGTTTTGAGAGAGAGAAGCTTTTCCAGATTGCACTCTTTTCAGCCTCGTTTGGTCCGTACAATGGAACGGTACGGCCGAGTAAACGAAGGGTCTCAGTCTGATCCGACGCCGGAATGGACTGTCTCCGGTGGTGAAGCCACGCAAGAAGGTGATTGTATCTGCATTCTCAATTTTGAATTTTTTTTTGTCTTCGATTTGTGGTTTTGTGAAGAATGTGAGAGTGGGGTGGAAGTGATTTTGATGTTTGATTTTGTGAATGTAGCAGGGTATGGATTGGTGGGTGGTGAATCGTATCCTCTGAGGCCTGATGAAGCTGATTGTATCTATTATTTGAGGACAGGTTTTTGCGGTTACGGTTCCAGGTGTCGGTTTAACCATCCACGTGACCGTGCCGCGGTAATGCTTTTCTTTTTTGTTTTTCTTTATTGAGGTTTTTGTTTCAAGGGTTTTATTTCTTTGTTAGTTCTCGATGTGATCCTCTCCGGTTCTGCTCTATGAATGGGTTTGATCTTGTTTCTTTCTGTCTGTAGCTTTCAACTAGTGGAGTTGTGTTTTGTTTTATTCATTGAATTTTATCGCTTTATTTCACTTGATTGCATGAGATTGAGGTTGTGCATTGGACACGGTTGAGATTTGAGGATTCCCTTCTGTACTGCTTAGGTTATTGGAGCTGCGAGGATCACAGGGGAGTATCCGGAACGAGTTGGACAGCCAGTGTGCCAGGTACTTAGTTCTGTTAAATTACGAGCTGCATGCATATCGATTGATGATTAAGTTTCACAATTGTGCTGCATGCATATTTATTGATGGCTGAGTTTCAGAATTGACACTGTTATTCCTTTCTGTTGTTGAAAATATTCTGTTGTATTGTTTTAAGAACCAAACGGGGGGACAGGACATTGAACCGTTTGGTTCATAGATCAAATGTTTTAAAATGATAGAACTAGAACGAAACCACAATTGAATCGCTCAAATAACCGATCCGTAGACACTGTCAGTTAATGTTTCAATTAGTTGGAACGTTCGGTTCGATTCTTAAAACATTGATGTTGAGTAGTTTTGTTTTGCATGCATGTCAGTTTGGGAGTGAAACTTAGTTTTATTTTGTTTTGCATACATGCATGTCAGTTTAGGAGTGAAGTTGAGTTTTATTTTGTTTTGATTGTCTTCAAAATCAGTTGTTTTCCTTTTGAATTGATTATAGCCGGTTATGGTTAAACTGCAGTATTACTTAAGGACGGGATCATGCAAATTTGGTGCTTCATGCAAGTATCACCATCCTAGAAATTCAGCAGGAGTCACTGTCCCCGTGACGCTAAATTATTATGGATATCCTTTGCGAGTGGTTTGTTTCGCTTAATATATTTTTTGTACCATGATATTTGTGACTGTTGTGCTCACATTTCCATTTCGTGAATCCGGTTTGTTCTGCATATTGAGTTGTTCTAAATAATTGTAACAGGGTGAGAAAGAGTGTTCCTACTATGTGAAAACAGGTCAATGCAAGTTTGGTGCAACTTGTAAATTCCATCATCCACAGCCCACCGGTGTCCAAATGCTAGCACCGTCACCAGCTCCCCAAGTTTCACCAATGCCTATGCCAGTGCCTTCACCGATTTATCAAACTGTGCAGGCTCCATCCGGTCCTTCACAGCAACAATATGGTGTCCTGGTCGCGAGGCCACCTCTGCTGCATGGCTCGTTTGTCCAGGGTCCCTTCGGGCCTTTGGTAGTGTCCCCCACTATGGTACCTTTTCAAGGCTGGGGCCCTTATCAACAGGTTTGTCCAGGATTTTTGTTTTGGTGGCTTATTCAAGCTATAATATATGTGCTTTCGTTGAAGCAGTTGAGTGTTTGATGCAGGCTCCAGCGGCAAGTCCTGTACTTCCTTCGAGTACTCCGTTGAGCATTGCTACACCGCAGATTTATGGGATAACCCAGCTACCTTCACCGACAACTGCCTTTACTGGACATTTTCAACCTTCTGGTTCCTCAACTGGTCCTTCTGGCAGTAGTCAGAAGGAACAGTCATTACCCGAAAGGCCTGATCAGCAGGAATGTCATCATTACATGAAAACGGGGGAGTGTAAATTTGGTTCTTCGTGTAGATATCATCATCCGCGGGACTCTGGTGCACCAAAAGTGATCATTAGTCCTGCCGGTCTCCCTTTGCGCCCGGTAATGATTCCTTCTTCTGCTATATTTTATAGGTAACCAGTCATTATAATAGATAACTGTAAGGTATAACGAAATTGACTTCTTAACTTTGTTGCTTGCTATATTTATTATTTTGCTTTAATGCGTTATTCAATTTTCAAACTACCCATTAGTTTTCAATTCATCTTTTATTATTGAAAAGAAATCACTGCAGAACCATTTTTTTTTCTTGTTAGTATCTTCATACTTGAAGTTAACTCTTTTCTGAAATAATTTTTTCTCTCCATATGTTGGGTTATACACGCATGTCTGGTTATACACACTTGTCTGGTTTCTACATACTTTTTCTTGTTGGTATCTTCATACTTCTCTGACTAGCTTGAAGAAAGGGTAGTGCAGAACCTTATCTGTACCTTGCACGGAACGATTTTCATGACATGCTTCCACATATTATTTCCGTCTTTATTGATCTTCTTGGCTTTAATTTATCTGTCGATTACATTCACAAATTCTATTTTATCAAGCATCTTATGCTTTTGCTTTTATAATCAGGGGGCACAACCATGCACTCATTATACGCAGCGTGGAATTTGTAAGTTTGGATCTGCATGCAGATTTGATCATCCTATTGGATCCCTGAATTACAGTCCATCTGCTTCTTCTCTAGCTGATATGCCAGTTGCACCTTATCCCGTTGGCTCCTCCATTGGCACCCTTGCTCCATCATCCTCATCATCCGAGTTTCGGCCTGAACTTGCCTCAGGATCCAGCAAAGAGTCTGGTTTATCCAGAATGTCATCATCAACGAGTACATCGATTGCATCAGCTGGGTTAACTCCGTCAACTCTTGTACCGGTTTCTCAATCAAGTAGCCAGCCATCTGCTCTGAGTTCCAGTCCTTTAGCAACTCCCAGTGCCACCACATGTAGCACTGTCCCTCACACCTCAAGCTAAGCAATGTGAATGTACTCCTCATTATCTCCATTTTTCATTCGGCCGGTCTCAAAATTAGTCTTTATTTTTAAGTTATCCCAGTTCAGACCCAAAACTCATTGCACCAATCATTTGTCTTTGTGTCCATATAATCTTTTCATAGCCATCTCTTTGATATTAAATAAAACCATGGCCAACATACACGCACCTTGCTCTTTGAATAACTTGAAGAGAATCTGCAAGTCCAATATGCACATGCCCATCTACATATCTATTTCTTGTGCTTATTTATGCGTCAAACTTTTTTTCGTGTCAGAACCAGAACCCTTTTTTGCATTTGGGAATAATACTCTTTTCTACTCAGAAGACGACCCTGTTTGCTATTGTTCCCAACACCGCGAAGAGAAGTTATCAGGAGACTACAATGAGGTTTCACATTGCTATCATATATTATTTTAGACGGAGTTGTGATAAGTACTTAAATTTATTACAGAAATACATATATATCAAGAAGCACATTTGAATTAACACATTTGAATGTGTAATAATTTTCTCTCTCATTTTTATCAATGTACTAGTACTTGCCAAACCTTTGTGTGAGATCAGATGATCTTTGGAGGGATTTTTGTTGTTTTTGTTGTTGTTGTTGTTATCATCGTTGTCGTCGTCATCGTTGTTGTTTCTGTTATTACCTTTTCTGCTCATACTATTTGGTGATGTTTAATGTAAGACTATTGTATTACTACAAGTAGAATAGACTTTACTCATCCTTTGCATCATCATGGTATCCAACAATGCAGCAGCATGCAACCAATTCCTATGTTATGTTCACCAAGTGTCACTTGCAAACCAAACTAACGTGATAACAATAAATATAAATCTTCACAGGTTAACTTTTGAAAGTGACAATTGAAAACGAATTTAAGAGTTTGACTGTAGCAAGAAAAAACACAATTTTCAGAGTCTGGGAATTAACAGTCACTGTTCACCATAATGTTTGGTTTGACAGTGGAAACCATTCATTTTGATTGTTTTTAATTTTTAGTATAAATATGCGTGCTTGGTTATGACACGAAAAAAAAGGTATTGCATTGAATGAACAGATTTTTACTAGGTTTTGCATCAATCTTTCTTTTTGAAAAAATAAATGTATAAATTTCTCTAGTTTGAACTCATACTTATGTAACTTCCACCCAAACTCAGGCCATTGTTTACCAATCAATTGGATGATTACCAGGAGTGGAACCTGACAATATATATTGGTGCCTAAGCATTAAAAAGAATATTAATTGAAAATAAAAAATAATATTATTTAAAACAATACATTTCTAATGAAAATCTTCTACAAATATGAAATATTAGTAAATAGGAGTAAGAAAGAAATCTGAAAAGTGGTGATAGTGTTTCGAAAATCGGAGCGGAACTTCCGGTCAATATCGAAAATCGGAGCGGAACTTCCGGTCAATACCAGGAACCAGAGGGGTCATTAGTATGGTTTGACTGTTGAACTGAGTAAACTATTGAATCACTAAGAACCAACCAAAACTGGCCAAAATCGATAAAAATAACGAACTAGAGATTTTGAAAAATTAACGCGTTAAAATGTTTGTTTTTTTTCTCTAACAAAACAGCATCGTTGGATAATTTGTATAAAAATATTAAAATATAAATAGACTTTGCTCTTTTAAATTAAATTTATTAATTATTAAATTTATTTTGTTATTAAGTATATTTTGCAAGTTTAAAATTTATTTGAATTTATATTTTGTACTATTTTGTTGGGTGTGATGATTATATTTAAAATTTGAATTTAAAAAATAAATTTGTAAAATTATGATATTTTGATCTTTGGTAGGTGTTGTGATTTTTTTAAAGACCGAGTCATTTTTTCCGACCGATTTAATAACTATATAATTTTGTTATTGACATCGGTTTATTCAACTGAATTATTCAATTTAATCTGATTTAGTCACCCGATTATGTCAATAAACCAATGACCCGTTACTCTTATCAATTTGATATAATTTTAAAAATATCAAGTGGTGATATTTGAGAAGATAATTAATCATTCCAATATATATATATATATATATATATATATATATATATATATATATATATATATATATATATATATATATATATATATATATATATATATATATATATATATATATATATATATATATATATATATATATAAAAGTTTGTTTACGTAGACCCATTTATTTTTATAAAGTTCTATTTTAGCAAGCCTTGACTACAACATCCTTAAAAGCACCTTAAGGTGCATGTTACTAAAACACATCTTTCAAAAAAAAAATAAGTGAATGTATTATAGCAAACCCCTATATGAGTCCGGGTCAACTTACTCAAAGAGTAAATCTTTTTAACTTACTCCATAATTGTAGAATTTAAATTAGATTCAATCAATGATTAAATTAACATTTATACTTATAACTATTGGATTAGATCTAATTTAAATACTACGAAAATATTATAAATTAAAAATGATAACAATTATGAAAAATGAGAACATTTAATCATAGCCATTAATTTTTTATTTATTGATATCAATAAACTATATTGATTTCTCTTTCCATAGTACATAAGTTACAATAAAAATGATTATGGCTAAGAAAAATTAATGTAGACCATTAGTTCCGAAATTAGTTCTAAAATCAAATGGTTCTAACTCTCTTCTGATTGTGAGAGATTACACGATAATTTTTCTTATCAAATTCAACATCAATCACCACTAAATCAATTAATTATTGATTGATTAATATTTTAAACTTTAATTTTTGCTAGATACAACACAAATCCAAACAGGATATTGGTTGAAGGGGTGGTCTCTGAGAAGAAATAATTTACCATCCAATTATTTCTTGTTCCTAGTTATGGAAAATGACTTTTTGACTTGTAAGTTGAATCAAAACTCGGGGGCTTTTTATTTTGTTAAAAAAGGTGTCTACATTTTTCTCAAAATCTACAAGAGAATAAGGTTCAATCAAAATTCTCTCAAAATCTACTTAGTTATATGTTGGAAGTAGGAGCGTTAGTCTCAATCAAAACATATTTCAATCTAAAAAAGAAGAAAAAGAAAATGAGACCAAATGTGAGAATTAGTGTTTGTCTATAAATACTATTCTCTCTTTAAGAAGTTTCCTAATTTCATTCGAATTAAAAAATTTAATTATTATTTTACAGGAAAAATAAATTATTTATGAATTTAGAGTAATATCTCTTATAATTACACAAAAGAAAGAAATTAAAAGAATTTAAAAAATAAATAAATAATAATAACAATAATAATAATAATAATAATAATAAATACTTGAGAATATATTAAAAAAAATCATTAATATTGCATTAGAAATATAAAATACTTATAATTTGAGATTTTTTTTTCAAAGTAATTTATAATTTAGAATAGAGGTGGATCACGGACGTTGATGATTATGCTCGGTCGTCAAGGAGAGAATGAAGTGTACCTATAAGACATTTCGATGTCAAAGTAAGACGAAACAAAAGAGTGGGCAAGTACTAGTAAACAAAATTAAGAGAGTGAATATTGGATACCTGACTCTCTCAAGTGAGAGGATTTATATAAAACCTCCAACGCTTGACTATTGGTCCCTATTTTGGGTCTGGATTGTGGATCCTCCGAAAATATGTAACTGTCAGAAACTAGTCGTTGGGGCGAGCAGCTTGCACAGATGTGATGCCTCTAACGCTCCGATTATTTATTTAATTATTTAATTTAAATAATTGGAATTGTTGTGTATTGTGTGTGGTGTGAAGTTGGTAGTATGTGGAAGGAAGAATGATATTATTTTAATATTATATGAATTTAAATAATTTATATTATATTGAATAAATAGAAATATTGGAATATGAAGGGAAATGGTAATTGGACAAGAGAATAGTGAGGGCAAGATAGGAAATCCTTAGTTGGGGAATAAGGATTATGTTTGGAATTTAGGAAAAAGGGAAATCAGTTTGTGAAAACTGATCGAGAGAAGCGTGAATAGAGGAAGAAGAAGGAGATATGGCAAGAGCTTAAAAAGGAGAATTTCAGCTCGTGAAATAAATCGTCCATCAAATTAAGGTAAGAGTGAGATTTCTTTCATCTCCTAAGGGTATTATAATATGAATAGTAGGCATAGGATTGTTGAGTAAGAATCCACGAGGTTGGAGGAATTTTGATGAAAAACATGTTAGAACAATTAAGAATTGTGATAATTGTTTGAGTTAGGTGATTAATTGCATGAATAATGGTGAAAATTCTGTGTTTTCTGGCCTTAAGAATGGTTTTGGTGTGTAGGGATCGTATCAGGGTCGGACTGGTTCGCAAAGGAAAATCTGTAGAAATCGTAGTTCTCGCTTAGCGAGCGTTTGAGAATTTTGGACCCTTCGTGGGAGAGAGTTACTCGCTTACCGAGCATGAGGTCGCTTAGCGAGACATGGAGTGAAAAAAATAATTTATTTTATTCTGAAAAATTCTCTAAAATCCTTTATTTAATATATTAATGAATGAGGAGAATGTAGGGATGTTAAAGGTTGTATGGAGGGATTATAAGCTTGTTTAGAAGGATAATGAACATAACATAGTAGAAACATGAATTAGTATGTATATATGTTGTTGATGTTGCTATGTGTTGTTGTTGTTGTTACATGACGTTGATGTTGTTATATGTTGTAGTTGTTGATGCATGTTAATGATATTGTTATACGTTATCATTAATGTTATTATATGTTGTTGTAGTCGATGATGCATGTTGTGGATGTTGTTAGGTGTTGTCGTAGTTGTTGTTATATGTTGTTGTTGATGTTGATTGCATGAAGTAGTTGTTGTAGAGATGCATATTGTCATTGATGATGCATGGCATGTGCATAGTTAGGGATGATGTACCAAGGCAGGGTATATCCATCCAAATTTCAAAGGGAGTCATTGTGTTGTTGGTGCGGTCATGAAATAATGATCGTACATGATCATGAAATAGCGGTTGAGAGTGTGATCATGAAATATGATCATACTGGACCATGAAATAGGGATCGAGAGTTCCGACGGGAACTATATCATGAAACAGGGATCGATAAATGGTACCACATGCATTGAGTCTTGTGGAGTTTCATTTGCATTTATTGTTGTTTATGTGCATAATATCATTATGTGTTTGGTGTGTTTGTTTAGTTGTTGATTGATGAAAAGTAGTGAATTATTTGACAATACTTGTTTTTATTTGTATTATTTTTCCCTTTTATTGGTGTAAGTATCTCACCCATTCTATTTGAATGCTACCCCTATGTTGGTAACATGCAGGTGACCAGGAGTAGTAAAGTCCATGGTTGGTGAAGTCGATGCACTTCACGTTAGAGGAGTCAACTCTGATACGTACTTTGGGGTGTCGGGACGACAATTGTTATTTATTGTTTTTTTAGAAAGACATGTCGCTATTTGAACATTTGTTTTTATGCTTTCTTTTGAAATTACCGCTGCAAGTGAAACATTTATATTACGTATCAGTTTAAGCCGTATTTTGAAGTTGTATGTAACACTCAAAAATTATTTTTATATCTAATTACTCTGATATTTAATTGAAAGTCCGTGGGGAGTATTTTGGGTGTTACAAAGTGGTATCAGAGTAGGTCGGTCCATCCTACCAAGTAGTTGAGTCGTCGAGTCGTTGTTGAGTGTTGTTTTAGAGTTATTAATTGTTGTTTTGGTTGTTGTTGCGTGGCAGATTTAGAATTGCTTTGAGAAATGATGCTGCACTTGCCGCCGCTATGCAGGCTTTGGCTAAAGCTGTGCAGAATCTGATGAATGATGAGGATCGTGAGAACGAAGAGTTTCAGAAGAATGATCCACCTACGTTCAAAGGGAAGTATGACCCGGATGGAGCACAAGAGTGACTCAAGGAGATCGAGAGGATATTCCTAGTGATAGAATGTTCTGAAGGCCGAAAGCTACAGTTGAGTGCTCACAGGTTGGTGGGAGAAGCTGATGACTGATGGGTTGGCACTCGTCAGCGGTTGAAAGCGTATGGTGAGGAAATTACATGGATTGTGTTTATAAGGGAATTCTTGAGGAAGTACTTTCTAGAAGATTCGAGGAAAGAAAGAAATTGAGTTCCTGGAGTTGAAGCAAGTAGGTATGTCGATGATGGAGTATGCTGCCAAATTATTTGACCTGGCAAAGTTCTAACCGCACTATAGTGAAACGACAACTGAGTTCTCGAAGTGTGTTAATTCGAGAATGGTTTGAGGCCTGAGATCAAGCAGGCAATTGGTTATCAAAGGATCAAAAGATTCCTTGATTTAGTTGATTTCTTTAGAATATTTGAGGAAGACAACAAGGCTCGATCATATCACTTTAAGAGTTTGGCCGAGATAAGAGGTAAGCAACATATGCATCGTGGGAAGCCTTATGCAACTCCAGCTGATAAAGGTAAGCTGAAACATGTTGAGGGTAAGAAGCCAAGTGGGGGAGATGCCCTTGCTTATCTGAAGTGTTACAGGTGTGGTGAACTGGGTTATCGTATCAGTGAGTGTATGAGTGACATGAAGAAGTGTTTCAAATGTGGCCAACCTGGACATTTGATTGCAGAGTACAAGACTAATCTGGTTACTTGCTACAACTGTGGAGAGCAAGGTCATATCAGCACTCATTGTCAGAAACCAAAGAAAGTTGCTATTTGAGGAAAGGTGTTTGCTTTGACAGGAACACAGACTTCCAGTGAGGATCAACTGATCAGAGGTACTTGTTATATTTATAATACACCTTTGATTGCTATGATAGATACATGCACTACACATTGCTTTATTTCTATTGATTGCGTAAGAAGATTAGGTTTTGTTGTTTTTCCTATGAAAGGAGAAATGGTTATCGATACTCCTGTTGATGGATCGTTAACTACTTCTCTAGTTTGTTTGGATTGTCCTCTATCGATATATGGTAAGGACTTCAGTGTGGATCTGATTTGTTTTCCATTGGGAGGTTTAGAGGTGATTCTGGGAATGAACTGGTTGGAGTTCAATCATGTTCACATTAATTTTTTCAGCAAGTCAGTTCGACTTCTTACTCCCGATGAAGAGGAAGTAAAAGCTGGTTATTTATCTGCTCGAGATTTGAAAGAACTTTTGAATGAAAAAGCTCAGCTATTGGCATTGTTTTTATATCTATCGGTGGAAAATGAAATAGCAATTGGCGAATTGCTAGCGGTAAGAGATTTTCTGGAAGTGTTTCCAGATGACATTGTGGATGTTCCACCAGAGAGAGAGAGAGAGGTGGAATTCAGTAATGATCTTGTTCCCAAAACTAGACCTATTTCGATGGCACCATATCGAATGTCGGCTTCTGAATTTTCTTAATTGAAGAAACAACTAGAGGAACTGTTAGAAAAGAAGTTTGTGAGACCAAGTGTGTTGCCTTGGGGAGCTCCGGTATTATTGGTGAAAAAGAAAAACGGTAGCATAAGATTATGTATTGATTACAGGTAGTTGAATAAAGTGACAATTAAGAACAAGTATCCACTTCCAAGGATAGATGATTTGATGGATCAATTGGTTGGTGCTTGTGTGTTTAGCAAGATTGATCTACGATCGGGTTACCATTAGATAAGAGTAAAAGATGAAGATGAGTAGAAAAAAACCGTTAGGACTCGGTATGGACACTATGAATATGTAGTGATGCCGTTTGGAGTTACTGATGCACCTGGAGTATTCATGGAATATATGAATAGGATTTTCCATGATTATTTGGATCAATTTGTCGTTGTCTTTATATATGATATTTTGATTTACTCTAAGTCAGAAGAAGAGCACGTTGAACATCTGCAGATTGTGTTGCAAGTGTTGAAAGAGAAGAAGTTGTATGCTAAATTATAGAAGTGCAAATTTTGGTTGAATGAAGTGAGTTTTCTTGGTCATGTGATTTCGGGAAAAGGGATTGCTTGGATTTATCCAAGGTAGATGCAGTTCTACAATGGGTGACTCCGAAGTCGATGACAGAAATTAGAAGCTTTTTGGGTTAGCTTATTATTACCGAAGGTTCATTGAGGGTTTTTCGAAGTTGGAACTTCCATTGACTCAATAAACTTGTAAGGATAAGGAGTTTGTGTGGGACGCCTAGTGTGAACATAGTTTCATTGAGCTAAATAAGAATTTGACTACCGCTTCAGTTTAACTTTACAAAAACCAAATGAACCATTTGTGGTTTATTGAGATGCTTCTTTGATGGGTTTGGGTGGAATGTTAATGCAAGACGGTCAAGTGGTGGCGTATGCTTCGCGACAATTGAGAATTCATGTGAGGAATTATCCTACCCATGATTTGGAACTAGCAGCCGTGGTATTTGTATTAAAGATTTGGATGCATTATTTATACGGTTTGAGATTTGAAGTGTACATTGATCATAAGAGTTTGAAGTATATTTTTGACCAGAAAGAGTTAAATATGAGGCAGAGGCATTGGTTAGAATTATTTAAAGACTATAATTTTAGTTTGAATTATCGTCCTGGTAAAGCCAATGTTGTGGTTGATGCCTTAAGTCGGAAGACATTGCATATGTCAATAATCATGATGGCTAGAGAATTGGAATTGATTGAAAAGTTTAAAGATATGAGTTTGGGTTGCGAGAAGACACCTCACAGTGTAATGTTAGGAACATTGAAGGTTAACAATGATTTTCTTGATCATATACGGTAGAGTCATAAGTTGGATGTGAAATTGGTGAACTTGATGGTCAATGATGAATTAGTATGAGTATTCACCCTGGAGCTACAAAAATGTATCAAGATTTGAAAAAGATATTTCGGTGGCCTGGGATGAAGCGAGATGTGGCTCAGTTTGTTTATGCTTGTTTGACTTATCAGAAGTCGAAAGTAGAACATCAGAAACCTGCTGGCTTGATGCAACTGTTGGATATTCCAGAGTGGAAATGGGATAATATATCGATGGATTTCGTTACGGGGTTGCCCAATACTCCGAGAGGGCATGATGCTATTTGAGTAATTGTTGACAAATTGACGAAGTCAACACATTTTATTCCGATTGATATTACTTTTTCTTTGCAGAGATTGGCAAATATATATGTCAATGTGATAGTGAAGTTGCACGGGATTCCTTTGAGTATTGTGTTGGATAGAGATCCGAGATTTACTTCTATATTTTGGGAGAGCTTGCAAGAAGCATTGGGTTCAAAGTTGAATTTGAGTTCAACTTATCATCCACAGACTAATGGGAAGACATAGAGGAATATACAATCTTTGGAAGATTTGTTGAGGGCTTGTATGCTTGAACAAGGAGGTGATTGGGATTGTCATTTGTCGTTGACCGAGTTTACTTATAATAACGGTTATCATTCCAGTATCAGAATGACGCCTTTTGAAGCACTTTATGGTAGAAGATGTCAAACACTTTTATGTTGGCATGAGTCCGGTGAAAGTGTTGTACTTGGACCTGATATCGTTCAACAGACTACTAAGATGGTGAAGTTGATTCGAGATAAGATGAGAACTTTATAGAGTAGGCATAAGAGTTATCATGACAAGAGAAGGAAATATCTCGAATTTCAAGAAGGAGACCATGTGTTTTTTAGGCTTACTCCGGTGACCAGTATTGGACGAGCTTTGATGTCGAGAAAGCTTACTCCTCGATTTATTGGTATGTACCAGATTTCTGCAAGAGTTGGACCTGTTGCTTATAGAGTGGTGTTGCCACCACGATTATCAAATTTGCATGATGTATTCCATGTTTCGCAGCTTTGAAAGTATGTTCCGGATCCGTCACATGTGATACTGATGGATGAAGTTGAAGTAAGAGATAATCTTACGGTTGAAGCACTACCAGAACGTATCGATGATTGCGAGGTGAAGCAGTTGAGAGGCAAAGATATTGTTCTCGTAAAGGTAGTATGGGGAGGAGCTTCCGGTGGGAACGCAATTTGGAAGTTGGAGAGAAAGATACGCGAATATTATCCGAGTTTATTCGCATGAGGTAAGTTTTCGAGGACGAAAACATTCTAAAAGGGGAGAGTTGTAACGCTCTGATTATTTATTTAATTATTTAATTTAAATAATTGGAATTGTTGTGTATTGTGTGTGGTGTGAAGTTGGTAGTATGTGGAAGGAAGAATGATATTATTTTAATATTATATGAATTTAAATAATTTATATTATATAGAATAAATATAAATATTGGAATATGAAGGGAAAGGGTAAGATGGTAATTGGACAAGAGAATAGTGAGGGTAAGATAGGAAATCCTTAGTTGGGGTCTAAGGGTTATGTTTGGAATTTAGGAAAAAGAGAAATCAGTTCGTGAAAACTGATCGAGAGAAGCGTGAATAGAGAAAGAAGAAGGAGATAGGGCAAGAGCTTGAAGAGGAGAATTACAAATCGTGAAATAAATTGTCTGTCAAATTAAGGTAAGGGTGGGATTTATTTCATCTCCTAAGGGTATTATAATATGAATAGTAGGCATATGATTGTTGAGTAGGAATCCATGAGGCTGGACGGATTTTGATGAAAATCATGTTAGAACAATTAAGAATTGTTGAAATTGTGATAATTGTTTGAGTTAGATGATTAATTATATGAAGAATGGTCAAAATTCTGTGTTTTCTGGCCTTAAGAATGGTTTTGTAGTGTAAGGATCATAGCAGGGTCAGGATGATTCGTAGAGGAAAATCTGGAGAAATTGTAGTTCTCGATTAGCGATAGGCAGCTCGATTAGCGAGCGTTTGAGAATTTTGGACCCTTCGTGACAGAGAGTTACTCGCTTAGAGAGCACGAGGTTGCTTAGCGAGACCTGGAGTGAAAACAATAATTTATTTTATTCTGAAAAATTCTCTAAAATCCTTTATTTAATATATTAATGAATATGGATTAATGTAGGGATGTTAGAGGCATGTATGAAGGGATTATGAGCTTGTTTAGAAGGATAATGACTATAACATAGTAGAAACATGAATTAGTATGTATATATGTTGTTAATGTTGCTATATGTTGTTGTTGTTACATGACGTTTATTGTGTTATATGTTGTTGTAGCTGTTGATGCATGTTGATGATGTTGTTAAGTGTTATCGTTGATGTTGTTATATGTTGTTGTAGTCGATGATGCATGTTATGGATGTCGTCGTAGTTGTTGTTATATGTTGTTGTTGATGTTGATTCCATGAAGTAGTTGTTGTAGACATACATATTGTCATTGATGGTGAATGGCATGTGCATATTTGGGGATGGTGTACCAAGGTAGGGTATATTCATCAGAATTCTAAAGGGAATCGTTGTGTTGTTGGTGCGGTCATGAAATAGGGATCGTACGTGACCATGAAACATGTGTCGATGGTGTGATCATGAAATAGGGATCATACTGAACCATGAAATCGGGGTCGAGAGTTCTGACGGGAACTGGATCATAAAACATGGATCGATAAATGGTACCGCATGCATTGAGTCTGGTGGAGTCTCATTTGCATTTGTTGTTGTTTGTATGCATAATATCATTATGTGTTCGGTGTGCTTGTTTAGTTTTTGATTGATGAGAAATGGTGAATTATTTAACAATACCTGCTTTTATTTGTATTATTTTTCCCTTTTGTTGGTGTAAGTATCTCACCCATTCTGTTTGAATGTTACCCCTATGTTGGTAACATGTAGGTGATCAGGAGTAGTAAAGTCTATGGTCGGTGAAGTCGGTGCACTTTATGTTAGAGGAGTTGGCTCTGATTCGTACTTTGTAGTGTCGGGACAACGATTGTTTTTTCTTGTTTTTTTTTAAAAGTCACGTCGCTATTTGAACCTTTGTTTTTATGCTTTCTTTTGAAATTACCGTTGCAAGTGAAACATTTATATTACGTGTCAGTTTAAGTCGTATTTTCAAGTTGTATGTAACACCCAAAAATTATTTTATATCTAATTACTCTGATATTTAATTAAAAATCCGTTGGGAGTATTTTGGGTGTTACAATACCTGTCGGGCAGGATGTAAATTGAGCAGGAGTTACCTTTCGTTGAATCTAGGTGACTTCTCCGGGTGCCGGGCAGAAGTCTAAAAGGAGCAGAGGAATCCGACCACTAGTAACCGTGGTCGACAAGTCCTCCTTGGTTGAGGGACATAAAGCCAGTGGGTCCCTTTAACATCGGGCTATTGGGACGCCCTGGATGCAGAAGTAGATTGGGCCATGCCTAGTCATTGGGCCAGTCCGGAACAGGACCCTCCCATGTCGTTGTTTTTGGTCGCAGAAGTGTTGACTTAAGGGTGGCTCTCTACATACGGGATGGAAACTGAGACTTGTAAGAATTTTTGTTATCATCCCGACCTTGGGTATGCCTGATTGTATCTGGGAGTTGAGGTGTAGTCGACAGACGAGGAGCTCAATCGCTGGAGGTATGCAGAAAAGTCACCTCACGCATACACCTTAGGAAGCGTGTGCATTTAATGCATAATGATGGCTAGCCTACGACTGTCCATAGGTCTTAGGCCACACGTGTTCGCGCACGTGTTAAGGGAGGCTATAAATCGGACGTGTGAATCCATTTTCATACTTTTTCGTTCAGTGTTCCTCTGCCCGACAACACTAAGAACTTTCAGTTCTCAGACTCCTTCGTAAACACCGTTCATTACCGCTGCTACCGAGGACAATCAATCGATCACATCTCCAGCTTCTAAAAATGTGTAAGTTTCGTAACTTCCTTTCTTTAAGTTAGTTTCTGATCTTTACTCAATAGAGATACATGCGGTTAGGCTATTTTTAGGGTTTAGAGGACCTATAATTTGGGCTGTTAGGGCTTCTGCTACGGTGTCTCCGCCTTCGTCTGGTGGGTGGCCAACTGTGTTCGTCGTCGCTGCGATGATCAGAGCCTTTGAGGGTGCTTACCCTAGATTTTTCACGGTGGCTTCAATTGAAATTCAACCGGAGTTCTAAGTTTTACGCACCGAGGAAGTTACGCCCATTGTGAGTTGAGAGTTTTCCGCTTGCGAATTTCTCTCCTCGTGTGATCATACTTCCGAGTATACATACATGAGTTACTTTGAATAAGGTCCTAGGTCGAGGAAACTGTCCTTGTTCCTTTGCACTCCCTTTCACTTGATTAGTAGTGGAAGGGTGGATTTGATTTAAATCATCGAATTCATGTTTTCTTTCGCTGCTTTTCAGGTGCAAAGTGTTGCACCCCAAAATTTGCCCTCACAATACAAGACTTTGTGTTCTAAGAAGGTTCACAAGGTTCACAAGCTTCTCAACACTTATATAACCTTTCATGAGGTTCATGAAGTCTACAAGTTACTTCTTGAAGGTTCACAAGGTTCACAAGTTTCACAATGCTTACAAAACCTTTCATGAGGTTCATGAAGTCTACAAGTCACTTTATGAGGTTCACAAGGTTCACAATACCTCCCATGAGGTTCACAAGACATTTTATTATGGTTCAAAAGGTTCACAAAGTTCACAATTGGTCAAAGGAGTTGATAATTCCCTCAAACAATGCACCTCCTAAGCAGTGCATCCAAAACTAGGGTTTTGACTTTAATCAGGCTAAATGGACTTCCAATACCTCAAGTGAGCTTCATAACATCTTATATGTATATAAGAACCCCCATGACAAGTTTCAAGACTTTTCTCAAAAGTTTGCTCAGTCAGATGATCAGATAAGTCAAAATCAGTCAATGTAGTTAAAAAGTCAAACTGAGGTCAACTGTGGTCAAACCAAAGTCAAACTTCATGATTTTTGGCCAACATCAAGTATATGAAGTAAAATTCATCATTTGATCAAGAGTTGATCATGATTCATCAAGGAGATTCCAGATCATCAAGAATCAAGAGTTTCTAAATTAGGGTTTCCTTAGTAAAAGTCAACTGAACTTTGACCAGCCATAACTTTCACATACTTCATCACCAAGTCTCCATCCAAAGCTCATTTTGAAGGAAATTGAGTTCTCTACAACTTTGATCTTGCAAGTTAATCCCAAAAATGCTTCATTTGGAAGATATGAGCTAAGACATTATAGGTCATTTCAAAAGTCAACAAAAAGTCAACAACTTCAAAAGGGCATAACTTGAGATTGGTAAATGATATGGACCTGAAACCAATGGGGTTGTTTAGAGGACTCTTCAAGCTTTCCAAAATGTCCAAGAACACCCTCATACCTTTAAAATTGAGGGAGATATGCCCTTGCAAAGTTGGGAAATTTTGTGATGGTTTATGTTGAAAATGGAGGTTTAAAACCACTTCCTTCCAAATGGGCTGGCCAAATTGTGATCCAATCCATACATTAGTACTATGCATGACCCAAACCATTTAAAATCTGATTTTTATTATTTTTATTTCTATTTATTTTGATTTAAATCATTAAAAATCATTTTAAATAAAAATAAAATATGAAAATAAGAGATTTTATTTGGATAATGCTTCTAGAAAGTCTTAATTGATGATTGGAATTAAAGAGGAAGGGAATCATGAGATTGGTACAAAAATAGTAAGCTTTCATGAGCAAATATTGAAATTTCAAAGCATGATCAATCTCAATCTTTTTAAATCAATTCTTGCACACAACCAATGAAGTTTTTGACCTAGAATCATTCACATATAAGTATCAAACATAATGCAAACCCTCATTCACGATTTTGCTGCATCAAGAGGTAAGTTCACAAAGCCAAAAAACCATTGAAAAGTGACATTCGGATTCCATCATCCAAGAGGTTTAAAGGTAAAGTAAAGACATAGCAAGCTTCCTTGGACCCTTCTGATCATAAACCATCATCCATAAGCATCCAAATCATGTTGTAATGTACAAACCGAATCGGTTTTATGTCATCCATAGCTTGTTTTCGATTCCATTGATTTATGTGTTGTTTGTTGATTGTGACTTACTAATATGATTTGTTTTGATGTGGTGAAGCTTCCTGGATAATCGAATCTAAGTTTCATGACCAGAATCAATAAAGGCCATTGTTAGGGTTTCGGTTGAGTTTTTAGGGCTTCTTGCTAGACCAAATATAAATGAATTCTGGACACATAGGAATGTTCTATGAGACACAAGGATCATAAAACTATAATTAATTTCATGAATCATTGCTGTTTGGTATGAGTTTGATTTTCGCAGGTTTGACACCATGAAGAACTTGCAACAGATTTCGCAGGAAAAAGGGAAACAAATTTCGCAGGAAATTTGGGGAAGAAGAAGGTCTTTCGCGCGCTCAGGGAATTCAAATTATAGTTTAAAATATTATGTTTGATTGCTGGTTGGTTATCACAAGCGCTGGCTTGTCCCAGTGGAAGGAGATGCTTGTGTTTGGTGAAAAGGTCAGGGTTCGAATCCTGCCTTACACCATTGTTTTTTTTCTATTTTTTCAGGATAATCAGAAGACTCAATATATTATATTATGCTACCACTATATTACCAGAAGGGCTCTTCCAGCCGGGTGGTGATGCGCGTGTTTGAATGTTCAAAGGTCCTGGGTTCAAGTCTCCCCCAGGCCTTTTTTGTTTCACTATTTTTATGATTTTCAGTAGTTAAAGAACAAAACCAATGGAAGCTCATTCTCTAGCACCTGCGCATGGACTGGCCTGATGGTATGTTTTGATGGTTGCAGCATGAGTGTCCTGGGTTCAAACCCAACCAAGGTAAGTTCTTATTTTTTACACCTTTTTCTATTTTAATTCTTTTAATTAATTAATTTAGTTATTTCTTATTGTTAATAAAAAATAAAATTATGTACTATACATATATGTTCAAATATCTAAAAAAAAAAACATCTTATTTTTTTCTCTAAAAATTTCTAAACTTCATTGTTTTCTAAAATTCAAAAATTATTTTCTTATTTATATATATGTAAATATAATATATGTATATTATTAAATAATTTTATAGTTAAATTAGAAAACCCTAAAAAATATTTTCTAAAACAAACCTTCAAAATCCTAATTTTGGTGAAAACCTAATTTTATTTTCTAAATTATTTTTGCTTTCTAAATTATAATATATATTTATTTAGTATAATTTTTGTAAATATAATTGTAAACTATTTTCCTCATATAAGATGTAAATATATTTTATGCTATTATGTTCTTTTGAACAATTAAAAATTAAATTTTGTAATTATAATATATCTAAAAATAAATTAATAGTTTGTACATGAATTAAAAATACCATGATAATTATTTAATTGTTCATATTAAAAATCTAACTTTTCTTGTTTATTATTCTAATTTTGTTCTTATAATATTTTGCTAATTATATTTATTAACTATGTTATTAATAATTTTTTATCATTATTATTATTTCTCTAACATTATTTAATTTAATTTCACTAACCTTATTTAATTTTTATTTCTATTATTACTAACCCATATTTATTTATTTATTGCTTAGTATTTTGCTTATATATTTTTTTTAATTTGCTTATTATTTTTATTTTTGCTATTTATTTTTATTTGCTTATTATATAATTTTGTAAATGCTCCCGGATGTAAATTTTATAATATTTAATTGTTGCTATGGTTAGTAATTTAGGGAGTGCAAAAACATGTATTTTATTTTAAAATAAATTTAGCTCATTTTAATTATAAGATAAATAATATTGAACACTCACACACGTAAGTCGATTTTTAATCGCCGTCTCACTTTCTAAGGCTATCCCTCAAGTTGCCTAAATCATAAGGTCAAGTGGGGTGTATAAAGCAAGTCCCTTTAAAAGAAAAAATCATCAAGTCCCTAATGGTTGCCTTTACAAATCAAGTCCCTTCGAATAATGATGATAGTCCCTCCTATATGCTTATTACACCCCACCGCTGCCTTCATAAAACAGAATGTCCCTCTCATGTCCCTTACATCCAAGGTAATGACTACCTACTCCTTAATAGTAAGGATAGTCTTACCAATGAAAAGATAAAGAACAAGAAAGACTTAAACTTTAGGGTAGGTTCCTCTTATGTACTTGCTCACTTCAAAAACTTTTCAAACTCTTCACAATTTCAAGCAAATTTTCAAAAAAACAAGTTTTTACGCATCCGTACATGGATCATTATCAACTATTATGAAAATTTTTCTATTCACACACTACACTTTCAAAAACAATTCAAAAGTGAGTTAAGTAACTAAGAGCCCATGGATAACCATGGATGTAAAGGGTGCTAACACCTTCCCTTTACATAACCTACCCCCCGGACCCAAAAACATCTCTTAAGGTCTTTCCTGTTCTTTTATATCCTTTCTTTTTTTGGATAAAATAAAAGTCGGTGGCGACTCTTGCTATCCGCAACATAACTTAAAGTCAGTTCAACCACCGTGTTACAGAACTGGCGACTCTGCTGGGGATCTAAATTTAAGAGGGGTACCCTTAGGAATTAGATCACTTTAAATTGTTTGTCTGGTTTGCTTTATATTATCTTGTTGGGGTGCTCTTATGTGTGAAAGGTCCTAACCCGGATCTAGTGTACCTTAGGTAAATGGCAATAGACCAAGGAAACTGTACGACGTATATCGATACGGTTGATCTGGTGGCCATAGTTAGTGCGACTTCTTGGTTGGTGCTTATATTCCTTAAGTCAAGTTGAGGATAATATGAGGCTGCCATATGTTGTCAATGCACTAACTAACTTTTAGAACCCTAGTTAACTCATCTTGGCCTTTAGAAAGTAGTGAGGTAACCGGCTTTGGTGCAGACTGAAGTTGGTTGACACTCGATACTACGCTCATTGAGATCTTAAACTTGGATGGTTTTGGTTGGCAAGTAAGTTGCCTTCTGATCAACCACCCTTGTGAAGGATCAATGATATTGAGATCCCTTAGAACCCGGTTACTTTTGTAGGACAAGATGAACCATCTAACTTCAGGGGAGGGTACTTACCTTTGAACCTCATGCAAGCCTTTAAACCTAAGGCTATGGTGTGACTTGTTTGTGTGTGCCACATGTTTGTGATTGAGCATAACATCATGACATCATCATGCATCATAAGCATAGCATTTTCACTAACCATTTCAAGGACCAAAGGATTTATCTTTGTTCTTTGTTGCAGGTCATGGCTTCTGCTCGTAGAAACACCATCAGGATCAACTTTGTGGGGATTCCTCCCAAGCTTAAAGAGTTGGTTTCTCAAGTGTCTGATCACTCCCAGTTCATCAAGAGACATCGTCACCTATTGGATCTAGTCACTTCAGGGTTCAATGAAGACATGATGAGTGTTCTGTTTCAGTTCTTTGACCCTAAGCACCACTGCTTTACATTCCCCGACTATCAGCTGGTTCCAACCATGGAGGAGTTCTCTAAACTTCTGGGCATACCTGTTCTTGATCAAAGACCCTTCACAGGCCTGGAGAAAGAGCTCAAACCAGAGGTTATTGCTACAGCTCTACATCTGAAGAAGGCTGACATTGTTCTAGAAACGAGAAGTGGAGTCAAGGGTATTCTTGCCAAGGTGCTAATGGATAAGGCTCAAATGTTCTTGAAGGCCATGAGCTATGATGCTTTTGAGGAGATCTTAGCCTTGCTGATTTATGGCTTAGTATTGTTCCCCAATCCAGATCAGTTCATAGATGTTCATGCCATCAACATATTCCTGAGTCACAATCCAGTGCCTACATTGCTTGGAGACATCCTGCATTCTCTTCACACCCGTACTACAAGGGCAAGAGGAACTTTGATGTGCTGCATACCTTTGCTTTCTAGGTGGTTTATTTCTCACCTTCCTCGCTCAGTAATGAAGAATGAGCAAGGGTTCAGATGGTCCAAGAGGATCATGTCACTTTCTCACTCAGACATCCATTGGTGCTCCAGATCTATGGAAAATGTCACCATCATTGACCGTTGTGGGGAGTTTCCTAATGTGCCACTACTAGGCATAAGAGGAGGCATCACCTACAACCCCTCTTTAGCTTTACGACAGTTTGGTTACGCCCGAAGTGATGGTCCACATGACATGTTGATTCAGGGCATTGTGTTTGATTACGACAACGATCTTCAGGGTTACCGTCAGAGATTCATACGAGCTTGGGGAAAGGTAAACAGAGTTGACAGCAAGACACTGGAGCCTAAGTACACTATTCCTATGGAGGCTTATCTCAGATGGGTACGATCTCGTGCTCAGACACTCATAATGCCATATCCTGCCGTCCTACCAGTTACCATGGAACCTGTTGCTGAAGGAGACACCGCTTATACCATCCTTCACCCAGACATGCCTACTGATATGGAAGACTTGCAGAGATCATGGATCCAACTGAAGGAGCAAAGGGATACTTTCGAGGCTCATTACAAAGCAAGCCAAGCAAGAATCTTAGAGCTAACAAAGCAACTTCACGAGGAACGAAACCTCAACTCATACCTCAATACAAAGAGGAAACGTCCATGGGAGACTTAAAACCCCATTTTTTTTTTGTACTTATTTCATTTTCATTTTTTGTAAGCCTAAAAGGCAAAACAAAGTTATTACTAATAAAAGTTTACTTTCTTGTTTGTTTAAGCAAATTTAAATCCTGCGGTCCTTGAAAACATTACATATGCATTCCCATATCATTTCATTGCATCACAGGTTTATATTGTGCACAGGTTTCTCATTTTCTCGCTGTTTATTTCAGCAATGGCTCTTGAACAAACAATTAAGGATCTTCAGGCACAAAATGCACAGTTCCAAGAGCTGATCTTGAACCTGTCCAAGGGGCAAGATGAATTGAAGGCACTGCTGGCCAAGAAGACTAAGAAGGCTAGAAGGTCTGCTGGGTTGATCAACATGGGAAGAAGGTTCAAAGGTCTTGCCAAGACCAAAGAACCAGCTGAAGACTATGAATCTGAAGAATCTGAGCAAGAGGTAGGCAGTCTCCACCATACAATGGGGGACTCTGATTCTGAGGCTAACTACTACCATGAGCCTAATGAAGACAAATTCAAGATGCTGGTGGATAGGATGGATGCTATGGAATTGCAGAAATCATCTGGGCTGGATTTTGAGGATTTGAGTTTGATATCTGGGGTAGTCATACCCATTGGTTTCAAAGTTCCTACATTTGTTGTTTATGATGGGGTCTCTTGTCCCAAGCTGCATTTGAGGTCTTATGTCAGGAGAATTCAACCCCACACTGCTGATAAAAAGTTGTGGATCCATTTCTTTCAAGAAAGTTTATCTGGAGCTCAGTTGGAGTGGTATTATCAGTTGGAGAGTGTTAACATCAGAGACTGGAATGATCTTGCTGAAGCTTTCTATAAGCAGTATCAATACAATGCTGACTTTGCCCCCACTCGCATGCAGCTTCAGAGCATGTCTATGGGTGCCAAAGAAAGTTTTAAAGAGTATGCTCAGAAGTGGAGAGATTTAGCTGGAAGAGTTCAACCCCCTTTGACTGACAGGGAGCTGGTTGATATGTTCATGTGTACACTGAATGGTCCGTTTTACAGTCATCTCATTGGAAGCTCATCATCTGGCTTCACTGAGTTGATCATGACAGGAGAGCGAGTAGAGAATGGTATAAAGAATGGTAAGATCCAAGTGGGTACTTCTTCATCAGGTGCTGCAAAGAAGCCTCCCACTGGGAAGAAAGAATCCAATGCTGTTTATGGTCAACCTGATCATAATAGAAGGCATCAGTCTGTTAGTGCAGTTCATATTTCAAATCCAACTCCTGCAACAACAGAACAGCCACAAGGCAACCAACAGAGGGCTAGAAGGCAGTTCACGAAGATCAACATGTCAATGGCTCAGGCATTGCAACATTTGTTGAAGGCTGAACTCATTACTTTGAAAGAGGCTCCTCAGAATCCCAATGTTACCTCTCCCAGGTACAATCCCAATGCACGATGTGCATATCATTCAAACTGTCAGGGACATGATACTAATAACTGCTGGATCTTGAAGAATAAAATTCAGGATATGATTGATGCTGGAGAAATTGAGTTTGATCCTCCGGGTACTCCCAATGTAATTACTGCTCCAATGCCAAATCACGAGAAGACTGTCAATGCCATTGAAGAAGATCTACATGTCTATTCAGTTATGGAGTTGACCACACCACTGTCTGTTATCAAAAAGAGGTTAGTACAAGCTGGGATCTTTCCAGGTTGTCGTGAAGATTGTTTGTATTGTACCTATAAGCCGGATAGTTGCTTCATATTGAGAGATGGAATTCAACGTCTCATGGATAAGTATACTATAGTGTTTGAGAAGACTCCGTCGTCTGTAGAAAGTATGGTGGATCATCTGACTCAAGGTAGGAAGATCGAGGAGGTTGACATGATTGACAAAGTACCAATAAGAATCACTTCAAAGGGTCCCATTAAAATCACTCATCAGGGTCCAATCAAGATTACTGCTGAAGGTCTTGTGAAAGTTGTTGCTGAAGCCAGAGTAGCTCCTGTGGTTATTACTACTCCTGGTCCTATCCCATATACGTCTGACAAAGCTGTACCTTGGCACTATGGGTTTGATGTTTACATCCATGGTGTTAAGCAAGAGCCTGTAGCTGATGTGCCTGTAGACATTGATAATATTGCTGGATCTAGCAAGATCACTCGTAGTGGAAGGGTCTTCTCTCCTCCAGTTGCTTCTAAGAATGCAGTTACTCCTGCTGCTACTTCCACCACTGATGCTCGGGGCAAGGGTCCTGTTATTGAGCCTGTATCTACTGATGTGCCAGCTGCTGATGATCTCTCTAAGCAGATGGAAGAAGTATTGAAAATCATTCGCAAGAGTGATTATGACATTGTTGATCAGCTGGGGCATACTCCCTCGAAGATTTCTATGCTGTCTTTGTTATTATGTTCTGAGGCTCATGCCAAATCCTTGATCAAGTTTCTGAAGACTGCTCATGTACCCAGTGCAATTTCTGTTGACCAATTTGAGAACTGTGTTGCCCACCTGACCTATGACAATGGGTTAGGGTTTTCTGATGCTGATCTGACCCCTGCTAAGAGGGATCATAACAGGGCCTTGCATATTTCAATTGAATGCAGGGGCACTACCCTGTCACACGTATTGATAGATAATGGTTCCTCTCTGAATGTGTTGCCTAAGGAAGTCCTGAGCAAGCTGAGTCCTGAAGATGCTGTGCTGAAGCCCAGTAATATTGTGGTAAAGGCTTTTGATGGTTCTAGAAGAGTAGTGCATGGGGAAATTGATCTTCCAATCCAAGTTGGCTCCCAGGTGTTTACTGTTACATTTTTTGTGATGGATATTCGTCCTTCATACTCTTGTCTGCTTGGTCGTCCCTGGATCCATGGGGCAGGTGCTGTAACCTCTACATTGCACCAAAAGTTGAGATATCTGGTGGATGGAAAGGTTGTTACTGTCTATGGAGAAGAAGAATACTTTGTCAGCCATGTAAACACTTTCAAGTATCTGGAAATGGAAGGTGAATACATTGAAACTCCGTGTCATACGTTTGAAGTGGTTCCTTGGGTTGTTAATAATTATGTAGCTCTTCCTGTTGTGAAGAAAGTTCCTGTGGTCACCAGAAAGCCTCCAACAATGGCAATGGCTTCCCTCAATGATGCTAGAGCTGTGGTGGATGAAGGTGGTTGTACTATTTGGGGTCAGCTTCCTGATATTCCATACAAGTCTGACAAGTTTGGTTTGGGTTTCACTGCAGAGTCCCAGAAGGCTGTTCGTTGTGCTCGTGCTGCTCGTATCACTAGTCAAGGGGTTGTGAAGGACCAGATTAACGCTGTGGGAGATCTAGATGAAGACTACAACTTGGATGCATGGATTTTTCCTACTGTGGGTACTGGACTCAATAATTGGAAAGCTGAAGATGTTATCCCTATCTCCTTTAGTCAGGAGTAAATACTATTACTGTGTTGTTATATTTTAAATTTGTAATTTCTTGAACAATAAAACTTTCAAGCCATGTGCCTTACCCGGGGCACAATGGTGTGCTTGTTACGGGCTGTCATTTCATTTGCATACTTCATTCAATAAAATCAGTGGACGTTTCGTTTTCGTAAAAATTGTGTTCCTTGTTTTTCTTTTCTTTTATTTTTGCTTTATCAGCTATGTGTTCTTACACACACCCACATCACTAAAATGCAGATCCTCATCCACTCTGGATCTTGTTGATAACAGTTCTACTATTGCCAATTATAATTTCGAGAATCCGATCTATCAAACTGAAGACGGAAATGAGGACGATTGTGAAATACCTGTAGAGCTTGCTAGGTTGCTACAACAAGAAGAGAAAGCTATACAGCCACATGAAGAGCCAGTCAAAGTTGTGAATCTAGGAACTGAAGAAAACAGAAAAGAGGTCAAGATAGGGGCTGATTTAGAGGACAGTGTCAAGAGCAGGTTGATTCAGATGTTACGCGACTATGTGGAGATCTTTGCTTGGTCTTATGAAGATATGCCAGGGTTGGATACAGACATTGTGGTTCACCGTTTGCCAGTGAAAGAAGATTGTCGTCCAAAAAAGCAGAAGGTTCGTCGTATGCGTCCTGAAATGTCAGAAAAGATCAAAGCAGAGGTAATGAAACAGTTCAATGCAGGGTTCTTAGCAGTGACTTCTTATCCTCAGTGGGTTGCAAATGTGGTACCAGTTCCTAAGAAAGATGGTAAGGTACGTATGTGTATGGACTACAGAGATTTGAACAAGGCTAGCCCTAAAGATGATTTTCCACTTCCTCATATTGATATTCTGGTAGACAACACTGCTCAGCATAAAGTATTCTCTTTTATGGATGGTTTCTCTGGTTACAATCAAATCAAGATGGCACCTGAAGATATGGAGAAGACAACATTTGTGACACAGTGGGGCACCTTTTGCTATAAGGTAATGCCATTTGGTTTGAAGAATGCAGGGGCAACATATCAGCGTGCTATGGTGGCTTTGTTTCATGATATGATTCATCATGAGATAGAGGTATATGTGGATGATATGATAGCTAGGTCTCAGAATGAAGAGCAACATCTTGATCATCTACACAAGTTGTTTGAGAGGTTGAAGAAATACAAGTTGAGATTGAACCCAAACAAGTGTACTTTTGGAGTTAGGTCTGGTAAACTCCTGGGTTTCATTGTCAGTGGAAAAGGTATTGAAGTGGATCCTGCAAAAGTAAAAGCTATACGAGAGATGCCAGCTCCCCGTACTGAGAAGGAGGTTAGAGGTTTCTTGGGACGATTGAACTACATTGCAAGATTTATCTCCCAATTAACTACCATCTGTGAGCCAATTTTCAAGTTGTTGAAGAAAGATCAGGTGATGGAATGGAATGATGAGTGCCAGACTGCCTTTGATGAAATCAAGAGATATCTGCTAGAACCACCAATTTTGATGCCACCAGTTGATGGAAGACCTTTGATTATGTACTTAACAGTGTTAGATAACTCAATGGGGTGTGTGTTGGGGCAACATGACGAGTCTGGTCGAAAAGAGCAGGCAATATACTACCTTAGCAAAAAGTTTACCGACTGTGAAACAAGATACTCACTGCTCGAGAAAACTTGTTGCGCTTTGGCATGGGCTGCTCGCCGACTAAGACAGTATATGTTGACCCATACTACCTTGTTGATTTCAAAGATGGATCCAATCAAGTACATATTTGAGAAACCTGCTCTCTCCGGAAGAATTGCAAGATGGAAAATGATCTTGGCAGAATATGACATACAGTATACTACTCAGAAGGCCATCAAGGGAAGTGTTGTTACTGATCATTTGGCTCATCAAGCAGTGGATGATTACCAGTCAATGAATTTTGAGTTCCCTGATGAAGACATTATGATTATTACCAAAGAACCTGGACAATATGACGGACCTGAACAAGGATCCCGATGGACTATGGTTTTTGATGGTGCCTCTAATGCACTTGGTAATGGTGTTGGTGTTGTGATTAGTTCCCCTGAAGGTTGTCATACCCCGATTACTTCTAGACTTTGTTTCCATTGTACCAATAACATGGTTGAATATGTGGCATGTATCCTGGGTATTAAAGCTGCTATTGATATGAAGATTCAATTCCTTGATGTGTATGGAGATTCAGCCCTGGTAGTAAGTCAGATTAAAGGAGACTGGGATACCAAGCATGATAACCTCATTCCTTACAGAGAGCATGTGTTGTCTTTGATCCCACATTTCAAAGAGATTACCTTTGAGCACATTCCACGAAGAGAGAATCAGTTGGCAGATGCATTAGCTACCATGGCATCTATGTTTGAGATCAGCTGGGATGATGAAGCTCCCAAGATTACTATTGATAGATTTGAAAAGCCTGCATACTGCAATGAGATTGACACAGAAGGAGCAGAGGAGAAGCCTTGGTTCTATGAAGTGAAAAGATATCTTGAAGCTCAGGAATTCCCTGAAGGGGCATCTGTCAAAGATAGGAAGTTTCTGAGAAGGTTTTCTGCTAAGTTCTTTTTGAGTAATGGCATTCTGTACAAGCATAATCATGATTCAATTTTGCTTCGTTGTGTGGACAAGAAGGAAGCAACTGAGATTATGGAAGATATGCATGATGGGATCTTTGGCACTCATTCTAGTGGTCATACCATGGCAAAGAAGATATTGAGAGCATGTTACTATTGGTCTACCATGGAAGCTGATTGCTACCAACACTCCAGAACGTGTCACAAGTGTCAAATTTATGCTGATAAAGTCCATGTACCTCCATCACCATTGAATGTGTTGACAGCTCCTTGGCCCTTTGCCATGTGGGGCATTGATATGATTGGTGAGATCAAGCCTACAACTTCTAATGGGCATCGTTTCATTCTGGTTGCTATTGATTACTTCACGAAGTGGGTAGAGGCAGCTTCATTTGCATCTGTTACAAAGAATGTTGTGGCTCGGTTCATTAAGAACAATCTCATATGTAGGTATGGCATCCCTGAGAGGATTATCACTGACAATGGCTCTAATCTGAACAACACTATGATTACTGATCTCTGCACGCAGTTCAAGATTAAGCATCATAACTCTTCTCCGTATCGTCCAAAGATGAATGGGGCAGTTGAAGCTGCTAATAAGAACATTAAGAAGATTGTACAGAAGATGACTGTTACTTACAAGGATTGGCATGAGATGTTACCGTTTGCTCTTCATGGTTATCGTACTACAATACGTACCTCAACAGGGGCAACCCCATTCTCCTTAGTCTATAGTATGGAAGCAGTTCTGCCCATTGAAGTTCAGATTCCCTCCTTAAGAATTATGAAGGATGCAGGCTTGGATGAAGATGAGTGGATTCAGACTCGACTTGACCAGATAAATTTGATTGATGAGAAAAGGTTAGCAGCAGTTTGTCATGGCCAGATGTACCAGAAACGAATGATCAAAGCTTTTAACAAGAAGGTTAAGCCAAAGGTATATCAGGTTGGTGACTTGGTAATCAAGCGTATCATATTACCACAAGGTGATCCTAGGGGCAAGTGGACTCCAACATATGAAGGACCATTTGTAGTCAAGACAGTGTTCTCAGGAGGTGCCATGATACTGACTACAATGGATGGTGAAGACTTTCCACAACCTGTAAACGCAAACATAGTTAAAAAATACTACGCATAAAAAGAGACCCGCTAGGTTGACTGGCCTAGGCAAAAGTAAGGGCATCCCGGCAAACCAAAAGGGTTTGGGCAAAAATTAGGGATATATATAAAAAAATGTACACCCGGCAAGTCGAAAACCTGAAAAGGCGGCTTGGGCAAAAAAGGGTATCCCGGTGGATTGAAAACCTGAAAGGGCAATCCAGGCAAAAGTTAGGGATTAAAGCGTATGACTATGTCTCGTTTGGATCACCCATAAAACTGCAACCAGTTGTACTACTTACTCAAGCTCGAACAGATAAAGCTCAATCCAATCGTTTCCGTCTGAACAACAAAAGATGAGATACTTGAAGATAATGGCAATAGTAGAATTGAAACTCAATAGGATTGTTTCCCACATAGCTGATTCTCTTTGTTTTGTAAAAAAAACTTTATGACAAAATCCTCTTACTAGGGTTTATGTCTCCTTGTACAAACTTACCTATGTATGGGTCACTTTTTGATATAAATAAATTCCATCTTTTGAATCCAGATTTACTTTTACCCTATTTACATAAGCGAAACGTCCATTGGTTGTGTTTGAATGTACGTATGCTTTTGAATATGATTGATGTTTACCAGAAAGGCATGAATGCTTAATATGATTGATGTTTACCAGAAATGCATGAAAATGCAGTAATAGTATTTACTAAGGACGAACGAGGGAAGGATTTCAACGAAGCTTCGTCGGTTCATCTTTACAAGACAGTTACAAACCCTCAGTAGGACGAATCCATCTTCATAAAGTCTCATCTCCCCTGGAATTTATATCCATCTCTTTTATCCTCATACGGATATATGGGAAATTACTTTCCAATAAGGGTACGACGAACAAAGACGGAGGTGATATCTATCCTACTATCAAACGAAGACGGGAGGTTATGTATACCTTACTTTCCCCAGCATACGGGAGGTTACATATACCTTACTATCCCCAGCATACGGGAGGTTACATATACCTTGCAATCCCCAGCATACGGGAGGTTATCTATACCCTGTTATCCCCAGCAGACGTAAGGTTATGTATGATATATTCTTCAACAACGAATCGGGATTTATTTTCCCTGGCCAGCAGTTGTTATACGAAGATATCCAGGCGCTTCTGGCAGTATCATATCATACATACACCATTTACATCATACCATAACATACATATACATGAGTGCATAATACATTACCTAAGTGCATCATATTATACATGCATACATAAAGCATAAACTAATATTATTATACAGAATGTTACCTTGTTTTCAGGGTAATTATCCAACAAACAAACTTATGATCATCAGGATTGCTCTATCCTCCTAAAGACATGCTGTTACATCAGGATCACTCCAGTCTCCTGAAAGCATATCATATTATTTCCTCAGGATTACTACAGTCTCCTGACAGTTTTCTATTACCTCAGGATTGCTTTATCCTCCTGACAACTTCTCATTGCTTCAAGACTGCTTTAGAGTTATCATTATTGATTGCTCTATCCTCCTGAAATCATATTATTACTTCAAGACTGCTTTAGAGTTATCATTATTGATTGCTCTATCCTCCTGAAATCATATTATTACTTCAAGACTGCTTTAGGGTTATCATTATTGATTACTCTATCCTCCTGAAGACATGCTGTTACATCAGGATTACTCCAGTCTCCTGAAAGCATATCATCAATCTCTCAAGATTGCTCTATCCTCTTGAAATTATATTGTTACCTCAGGACTGCTCTAGCCTCCTGATAGCTTCTCATATATCAATATTGCTTTATCCTCCCTAAAGACATGCTGTTACATCAGGATTACTCCAGTCTCCTGAAAGCATATCATCAATACCTCAGGACTGCTCCAGACTCCTGACAACTTTCATTATACCTCCATATTTTGGACTGCTTTATCTTCCAAGAAATATACCTGAAGAACTTTCCCCTAGTGGCATCTTTAAGCCCACTCAAGCATATACAACCAACTATCAATATCACTCTATGCACTGGTGAGTGCAAATTTTTGGGCTTTTGTGTTCAATCCCCTTCAACCTTCCAGGTCACGACTGGCAAATATACCAATCTAACCCCTCAGGTTTCAGAAAATTGAACAGGGGCAGCTGTTGCACCCCAAAATTTGCCCTCACAATACAAGACTTTGTGTTCTAAGAAGGTTCACAAGGTTCATAAGCTTCTCAACACTTATATAACCTTTCATGAGGTTCATGAAGTCTACAAGTTACTTCTTGAAGGTTCACAAGGTTCACAAGTTTCACAATGCTTACAAAACCTTTCATGAGGTTCATGAAGTCTACAAGTCACTTTATGAGGTTCACAAGGTTCACAATACCTCCCATGAGGTTCACAAGACATTTTATGATGGTTCAAAAGGTTCACAAAGTTCACAATTGGTCAAAGGAGTTGATAATTCCCTCAAACAATGCACCTCCTAAGCAGTGCATCCAAAACTAGGGTTTTGACTTTAATCAGGCTAAATGGACTTCCAATACCTCAAGTGAGCTTCATAACATCTTATATGTATATAATAACCCCCATGACAAGTTTCAAGACTTTTCTCAAAAGTTTGCTCAGTCAGATGATCAGATAAGTCAAAATCAGTCAATGCAGTTAAAAAGTCAAACTGAGGTCAACTGTGGTCAAACCAAAGTCAAACTTCATGATTTTTGGCCAACATCAAGTATATGAAGTAAAATTCATCATTTGATCAAGATTTGATCATGATTCATCAAGGAGATTCCAGATCATCAAGAATCAAGAGTTTCTAAATTAGGGTTTCCTCAGTAAAAGTCAACTAAACTTTGACCAGCCATAACTTTCACATACTTCATCACCAAGTCTCCATCCAAAGCTCATTTTGAAGGAAATTGAATTCTCTACAACTTTTATCTTGCAAGTTAAGCCCAAAAATGCTTCATTTGGAAGATATGAGCTAAGACATTATAGGTCATTTCAAAAGTCAACAAAAAGTCAACAACTTCAAAAGGGCATAACTTGAGATTGGTAAATGATATGGACCTGAAACCAATGGGGTTGTTTAGAGGACTCTTCAAGCTTTCCAAAATGTCCAAGAACACCCTCATACCTTTAAAATTGAGGGAGATATTCCCTTGCAAAGTTGGGAAATTTTGTGATGGTTTATGTTGAAAATGGAGGTTTAAAACCACTTCCTTCCAAATGGGCTGGCCAAATTGTGATCCAATCCATACATTAGTACTATGCACGACCCAAACCATTTAAAATCTGATTTTTATTATTTTTATTTCTATTTATTTTGATTTAAATCATTAAAAATCATTTTAAATAAAAATAAAATATGAAAATAAGAGATTTTATTTGGATAATGCTTCTAGAAAGTCTTAATTGATGATTGGAATTAAAGAGGAAGGGAATCATGAGATTGGTACAAAAATAGTAAGCTTTCATGAGCAAATATTGAAATTTCAAAGCATGATCAATCTCAATCTTTTTAAATCAATTCTTGCACACAACCAATGAAGTTTTTGACCTAGAATCATTCACATATAAGTATCAAACATAATGCAAACCCTCATTCACGATTTTGCTGCATCAAGAGGTAAGTTCACAAAGCCAAAAAACCATTGAAAAGTGACATTCGGATTCCATCATCCAAGAGGTTTAAAGGTAAAGTAAAGACATAGCAAGCTTCCTTGGACCCTTCTGATCATAAACCATCATCCATAAGCATCCAAATCATGTTGTAATGTACAAACCGAATCGGTTTTATGTCATCCATAGCTTGTTTTCGATTCCATTGATTTATGTGTTGTTTGTTGATTATGACTTACTAATATGATTTGTTTTGATGTGGTGAAGCTTCCTGGATAATCGAATCTAAGTTTCATGACCAGAATCAATAAAGGCCATTGTTAGGGTTTCGGTTGAGTTTTTAGGGCTTCTTGCTAGACCAAATATAAATGAATTCTGGACACATAGGAATGTTCTATGAGACACAAGGATCATAAAACTATAATTAATTTCATGAATCATTGCTGTTTGGTATGAGTTTGATTTTCGCAGGTTTGACACCATGAAGAACTTGCAACAGATTTCGCAGGAAAAAGGGAAACAAATTTCGCAGGAAATTTGGGGAAGAAGAAGGTCTTTCGCGCGCTCAGGGAATTCAAATTATAGTTTAAAATATTATGTTTGATTGCTGGTTGGTTATCACAAGCGCTGGCTTGTCCCAGTGGAAGGAGATGCTTGTGTTTGGTGAAAAGGCCAGGGTTCGAATCCTGCCTTACACCATTGTTTTTTTCTATTTTTTCAGGATAATCAGAAGACTCAATATATTATATTATGCTACCACTATATTACCAGAAGGGCTCTTCCAGCCGGGTGGTGATGCGCGTGTTTGAATGTTCAAAGGTCCTGGGTTCAAGTCTCCCCCAGGCCTTTCTTGTTTCACTATTTTTATGATTTTCAGTAGTTAAAGAACAAAACCAATGGAAGCTCATTCTCTAGCACCTGCGCATGGACTGGCCTGGTGGTATGTTTTGATGGTTGCAGCATGAGTGTCCTGGGTTCAAACCCAACCAAGGTAAGTTCTTATTTTTTACACCTTTTTCTATTTTAATTCTTTTAATTAATTAATTTAGTTATTTCTTATTGTTAATAAAAAATAAAATTATGTACTATACATATATGTTCAAATATCTAAAAAAAAAAACATCTTATTTTTTTCTCTAAAAATTTCTAAACTTCATTGTTTTCTAAAATTCAAAAATTATTTTCTTATTTATATATATGTAAATATAATATATGTATATTATTAAATAATTTTATAGTTAAATTAGAAATCCCTAAAAAATATTTTCTAAAACAAACCTTCAAAACCCTAATTTTGGTGAAAACCTAATTTTATTTTCTAAATTATTTTTGCTTTCTAAATTATAATATATATTTATTTAGTATAATTTTTGTAAATATAATTGTAAACTATTTTCCTCATATAAGATGTAAATATATTTTATGCTATTATGTTCTTTTGAACAATTAAAAATTAAATTTTGTAATTATAATATATCTAAAAATAAATTAATAGTTTGTACATGAATTAAAAATACCATGATAATTATTTAATTGTTCATATTAAAAATCTAACTTTTCTTGTTTATTATTCTAATTTTGTTCTTATAATATTTTGCTAATTATATTTATTAACTATGTTATTAATAATTTTTTATCATTATTATTATTTCTCTAACATTATTTAATTTAATTTCACTAACCTTATTTAATTTTTATTTCTATTATTACTAACCCATATTTATTTATTTATTGCTTAGTATTTTGCTTATATATATTTTTTTTAATTTGCTTATTATTTTTATTTTTGCTATTTATTTTTATTTGCTTATTATATAATTTTGTAAATGCTCCCGGATGTAAATTTTATAATATTTAATTGTTGCTATGGTTAGTAATTTAGGGAGTGCAAAAACATGTATTTTATTTTAAAATAAATTTAGCTCATTTTAATTATAAGATAAATAATATTGAACACTCACACACGTAAGTCGATTTTTAATCGCCGTCTCACTTTCTAAGGCTATCCCTCAAGTTGCCTAAATCATAAGGTCAAGTGGGGTGTATAAAGCAAGTCCCTTTAAAAGAAAAAATCATCAAGTCCCTAATGGTTGCCTTTACAAATCAAGTCCCTTCGAATAATGATGATAGTCCCTCCTATATGCTTATTACACCCCACCGTTGCCTTCATAAAACAGAATGTCCCTCTCATGTCCCTTACATCCAAGGTAATGACTACCTACTCCTTAATAGTAAGGATAGTCTTACCAATGAAAAGATAAAGAACAAGAAAGACTTAAACTTTAGGGTAGGTTCCTCTTATGTACTTGCTCACTTCAAAAACTTTTCAAACTCTTCACAATTTCAAGCAAATTTTCAAAAAAACAAGTTTTTACGCATCCGTACATGGATCATTATCAACTATTATGAAAATTTTTCTATTCACACACTACACTTTCAAAAACAATTCAAAAGTGAGTTAAGTAACTAAGAGCCCATGGATAACCATGGATGTAAAGGGTGCTAACACCTTCCCTTTACATAACCTACCCCCCGGACCCAAAAACATCTCTTAAGGTCTTTCCTGTTCTTTTATATCCTTTCTTTTTTTGGATAAAATAAAAGTCGGTGGCGACTCTTGCTATCCGCAACATAACTTAAAGTCAGTTCAACCACCGTGTTACACAAAGATGTTCGCAGAAGCCCCTGACTTCATGCATGTAGAGGTACTCTCTGACGACACTGCTTCATCTCCTGGTGGCTCCAAAGGAACGACATCTAAGGAGAATGCCTATGAACAAATTGATTCTATGGAAAATACCTCTACTCGGACCGAAAATAATCCTCCAGAGGATAAAGATATCTAGCAGGAAGTCCCTGTTGAAGAATGGGTTGTTGGGGAGCCTCTACATATCAAGTAGGTCTACGCTGAGCCCCAAGAAGGTCCTGGTCTGGTAATTAGGGACCCTGCAGATTGGTGTGTTAGGTATCCCAACACTGGGGATCGCATATGCTCGTTGTATGGACTTAACAGGTTTACCATGTACGACTTTATCTTTAAGGAGCTTAGGTTCAGACTCCCTTTCTTGGACTTTCAGACGTCTGTGTTCATCCATTTGGAGTTGTCACCCTTGAAAATCCACCCAATTTTTTTGCCTTTCTGAAAGCCTTCGAGCTGACTTGTAGGTACTTGAAAATTGGGGCAACTCTTCCCCTGTTCTTCCATATTTTTCACCTTCAGAGGCAAGTCGTCCAGGGTCGATACGACTGGGTCTCTCTTAAACAGAAGAGAAAAATCTACAAAGCTTACTCGGAGTTTATTAGGGACTTTGTAATACCCCGTAAATTTAATTAAAACTCTTAATAATATTAATTAAGATCAACTGGGTTCCGATATGCTGTTAGAGTTTAACTTAAATAATTAGAGCAACCGACAAAATCGAATTAAGTTATTAATTGATAACTCGATTTTGTATAGTTTATTTCGGCTCATTTTGCACATTTCTTACTGTAAATTTACCGAGTCTTTAATGTTTTATTTTTTATTTGCTTATGTTTCTCTTTGTTTTGTCTTGATAGGTGTTTAATCGGCAAGTTTGGAAAATTGAGCGAAATATGAGCTAAAGAATGAAGAAAGTGCGGAAAAATGATGATTCTGCCTCCTCTAGCCAAATGGCGTTCGCCATTTGCTTTTCCTTGAGGAATAGCGTTCGCCATTACCCCAAAAGGAGGGAAAATTGGATTTGAACAAATGGAATTCTCCATTTGCATACGGTGTTCGCCATTATGCGCGGGAGCGGTTTTTCAGCAGCAGTTTGGTAGTTTTGCTTCATTTCAAATTCAAACTGACCCGGACTTCTTGGAGCTAAATTTCTCCTATAAATAGAGCCTTGGAGGGCTGCATTTATTATCCAAGTTTGCGCGGAAGCGCTGTCAAATTTGTTTCGTAATCTTAGGCATATATTCACTTGTAAAAGTGACAATCACTCACATCGAGGGATTGTCACATATATATTCTTTCCGTGTTTATTGTATTGTACTCTTGGATCAATCTTGCCATAATTTTATCAAAGCAATTTCATTTCTTTTTAATTCAAGTCTCCATTTATTTTCCCGCATTTTTACAGGTTCTCTATTTATCACTTTATTATTATTGTTATCGTCTTCTATACTGTTAGTGTATCCTATATTGTTGTCGTAATCAATAATTGTTTAAGCATGTTGTCCTTAATTATGTTTATCATGTTTAGTTTGTTTATGCTTAATTACATGTCTAGTTAAATTGTCTTAAGTCTGTAGTTTGAGGACCGTCGTCTCGACGAGACTCTGTAGGATAATCGACACTACTTGTATGTTTGAAATTCTGGTCTTGTGTTCTAAGATTAATTTAGGTAGTCTTGTCTTGAGAGCGAGAGGATTCTTACAAGTGTTTTGTCACAAGAGTGAGAAATGCACTAAGACAAGTCCAATAGAGCGAGAGTTTGAGGTACGCGTCAGATAGTAGGCACATGACACTAGAACCTAAACACAATGAGAGCGCTTTAGGTATTTCATTTCGATCTTATCCATCTTCAAAAATACGTCCTTTAATTACTGAGCGAGCGAGAGCAAAATCTTGGGGTTATTGGTCGTGGCTCGATCAATAGCGTGAGAGTGTTAGATCGAACCTTTAGGTTGGTATTTTCGTCAGAACAACTCCAGTTTTCATTTCAGCCCCGGATCCTATAGAGTCCCTAAGAGTCCCGGAAATCATTATATGGTCTCATTTTCTGTTATTTGTCTTAAAACCTTTTATGTTAGTTATTTCTTTATCGTTTTTATCTGTGACAAACTCTAGCCTTAGCTTTGCACCGTAACGATATA
The DNA here is from genome assembly GCA_963966055.1 of Lathyrus aphaca. Taxonomy (NCBI): domain Eukaryota; kingdom Viridiplantae; phylum Streptophyta; class Magnoliopsida; order Fabales; family Fabaceae; genus Lathyrus; species Lathyrus aphaca. Next base: position 537,548,741 of record OZ014522.1, on the reverse strand, counting down.
TTACAATAGTTTGACATTGGTCTCAATGGTTCGATAGATCTGTGCACTTGCAGAGCGATCAAGTTTTTGGCGCCGTTGCCGGGGACCAACAGTCAATATTGTTATTCCGTTGTTGCATCGTATAGACTAAGGCATTCTTGTTTCATAAAAAAAATAATTAAAAATTAATAAAAAATATGTATCGCCCAAACTTTCTCTATGATTACCACTCACAATATCTCGAGGAACCACATCCAAATTACCTCTACGATTACCACTCCCAAAATTTTGAGGAACCACACCCAAATTTTTCCTAAAATCACCAGTCCCATAATTTCGAGGAATCACAAGAATCCCCATCCAACCTCGAAATACTAATGGAGGATTTCAACGTGACACTAACTCATTCTCACCCAAATCACCATTCCCAATACTTTGAGGAACCACGAGAATCCTATAATTCCAACCTTGAAACATTAGTGGAGGATTTTATTGAAACGACAACTTATTTTAGGCTTGAATCTATGATGGAGCACTTTGTGGAGACACGAACTATCCAAAATGAAGAGTTAAGAAACCAACATCTCCAAACTTATGAAACCTTTAGGCGGATGAACATTGTGGTCAAGTCCCCTGCAACTCACACTGAGGCATTGGAGACTCAAATCTCTCTGATTGCACAAACACCTATAGGACCCTCCCCCGAGAGACATGTGGATGTTGTAACAACCAATAGTGAAAGAGAAATTGAAAATCCTAAGGAAAGTGATAATGAGGTTGAGGAGAGTGACAATGAGATTGAGGGGAGTTATGATGAGAAAGGATTATAAATTGAGAAAAGTCTGCTGACACCGCCCAAAAAGGAGGTTATCGAAGAGGTAAAGAAGAAAACATCAATGTTATTCCTCATTCCTATACCCCACCGATTCCTTTCCCGCATAGGGTTGTAGACTCCCAATCTAAAACAAATGTGGATGTATTGGAAAATATTTGCACCAATGTACCCTTGTTTGAGGTTCAACATAAAAAGAGAAAATTAGAGGAGCATGAAACTAGGGATATCATTATTGTTAAGAGGGTAAGATTAGACTTTAAGATGGTGGATGAAATAACTAAGCCAAAACTTGAAAAACTAATACTTAGGATAGATCCAGAACCACCACCACAAATTAAAAAGAATGAACCACCCCACAGATGGAAGAAAAGAAAAGGTGAGTGATATGTGAGATGGCTTGATAAGTGGCCATGGAAGTGAAAAATTATTAATAGTCGAGCTATCAACGTTAAACAAATCCTTGTGTGGGAGGCACCCCACAAACTTTTAATTTAATGTTTTACTTTTATTGTTTGTGTTTGCAGGAAATAAAGAAATGTATTGCTTGTCTCGTATCAGCTTCTTCTAGGTGCCCACAGACATTCATGTGAATGTCGCTGCTGGTGGTGACACCGATACCACACTGTATTTTTCTAACACTTTTGTAGGTACTTCCTCCGGAAATGGGCAACATTATGAGATGTTTCAGAAAAGAAAAAAATTCAACAAATAAAGGTATCTCAAAGCGCCCACCGCCGAAGAAAAAGTGGCCAACGAAGACATGTGTTGCACCCCAAAATTTGCCCTCACAAGACAAGACTTTGTGTACTAAGAGGTTCACAAGGTTCACAAGACATGTCATTAGGTTCACAAGGTTCACAAAGTTCACAATCAGTCAGAAGATTTGACAATTCCCTTAGACAATGCATCCTCCTAAGCAGTGCATCCAAAACTAGGGTTTTGACTTTAATCAGGCTAAATGAACTTCCAAGACTTCAAGTGAGCTTCATAACATCTTATATGTGTTTAAGAATCCCCATGACAAGTTTCAAGACTTTTCTCAAAGGTTTGCTCAGTCAGATGATCAGATAGGTTAAAATCAGTCAAAGTAGTTAAAAAGTCAAACTGAGGTCAACTGTGGTCAAACCAAAGTCAAAATTCATGTTTTTTTTTGCCAAAATCAAGTATATGAAGTAAAATTCATCATTTGATCAAGGGTTGATCATGACCCATAAAGGAGATTTCAGATCATCAAAAATCAGGAGTTTCTAAATTAGGGTTTTCACAGGAAAAGTCAACTGAACTTTGACCAGCCATAACTTTCACACGCTTCATCAAAAAATTTCCATCCAAAGCTCATTTTGAAGGAAATTGAATTCTCTAAAACTTTGTGTCTCACAAGCCAAGCCCAAAAATGCTTCATTTGGAAGGTATGAGCTAAGACATTATAGGTCCTTTTAAAAGTCAACAAAAAGTCAACAACTTCAAAAGAGCATAACTTGAGAATGGTAAAAGATATGGACATGAAACCAATGGGGTTGGTTAGAGGAATCTTTAATCTTTCCAAAATGTCCAAGAACACCCTCATAGCAATAAAATTTAAGGATTTGTGCCCTTGCAAAGTTGGGAAATTTTAGGGAAGTTTATGAAGCAAATAAGGCTTAAAATCAAATTTTTACTAAATGAGCCCACCAAATTGCCATCCCATCTTTATGAAAACACCAAGCACGACCCAACCCACTTATTTTCTGAATTTTTATTTTTTATTTTATATTTATTTGAATTTTATTCATTAAAATATCATTTAAATTAAAATAAAATATGAAATCAAATATTTAAAAGGGGATATTGCTTCTAGAAAGTCATAAACATTGTTTGGATCAGATTGATATACAAATCATGATGATTGTCCTAAAATAGCAATGTTACATCAAAGAATATTCAAATTTTAAGGCATGATCTTTCTCAATCTCAAATGATCAAAAAGTCTAAATAATCCTACAATATTTTGACCTAATATCATTCATATATATATACAAGGAACTGATCACAAGTGAGAGGACACGAAATTGCAGCCTCAAGAACATTCATTCAACTTCAAATTTTCATCCAAAAAGTGAGATTCGGTTTTTGACCTAGAGGCCACATAAAGAGGTTTTGAAGTTTGAGAAACATTCCTTGAGGATCACTGAATCTATTTGAGTCATTTGCAGCATCCAAATCTTGTCATATTGCATAAACCGAACCACGCTTGTTCTTGTGTTTTGAATTTTTCGATTTCATATATATCTTTGTTTTAAATAATATTTGATGGTTTATTAATGTTTATAATGATGTTTAGAACAATTCTGGATGGTTTGATTGAAGGTTTGATACAGGAAACATGAGAAGCCATTGTTAGGGTTTCGGCCACTTATTTGGGGTTTCATGATAAACCAAATATAAATAAATTTTAAGGACATAGGAAGATTATATGAGCTCTGAGGATCATAGTGCATTAATTAATTGGAAGAAATTTCGCTGTTTCGATGATGTTTGATTTTCGCAGGTTATGGACATTGAAAGATTCGCAGGTAAATGTGTAAGAAAAAGCCTAGGAAATTTCGCAGGTGATTCAAATGAAGAAGATGAAGTCTGGCGCCAGAATTCATATTCAAAAATTTGCCATAATATTTTATGATATGTTGTTGATATTATATCAGAACAATGTGATAGCTCAGTTGGTTGATGCGCTTGTGTGATGAATGAGGAGTCTTGGGTTCGAATCGTCCCCAGCCCCTTTTGCTTTTTGGTTATTTTCAATATTTTTGCAGGATAAAGCACAAAAGGATTGCAACCTGGATTGCTAACACAAGCGCGCGGCTTGTCCCAGTGGTTGGCTTGTTAGTCTTGGAGGTTTGAAGCCTAGGGCCTGGGTTCGAATCCCAGCCCCAGGTAAGTCTTTTTCTTACTTTTCTTTGATTTTTGTTTATATTCTAATTAATTTAATAAATGAATAAATGTTAAAACAAAAATGTTTATATTATTTTCTTGTGTATAATTCAAAGAACTTATATTTTCTAAAAAAATTCAAACTTTATTCTTAGAGTTATTTAATATTTATTTTACTATATATTATTAATGTTATTTGTTTTGTATAAATAAATTAATTATATTTAGATTAACTCATAAACCCTAATATTTTATATACATAAAACCTAATTATTTTTATATAAACCCTAATTTACTTCATAAACCCTAATATTTTTATAAACCCTAATTATATTGTAAATCTTAATTTATTTGTTTGTAAATTTTAATTATGTATATTTATTTTATAATTTGTTTATATTATTATTGTATGTAGTTTTATAATTAATTAACCCTAATTTATTTTCCTAAAAAAACAATTAAAAACCCCAACTTTATTTTATGAATTTAATTTATTATTTTTATATGCTTATTTAATTAAAATTAACAAATATTTTTTTTATAATATGTACATAAAATTAAATTATTAGAATTATTAGTCATATATTAGTATATAATATTTATTATTTATTTCTTTTATTAAAATTCTTAAAAATAATTATTTAAGTTTGAACTTTTTATTTGTTTCTATATTATATTGTTATACTAACCATCTTATACTTATTTTTCGTTTATTATTACTAACCCATTTAATTATTTATTATATGCTTATTTATTTTAATTATTTTAATTATTATAATGTAATTGTATCCACTATGTAATAGTTTTGTAGAATTTCTTATTGTTTATTTTAAATTGCCATGGTTAGTAAAATAGGGAGTGTAAACATATTTGTATTTAAAATTGAATTTAGATCATTAATCTTAAGATAAATACTTGAAATTTGTACACGCACACACGTAAGTCGATCTTGGATCGCCGTCTCACATTCTTAAGGATACCTCTCATGTTGCCTAAAGAAAAAGGTCAAGTAAGGTGTATGAAGCAAAGTCCCTTCATTTATTTATATCATCTAGTCCCTTAAAAGATAAAAAGATCAAGTCCCTTCATGGTTGCCTTCGTAAATGATCTTGTCCCTTTCGAATAAAGATGATAAGTCCCTTCGAATTGCTAAATACACCTTACGGTTGCCTAATAACAGTTGTCCCTTTACTTGTCCCTTACACATCCAAGGTAATGACTACCTATTCCTTAATAATAGGGATAGTCTTACCATTTAAAGGATATTTAAGAACAAAAAAGATTTAACTTAGGGTAGGTTTCTCTTATGTACTTGCTCACCTTTTCAAAACATTTCAAATACACTTCACATTTCAAACAATTTTCAAAACAAAGGCTTTATATATATCCGTACATGGATCATTATAAAGTACTTAGGAAAATTTCTAATCACACACTACACATTTCAAATACATTTTAAAGTGAGCTAAGTAACTAAGAGCCCATGGATAACCATGGATGTAAAGGGTGCTAACACCTTCCCTTTAAGGTCTTTCCTGTTCTTTTATGCCCTTTCCTTTGGATAAAATAAAAGTCGGTGGCGACTCTTGCTATCCGCAACATAACTAAAGTCAGTTCTCCCACCGTGTTACTGAACCGGCGACTCTGCTGGGGACTTGTAAAAGAGGGGTACCCTTAGGAATTAGATCACTTTAAATTGTTTGCTTTGTTTGCTTTATATTACTTGTTGGGTGCTCTTATGTGTGAAAGATCCTAACCCGGATCTAGTGTACCTTAGGTAAATGGCAATAGACCAAGGAAACTGTACGGCATATACCGATATGGTTGATCTGGTGGCCATAGTTAGTGTGACTTCTTGGTTGGTGCTTATGTTCCTTAAGTAAAGTTGAGCATAATATGAGGCTGCCATATGTTGTCAATACACTAACTGACTTTTAGAACCCTAGTCATCCCATCTTGGCCTTTAGAAAGTAGTGAGATAACCGGCTTTGGTGAAGACTGAAGTTGGTTGATACTCGATGCTACACTCATTGAGATCTTAAACTTGGAAGGTTTTGGTTGGCAAGTAAGTTGCCTACTGAACAACCACCCTTGTGAAGGATCAATGATATTGAGATCCCTTAGAACCTGGTTACTTTTGTAGGACAGGATGAACCAACTAAACTTTAGGGGAGGGTACTTACCTTTAAACCTCATCCAAGCCTTCAAACCTAGGGCTATTGTGTGACTTGTTTGTGTGTGCCACATGTTTGTGATTGAGCATAACATCATGACATCATCATGCATCATAAGCATAACATTTTCACTAACCATTTCAAGGACCAAAGGATTTATCTTTGTTCTTTGTTGCAGGTCATGGCTTCTGCTTGTAGAAACACTATCAGGATCAACTTTGTAGGCATACCTCCTAAGCTTAAGGAGTTGGTTTCTCAAGTGTCTGAAAACTCCCAGTTCATCAAGAGACATGGTCATCTATTGGATCTAGTTACTTCAGGGTTCAATGAAGACATGATGAGTGTTCTGTTTCAGTTCTTTGACCCTAAGCATCATTGCTTCACATTCCCCGACTACCAGCTGGTTCCTACAATGGAAGAGTTCTCTAAACTTCTGGGTATACCTGTACTTGATCAGAAACCTTTCACAGGCTTGGAAAAAGAGCTTAAACCAGAGGTCATTGCTGCAGCCCTACATTTGAAGAAATCAGACATTGTCCTAGAGACAAGGAGTGGAGTTAAGGGTATTCTTGCTAAGGTGTTGATAGAGAAGGCTCAAGTGTTCTTGAAGGCTATGAGTTATGATGCTTTTGAGGAGATCTTAGCCTTGTTGATTTATGGCTTAGTGTTGTTCCCCAATCCTGATCAGTTCATAGACGTTCATGCCATCAACATATTCCTGAGTCATAATCCAATGCCTACATTGCTTGGAGACATCCTACATTCTCTTCAAACCCGTACTACAAGGGCACGAGGAACTCTGATGTGCTGCATACCTCTGTTATCTAGGTGGTTTATTTCTCACCTTCCTCGCTCAGTGATGAAGAATGAACAAGGGTTCAGGTGGTCCAAGAGGATTATGTCACTCTTTCATTCAGATATCCATTGGTGCTCCAGATCTATGGAGAATGTCACTATCATCGACCGTTGTGGGGAGTTTCCTAATGTGCCATTTCTAGGCATAAGAGGAGGCATTACTTACAACCCTTCTTTAGCTTTACGATAGTTTGGTTACGCTCGGAGTGATGGTCCACATGACATGTTGATTCAGGGTATTGTGTTTGACTACGACAACGATCTTCAAGGTTACCGTCAAAAGTTCATACGAGCATGGGGGAAAGTGAACAAGGTTGACAGCAAGACTCTGGAGCCCAAGTACACTATTCCTATGGAAGCTTACCTCAGATGGGTGCGATCTCGTGCTCAGACTCTCATGATGCCATATCCTACCATCCTGCCAGTTACTATGGAGCCTGTTGCTGAAGGGGATACTTCTTATACCATCCTTCACCCAGACATGCCCACTAACATGGAAGACTTACAGAGGTCCTGGATCCAGTTGAAGGAGCAAAGGGATACTTTTGAGGCTCATTACAAAGCAAGTCAAGGAAGAATCCTGGAACTAACAAAGCAACTTCACGAGGAGCAGAATCTCAACTCATACCTCAACACAAAGAGGAAACGTCCATGGGAGACTTAAAACCCCATCTTTTGTATTTATTTCATTTCATTTTGTACGCCCAAGGGGCAAACAAATTTATTACTAATAAAAGTTTACTTTCTTGGTTGTTTAAACAAATTTAAATCCAGCGGTCCTTGAAAACATTGCATACGCATTTATACACCATATCATTGCATCACATGTTTCTTGTGCACAAGTATCTTATCTTCTCGCTGTTTATTTCAGCAATGGCTCTTGAACAAACAGTTAAAGATCTCCAGGCACAAAATGCACAGTTCCAAGAGCTAATCCTGAACTTGTCTAAGGGGCAGGATGAATTGAAGACACTGCTGGCCAAGAAGACTAAGAAGACTAGAAGGTCAGGAGGCCTAATCAACATGGGAAGAAGGTTCAGAGGTCCTGTCAAGACCAAAGAACAGGTTGAAGATTATGAGTCTGAAAAGTCTGAGAAAGAGGGAGGCAGTCTCCATAATACAATGGGGACTCTGATTCTGAAGTTAACTACTATCATGATCCTAATGAAGATAAGTTCAAAAGGCTGGTGGATAGAATGGATGCTATGGAATTGAAAAAGTCTTCTGGGCTGGATTTTGAAGACCTGAGTTTGATATCTGGGGTGGTTATACCCATTGGTTTCAAGGTTCCTGCTTTTGTAGTGTATGATGGTGTCTCTTGTCCCAAGCTGCATCTGAGGTTTATGTCCGGAGAATCCAACCCCATACTGCTGATAAGAAGTTGTGGATCTATTTCTTCCAAGAGAGCTTATCTGGAGCCCAATTGGAATGGTACTATCAGTTGGAGAGTGTCAACATCCGTGATTGGAATGATCTTGATGAAGCCTTTTATAAGCAATATCAATACAATGCTGATCTAGCCCCTACTCGCATGCAACTACAGAGCATGTCTATGGGTGCTAAAGAAAATTTCAAGGAGTATGCCCAGAAGTGGAGAGATTTGGCTGGTAGAGTACAACCCCCTCTAACTGACAGGGAATTAGTGGATATGTTCATGTGTACATTGAATGGTCCTTTTTACAGTCATCTCATTGGAAGCTCATCATCTGGCTTCACTGAGTTGATAATGACAGGAGAGCGCGTAGAAAGTGGTATAAGGAGTGGTAAGATCCAAATGGGTACTTCTTCATCCAGTACTACAAAGAAGCCCCCTAGTGGGAAGAAAGAGTCGAATGCTGTTTATGGTCAACCTGATCGTAACAGGAGGCACCAATCTGTGAGTGCAGTTCATATCTCCAACCCTACTCCTGCAACACCAGAGCCACCACTGGGAAATCAACAGAGGCCTAGAAGGCAGTTCACTAAGCTCAATATGTCACTAGCTCAAGCCTTGCAACACTTGTTGAAAGGTGAACTCATCACTTTGAGGGACCCTCCTCAGAATCCTAATGTTACCTCTCCCAGGTACAATCCTAATGCACGATGTGCATATCATTCAAATTGTCAGGGACATGATACCAATAGTTGCTGGATATTGAAGAATAAAATTCAGGATATGATTGATGCTGGAGAGATTGAGTTTGACCCTCCGGGTACTCCAAATGTGATTACTGCTCCCATGCCAAATCATGAAAAGACTGTCAATGCCATTGATGAAGTTTCACGTATTTCCTCAGTTGCAGACGTGACTACACCATTATCTGTTATGAAGAAGAAGTTGGTACAATCTGGGTTCTTTCCAGGTTGTCATGAAGATTGTTTCTATTGTGCTTATAAGCCGGATAGTTGCTTGAGATTGAAGGACGGAATTCAACGCCTCATGGACAATTACATAATATTGTTAAAGAGGACCCCACCTTCTGTGGAGAGCATGGTTGAGCATATAACTAAAGGTGCGAAGGTTGAAGAGGTGGATATGGTTGATAAAGTGCCGGTAAGGATTAATTCCAAGGGACCTGTAAAAATCACTCGTAAGGGTCCAATTAAAATTACTGCTGAAGGCCCTGTGAAGGTTGTTGCTAAAGCTAGAGTGGCTCCTATGATCATTACCACTCCGGGTCCTATTCCATATACTTATGATAAAGCTGTGCCTTGGCATTATGGGTCCTATGTTTATATTCATGGTGTTAAGCAGGAATCTTTGGCTGATGCACCTATTGTTAATGAAAATCTGGATGTTGATAATATTGCTGGATCTAGTAAGATCACACAAAGTGGAAAAGTTTTCTCTCCTCCAGTTACCTCCAAGAATGCAGTTACTCCAGCTACTACCTCTACTGCTAATGCTCGGGGCAAAGGTCCTGTTATTGAACCTGTGCAAACTGATGCACCAACTGCTGATGATCTTTCTAAGCAGATGGAAGAAGTACTGAAGATCATTCGCAAGAGTGATTATTGTAATACCTCAAAATTTGCCCTCTCATTTCCTCAACATTTTGCATAGCATTTTGCATATATGGATTCATAAAATAACCAAAAACATTGCATCATATATAGCATAGCCGAGGCGTGGGTATGTGATCAATGATCGGAGCAACCGAAAGTTATGAAGAGGCTACCGAAGGGCCACAAAGCTTCTCAACCTTGTGCAAAGGGTTCACAATATCCCACAAGTCTTCACTTGAAGCCACAAGTCATGGAAAGTTTTGGTTTGATTGAAGGAGGCAAGCAGTGCAATACTTCTTGAGGGAAAAGAGCCGAATTAGGGTTTCATTTCTACAGGGCTTCTACATAAATTTTTGAGTCGAAGTGGATTTCTTTGACTTATATATGATGTCAAGTGCCTAGGGTTCAAATCTCGTCCACAAATTCATTTTGGAAGGGGTTCGACTGGCCAGACGACGGAAAATCGAGGAATTGGAGAAAAGGCAATCGGGCTAGGTAAAAAGGGTCGACTCCGGACTTTTAAGATCGAGATCGTGAAATTAGGGTTACAATGATCCTATGGTTCAAACTTGATCAAGAAATGATGGAGGAATCATAGAAAAACCAAAGAAAAATCATTTGAAAGGTAGTTAGTTTCACCATTTCCCTCCACCTTTCCTTCCACTTTCTTTCCACACTTCCTTTCATTCTTTCCGTCTCATTTTTCCACTTCAATTCCACTCCATTTCCCTTGGAAACTTCCACCACCTTCCACCATCTTCTAGAGTGTTCCAAGGAATATTCCAAGGAATATTCCAAGGAATATTCCCTTTTCCAACCCTAACCCTAACTAACTTCCAAACCTAATTTTGGATCCCAAACCTAATATTTGGGCCCCAAACCCAAACCTAGCTCCTAGCCTAGTCTCTATTTAAGCCATTTTCATCCAAACAAAAAGGGTTGAACACCATTTTCCAATCTCACTCTTTGATAAGCACTTTTTTCTCTCACTTTTCCTCTCCCTCTCACCAAAGCTTTTTCAAATAAGCTCTTCAAGTTTCACATTGAAACTTGAAGATCTTGAAGCTTAAGCCTCCAACCTTCATATTTTGTGGATTGAAGAAGGATAAGCTACTGAATTTTTGTGAGGATTATCGACTTATCAGAAGCACACGAAGATTCAAGCTCAAGAACGCATTTATTTTGCGATTTCTTGGTTTTCGGTTTTCTCTTCGATTCAAGTTCCGATTCTTGCAACAATCACCGAAGCACTCCTCCGCTTCGTAGGTTGGTGATCTTAATCATTTCTTATTTAAGTTATTCTCTCCATCTCGCCATTTTTGGCATTCTTTAAGTGCTTTTCGCTTTGTTTAAAATCAATTCCGTTTCAATTATGTTTGCTTGTGATTTGTGATTTTGGTTGAATTTGGATTTAAGGTGTTAATAGATATAGGTTCTACCATGTGTAAATAAGCTCCAATTGAGTAGAAATTTGTGTTAGCATGATTAAGTGGGGGTTAGGATTGTTTAGAAGGAAGATTGTGGCCAAAAGCACTTTTTTCAAAAGCATTTTTCACTTTTTGTTCAGTGTTAACCGGTTAACGCACATGGTTAACCGGTTAACGCATGTGTTTTTGGCCAGAATGCTGTATTTTTAGGCCCGTTAACGGGTTAACCTATATGGTTAACCGGTTAACGCTGTTCATTTTTGGATTTTTAGCCTATTTTCTTGCTCAATATTGCTTCCTAGTGCCTCTAATGTTCATGTATGTTTAGGTAGTGATTTTAGGGAATTTTTGGGTCCATTTCCAGTAGCCAATTTATTTTTTTCGAGTCGTTTCGACATGATTCCATTTACTTTTCTATGTTTTGTGTTAAAGGTGCAAATGTGATATAAGTGATTCTTGATGTTGTTTGCTACACTTTAATCATTTGTTTCACATGTTAATTGCTTGCTTAAATCCAACATATGCTTCATGATTATTGTCATTGCTTGCTTGATTGATAAAGTGATTAAATACCATGTTGATTTTTTGCCAAAAGTGATTAAATGCTTCACATGTTCATGCAAGTTTCTTGTGCTTAATTGACCATATCTTAACATGAGTTCAATTCTGATTTTATGCCATGCATGTGTAACAATTGATGCTTGTAGTGATACTTGTGCAATCTCATGATAAAATGCTCATGTGTGCAACATGAAAAAAGTATGTTTGTTCTTGATTGATCATTGTCATTTTTAATCAAATAGATGATGTAAATAAATTCACATGTTTGAGTTCATTTTGTGATGCATGTAGATTCATGTCAAGTGACATTAATGTGTTGTTTATCATTCACTTTGTGCACATAAATAAAAATAATCAAATTTGGATTTTGCATTTCATAACTGTTTTTGTATATAGCTGCTGTAAAATACTTGTTTGTTATATTAGTATGATGTGTGTGACTTTCTACACCTACTTTTTCATGTTGCATGCTGGCTGTAAAAAGCTGGTGGGTGTTGGGCTTAGTTTCATAGTTGTTTGTGTATTAAGGGGCTGTAATAGGTGTTGTATTTTGGTTTTAGCATTTTTCTAGTTCCTTTAGGATTTAAAATAGAGTCTAGTTTAGGTCTAAGGTGCCTTAGAATTTAATTAGGATTTAATTAATGTGTGTTTGCCTTATTCTTTTTAATAAAAATGTGCATTAACACTTGTTTTGTAGTGGGGAAGATTGAGGTAAGTTTACTCCACTTTATCCTTTATTTTTTGTGCATTTCTTTTAGGCTTTTTAATTCATTTTTCCTTCCATGTTTGTGATTGGTAGGATTCCCCATTGTTAGGACCAACTTATCTTCCTTAGGAAGTAAGTTGCATCCTTTTTCCTTTTTTTCTTTTCCTTTTTCCATTAGGAATAGAAAACCTCACTAACCACTAGGATCACTTTGTCAATACATAATACATTAGGATTGAGTCTTAGTCCCTTAGATTTTTCCTTTTATCAACTTGAGTCATTCTCTTTCTCATCTCAAACAAAATCCAAAAACACTTAACAAATAAATGAAATGATTCCTTGTGTATAGCCTTATTCCATGAAACACTTGCATTCATTCCATCTTGGAGTGGTGTAAGCTTGTCTATCATGATGCACAAGTCTCATCAAGGAGTTGTTCACAAAGAAAAACTTAAAAGACACTTCTTCACAAAAGCAACAAAAACACTTAATAAAGTTCAACAAGCCAGTGAACTTAAACCCAAATCCTAGGAAACCAGTCTTGGATAAATTCTCCTTGCTGGGTATGCTTGTTCTATTATTCCATCTTGGAATGTAGAGTCAAGTGTACATTCCATGGAAAAGAGTTTGAATTCACTTCCTTGTGCCAAATTCATACAAAACTCATAAAAGACAAAAACAAACAATAACCGACTATCCTGCGGGAACTTCTTCTCTCATCTCATTCACTCACATCGCGAACTCGCGGCTACTTGTCACACATGCAAGACGGTAAACGCACTCGTACCAGACGAGCCTGCAACACCTGAGCATAGACACACGTAGTTCCAGCTGTAAAAAACACAAACAAATAGTTCCCGCCTAGGTTAGGCGAACTACGTCGACTCTGATCCTCATTATCCCGATGAGGTACGTAGGCAGCGGGGTAGGGCCCGTTCGAGCACATTCTTTATTTTCCCTACATTTCCCCCTTTTATTCTCATTTTCTTATTTCAGTTCTTTTCTCATTTTCCATTCCCTTTATTCCAGTAGCGGTTTTATTCAGCAGCATCTTATTTTCTCACCCTTTGAAACAAACAAGCAAGCGTGGATCCCGTCGGGTACGACGGACGGATTGGGGTGCTAATACCTTCTCAATTCGTAACCGACTCCCGAACTCAGATCTTTGGTTCGCAAGGCCTTGTCCTTTCCTTCTTCCTCAGGTTTGTGCAACATTACCTTTCCCATTCATTCGGGATAAAAATGTCTGGCTGGCGACTCTAACCTTTCCGCGCCACTTTCGCGTTTGTACTAGGATGAAAATCCCGGGAGCGACAGCTGGCGACTCTGCTGGGGACTAACCTGATTCTTCCGGTTTCCTTTGTAGAGTCAATCCTAGCGCCTGTTTGGTTTTGTTTCTTTGGGTGTTTATCTGTTTGTTGTTGTGTGCTTTAGTTTAGCTTTACTGTTTTATTTACAGCTTTACTTTATCGCATTTATTTACCGCTTTCAGTATTTTATTTTCCATGCATCATATTATATTGGACTGTCTGGCTGTGCTGGTTTTCATTTTTTCTGTGGGATGGAGTTACTGTGAGATAAGCCAACTACCCGGCTTGAGTGCACCCTAGGACTTAGAGTGGTTCCACTTTGGCTTCATGGCATCTTGCTATGTTGGTAGTAGTGAGTTCCACACCTTGACTTGCGACCTTCTCGGGAATGTATTGATACCGGAATCTTTCTGGGTTGATGCGCTACCTTGATAGTTATGTGCAGTCAGGGGACCGATCATTGAGAACCTTTGTGGAAACATCCCTCTCCAGTGATGACAGTGGCAGACCACATTTGTTGGCAAACCCACTCGCATCCGAGGGCCCATTGGGAACTCGCATAGGATGGCCTGGTTCTCTCATAGGAATTCAGTTTAAGCAAACTGTTCGTATGACGATAGTATTGTACCCTTCGGGATGAATGTACTATTGTTTCTCGATTCAGTGCTTGAAGCTGGAAACTTGTGAGGGATGCTTGTTTTTCCGGACTCAACTGAGACCTCCTTGAGTAGTACATAATGCCAAACCAATTCCCTGATTTGGTCATGAGCCATTTCTCGGAAATGGTGAACGTATTATTGCTATTCGGCTTTGAGAGTCCGTGATGTTGACCCGAGTAGCACACCCGTGAGATTGGGAGGGGTTTACAGGTTTGCAGGAACCCTAAAACTTCAACATACCCACTTTGTCAGTATTGTTCAGTGTTCTATGGTTCTCTGATTCTGAGATTCGGGATTTCTATTCAGAGAAATTGTTACTGTGATTACCATGGTGGCCCTGATATTGTGACTTTTATTATGACTCTCCACAGACACTTGGCTCGTTGTTCAGCTTCAACACCATCAGTGATTATGTTATTATGTGGTCCAGTTTTACAGTTATTGGGTTCTCAGTTATGGGGTTCTATACAGAGATGGTGCTACTATTATGGTTCTATTCGGACACTTGACTCATTATTCAACACCGGCACCAACATCAGACTATTGATCACATGCCTGTTGCATACATGACATCATAGCATTTCTGCACACATGTTCAGTTATTTCTGGGGATCACATATCTGAATCATGCCATTGGACTTTTTCTATGTCAAAGCTTGAATCAAAGCAGATAGATTCCTTAGAAATAACTGAACATGGCATTTGCATACATCCTTGCATTCTTGACAGGTGTTCAGAGACAGATTATTATCCTGACTTGATTTCTCATCAGAATGGACAACTTGAATCACATTCATCAGTGTATATATATTTGAAGCAACCCCGGGCGGAGGTAACCGAATGAAAACCCAGCTGAGGCAATTCAGGAAAAGGTACAAGCTTTATTTAAAAGTCAAAAACTGCTGAAAGAGGAAGTCAACCAGATGAAGACTCAGATGAGATTGGTTATGGAAATTTTGAACGAAGCTATTTTCATCCCTATTGAGGGGAACTACGCTGCTCTGATTCTCCATTGGTCAATGGAGATACGTAGGCAGGAGATCATGCAAGATCTTTCCGAGCAACCTTATTTATCAACTTTATTATCAACCTCTCCCCCCAGATGTCGTTTGTCTGCATCCAACCTCAGCTTCCCAAGAGAGTCTTAGGACCAAAGCATATGGGTAAAGGCCAGAACAACTTGAGAAGAAGTTTGATCATATTCTGATGACGTACGTACAACAAGCTTCCTCATTTGCTCATATTCAGGCTAGTTGAGCTAGTCACATCAGGATCATCTCCGATAAAGCTTCCTTTGGGGTTTCAATGCCAAGTATGATTACCATTCTGGGGCACCTGGCTTTTTAATTGAAGATTGCAAGTCTTTCAGGGGCAAAGGTAAAAACAAGGTCGCGAATTTGATTGAGTAAACATCCAGACTACTGACTGCTGAAAGTCTCCGAGAGCAATAAGTCCAAACGGAGTCAAACCTCCTCAATAATGACCACCATGATGTGAAGGCTAGATGCAAGTATCACTCAGGGGCATTTAGGCATACAATTGACAACTGTGATGTGTTCAAGTACAAGATGCAAAATGTGGCCGACTCAAAGGTCATCATGCCAGAAGGTCTGCTCACATATTGAAATCTCCTTATCAAATTGGCATCCTAGTTTGCAAGGGCATCTTCAGAAGCAATAAGTCCAGACGGAGTCAAGTCTCCTCAATGATGGCAATGTTCAGCTTCTTTACTTCATTTTCATTTGTAGTTTATATTGTTTGTTTAAACATTTGTATGCATGCATGAAACTTATTTGTTTGTTAACCATAATAAAATGCACATGTTTTTCTTGAAGTAATCCATTCGTATTCACTCATGATTTTGTGTATGTGCATTGCAATACCAACTGTTGTGCTTAAACTCTATCAGGGAGGATGACGAAATGAAAATGCAGGAATCTCTAATTGTGTGCTTTTGAGAAAGACCCTGTTGACGATGTACAGGCATTGTTTCAAATCCTAAACACCGGAGATATAAGGGAGATAGACCCTCGCCAACCCATTTGAGCCTTGAAGTAGAAGTTTATTTTTGCATGAAAAAACCTTTGCACTTAACCCAGGGGCAGGGTAGTGTCAGTTAGTTTGACCGAGCGTTCAAATTTTAAAAAGGAGTGTATATATGAGGAACCGTTACCTTTCGTTTTACCAAATCAAGAGGTCCAATGACCAGAAACCACAATGGTTATCCCAAGAAAGAGGTCCAGAGATCGGAAACCACAATGGTTATCCCTCATCAACTAAAAAGTGAGACAATCACGACC
The DNA here is from genome assembly GCA_963966055.1 of Lathyrus aphaca. Taxonomy (NCBI): domain Eukaryota; kingdom Viridiplantae; phylum Streptophyta; class Magnoliopsida; order Fabales; family Fabaceae; genus Lathyrus; species Lathyrus aphaca. The sequence continues at coordinate 537,532,040 of OZ014522.1, read as the reverse complement.
CTTTCAAAGCAATCAAGACAAATAGTGTCACACGATTTGTTCAAAAAAAAGAAGAATTGAAAAAAAAAATGAATGAGAAAGCCCGCTAAGTCGAAACTTGAAAACAAGCGACTTAGGCAAAAATTAGGGCATCCCGCTGGACTTCGCAATCGAAGATTCACAAGAATCGGTCCAGGAAAAAGTTAGGGATAAGAAAAATAATGCAAAAGCGAAAGACGAAAAGGATTACACAAGAAAGATCCTTGAACAAGAACAAAGTCGTGTGATACAGACACAAAAGGTGAAGGGGTGACTGACTCCAAGCGACAACCTGATTGGTGCTTGAAACCGTTAGTGTAATTGGTTCCTCAACCATCACAAAACCCTTTTTGAGAAGTGAGCGCTTGTGAAAGCTAGCAGAACATAGGAATGGAGAACATCACGAAGATGGGTGGGCACAAATAAATTTCGAGCCTATATCCTTTGTTTTTATAACCGTGAACCAGGCCACGATACAACCCTCAAAAGTCCTAGCTGAAACAGGGTTATTTTTGAGAGCGTACTACTACGAGACCGCGTTCTTGACTCCTTTGAGTGGTGTTGAAAGATCTTTGTTGGTGTTGCATGTGCATGCTTTTTATTATTCAAACAAATTTTATGTCGTATCTTAACCAGTGATTCGCTCACCAAGGTTTGCGACATCTTTTTCAGTAAAACTTCAAGATTAATATGTGTGTTGCATTAGAATTTTCATTCTTAGAATAAACATTTTCTGCTTGCATACATTTGTTGGACATCATAAAAATTCACATACGAAACTTCAGTCCAGAAGCTTAATCTTGCCGAGTTGAGAAGTCTAAAACTTCCGAAGGACAATCTGTCGAGATGAACCTTTCTAAGAAACTCCATTGAGTAGGGATTTTCCCAACAGTCGTAGCAAGAGCCAATTAATCTGGGCCAATCATGTCGAGCAATCTCTTCAGAATTCAGCCAAACTGGGGCAATCAATTCGAGATCAAATCTCTCGAAGAGCCATTAGTCTGAGGCATGTATTCAAATTTCAACCAAGCTGGAGCAATCACTTCGAGATTCAAATCTCTCGAAGAGCCATTAGTCTGAGGCATGTATTCAAATTTCAACCAAACTGGGGCAATTACTTCGAGATCCAATCTCTCAAAGAATAGTTGATCTGGGTGTTTTTTTTCAAAGCAGTCATTCAGGGGTGATCACTTCAAGGCTCGTACTGGGGCAGGCCATCCCAAGAGCATGGGAAGTACTTTCTCCTGAAGACGGTTAATCAGAGGCACCTATCCAGAGTTCAAAATAATGGAGCAGAATATCTCACAGTGATATGAGGTTTTTCATGAATCCTCGCGAGGAAAATTCTTGCACAGACCATGCAGTCTGGGGCAGTTATTTCGAGATCCAACGAATCTCTCCAAGAGTTTGAAGACACTGAGGCATTTCATATGCCATGTTTTCTGTAAAATCCTCTTGAGACATTTACTTTTGACGGACCTTAATCTGAGGCGAGTTGAAAATTGCAAAGAACCATTGTTCACTCATGATTAGTTGACAACCTATCAACCCGGGGCTAGGGGCAAAGCCATTGTCGGCACAGTACTTCGAGATTTGTTTCGTCGGCGAACTTCATTGATCAGAATTCCTTAGCAAGTCTCATTAGACAATTCCTTCTCCAGTAGTGCGACAAATGGAAGGTTACTTCTTGAGCAGAAAGATATCATCGTCTCTCATCCCCAGCATGAGACGCCTTACATCTCTCATTCCCAACATGAGAGGATTTATCTCATCCCTAGTAAGTGGCAGCTTAAGCTCTGACCTTCAACGGGAAGCTTTATCATTGACATCACCCATCATCCCCAGTAATGTGGAAATCGAAATTTCTCCCAGCAAGGTAGAAGAAGGTGGTTATCATCCCCAAGCAGGAGTTTCCCTTCAGACAGGGGCAATTCTCAGCCGTATAAGGAGTGTCATTCCTCCCCAGCAGTTTCTTCCTCAGCAGTGTCATGCCTTCGGTTCGCAGCCAAGTCAGGAGGTCTTCATTTCCCCATCAGAGTTCAAGAAGAGCGCTTCTCCAGCAGGGTCTTGGCTCTCCAATCTCAAAGTCCAATTTATTTTTGGCAGTGGCGGCTATTCAGAGTCTGTGAATTATTAACAGCTTTCCCCGCAGAGTTGTTTCCTCCTCATCAGGATGAGCCAGATCAATGCAGTGATCATCGTTTCTTCTCCGCCAAGTTGTATGGAATTACCTGCAGTCTCCTTATCAGGAGATCTCCTTTGCATTGTCATCATCATTGCATTTGCATCCTCCAAAGCGTAGCATTTCCCTCGTCATGGAGCATTACGCCATAAATTCAAACATATGCATACCAGCATGGGCCAGTTTTGAGGTATATTACATGAGACCTGTTATATCTCCTATCAGATTGATATATTCCCCATAGAATGCAACTTCATTTCCCAGGATGGATGCTTCTACCAAGTTTTGTTGTTATCCCCAATTGAGTCTTGTTTCAGTACAACAGTCTCACATTTTTTCGCGTCTCCGTTTCAGTACAACGGTCGCGTCTTGGGCTCTCGTTTAAGTACAACGACCCCATTTCATTCGAGTCTCCATTTAAGTACAATGGTCTCGTCTTTGAGTCTTGTTTCAGTACAACAGTCTCACATTTTTTCGCGTCTCCGTTTCAGTACAACGGTCGCGTCTTGGGCTCTCGTTTAAGTACAACGACCCCATTTCATTCGAGTCTCCATTTAAGTACAATGGTCTCGTCTTTGAGTCTTGTTTCAGTACAACAGTCTCATTTCTCTTCGCGTCTCCGTTTCAGTACAACGGTCGCGTCTCGGGCTCTCGTTTAAGTACAACGACCCCATTTCATTCGAGTCTCGTTTAAGTACAATGGTCTCGTCTTTGAGTCTTGTTTCAGTACAACAGTCTCATTTCTCTTCGCGTCTCCGTTTCAGTACAACGGTCGCGTCTCGGGCTCTCGTTTAAGTACAACGACCCCATTTCATTCGAGTCTCGTTTAAGTACAATGGTCTCGTCTTTGAGTCTTGTTTCAGTACAACAGTCTCATTTCTCTTCGCGTCTCCGTTTCAGTACAACGGTCGCGTCTCAGGTTATCATTTAAGTACAATGATCCTGTTTGCTTGGGCTCTCGTTTAAGTACAATGATCCCATTCCTTTCGAGTCTCCATTTAAGTACAATGGTCTCGTTTCAGTGCGAAGATAATGGATCGGTTGATACCATTTTCGTGTAGATCGGTTGATCTTATTTGAGTCATGAATCGGTTGATATCATTTCTCTTCGAGTTGTAAATCGGATGATATTACATTCTCGTTTTTCTTGGTTATGGATCGGTTGATACCATCTCCGTGTTAGATCGGTTGATCTTATTTGAGTCATGAATCGGTTGATATCATTTCTCTTCGAGTTGTAAATCGGATGATATTACATTCTCGTTTTTCTTGGTTATGGATCGGTTGATACCATCTCCATGTTAGATCGGTTGATCTTATTTGAGTCATGAATCGGTTGATATCATTTCTCATCGAGTTGTAAATCGGATGATATTACATTCTCGCTTTCTGGGATGGATCGGTTGATACCATCTCCGTGTTAGATCGGTTGATCTTATTTGAGTCGCAAATCGGTTGATGTTGCGTTAAGCTCTGTTACGCCAACAGGCACCCTCGGTGTGGTTTTGATTCGCTCAGCAGTCGCATTGATTGCACTGATTCTATTCCGCCTCGTTCTATTTTCGCTACTTATTCAAAGGTCAAAATCAAAAAATACATAAATAAATAAATGGGCAGATGGCATTTCTGTTGCCCTCAGTGTGCAAATTTTCAGGTTTTATTCGAGTATTCAATCATTCCATACCTTGAACGTCTAAAATCCGATGCAATTATTCGTTCAGGTTTGCAGATGATTGAATAGGGGCAGCTGTAATACCTCAAAATTTGCCCTCTCATTTCCTCAACATTTTGCATAGCATTTTGCATATATGGATTCATAAAATAACCAAAAACATTGCATCATATATAGCATAGCCGAGGCGTGGGTATGTGATCAATGATCGGAGCAACCGAAAGTTATGAAGAGGCTACCGAAGGGCCACAAAGCTTCTCAACCTTGTGCAAAGGGTTCACAATATCCCACAAGTCTTCACTTGAAGCCACAAGTCATGGAAAGTTTTGGTTTGATTGAAGGAGGCAAGCAGTGCAATACTTCTTGAGGGAAAAGAGCCGAATTAGGGTTTCATTTCTACAGGGCTTCTACATAAATTTTTGAGTCGAAGTGGATTTCTTTGACTTATATATGATGTCAAGTGCCTAGGGTTCAAATCTCGTCCACAAATTCATTTTGGAAGGGGTTCGACTGGCCAGACGACGGAAAATCGAGGAATTGGAGAAAAGGCAATCGGGCTAGGTAAAAAGGGTCGACTCCGGACTTTTAAGATCGAGATCGTGAAATTAGGGTTACAATGATCCTATGGTTCAAACTTGATCAAGAAATGATGGAGGAATCATAGAAAAACCAAAGAAAAATCATTTGAAAGGTAGTTAGTTTCACCATTTCCCTCCACCTTTCCTTCCACTTTCTTTCCACACTTCCTTTCATTCTTTCCGTCTCATTTTTCCACTTCAATTCCACTCCATTTCCCTTGGAAACTTCCACCACCTTCCACCATCTTCTAGAGTGTTCCAAGGAATATTCCAAGGAATATTCCAAGGAATATTCCCTTTTCCAACCCTAACCCTAACTAACTTCCAAACCTAATTTTGGATCCCAAACCTAATATTTGGGCCCCAAACCCAAACCTAGCTCCTAGCCTAGTCTCTATTTAAGCCATTTTCATCCAAACAAAAAGGGTTGAACACCATTTTCCAATCTCACTCTTTGATAAGCACTTTTTTCTCTCACTTTTCCTCTCCCTCTCACCAAAGCTTTTTCAAATAAGCTCTTCAAGTTTCACATTGAAACTTGAAGATCTTGAAGCTTAAGCCTCCAACCTTCATATTTTGTGGATTGAAGAAGGATAAGCTACTGAATTTTTGTGAGGATTATCGACTTATCAGAAGCACACGAAGATTCAAGCTCAAGAACGCATTTATTTTGCGATTTCTTGGTTTTCGGTTTTCTCTTCGATTCAAGTTCCGATTCTTGCAACAATCACCGAAGCACTCCTCCGCTTCGTAGGTTGGTGATCTTAATCATTTCTTATTTAAGTTATTCTCTCCATCTCGCCATTTTTGGCATTCTTTAAGTGCTTTTCGCTTTGTTTAAAATCAATTCCGTTTCGATTATGTTTGCTTGTGATTTGTGATTTTGGTTGAATTTGGATTTAAGGTGTTAATAGATATAGGTTCTACCATGTGTAAATAAGCTCCAATTGAGTAGAAATTTGTGTTAGCATGATTAAGTGGGGGTTAGGATTGTTTAGAAGGAAGATTGTGGCCAAAAGCACTTTTTTCAAAAGCATTTTTCACTTTTTGTTCAGTGTTAACCGGTTAACGCATATGGTTAACCGGTTAACGCATGTGTTTTTGGCCAGAATGCTGTATTTTTAGGCCCGTTAACGGGTTAACCTATATGGTTAACCGGTTAACGCTGTTCATTTTTGGATTTTTAGCCTATTTTCTTGCTCAATATTGCTTCCTAGTGCCTCTAATGTTCATGTATGTTTAGGTAGTGATTTTAGGGAATTTTTGGGTCCATTTCCAGTAGCCAATTTATTTTTTTCGAGTCGTTTCGACATGATTCCATTTACTTTTCTATGTTTTGTGTTAAAGGTGCAAATGTGATATAAGTGATTCTTGATGTTGTTTGCTACACTTTAATCATTTGTTTCACATGTTAATTGCTTGCTTAAATCCAACATATGCTTCATGATTATTGTCATTGCTTGCTTGATTGATAAAGTGATTAAATACCATGTTGATTTTTTGCCAAAAGTGATTAAATGCTTCACATGTTCATGCAAGTTTCTTGTGCTTAATTGACCATATCTTAACATGAGTTCAATTCTGATTTTATGCCATGCATGTGTAACAATTGATGCTTGTAGTGATACTTGTGCAATCTCATGATAAAATGCTCATGTGTGCAACATGAAAAAAGTATGTTTGTTCTTGATTGATCATTGTCATTTTTAATCAAATAGATGATGTAAATAAATTCACATGTTTGAGTTCATTTTGTGATGCATGTAGATTCATGTCAAGTGACATTAATGTGTTGTTTATCATTCACTTTGTGCACATAAATAAAAATAATCAAATTTGGATTTTGCATTTCATAACTGTTTTTGTATATAGCTGCTGTAAAATACTTGTTTGTTATATTAGTATGATGTGTGTGACTTTCTACACCTACTTTTTCATGTTGCATGCTGGCTGTAAAAAGCTGGTGGGTGTTGGGCTTAGTTTCATAGTTGTTTGTGTATTAAGGGGCTGTAATAGGTGTTGTATTTTGGTTTTAGCATTTTTCTAGTTCCTTTAGGATTTAAAATAGAGTCTAGTTTAGGTCTAAGGTGCCTTAGAATTTAATTAGGATTTAATTAATGTGTGTTTGCCTTATTCTTTTTAATAAAAATGTGCATTAACACTTGTTTTGTAGTGGGGAAGATTGAGGTAAGTTTACTCCACTTTATCCTTTATTTTTTGTGCATTTCTTTTAGGCTTTTTAATTCATTTTTCCTTCCATGTTTGTGATTGGTAGGATTCCCCATTGTTAGGACCAACTTATCTTCCTTAGGAAGTAAGTTGCATCCTTTTTCCTTTTTTTCTTTTCCTTTTTCCATTAGGAATAGAAAACCTCACTAACCACTAGGATCACTTTGTCAATACATAATACATTAGGATTGAGTCTTAGTCCCTTAGATTTTTCCTTTTATCAACTTGAGTCATTCTCTTTCTCATCTCAAACAAAATCCAAAAACACTTAACAAATAAATGAAATGATTCCTTGTGTATAGCCTTATTCCATGAAACACTTGCATTCATTCCATCTTGGAGTGGTGTAAGCTTGTCTATCATGATGCACAAGTCTCATCAAGGAGTTGTTCACAAAGAAAAACTTAAAAGACACTTCTTCACAAAAGCAACAAAAACACTTAATAAAGTTCAACAAGCCAGTGAACTTAAACCCAAATCCTAGGAAACCAGTCTTGGATAAATTCTCCTTGCTGGGTATGCTTGTTCTATTATTCCATCTTGTAATGTAGAGTCAAGTGTACATTCCATGGAAAAGAGTTTGAATTCACTTCCTTGTGCCAAATTCATACAAAACTCATAAAAGACAAAAACAAACAATAACCGACTATCCTGCGGGAACTTCTTCTCTCATCTCATTCACTCACATCGCGAACTCGCGGCTACTTGTCACACATGCAAGACGGTAAACGCACTCGTACCAGACGAGCCTGCAACACCTGAGCATAGACACACGCAGTTCCAGCTGTAAAAAACACAAACAAATAGTTCCCGCCTAGGTTAGGCGAACTACGTCGACTCTGATCCTCATTATCCCGATGAGGTACGTAGGCAGCGGGGTAGGGCCCGTTCGAGCACATTCTTTATTTTCCCTACATTTCCCCCTTTTATTCTCATTTTCTTATTTCAGTTCTTTTCTCATTTTCCATTCCCTTTATTCCAGTAGCGGTTTTATTCAGCAGCATCTTATTTTCTCACCCTTTGAAACAAACAAGCAAGCGTGGATCCCGTCGGGTACGACGGACGGATTGGGGTGCTAATACCTTCTCAATTCGTAACCGACTCCCGAACTCAGATCTTTGGTTCGCAAGGCCTTGTCCTTTCCTTCTTCCTCAGGTTTGTGCAACATTACCTTTCCCATTCATTCGGGATAAAAATGTCTGGCTGGCGACTCTAACCTTTCCGCGCCACTTTCGCGTTTGTACTAGGATGAAAATCCCGGGAGCGACAATTATGACATTGTTGATCAATTGGGGTATACTCCCTCCAAGATTTCTATGTTGTCTTTATTATTGTGTTCTGAGGCTCATGCCAAGGCCTTGATTAAATTTTTGAAAACTGCTCACGTACTGTAAACACCCCAAATTTGCCCTCACCCCTTCACACCATGGCTTGTGATCATCTCAAATGCATAAACACAATCATACCATCCCATATCACAGTTTTGATTCACTGCATAGATTCTAAGTCAATAGCACCTAGGGTTTGTGATCTGAGCAATCCAAGAGCCTCCTGAGCCACTCCAAAGGCCATCAATCACTTCAAAGGGATCCATGAGTGTTCTTATATCATATCACATCCTCTCAAAGTCAAAAATGCCAAAGGATCACAAGAACTGGGATTGGTGTGGATGCAGAGCCAAGTTTGACTGCACAGTTGACCTAAAATTAGGGTTTTGGTTTCAGAGGCCATAACTCCAAATTTTTTGGTCATTATTGTTTCCATGGGTCTCTATATGGTATAGGGAGTATGCATATCAATTTTCATGAAGAAATTCCATGGGGAAGTCATCTGATCAAGAGTTGACTTTTCAGACAAGTCAGTGCAAAATCAGGGCATCTGAGGCACCCAATGACCCAACCAAGGGGTGATCTTCATCATTTTGAGTGTATATGATCTTTATTTGATCATGGAAGAAGGTTGAAGTTCACAAAATTCAAGAATTTGAAGTTTTTGCAAAGTTGACTTTTTAGGGCATAGTTGACTTTTCAAGAATATGTCATTTTATGCCATTTTTCAAGCCTTGCTTTTTGATCCAAAAATGCTTCAAATGGAAAAACTTTGGTCATGAAAGTTGTAGAATACATTTTTCCCTTTTCAAAAAGTACAAGAACATGACCTAATTCATCTTGGATCAAAAGTTATGGTGTGTTGAAGTTGGCAAAAATCACTAATTTTCAAGTTATGCACTAAAAAGAAAAACTTGCAATTTCATGAACCAAGCATTCTTGTGACTTCTAATTGACATCAAACCATTACACAAGCATCATGTAAGTCCTAAAGTTCAGATTGGACCAAGGTTTCCTCATGTTTTATGGCTTGTGGGACAAGAAAATTTCATGTGAACCAAAAGAGAGCAACTTGCAAAACCACTCATCACACTTCACCAACTTGCTGCATTGGATGCTGAACCACCCTAGCCCTCTCCCCTCACCTTGCTGCGCATCACACAACCCATGTACTAGCCTAGAAGTTGCCCATACTTTCTCTTACACAAAAGTTGACAAATTGCAAAAGTGGCCATACCAATCAATAAAGGGCAGGTCACATCATCTGACCAATGAGAGATGTTTATGTGGACAAAATGCTAGCCATTTCATACATCAAGCAAGGCTGAAACACACAAGAGCTCCCCATTCACAAAAACACTCCCTCAAGCAAAAGCCTTCGAATCTCTCTGCACAATTCACAAACATTCAAACCAATTCCACACATCAACTCACCTTGTTTCATTGAGCCAAAACCAACAAGACTTAGGCCTGAATCAAGCAAGAACACCATTCCTCCATTTTCACTCTCAGAAGCAAAACCATTTGAAACTCACTCCACAGGCCATAAACACCCAAACAAACTCCACAAACCTTCTCCACTCATCATCCTGATCACAAAGAACCCTTCACCATTGCCAGAAATAGCCTGAATCACCATTACCATTTTCATCTGAGCTTGAGCAGAAGCTGTTCAAACTCCTCAACCAGCCAACATAAACTCCTCCTAAGCATTCAAGGATCATCAGGGGACCAAGTAAAGTGGATTGCATCAAAGGGAGAGGTCAGAAAGCTGCTGGAGTGAAAGCTTCGAAACTCAGGTAGCTCAAGAACTTTTTTTCCAGAAATCATTTTTAAAGTTCTTAAGTTGTTCTATATGTTCTCCTGATCACTCTGATGTCATTAGTTTTGAAAATGGTTGAGAGATGAGAGTTTAATCAGCCTCTGAAACTCTTTTGCCCTAGTTCTTGTTTGCTTCGATTCAGCCATTCCTGGAAAAATAAATTTGTTTTGATTTAGGGTTTTGATTCGTGAGTGAGTGGGAATCATTTCTGTGTTTTTAGATTTCGTTTTAGATGCGTTTTGAAGGAGTTTGAGGTTTGGGGTGAACGGAGAAGATGACCGGAACACTGTTCCGGTCATCTGAAAGTGATTAGCGGCGAGATTAGGGTTTAAGCATTAATTATCCAGGTTTGAATGCTGGCCCTTGGATATGGCGCCAGGTCAATGCGCGCGCTGGCCAGTTTGAATCTCACGCGTTGGATCTGTTGACTTTTACTTATTTCAGTTTAATTTCATTTATTTTCATATTTATTTCATTTGTTTTGCATAATTTATTTAAAATAGCAAAATTGTTTTAAAAATTATGAAACTTTTTGTCAAGAGTTTCAATAATTTTTAAAACACAAAAATATTTTTATTTTCTTTTTTTTGCATTAAAAAAGTATTTTTAAATATTTAAAAGTTTATTTTTAATTGATTAATGGAAATTAATTTATTAAAAATACTTTTAGGTATTTAAAAATCACCAAAAAATTCATGAAATGTTCTAAGACATTTAGAAACATTGTCCAACCTTCAAACCAAATTTATTTTTTGATCTTGATGCATTTTGAGAATTTTTCATTGATTTAAAATCATTTTTATGCATTAATTTGATCCAAAGTTCAAAAAATCATTTCTGCCTATCCATGAAGAGTTGGACATTGATTCTTTTTGCATTGCATTGTGTTTAGCATGTAGTTTGTGAGATTAAATGGCCATGATTTGATCTTTCATTTTCAATTTGTTTGACATTTCTTTTGTTTAGGAACCCTAAAACCCAAAAAAACTTGTAAAAATCATAACTTGAGATTGGTTAAGAGTTGAGACCTCTCCTTTGGGCATTGGTTTAGTATAGGATTAGGGATCCTTTGAGTGCATTTTCAATTTTTTTATCTTGATGCTTGCTTCTGATTTTGGTTTTTGTTTGGTGCATTGATCATAAACCCTAATTTGGGCTTCCATATGCATCCATCTTGCATTCTCTTGCATAACATGACTTGCCATGACATTTCAAGCATCCATGTGATTCATTTGACATCATAAGACATATTGAAAGCATGTTTGATCTTTGCATCATGTATTTGCCATGTTGTATGCCATGTGCACTTCATAACTTTTCATGTGTGTTCATGGTTCCTAACTTGTTTCATTTGCATTCATAAGCTTGTATGATCATCTCCATGCCTTGTTTCATGTTTGTAGCATCTCATAGCATCATTAGCATCATGTATATGCTCCTGGTTTGGTTTTGCATCATACCATTTCATCTCATTTTGCATTGCATTGCATTTCTTTTCTAACCTTTCAGGTGGTAAGTGATTTTGAGAAGTGAATTTGCCTTCACTTCTCATAACTTTCTCTTCATCATTCTCTTGCATCCATTGCTGCATTTTTGTTTGTGTTTGAGTTTGAGCTTGCTCATTCTTCTTCTTCTCACTCTCTTTCTTCAAGTGACTTGACTTCTTGAATGAAGCAAGTCACTTTGCTTCTCTTGATCCTTTCATCTGCTTCCTGGTGGTTCCATTGAAGATCTTCTTTTGCAAACCTCACAAACCTTAGGAACAACCAAGCATGACAATGATTAGGGTTTTGATTAGTCTCCCCTTCTTAGTTTACCTTTGTGTCTCTTTTGAGTCTTCTTCTCTCATCTCATAATCAGGGACTAAACCCTAAAGGCTTTAAGGCTTTGTGATTAAGCTTATGCCTGCATCCTTCTCTTAGGATGGAGTGTATAACTTTAATCCTAAGTGTTAAACCCTTGATGTGTTTAAATCTCTTAAATCAATTCACTTAATAAGTATCAAGACATTACACTTGTAACTTGGTCCTTGCATTAGGGTTTTAATTCTTCCTTGATTGGTTAAGAAGGACTAACCCTAGTGTTAATGGACAAGTCCCCCTCAAGTTGTCTTACAAACCCTAAAAATCACTTCATCATCATATCATTAAATAAAATCCATCTAATAAAGGCTTGTTTTGTCATGAGTTTAATCCCTAATCATGGATTAAGTTGAGGAGCCTTCCTCAGCTTAAACATTCTCATCTATTATCCTTCTATTAGGATGGTGTAATGAGTCTGTTTAATCCCTGATTACGGCTTAACCTCATTACTTAACACTAAACAAAAAACCACAAAACATCTAAATAATCACAAGTAGGTTAATGATCTTAATCCTATACCAAAGGTGATTAAGTGTGAGAATCTGACTTCACACTTAAGGTATTCTCATTACCCCTAATCAGAGGGAAGATGTGATGAGTTTACTAAATCCATTGGTTTAGGCTTAAGCTCATTAACTTATGACAAACTTTCAAAAGCAATAAAAGACTGAAAACTCAAAAAAACAAACAATAATCGTCTCCTTCGGGATTCTTTTCTCATCACCTTCACTCACCAACGAGAACTTGCTTCTTCCGTCTAATGCAAGACAGTTTGCACCTGAGCCAGACAGGTCATACACTTGAGCATAGACTAGTAAGCAGTTCACAAGTCAATTCACCTTTCAGTCTCTTTGGGTCGAACTACGGTGTTCTGACTTCCTCATTGCACGAGAGGATACGTAGGCATAACTTAACAGTTATCGAACAAAAGTCTCTGTATACTCCCCCTCTTTATAGCCTCATTCTTTTAGCCTCATGATCTTGAGCATTTCACTCCTTTCTTACACTGACACTTTCATACTTCATATCACTTATACACCATACACTGACACCTGTACATCTCTTTCCAGCTATTTTATACACAGATTGCACTGACACTACCCCTTTAAAACACAAATCTTTTAAGCGTGGATCCCGTCGAGTACGGCGGACAATCTGGGTGCTAATACCTTCCCAGGTTGTAACCGACCCCCTTTCTCAGTCTCTCTGGTTCGCAACCGTCTTATCCATGTCTCTCTAGGTCTATGCAGCATTGCCTTTCCTCCGGGATAAAAATGCCTAGCTGGCGACTCTATTCATTCTCCAGTGAGTTCACGGCTGTGTGTTCTCATTGTCCCTCTCGCCGACCGTTCGCGTTTGTACCTTTATCTGGGCACGTCCCACTTATCGGGAGCGACAGCTTGGCGACTCTGCTGGGGATTTTTCCAGAGTCTCTGGTTCTTTTTGTGGGTTCCTCCTAGCGCTTGTTTGATTTGTGTTTACTGGGGTGTTATGTGCTTATTTGTGTTTGTGTATTTGTATTTATTTTGTACAGTTTTGTTTATTGCTTTCTTTATAGCTTTACGCATATATTATCATATTGTCATACTGTGCTGCTGGCTGGATCTGTTGTTTGCTTTGGTGGGTGGGTGTTCCATTGAGAGTTAAGGTCCTATACCTGGGACCTGAGTGACACCTAGGCTAGAGTGAATCATATTCTTTCCCATTCCATCTCGGTCTGGTGCGGGAATATGAAACACGGTTCAGATATGGGTTTCTTCTTGAGAACTCTGTGTTGCAGATTTCCTGCAATGCTAGGGCTATCTGGGAAGCCTGCTAAGTCTGGATGACCTTTAGTTTTGACCTTCAGAAACTGAGGTGAAGTAGAGGAGGAACTTTTATGGTTATTGTAAACACTGTATCTCCGGGTTAGAAGTGTTTACACTTCTCATAACTGATCCAAGTCTGAGGATCCTTGTTTTAGAACACCACCTGTGAGGGGGTTGGGCTGTTTACAGGTTTGCAGGTACCTTGACCTCAGAATACCCTGTTACTTTGACTTGATTAAGAATACTTCATGTTGGAACAGTTCTTGTGATTCTAAAACCCTGGACATGTGGCTCTTTATTTGAGCCCCCCACCTTGGTTACTGGATTTATAGACCTCCATCTGGATTTCTTGGACATATTTGGACCTATATCAGGGCATTTGATCAGATTCGGCTCAGTCACAAACCCTTGCATATCATTTGCATACATAAACATTGCATCATATTGACATTTGCTTATTTGTGTTTCAGGGTATCCATCTTCATTTGGTTCTGGTTTTGACCCCATCTTCAGTATTGACCTATCTTCATTTGCACCTGCTTCAGCTATCTACTTCAGCCAATCAGTGGTCCATTCTTCAGTGTTATCATCAGCACCTGTCTCTACTCATCTTCAGCATCATGGCTCCTAAAAAGAGCAACATCACCTACCACTTCTTCCAGCCAGAGCTATCTGACATCAGGAGGATTCAGACCCTGATCACTCCAGATCACATACCATTGTTCAGGGAACACTATGGAGATATACTTGATATGGTTATGGATCTGGACCCTTCACAGAGAAGCCTGATTCACACCTGCCTTCAGTTTTATGATCCCCCACTGAGATGCTTCACTTTCCAAGACTTTCAGTTGGGCCCCTTATTGGAAGAATACTCATCATTGGTTGGTATACCTATCAGGGGTGGAATCCCTTTCAACCCTGAGATGGTCTTTCCTGGTAATGGAGAAGTAGCAAAGGCTTTGCATCTGGAACCTGTTCTGATTGAGCAGCATATGACTTCTAAAGCTGGGATCCCTGGCCTCCATCTGGATTTCTTGACCTCTCAAGCTACCCTGAAAGCTTCTCTAGGAGAGTGGAAAGCTGTCTGTGCTTTATTGGCCTTGAGTATATATGGAATTGTGTTGTTTGCAGATGAGCCTCGATTCATTAGCAAGAATGCAATCCATCTTTTCATCTTGAAGAACCCAGTGCCCACCTTGTTGGGGGATCTCTATTACTCAGTGCATCAGAGGAATGAAAAGCAGAGGGGAAGATTAGTAAGGTGTTGTGCTCCATTATTCCATACTTGGCTTCTCAAGCATCTACCCAGGACAGATGCATTTTTGAATCCTCATCAGCAGAGAAACTGGGCTAAAAGACTCACTGCTCTAACTTCAGCTGATATTAGGTGGTGCACCCAAAGCACCAAAGGCAGGGATATCATCACCAGCTGTGGGCATTTTCCCAATGTGCCCCTAATAGGAGTTAAGGGTAGTATTAATTACAACCCTCTGCTGTTCAAAAGACAACTGGGCTATGCGCTGGTCCACACTCCTAAGGCACAGGACTTGGTTGAGACTCTTTATTGTGAGAACAAGCCTAATCTGGCTATTGTTAGGCAAGCTGCTTGGGCCTGGGATAATGTTCAAACCAAGGGAATAACCATTTTGGGGAAGTGCAGCAATGTGGCATCAGCACAATATTATGAGTGGTCCCGTGCCAGGGCTCAATTCTCTGGGATGCCCTTTACCATAGAAGATATGCCTGAATCATCTTCAGCACCACCCCCTGCCACTATCAGTTTAGAGGAGTTTGAGAGCTTGAAAGAAAGAAATGAGAAGTTAACTCAGGCTTTGCATAAGACCCTCCGGGAGAGGAGTGATGGCAGGTTAGAGATTGAGAGGTTAGAGAAGCTGAGAGTGGAGCATCAGGCTAAGATTGAGAAGTCTGGGGATTATATCAAAAAGTCTAAGGCTGGAGAACAAATTCTGAAGAATGCTTGCAAGGAAGCCCAGTTCCAGAGAGCAAGGACAGACCTGTATCTGAAGGAGAGTCAGGCTAGGTGGGTCAGGATCACCGAGGCTCGTACTCTGGAGGACAAGAGAGTTCAAGACAAGATGGAGCAACTGGAAGCTAGTGCAAAAGAGCAGCAGGAAGCCCTGGCAGCATCCCAGAGGGAAATATCAGAGCTAAAGATCAAAGCTGGAGTGAAGAGGTCAAAGGACCAAAGTCAGCACAAGAAGCTAACAGCAGCTGTTACAACCCGGAATCTCCTTATCAGGAATCTCACGGAGCGTCCAGCTGATCCTGTGACCGAAGCACTTCTCAAGGAAGTTCGTGAGGATGAGTTTGGTCTTGGTGTTTGACCATTTATTTGTTGTTGCTTTCATTCCATGTACTTTTATTTTCCTGTAATGTATTTTGACCCCTCGGAGGGCTTGTATTTGTAAACAAACTATGTACCATTTTGCTTTTTGTAATATATGTATTAGTTTGTTCCATCCGAGTTTACTTCGAAAGCAACATCAACAGCATCTTCAAGGGTCTGGAAGGGTCAAAACTGAATACCAAACCGGATACCTTGAGAACAAATAAGCATACTGCATTGCATGCTAACCCTTTTGTTTGTTTTGTAGGTTTTTGATTTATTGCCACTAACTCTGTTGTGATGTTCAGGAACTATTGCTCGGCGCCGGGTATTTCCCCTCAATCGTCCGCACCGTTATCCGACCCGTAACAACCTCCCGGGCATACAGATGGATCAGATGCAGCAGGACCTTACTGAGGTAAGGAACCAAATGGCCAATGAAAGGCTAGAAATGAGGAATCAAATGACGCAGTTTATGGAAGTAATGAACAACATGGCTCAGAGCCAAGAAAGATTGAGGGCCATGGTGGAAAGGCAAAATCAAGAAGATCCACATATAGGGACTGCCGGCACCAGCAACAATGAAAGGGTCCAACCTCATGTCAATCCCCCTGTATTTGGACCCCACCTCCATCCTGAGGTCAACATCCCTGCAAATGTTCAAGGGACTGCCACTGCAGCCAGGGTACTTCAAGAAGACCCCCAGGAGGATCAGTTCACAGTAATGGGTGCTGGGGAAGAAGCCTATGATAGAAGGCTGGATGAGATAGCTGAAAAATTGAGGTCCTTAGAATCTCAAAATTCTCTGGGTTTCGACGTCATGGACATGGGCTTGGTAGACGGGGTCAGGATCCCCCATAAGTTTAAGCCTCCTTGTTTTGAAAAATACAACGGGACTTCATGCCCCCGGACTCATTTACAATCATTTCTGGGGAGGCTGAAGGCCTATACTATGGATGAGAAGCTCTGGATGTTCTATTTCGAGGATAGCTTAACTGGAGCGTCAAGAGAATGGTACTCTCACTTGACAAGGGCAACTATCAGATGCTGGAAGGACCTGGCAGAGGCATTTATCAGACAGTATCAGTACAACTTAGATATGGCACCCAACAAGACCCTCCTAATGGGAATGTCACAATCGTCAAGGGAAAGTTTCCGAGAATATGCCCAGAGATGGAGGCAATTGGCTGCTGCTGTTCAACCACCTATGTCTGAGAGGGAAATGGCAGATATGTTTATGAACACCCTTCAGGGGACATATATTGACAGGCTGGCTGCTTTTTCTTCCACCAGCTTTGCAGATGTTGTCATAGCTGGGGAGAGAATTGAGAGCCTGTTAAAAATGGGTAAGATATCTGACAACGGTGCCAGCTCGTCCAGTAGTACAAAGAAGCCTTTTGCAGGCCCAAGAAGAACTGGCGAGACCAATGCCATCCACACCAACAGGGGCAGGCCCCAATATGTTCACAGATCAGTGGCAGCAGTCACCATTCCCGCTCCAGCTCATCCTCAACCAGTTTATCAACCTCCGCAACAAAACTATCAACAACCTCAGTACCACCAACAAGCTCAATATCCTCCGAGAAATTACAACAACAGCAACACCAACAACAACCAGCAAAGGCCATTCCAGCAGAGGCCTTCTCAAGCCAACAGGGTAATCGATCTGATCCCTATGCCATATGCTACATTGCTGCCACAACTCCTGAAACTCAACCTAGTTGAGCTAAGGACGTTGGCACCTCCAGATCCCAATAGTCTACCCAGGAATTACGACTCCAACGCCAGATGTGCTTTTCATTCGAATGCACCTGGCCACAGTACAGAAAAGTGCAGAGCCTTGCACATGAAGGTACAAGACCTGGTAGACTCAAAAGCTCTGAATTTCGCACCACCACCTAATGTCAATAAGAACCCCATGCCAAACCACGGGGGTCCCAGAATTAACGCTATTGAAGAAGACAAACCGTCTTATTTAATAACCAGTGTGGGTCAGATCCGGACACCGTTGGTAGAAATTAAGGCTCAGCTCCTCGAATTTCAAATGTTCCCGGGGTGTGAGTTGGGGTGTGCTTACTGCAATATTTCAATCAATGGGTGCGATAACCTGAGGAATGGCATAGACGGTCTCATTCGGAGTGGCCAACTTCAGATCACCACATCATTTCCTACAAATCCAGCAATCTCATCAGCAACAGCTCCAGAACCTCCTTCAACTGCAACAACCATTGTTCCTGACAATTCTTCGGCTTCATCAACGAGTACTTCATCTATTATCTCAACTGATCAGTTATCAACAAATTTTCCTGCTACAACTTCAGCACCACTCCGGTTTGAATCTCCTACAGCAACAACACCCATCCTTCCCACAATGTCTCCTACAACATCAGCAACAAATCATGAAGATGTCTCAACTGTCACAATATTTTATGATCCTGAAAGCAACTCTGCCTACAACTCAGAAGGTGCTGCTCCCATCAGAGCACCAGTCACAATTTATTACGATCCACAGACTATCACAATTCCTTCCGCAGCTGCAACCAGTCCAGTCACTATCACGGTGCCTGGACCAGTACCTTATGAAAGCAGCAATGCCATCCCGTGGCATTACGGCTCTGACCTGTACTGTGAAGGACAAAGAATCACTTTTGAATCATCAACCCCTGCACCACAAATTGACAATGTGGGAGGAGGCGGAGGCTTCACTCGAAGCGGACGTCTTTTCGCTCCACAAACTCAGAGACCCACTGCCGAAGCAGAAGCTGCTGCTAAGGCAAAAGGAAAAAGCTTGGTGCAGGAAGAGCAGACTGTTAAAGAAGCCTTGAGAACACCCTTCGATCAAGAGGTTGATGAGTTCATGCGAATCATCAAGAAGAGTGATTATAAAATAGTGGATCAGCTTCATCAGACGCCTTCCAAGGTCTCAATCCTATCATTGCTTATGTGCTCCGAAGCCCATCGGAACGCACTACTCAAAGTCTTGCACGCAGCTTACGTGCCTGAAGAGATCACTGTCAATCAGCTGGAAGCTGTAGTTGGAAATGTTAATGCTAGTCATGGACTAGGGTTCACCAACACTGATTTGACAACGGAAGGCCACAACCATAACAAAGCCCTGCACATAACCATGGAATGTAAAGGTGCTGTCCTTTCCCATGTGCTGGTAGACACGGGGTCATCCCTCAATGTCTTACCTAAGAAGGCCCTGGTGAAGCTAGAATATGATGGATTGGCGTTAAGACCCAGCAACCTGGTGGTGAGAGCCTTTGATGGTTCAAAGAGATCAGTTCTGGGAGAGATTGAGTTGCCCATAACAATTGGCCCGCAGACCTTCAAAACGACCTTCTACGTGATGGATATACAGCCTGCCTACAGCTGTCTATTGGGTAGGCCATGGATTCACGCCGCTGGCGCCGTGACCTCTACCCTTCACCAGAAGTTAAAATATGAGTGGGAGTGTCAAATCGTTACTATCTGTGGAGAGGAGGATATTTTTGTCAGCCACCTGGCTACCTATAAGTATATTGAGATGGACGGGGAGATCCATGAAACAATGAGCCAAGGTTTCGAAGCCTTGAATGTCAATGAAACATCTGCTGTGCCTGGTACTTCAATATCATCATACCAACAAGCCCGGAAGGTTGTTGAGGGAGGAAACGCCCAAGGCTGGGGCAAACTGTTATCGGTGGAGAAGAAAGAGGATAGATTTGGGTTGGGTTACAAACCAACTCAACAAGATCAAGCAGAGGCTGCGAAAGAGCCCAACTTTGTTAGTGGGGGGATGCTCACCCCTGATGCTGTCAACTGTTTGGAAGACGAGCTGGAAGAAGAACGCAACCTGGAAAGCTGGATTCATCCAAAGATCCCGGGGAGCAGTATCTCAAACTGGTCTTCCCAGGAAATTATAAGAGTTACTCATGCAGAGTAATTATTATTTCCTGTATTTTTATAGCATGCATCAAAGTCTTGCATCTTGCCCAAGATGACAAGACTCATTTTGTAATCGGGCCATCTGTACTTTTTGTGCAACAAGATTAATCAATGAAATATCAGACATCTTTTTGCAAACGAGTCTTTTTCTTTTCCGCTCACTGTTTTTCCATTTTTCTTTTTGTACAAAAAATAAATGGCAGTGTTTTCAAAATGACAATTTTATTTCACTTTTCTAAAACAAGATTAAAATCAAATCACTAAAATGAACAAACTGAACCCTTGCAGAGAGTGCCTTCCTGACAGCACCGACAACAGCACGGCTATGACTTCGTATGACTTTGACAATCCAATCAATCAAGCCGATGAAGGGGTTGAAGAAGAGTATGAGCTTCCTGAAGAGCTAGCCAGGTTGTTAAGACAAGAGGAAAAGGTTATTACTCCTCACCAGGAGGAGGTTGAAGTGATTAATCTTGGTACAGGTGAAGACGTGAAAGAAGTTAAAATCGGGGCCTGCCTACAAGACTCAGTGAAGAGACAACTGATTGACCTGCTTCAAGAGTATGTGGACGTGTTTGCTTGGTCTTATCAAGACATTCCAGGGTTGGATACTGACATTGTTGTGCACAAGCTGCCTTTGAGAGAAGAATGCCCGCCAGTTAAACAGAAGCTGCGCCGTACTCGCCCGGACATGGCAATGAAAATCAAAGAAGAGGTACAAAAGCAGTGGGACGCCGGGTTCCTTGCTGTGACTAGCTACCCGCCGTGGGTTGCTAACATAGTGCCTGTGCCTAAGAAAGACGGCAAAGTAAGAATGTGTGTTGACTACCGGGATCTGAACAGAGCCAGCCCGAAAGATGATTTTCCTTTACCTCACATTGATGTATTGGTGGATAATACGGCTCAGTTCTCGGTATTCTCCTTCATGGATGGATTTTCAAGATACAATCAGATTAAGATGTCACCTGAAGACATGGAGAAGACAACGTTCATCACACCCTGGGGCACGTTCTGCTACAAGGTGATGCCATTCGGACTGAAGAATGCTGGTGCCACATATCAACGGGCTATGGTAACATTATTCCATGATATGATCCATAAAGAAATAGAGTGTTATGTGGATGACATGATTGCCAAGTCCCTTACAGAAGAAGACCACCTGGTAAATCTGCTGAAGCTATTCAAGCGTCTGAGGAAGTACCAACTGAAGCTGAACCCCAACAAATGCACATTCGGGGTGCGATCCGGTAAGCTGCTGGGATTTATTGTAAGTAAGAAAGGGATTGAAGTTGACCCTGATAAAGTCAAAGCTATTCAAGAGATGCCTGCACCGAAGACAGAGAAAGAAGTTCGAGGGTTCTTAGGTCGATTGAACTACATCTCACGGTTCATATCTCACCTTACGGCTACCTGTGAACCCTTGTTCAAGTTGTTAAGAAAAGAACAAACGGTCAGGTGGAATGAAGACTGCCAGAAGGCTTTTGACAAAATCAAGGAATACTTACAAGAACCTCCAATCCTTATGCCTCCAGTTGAAGGAAGACCTCTGATAATGTACTTGACAGTATTAGAAGAGTCAATGGTGTGTGTGTTGGGCCAGCATGACGAGTCTGGTCGAAAAGAGTATGCAATATACTACCTAAGCAAAAAGTTTACCGATTGTGAACAACGTTATTCACTGCTCGAGAAAACTTGCTGTGCTTTAGCGTGGGCTGCTCGCCGACTGAGACAGTATATGTTGACCCACACTACTTTGTTGATCTCAAAAATGGACCCAGTCAAGTACATTTTCGAGAAGCCAGCTCTTACCGGACGGGTTGCAAGATGGCAGATGATTCTCACAGAATACGACATCCAGTACACCTCTCAGAAAGCCATCAAGGGCAGTGTACTATCTAAATATCTTGCTGAGCAACCCATTGATGATTACCAGCCTATGAGGTTTGACTTCCCTGATGAAGACATCATGTTCATAAAAGCAAAAGATCATGAAGAGCCTGTTCACACTGAAGGGCCTGACCCGGAAGAAGAATGGACTATGATGTTTGATGGGGCTGTTAACATGAATGGTCGTGGTGTTGGTGCAGTACTCATTACACCTAAAGGAGTTCACATGCCTTTCTCGGTGAAACTCACTTTCAACTGCACTAACAACGAAGCTGAATACGAAGCTTGCATTATGGGTCTTGAGGAGGCCATTGACCTCAGGATCAAAACATTGACTGTATTCGGAGATTCAGCTTTGGTAGTCAATCAAACCAACGGAAAATGGTATACCCACCAAGATCATCTGATACCTTACAGGGATTATACAAGGAGGTTATTGACTTTCTTTACAACAGTCAAGCTTGAGTATATCCCTCGGGACGAGAATCAGTTTGCAGACGCCCTGGCTACCATTTCATCCATGATCAAAGTTCAAGCTGCTAACTTTGTACCTCAGGTTTCAGTATCCAGACTTGACAGACCAGCATATGTGTTCGCAGCAGATGTTGTTAAAGATGATAAGCCTTGGTTCCACGACATTAAGTGTTTCTTGGAGGGTCAAACATACCCACCTGGGGCATCTTCCAATGATAAGAAGACTTTGAGAAGGCTCGCTGGTAGTTTCTTTCTGAACGCTGATGGGTCTTTATACAAAAGGAACTTTGATATGGTACTCCTCAGATGTGTTGATAAGACAGAAGCAGACTTGTTGATGCATGAAGTGCACGAAGGATCTTTTGGTACCCATGCCGGAGGGCATGCCATGGCTAAGAAATTGTTAAGATCAGGATATTACTGGATCACAATGGATGCAGACTGTTGTGCTTATGCCAGGAAATGCCACAAATGCCAGATTTATGCGGATAAGGTGCATGTGCCTCCCAATCCTTTGAACATAATGTCTTCACCATGGCCCTTTGCCATGTGGGGCATTGATATGATTGGCAAGATCGAGCCAACTGCTTCAAACGGCCACAGATTCATCCTGGTCGCCATTGATTATTTCACCAAGTGGGTTGAAGCAGCCTCATATGCAAACGCCACAAGACAAGTGGTAGCCAGATTTCTGAAAAGAGATATCATCTGTCGGTATGGAGTGCCCGAGCGAATCATTACTGATAATGGTTCCAACTTAAATAACAAGATGATGGCAGAGCTGTGCCGGGACTTCAAGATCCAACATCACAATTCTTCTCCTTACAGGCCAAAGATGAATGGCGCTGTTGAGGCGGCGAATAAGAATATCAAGAAGATTGTGCAGAAGATGGTAGTCACTTACAAAGACTGGCATGAAATGCTACCGTTTGCCTTGCATGGGTACCGCACGTCAATCAGAACATCCACTGGGAGAACACCGTATCAACTTGTGTATGGTATGGAAGCAGTCCTACCGGTTGAAGTTGAATTACCCTCTCTACGGGTATTGATGGATGTTAAGCTGAACGAAGCCGAATGGGTTAGGTCCCGATACGAACAACTGAGTCTGATTGAAGAGAAAAGATTGGCTGCAATCTGTCATGGACAGTTGTATCAGAAAAGAATGAAGAAGGCCTTTGATCAGAAAGTCAGGCACCGAGAGTACCAAGTGGGAGATCTTGTGCTGAAAAGAATCCTCCCTCCTCATACAGATCACAGGGGCAAGTGGACTCCAAACTATGAAGGGCCATTTGTGGTAAAGAAGGTTTTCTCTGGTGGGGCACTGATGCTCAGCACCATGGATGGTGAAGATTTCCCGTCCCCTGTGAATTCAGATGCAGTTAAAAAATACTTCGTATAAAATGACCCGCTGGACATGAAAACAGAATGTAAGTCCAGGCAAAAATAGGGCATCCCGGCGAGTCAAAAACAGAATAAAAGACTCGGGCAAAAATAAGGGAAAATAAACAAAAATGTACACCCGCTGAGTTGAAAAGCCACATTGGACAACTCAGGCAAAAATGGGTATCCCGATGGATTGAAAACCCGAAAGGGCGATCCATGCAAAATAAGGGAATAGGCGAACAACTGCACTCTGATTTCGTCTGTATCACTTACAACTTGGCAAGCTTCGAAAAGATCAAGCTTCAATCAGAATCAACATTCTTCAAAAAGCAAGATGAGAAGAACGTCAACAGTCATACGGGTCATAGTGAAGAGGAAGCTCCGCAAAGCGTCATCAACACTGCCAGTTTTTTTTGTTTCTCAATTTGTAACAATCTCCTCATTCCAGGGGATATGTTCCTTTGACTGTATCTCGCCAATTCAGGGCATATGAATTAATAAAATCAGATTTACAGTCATGTCTCGTTTTGTACATTTTTATTTGCAAAAAATGTCTGATGTCTTAAAGAAAACGATTGCATGAATACAAATGTTTATCTTCAAAAGTAAAAACATACTTGCAGGAAATATGCTTACTCTCAGAAGTATCCTAACTCCTATGACGGAATCCAGTAAAGGATACCTCGGGATTATCTTGTGCGTTTCTCTATCTTTTTCAGGATTGCAGGTATCCAGAGCGCAACTTGGGGCATGTAAGCTTCATCCCAGCAAGCTGGCAAATCAACACTCAATTTTAGCACCCGAAGTGCTCTCTCCCCAGCCGAGTTGCCTTTCATGACTCCTCCCAGCTGAGTTGGCCACTTATTTCTTATCCCCAGCAGAGTTGCCAGGCATCACAGAAGGCACCTATATCCCCGGCTGAGTCTAGGATCCTCTTCAACAGAATCCCTAGGGAGGTCTCTCAATGATCTCTCTTCCTCCCCAGCCGAGTTGCCATCTCGCCCTCAGCCGAGCACAAAAGTCAGGGAACCACCTCCCCACAGAGCTTCAGCCTTTATCCAGAAAAGCAACGCATGAAGAACTCACAACAGAGTGAAGAAAGCTTCCACAAACCCCAGCTGGGTCCCCCATTATTGAGACAGGCCTGTCAGTGACCCGAATCCCCAAGCAGATATTATCTCGTCAGATCTACCAATGATCTCAACCCCAGCTGGGATGTCTACTTCAAACAGATCAGCCAGAGATCTTCGCAGCAACGGGATCCAAGTCCCGGTTTGGTATCTTTGCATAATCATGACATTGGCATCATATACACCCACAAAGCGTAGCATTCCGTCTAATACGGAGCATTACGGCAAAAATCAAACACATAGCATAATCATGAGCCATGTTTTAAATCAGCACTTGTGAATAATGACAGTTCATCAATGTACAGAAAAATCCCCACCAGAGTCCCCAGCAAAAACAGTTGCCTCACAATTCACACATACCAGTACATACTCCCCTTGACACCCGTCCGTGTCATCACTCCCTAGTAAAGTCGCCTGAACACTCCTTACAAACAAAACCACCCATATTACAGATACTTCTTGACACCCGTCCGTGTCAAATCACCAGCGGAAAGTCAAAGACATCCTCTTTGCACTCACATATACCTATATACCCTTTCTTGACACCCGTCCGTGTCATATCCCCAGCGTAGTCACCTACACTTTGTATATCAGATATTTGTTCATATTATACTTTTCTCTCTTGACACTCGTTCGTGTCACTCTCCCCAGCAGATAAACACTCATCTATACGATGCTCATACTCACTACCCATGTTATTACTTATACAGATACTCGTCCGTATCTTGTATATACCACTTATATCCCCACAGATTCAACACTAGTCCTTGTTATTTGTTAACCTCGTTGGTACTCGTCCGTACCATCATCTCAGAGCATGCGTCAAGCGTTTGTTTCTACATGATACTCGTCCATATCATAGTTTTAAGGATGCTCGTCCGCATCTTTAATCCATACACCGTGTCAAACACTTTTGTCTTCTTGGATATAGATACTCGCCTGTGTCTAATATTCCCCAGAAAAGTCCCCTCAGATTCAACACTCGTCCGTGTTCTCTGTTAACCAGTTGATACTCGTCCGTATCATCATCTATGAACACGCGTCAGTATTTGTTTCTACCCGATACTCGTCCGTATCGTAGTCTTAGGGATGCTCGTCCGCATCTTTAATCTATACACAATACCAAACACTTATACCTTTTGTTTCTTGGATGTGAACACTCGTCCGTGTTTATTATTCCCCAGTAGATCGCCAACAAAGCAAATTTTCCTTCTTATCTGACACTCGTCCTGTGTCATGGTAAACCCTGAGAGCAGCCGTCCCCTGCTAGGTGGTCGTCCTCCACCTCTTGATGGTCGTCCTCCATCATGCTCGTCCGATGGCTGTCCCCATCGTTGATTTTAGCAGCCGTCCCCTGCTAGGTGGTCGTCCTCCACCCGTTGATGATCGTCCTTCATCATTTTATCCAATGTCCGTCCCCATTGTTGATTTTGGTTATCTGGCATTCGTCCTATGTCATGATAAACCTTGAGATCAGCCGTCCCCTGCTAGGTGGTCGTCCTCCACCTCTTGATGGTCGTCCTCCATCATGCTCATCCGATGGCCGTCCCCATCGTTGACCTTTTATCCGGCATTCGTCCTATGTCGCGATATTTTTGGCAGCCGTACCCTGCCTGGTGGTCGTCCTCCACCTTTGATGGCCGTCCCCATCATAATTCCTTTATTCCCCAACAGAGCAGCCGTCCCCTGTTAGGTGATCGTCCTTCACCTTTGATGGCCGTCCCCATCATAATTCCTTTATTCCCCAACAGAGCAGCCGTCCCCTGCTAGGTGATCGTCCTTCACCTTTGATGGCCGTACCCCATCATCTGTTTATTTCATTTATTCTTTACCCGATGGCCGTCCCCGTCGTGGTCCCTTTTCCTTTTCTTTTAGCCCGATGGCCGTCCCCATCGTCGGTTACCTTGCTTTATGAACTTGATGGCCGTCCCCGTCATGTTTCATTAATCCCCAGAAAATTTTACAACTTTACCTTGATGGCCGTCCCCATCATGATATCTTATTTTTTCCCAGCTAGTCGGCCGTCCCCGTCTTGGCTTTACCTTTTCCCAGCATGTCGGCCGTTCCCGTCATTGCCTTTACCCAGCAGTCGTCCTCTGCTCGACGGTCGTCCTCCGTCGCCCACACTTTATAATATACTTTATTTCCCTTTTACAATCTATATCCCTTTTCTTCTTCATTCTGTGAGTGCAAATTTTGGACTGTCTTTGGTATTCAACCACAAGTTATCTTGTTTGCCTGTTAAGCCGTCGCTTACATCCTGCACAGCTAACTCATGTTTGAATAGGGGCAGCTGTAAACACCCCAAATTTGCCCTCACCCCTTCACACCATGGCTTGTGATCATCTCAAATGCATAAACACAATCATACCATCCCATATCACAGTTTTGATTCACTGCATAGATTCTAAGTCATCTGCACCTAGGGTTTGTGATCTGAGCAATCCAAGAGCCTCCTGAGCCACTCCAAAGGCCATCAATCACTTCAAAGGGATCCATGAGTGTTCTTATATCATATCACATCCTCTCAAAGTCAAAAATGCCAAAGGATCACAAGAACTGGGATTGGTGTGGATGCAGAGCCAAGTTTGACTGCACAGTTGACCTAAAATTAGGGTTTTGGTTTCAGAGGCCATAACTCCAAATTTTTTGGTCATTATTGTTTCCATGGGTCTCTATATGGTATAGGGAGTATGCATATCAATTTTCATGAAGAAATTCCATGGGGAAGTCATCTGATCAAGAGTTGACTTTTCAGACAAGTCAGTGCAAAATCAGGGCATCTGAGGCACCCAATGACCCAACCAAGGGGTGATCTTCATCATTTTGAGTGTATATGATCTTTATTTGATCATGGAAGAAGGTTGAAGTTCACAAAATTCAAGAATTTGATGTTTTTGCAAAGTTGACTTTTTAGGGCATAGTTGACTTTTCAAGAATATGTCATTTTATGCCATTTTTCAAGCCTTGCTTTTTGATCCAAAAATGCTTCAAATGGAAAAACTTTGGTCATGAAAGTTGTAGAATACATTTTTCCCTTTTCAAAAAGTACAAGAACATGACCTAATTCATCTTGGATCAAAAGTTATGGTGTGTTGAAGTTGGCAAAAATCACTAATTTTCAAGTTATGCACTAAAAAGAAAAACTTGCAATTTCATGAACCAAGCATTCTTGTGACTTCTAATTGACATCAAACCATTACACAAGCATCATGTAAGTCCTAAAGTTCAGATTGGACCAAGGTTTCCTCATGTTTTATGGCTTGTGGGACAAGAAAATTTCATGTGAACCAAAAGAGAGCAACTTGCAAAACCACTCATCACACTTCACCAACTTGCTGCATTGGATGCTGAACCACCCTAGCCCTCTCCCCTCACCTTGCTGCGCATCACACAACCCATGTACTAGCCTAGAAGTTGCCCATACTTTCTCTTACACAAAAGTTGACAAATTGCAAAAGTGGCCATACCAATCAATAAAGGGCAGGTCACATCATCTGACCAATGAGAGATGTTTATGTGGACAAAATGCTAGCCATTTCATACATCAAGCAAGTCTGAAACACACAAGATCTCCCCATTCACAAAAACACTCCCTCAAGCAAAAGCCTTCGAATCTCTCTGCACAGTTCACAAACATTCAAACCAATTCCACACATCAACTCACCTTGTTTCATTGAGCCAAAACCAACAAGACTTAGGCCTGAATCAAGCAAGAACACCATTCCTCCATTTTCACTCTCAGAAGCAAAACCATTCGAAACTCACTCCACAGGCCATAAACACCCAAACAAACTCCACAAACCTTCTCCACTCATCATCCTGATCACAAAGAACCCTTCACCATTGCCAGAAATAGCCTGAATCACCATTACCATTTTCAACTGAGCTTGAGCAGAAGCTGTTCAAACTCCTCAACCAACCAACATAAACTCCTCCTAAGCATTCAAGGATCATCAGGGGACCAAGTAAAGTGGATTGCATCAAAGGGAGAGGTCAGAAAGCTGCTGGAGTGAAAGCTTCGAAACTCAGGTAGCTCAAGAACTTTTTTTCCAGAAATCATTTTTAAAGTTCTTAAGTTGTTCTATATGTTCTCCTGATCACTCTGATGTCATTAGTTTTGAAAATGGTTGAGAGATGAGAGTTTAATCAGCCTCTGAAACTCTTTTGCCCTAGTTCTTGTTTGCTTCGATTCAGCCATTCCTGGAAAAATAAATTTGTTTTGATTTAGGGTTTTGATTCGTGAGTGAGTGAGAATCATTTCTGTGTTTTTAGATTTCGTTTTAGATGCGTTTTGAAGGAGTTTGAGGTTTGGGGTGAATGGAGAAGATGACCGGAACACTGTTCCGGTCATCTAAAAGTGATTAGCGGCGAGATTAGGGTTTAAGCATTAATTAGCCAGGTTTGAATGCTGGCCCTTGGATATGGCGCCAGGTCAATGCGCGCGCTGGCCAGTTTGAATCTCACGCGTTGGATCTGTTGACTTTTACTTATTTCAGTTTAATTTCATTTATTTTCATATTTATTTCATTTGTTTTGCATAATTTATTTAAAATAGCAAAATTGTTTTAAAAATTATGAAACTTTTTGTCAAGAGTTTCAATAATTTTTAAAACACAAAAATATTTTTATTTTCTTTTTTTTGCATTAAAAAAGTATTTTTAAATATTTAAAAGTTTATTTTTAATTGATTAATGGAAATTAATTTATTAAAAATACTTTTAGGTATTTAAAAATCACCAAAAAATTCATGAAATGTTCTAAGACATTTAGAAACATTGTCCAACCTTCAAACCAAATTTATTTTTTTGATCTTGATACATTTTGAGAATTTTTCATTGATTTAAAATCATTTTTATGCATTAATTTGATCCAAAGTTCAAAAAATCATTTCTGCCTATCCATGAAGAGTTGGACATTGATTCTTTTTGCATTGCATTGTGTTTAGCATGTAGTTTGTGAGATTAAATGGCCATGATTTGATCTTTCATTTTCAATTTGTTTGACATTTCTTTTGTTTAGGAACCCTAAAACCCAAAAAAACTTGTAAAAATCATAACTTGAGATTGGTTAAGAGTTGAGACCTCTCCTTTGGGCATTGGTTTAGTATAGGATTAGGGATCCTTTGAGTGCATTTTCAATTTTTTTATCTTGATGCTTGCTTCTGATTTTGGTTTTTGTTTGGTGCATTGATCATAAACCCTAATTTGGGCTTCCATATGCATCCATCTTGCATTCTCTTGCATAACATGACTTGCCATGACATTTCAAGCATCCATGTGATTCATTTGACATCATAAGACATATTGAAAGCATGTTTGATCTTTGCATCATGTATTTGCCATGTTGTATGCCATGTGCACTTCATAACTTTTCATGTGTGTTCATGGTTCCTAACTTGTTTCATTTGCATTCATAAGCTTGTATGATCATCTCCATGCCTTGTTTCATGTTTGTAGCATCTCATAGCATCATTAGCATCATGTATATGCTCCTGGTTTGGTTTTGCATCATACCATTTCATCTCATTTTGCATTGCATTGCATTTCTTTTCTAACCTTTCAGGTGGTAAGTGATTTTGAGAAGTGAATTTGCCTTCACTTCTCATAACTTTCTCTTCATCATTCTCTTGCATCCATTGCTGCATTTTTGTTTGTGTTTGAGTTTGAGCTTGCTCATTCTTCTTCTTCTCACTCTCTTTCTTCAAGTGACTTGACTTCTTGAATGAAGCAAGTCACTTTGCTTCTCTTGATCCTTTCATATGCTTCCTGGTGGTTCCATTGAAGATCTTCTTTTGCAAACCTCACAAACCTTAGGAACAACCAAGCATGACAATGATTAGGGTTTTGATTAGTCTCCCCTTCTTAGTTTACCTTTGTGTCTCTTTTGAGTCTTCTTCTCTCATCTCATAATCAGGGACTAAACCCTAAAGGCTTTAAGGCTTTGTGATTAAGCTTATGCCTGCATCCTTCTCTTAGGATGGAGTGTATAACTTTAATCCTAAGTGTTAAACCCTTGATGTGTTTAAATCTCTTAAATCAATTCACTTAATAAGTATCAAGACATTACACTTGTAACTTGGGCCTTGCATTAGGGTTTTAATTCTTCCTTGATTGGTTAAGAAGGACTAACCCTAGTGTTAATGGACAAGTCCCCCTCAAGTTGTCTTACAAACCCTAAAAATCACTTCATCATCATATCATTAAATAAAATCCATCTAATAAAGGCTTGTTTTGTCATGAGTTTAATCCCTAATCATGGATTAAGTTGAGGAGCCTTCCTCAGCTTAAACATTCTCATCTATTATCCTTCTATTAGGATGGTGTAATGAGTCTGTTTAATCCCTGATTACGGCTTAACCTCATTACTTAACACTAAACAAAAAACCACAAAACATCTAAATAATCACAAGTAGGTTAATGATCTTAATCCTATACCAAAGGTGATTAAGTGTGAGAATCTGACTTCACACTTAAGGTATTCTCATTACCCCTAATCAGAGGGAAGATGTGATGAGTTTACTAAATCCATTGGTTTAGGCTTAAGCTCATTAACTTATGACAAACTTTCAAAAGCAATAAAAGACTGAAAACTCAAAAAAACAAACAATAATCGTCTCCTTCGGGATTCTTTTCTCATCACCTTCACTCACCAACGAGAACTTGCTTCTTCCGTCTAATGCAAGACAGTTTGCACCTGAGCCAGACAGGTCATACACTTGAGCATAGACTAGTAAGCAGTTCACAAGTCAATTCACCTTTCAGTCTCTTTGGGTCGAACTACGGTGTTCTGACTTCCTCATTGCACGAGAGGATACGTAGGCATAACTTAACAGTTATCGAACAAAAGTCTCTGTATACTCCCCCTCTTTATAGCCTCATTCTTTTAGCCTCATGATCTTGAGCATTTCACTCCTTTCTTACACTGACACTTTCATACTTCATATCACTTATACACCATACACTGACACCTGTACATCTCTTTCCAGCTATTTTATACACAGATTGCACTGACACTACCCCTTTAAAACACAAATCTTTTAAGCGTGGATCCCGTCGAGTACGGCGGACAATCTGGGTGCTAATACCTTCCCAGGTTGTAACCGACCCCCTTTCTCAGTCTCTCTGGTTCGCAACCGTCTTATCCATGTCTCTCTAGGTCTATGCAGCATTGCCTTTCCTCCGGGATAAAAATGCCTAGCTGGCGACTCTATTCATTCTCCAGTGAGTTCACGGCTGTGTGTTCTCATTGTCCCTCTCGCCGACCGTTCGCGTCTGTACCTTTATCTGGGCACGTCCCACTTATCGGGAGCGACACGTACCAAATGAGATTTCTGTAGACCAGTTTGAAAATTGTGTTGCACACTTGACCTATGATAATGGGTTAGGTTTCTCCGATGCTGATTTGACTCCTTCCAAGAGGGATCATAATAGGGCTTTGCATATCTCTATTGAATGCAGGGGCACTACCCTGTCGCATGTGTTAATAGACAATGGTTCCTCGCTAAATGTGTTTCCCAAAGAAGTTCTGAACAAGCTTAGCCCTGAAGATGCTGTGTTGAAGCCCAGTAATATAGTGGTAAAGGCTTTTGATGGCTCGAGAAGAGTGGTGCATGGAGAAATTGATCTCCCAATAAAAGTAGGTTCTCAAGTCTTCAATGCTACTTTTTATGTAATGGATATCCGTCCTTCGTATTCTTGTTTGCTTGGGCGTCCCTGGATCCATGGGGCAGGTGTTGTAACCTCCACCTTACATTAGAAGCTGAGATATCCAGTGGAAGAAAAAGTTGTCACTGTTTACGGAGAGGAAGGATATATAGTTAGCCATGTGAACACCTTCAAATATCTTGAAGTGGAAGGTGAATATGTTGAAACTCCGTGCCAGACGTTCGAAGTGGTACCTTGGGTTGTTAATAATTATGAAGCTCCTCCTGTTGCCAAGAAAGTTCCTGTGGTCACCAGAGTACCTCCTACAATGGCCTCCCTCAAGGATGCTAGAGCTGTGGTGGATGAAGGTGGTTGTACTATTTGGGGTCAACTTCCTGACATCCCTTACAAGTCTGACAAATTTGGTTTGGGTTTCACTGCAGAGTCCCAGAAGGCTGTTCGTCGTGCTCGTGCTGTTCGTATCACCAATCAGGGGATTATGAAAGATCAAATCAATGTTGTGGGTGACTATGATGAAGACTACAACTTGGATGCTTGGATTTTTCCTACTGTGGGTGCTGGGCTCAATAATTGGAAAGCTGAAGATGTTATTCCTATCTCCTTTAGTCAGGAGTAAATACTATTACTGTGTTGTTACTTTTAAAGTTTGTAATTTTTGAACAAATTAAACTCTTAAGCCTTGTGCCTTACCCGGGGCACAATGGTGTGCTTGTTACGGGATGTCATTTCATTTGCATACTTCATTCAATAAAAATCAGTGGACGTTTCGTTTTCGTAAATATTGTGTTCCTTGTCTTTCTTTTATTTTACTTTTTGTTTTATCAGCTATGTGTTCTTACACACACCCACATCACTAAAATGCAGATCCTCATCCACTCTGGATCCTGTTGATAACAATTCTACTATTGCCAATTATAATTTCGAGAATCCGATCTATCAAGCTGAAGATGGAAATGAGGACGATTGTGAAGTACCTGTAGAGCTTGCTAGGTTGTTGCAACAAGAAGAGAAAGCTATACAGCCACATGAAGAGCCAGTCGAAGTTGTGAATCTGGGAACTGAAGAAAACAGGAAAGAGGTCAAGATAGGGGCTGAATTAGAAGTTGGTGTCAAGAGCAGATTGATTCAGATGTTACATGACTATGTGGAGATCTTTGCTTGGTTCTATGAAGATATGCCAGGGTTGGATACAGACATTGTGGTTCATCGTTTACCAGTAAAAGAAGATTGTCGTCCAAAGAAGCAGAAGGTTCGTCGCATGCGTCCTGAAATGTCAGAGAAGATTAAGGCAGAGGTAATGAAACAGTTTGATGCAGGGTTCTTAGCTGTGACTTCTTATCCTCAATGGGTTGCAAATGTGGTGCTGGTACCCAAGAAAGATGGTAAGGTACATATGTGTGTAGACTACAGGGATTTGAACAAGGCTATCCCCAAAGATGACTTTCCACTTCCTCATATTGATGTTCTGGTAGAAAACACTGCTCAACATAAGGTATTCTCTTTCATGGATGGTTTCTCTGGTTACAATCAAATCAAGATGGCACCTGAAGATATGGAGAAGACAACATTTGTTACACAGTGGGGCACCTTTTGCTATAAAGTGATGCCATTTGGTTTGAAGAATGCCGGGGCAACATATCAGCGTGCTATGGTGGCTTTGTTTCACGATATGATTTATCATGAGATAGAGGTATATGTGGATGATATGATAGCCAGGTCCCAAAATGAAGAGCAACATCTTGATCATTTGCATAAGTTGTTTGAGAGGTTGAAGAAATACAAGCTGAGATTGAACCCAAACAAATGTACTTTTGGAGTTAGATCTAGTAAGCTCCTGGGTTTCATTGTCAGTGGAAAAGGTATTGAAGTGGATCCTGCAAAAGTGAAAGCTATACAAGAGATGCCAGCTCCCCGTACTGAGAAGGAAATCAGAGGTTTCTTGGGACGATTGAATTACATTTCCAGATTTATTTCCCAATTAACTGCTACCTGTGAGCCAATCTTCAAGTTGTTGAAGAAAGATCAGGTAATGGAATGGAATGATGAGTGCCAGACAGCCTTTGATGAAATCAAGAAGTATCTTCTAGAACCTCCCATTTTGATGCCACCAGTTGATGGAAGACCCTTGATTATGTACTTGACAATGTTAGACAACTCAATGGGGTGTGTGTTGGGGAAACATGACGAGTCTGGTCGAAAAGAGAAGGCAATATACTACCTTAGCAAAAAGTTTACCGACTGTGAAACAAGATACTCACTGCTCGAGAAAACCTTTTGCGCTTTGGCATGGGCTGCTCGCCGACTAAGACAGTATATGTTGACCCATACTACCTTGTTGATTTCAAAGATGGATCCAATCAAGTACATATTCGAAAAACCTGCTCTCTCCGGAAGAATAGCAAGATGGAAAATGATCTTGACAGAATATGACATACAATATACTACTCAGAAGGCTATTAAAGGAAGTGTTGTAGCTGATCATTTGGCTCATCAAGCAATGGATGATTATCAGTCAATGAGTTTTGAGTTCCCCGATGAAGATATTATGATTATTACCAAAGAACCTGGACAATATGACGGACCTGAACAAGGATCCCGATGGACTACGGTTTTTGATGGTGCTTCTAATGCACTTGGTAATGGTGTTGGTGTTGTGATCAGTTCCCCTGAAGGTTGTCATACCCCGATTACTGCCAGATTTTGTTTCTATTGTACTAATAATATGGCTGAGTATGAGGCATGTATCATGGGTATCAAAGCTGCCATTGATATGAAGATTCAGTTCCTAGACGTGTATGGAGATTCAGCCCTGGTAGTAAGTCAGATTAAAGGAGATTGGGATACCAAGCATGATAATCTCATTCCTTACAGAGAGCATGTGTTGTCTTTGATCCCACATTTTAAAGAGATTACCTTTGGACATATTCCACGAAGAGAGAATCAGTTGGTAGATGCCTTAGCCACCATGGCATCCATGTTTGAGATCAGCTGGGATGGTGAAGCTCCCAAGATTACTATTGATAGATTTGAAAAGCCTGCATACTGCAATGAGATTGACACTGAAGAAGCAGAGGAGAAGCCTTGGTTCTATGAAGTGAAAAGATATCTTGAAGCCCAGGAGTTCCCTGAAGGGGCATTTGTCAAAGATAGAAAGTTTCTGAGAAGGTTTTCTGCTAAGTTCTTTTTGAGTAATGGAATTTTGTACAAGCGCAATCATGATTCAACTTTGCTTCGTTGTGTGGATAAGAAGGAAGCAACAGAGATTATGGAAGATATGCATGATGGGATCTTTGGCACTCATTCTAGTGGTCATACCATGGCAAAGAAGATATTGAGAGCAGGTTACTATTGGTCTACCATGGAAGCTGACTGCTATCAACACTCCAGAACATGTCACAAGTGTCAAATTTATGCTGATAAAGTCCATATACCTCCATCACCATTGAATGTGTTGACTGCTCCTTGGACTTTTGCCATGTGGGGCATTGATATGATTTGTGAGATCAAACCTATTGCTTCTAATGGACATCGTTTTATCTTGGTTGTGTCGCTCCCGATAAATGGGGAATGGCCCAAATAAAGGTACAGACGCGAACGGTCGGCGAGAGGGACAATGAGAACACACAGCAGTGAACTCACTGGAGATGAAAAGAGTCGCCAGCTAGGCATTTTTATCCCGGAGGAAAGGCAATGCTGCATAGACCTAGAAAGAGATGGATAAGACGGTTGCGAACCAGAGAGACTGAGAAAGGGGGTTGGTTACAACCTGGGAAGGTATTAGCACCCAGATTGTCTGCCGTACTCGACGGGATCCACGCTTAAAAGATTTGTGTTTTTAAGGGGTAGTGTCAGTGCAATCTGTGTATAAAATATCTGGAAAAGGATGTACAGGTGTTAGTGTAAAGAAGTGTGATGTGTATAAATGAAGTGTCAGTGTGAGATCAGGAATGAAATGAATTGCTCAAGATCATGAGGCTAAAAGAATAATGCTGAAGGAGGGGGAATATACAGAGACTTTTGTTCGATAACTGTTAAGTTATGCCTACGTATCCTCTCGTGCAATGAGGAAGTCAGAACACTGTAGTTCGACCCAAAGAGACTGAAAGATAAGTTGACTTGTGAACTGCTTACTTGTCTATGCTCAAGTGCATGACCTGTCTGGCTCAGGTGCAAACTGTCTTGAATTAGACGGAAGAAGCAAGTTCTCGTTTGTGAGTGAATGAGGTGAGAAAAGAATCCCGGAGGAGACGATTATTGTTTGTTTTTGTGTTTTCAGTCTTTTATTGCTTTTGAAAGTTTGTCATAAGTTAATGAGCTTAAGCCTAAACCAATGGATTTAGTAATCTCATCACATCTTCCCTCTGATTAGGGGGTAATGAGAATACCTTAAGTGTGAAGTCAGATTCTCACACTTAATCACCTTTGATGTATGATTAAGATCATTAACTTACTTATGATTATTTAGATGTTTTTGGTGTTTTTGTTTAGTGTTAAGTAATGAGGTTAAGCCATAATCAAGGATTAAACAGACTCATTACACCATCCTAATAGAAGGATAATAGATGAGAATGTTTAAGCTGAGGAAAGCTCCTCAACTTAATCCATGATTAGGGATTAAACTCATGACAAAACAAAGCCTTTATTAGATGGATTTTAATTAATGATATGATGAAGAAGTGATTTTTAGGGTTTGTAAGACAACTTGAGGGGGACTTGTCCATTAACACTAGGGTTAGTCCTTCTTAACCAATTAAGGAAGAATTAGAACCCTAATGCAAGGCCCAAGTTACAAGCTTGATGTCTTGATGGTTATTATGTGAGTTGATTAGAGGAGTTAAACACATTAAGGGTTTAACACTTAGGATTAAAGTTATACACTCCATCCTAATAGAAGGATGCAGGCATAAGCTTAATCACAAAGCCTTAAAGCCTTTAGGGTTTAGTCCCTGATTATGAGGTGAGAAGAGAAGACTCAAAAGAGACACAAAGGTAGAATCTAAATGGGGGACTAATCAAAACCCTAATTATTGTCATGCTTGGTTATTCCTAAGGTTTGTGAGGTTTACAAGAGAAGTCTTCAATGGAACCACCAGGAAGCAGATGAAAGGATCAGGAGAAGCAAGGTAACTTGCTTCATTGAAGAAGACAAGTCACCTGAAGAAAGAAAGTAAGAAGAAGAAGAATGAGCAAGCTCAATCTCAAACACATAACAAAATGCAGCAAGAATGCAAAGAGAGGTGAAGAGAAGATGTGAGAAGTGAAGGCAAATTCACTTCTCAAAGCCACTTACCACCTGAAAAGTTAGGAAAGAAATGCAATGCAATGCAAAATGGGATGGGATGGCATGATGAAAAACAAAACCAGAAGCACATACATGATGTTAATGATGCTATGAGATGCTACAAACATGAAACAACACATGGAAATGATCATACAAGCTTATGGATGCAAATGGAGCTAGTTAAGAAACATGAACATACATGCAAAGTTTTGAAATGCACATGACATACAATATGGCAAATGCAAGATGCAATGGTCAAACATGCTTCCAATATGCCTTATGATGTTAAATGAATCACATGGATGCATAAAATGTCATGGCAAGTCAAGGTATGAATGCAAATGCAAGATGGATGCATATGGAAGCCCAAATTAGGGTTTATGTTCAAAGCAACAAACACAAACCAAAATCAGAAGCCAACAACAAGATAAAAAATTGAAAATGCATTCAAAGGATCCCTAATCCTATACTAACTCACTGCCCAAAGGAGAAGTTCCAACTCTTAGCCTAATTCAAGTTGTGATTTTCCTAAGCTTTCTAGGGTTTTAGGGTTCCTTAACAAGAAAATTACCAAACAAATTGAAAATGAAAGATCAAATCATGACCATTTAACCTCAAAAACTACATGATATTCTAAACACAATACAAAAAGAATCAAAGTCCAACTCTCTAGGGTTAGGCATAAATGATTTTTGGAAGTTTGGATCAAAATAATGCACCAAAATGATTTTAATTCCATGAAAAATTCTCAAAATGCATCAAGATCAAAAAAGAAATTTGGTTTGAGGGTTGGACAATGTTTCTAAATGTTTTTAAAGGTTTCATGAATTTTTTGGTGATTTTTAAATACCTAAAAGTATTTTTAATTAATTAATTCTCATTAATTGATTAAAAAGAAACTTTTAAATATTTAAAAATAATTTTTTAATGCTAAAAATAAAAGTAAAAATATTTTTGTGTTCTGAAATTAAATAACAACATGTATAAAAAATTTCAGAATTTTTAAAGTATTTTTGCTATTTTAAATTAAATAGACAAATTAAATGGAATAAAAAGAAAAGAAAAGAAAATAAATGGGAAGTATGCAGGATGGAAGGCTCAGATTGAAACTGAGTTTTAAAACGTTTGACTGGGCGCGCATCTGGACGGCCCAAGTTCAAACTTCCTAATTTCAATTAATTAAATAAATTAATCCTAATTATCAACTAATGACATGATCCAGACCACACAAACGCGCGCGGGAAGACAGATCCAAGGGTCCACGTTCAAAGTTTGCCCTAACCCTAATTAAGTGACTAATGACTTTCAGGTGGCCGGAAATGACCTCCGGTCATCTTCTCCGGCCACACTCTCCCCTGAGAATCTCAATCTCACTCCCTAGGTATCTAAAACACAATCTTTCTGCCCAGAATCCACCCCTAGACATCATACAACATGAATCATCAAACAAAATGCATTTATTTTTCATAACCAGGCTGAATCGAATCAAAAGGGGTTTAGGTCAAAAAGTTTCAGGAACAACATACATGCTCAATACTCAATTATTTTCGAAACAAAACATATCACCATGACCAGTGGAACATAGAGAATCATTTAATGACTTAAAAACAAGTTTCTGGAAAAAAAAAGTTCTTGAGCTCACCTGAACTGGAGCTTTGATTTCTGACACTTTCTGGCTGGCCCTTTGATCCAAAATGCCTCTAATGGACTTCCTGAGAAGCTTGCAGTGCTTAGTTGGAGTTTAGAATGGCTGGTTTGGAAGTTTGAACAAGTTCTGTTCAGTGGGGTGAAGGAATCGTGTTTTTGATTCAATGGCTTTCAGGCTGTTTTGAGTGTTGGTTTGTGTTCAGTGAAGCACGGTGAGATGCTTGGTGAAGCTTGTTTGAGTGTTTGTGGCTTGTAGGATGAGATTCGAAAGAAAATGCAAGTTGGAGAGAGTTTGTGGATGCTGAGTTCTGGTGAGTTGCAGGCTTTCCTCTTGTGATGTTTAGCTTGCATTTGATTTGTATAAACTAATCCTATTGGTCAGATGACATGACATGTGCTTTATTGATTGGTATGGTGGCTTTTGCAAAATGTCAACTTTGTGTAAGAGAAGGCATGGGTCTTGTTCTAGCCAAGTACAAGGGCTGTGGGTTGCGCAGCATGGTGAGGGGAAAGGCTAGGGTGGTTCAGCATCCAAGGCAGCAAGTGGATGAGAAGTGATCATGAGCTTTTGCAACTTGACTTTGCTTTTGCTTTTCATGAAGATATCTTGCTCCAAAGGCCAAACAAATGAGAAACTCTTGGCCCATTCTGATTTTTAGGTCACATGTGATGTTTGTGTAATGGTTTGACAATAATTAGAGGTCACAAATTGCCTTGATACATGATTTTGCAAGTTTCCTCTTTGGTGCATAACTTGAATTTTTGTGATTTTTGCCAACTTTGACAAGCCATAACTTTTGATCCAAAATGAATTAGGTCATGTTCTTGTACTTTTTGAAAAGGGAAAGATCTAATCTACAACTTTCATGACCAAAGTTTTTTCATTTGAAGCATTTTTTGGATCAAAAAGTAAGGATTGAAAAGTTGCCTAAAATGGCAAATTCCTTAAAAGTCAAACTTGCCCTAAAAAAGTCAACTTTGCAAAAACTTCAAATTCTTCAATTTTGTGAACTTCCAACCTCTTCCATGATCAAATAAAGATCATATACACTCAAAATGATGAAGATCATCCCTTGGTTGGGTCATTGGGGGCCTCAGATGCCCTGATTTTGCACTGACTTGTCCAGAAAGTCAACTCTTGATCAGATGACTTCCCCATGGAATTTCTTCATGAAAATTGATATGCATACTCCCTATACCATATAGAGACCTATAGAAACAAGAATGACCAAAAAATTTGGAGTTATGGCCTCTGAAACCAAAACCCTAATTTCAGGTCATCTGTGCAGTCAAGCCTGGCTCTGCTTCCACAACAATCCCAGTTCTTGTGATTATTTAGCATTCTTGATTTTGAGAGGATGTAATATGATGATTGAACATCCATGGACCTCTTTGAAGTGATTGATGACCTTTGGAGTGGCTCAAGAAGCTCTTGGATTGTTCAGATTCACAAACCCTAAGTGCAGATGACTTAGAAACAATGCAATGACTCAAAATTGAGATATGAGATGGTATGATTGTGTTTATGCATATGAAATGATCACAAGCCATGGTGTGAATGGGTGTGGGCAAATTTGGGGTGTTTACAGCTGCCCCTATTCAAACATGAGTTAGCTGTGCAGGATGTAAGCAACGGCTTAACAGGCAAACGAGATAACTTGTGGTTGAATACCAAAGACAGTCCAAAATTTGCACTCACAGAATGAAGAAGAAAAGGGATATAGATTGTAAAGAAAATAAAGTATATTGTAAAGTGTAGGCGACGGAGGACGACCGTCGAGCAGGGGACGACTGCTGGGTAAAGAGCAATGACGGGGACGGCCGACATGCTGGAGAAAAGTGCGGAAAATAAAGCAATGACGGGGACGGCCGCCATGCTGGGGATAAAAAGAATTATGACAGGGACGGCCATCAAGTTCACAAAGTAAAGTAACCAACGACGGGGAAGGCCATCGGGCTAAGAAGAAAAAGGACCACGACGGGGACGGCCATCGGGTTAAAGAATAAATGAAATAAACAGATGATGAGGTACGGTCATCAAAGGTGAAGGACGATCACCTAGCAGGGGACGGCTGCTCTGTTGGGGGCAAGATGAGGGACGGTCATCTAAGGTGGAGGACGACTACCTGGCAGGGTACGGCTGCCGAAAATATCGCGACATAGGACGAATGCCGAATAAAAGGTCAACGATGGGGACGGCCATCGGACGAGCATGATGAAGGACGATCATCAAGAGGTGGAGGACGACCACCTAGCAGGGGACGGCTGCTCTCGAGGTTTGTCTTGACATAGGACGAATGTCAGATAACCAATAATCAACAATGGGGACGGCCATTGGATAAAATGATGAAGGACGATCATCAAAAGAAAGTGGAGGACGACCACCTAGCAGGGGACGGCTGCTAAATATCACGACATAGGACGAATGTCGGATAGAGAATCAACGATGGGGACGGCCATCGGATGAGCATGATGGAGGACGACCATCAAGAGGTGGAGGACGACCACCTAGCAGGGTACGACTGCTCTCAGGGTTTATCATGACACAGGACGAATGTCAGATAAAAAGAAAAAAATGCTTTGTTGGCGATCTACTGGGGAATAGTAAACACGGACGAGTGTTTACATCCAAGAAACGAAAAGTATAAGTGTTTAGACGTTTGTGTATAGATTAAAGATGCAGACGAGCATCCTTAAGACTACGATACGGACGAGTATCGGGTAGAAACAAATACTGACTCGTGTTCAGAGATGATGATACGGACGAGTATCAACGGGTTAACAGAGAACAAGGATGAGTGTTGAATCTGAGGGGATTCTTCTGGGGAATAGTAGACACAGGCGAGTATCTATATTCAAGAAGACAAAAGTGTTTGACACAGTGCATGGATTAAAGATGCGGACGAGCATCCTTAAGACTATGGTACGGACGAGTATCATGTAGAAACAAATACTGACTCGTGTTCAGAGATGATGATACGGACGAGTATCAACGGGTTAACAGAGAACACGAATGAGTGTTGAATCTAAGGGGATATAAGCGGTATATACAAGATACAGACGAGTATCAGTATAAGTGTGAGTGGTGTATAGATGAGTGTTTAACTGCTGGGGAGAGTGACACGGACGGGTGCCAAAAGGAGAAGAGTGTGATATGAACAAGTATCTGATACACAAAGCGTAGGCGACTGCGCTGGGGATACGACACGGACGGGTGTCAAAGGATTGTCATATGTAAGTATATGTGAGTGCAAAGAGGACGTCCTTGGCTTTCTGCTGGGGTTATGACACGGACGGGTATCAAAAAGTATCTGTAATACGAGTGGTACTGTTTGCACAGAGTGTTCGGGCGACTTTACTGGGGATTATTGACACGGAAGGGTGCCAAAGAGAGTATATACCGGTGTTTGTGAATGTGAGGCAACTAATTTTGCTGGGGAATCTCTGCTGGGGATTTGGGGGAAGTATTCTGTATATTGACGGATTGTCATTATTCACAAGTGTTGATTCAAAACATGGCTTATGATTACGCTATATGTTTGATTTTTGCCGTAATGCCCCGTGTTAGACGAGATGCTACGCTTTGTGGGTGAATATGATGCGAATGCTATGATTATGCAAAAGGTACTAAACCGGGATTCGGATCCCGTCGCTACGAAGATCTTCGACCGATCTGCCTGAAATGGACATCCCAGCTGGGGATAAGGTCATTTGTAGATCTGATGAGAAGCATTTTCCTGGGGATATAGATCACTGATGGATGTACCCTCGCAAAGAGGGACCCAGCTGGGGGGCTGCAGAAGCTTTCTTCACTCTGTTGTGATTCCTTCGTGCGCTGCTCTTCTTGATAGAGACTGGAACTCTGTGGGGAGATGGTTCCCTGACTTTTGCACTCGGCTGAGGATGAAATGGCAACTCGGCTGGGGAGAAGTAATAGGTGGCAAATCAGCTGGGGACCAGGCACTTTGGGTGCTAAGGTTGATTTGTCAGCTTGCTGGAGTGAAGCTTTCATGCCCCAAGTTGCATTCTGGATGCCTGCAATCCTGCAAAGATAGGGAAACACACAAGTAATCCCGAGGTATCCTTTACTGGATTCCGTCATAGGAGTTTAGACACTTCTGAGAGTAAGTATATTTCCTGCAAGCATGCGGCCTTTATTATATTTTTGAAGATAAGC
Source organism: Lathyrus aphaca (assembly GCA_963966055.1). Taxonomy (NCBI): domain Eukaryota; kingdom Viridiplantae; phylum Streptophyta; class Magnoliopsida; order Fabales; family Fabaceae; genus Lathyrus; species Lathyrus aphaca. The sequence goes on along the minus strand of OZ014522.1, from coordinate 537,488,612 downwards.
ATCTGTATTCACGCAATCAGTTTTTTCTTTAAGACATCAGACATTTTTGCAAAATAAAAAATGTACAAGACGAGACATGACTGAAAATCTGATTTTATTAATTCATATGCCCTGAATTGGCGAGATACAGTCAAAGAAACATATCCCCTGAAATGAGGAGATTGTTACAAATTGAGAAACAAAATGCTGGCAATGTTGATGACGCTTTAAGGAGATTCCTCTTTACTATGACTCGTATGACTTTTGACGTTCTTTTCATCTTGCTTTCTGAAGAATGCTGATTCTGATTGAAGCTTGATCCTTTCGAAACTTACCAAGTTGTAAACGATACAGACGAATTCAAAATGCAGTTGTTCGCTTATTCCCTTATTTTGCATGGATCGCCCTTTCAGGTTTTCAATCCATCGGGATACCCATTTTTGCCTGAGCTGTCCAATGCGGCTTTTCAACTCAGCGGGTGTACGTTTTTTTTTGCTTATTTTCCCTTATTTTTGCCCGAGTCTTTTATTCTGTTTTTGACTCGCCGGGATGCCCTATTTTTGCCTGGACTTTCATTCTGTTTTTATGTCCAGCGGGTCATTTTATGCGAAGTATTTTTTAACTGCATCTGAATTCACAGGGGATGGGAAATCTTTACCATCCATGGTACTGAGCATCAGTGCTCCACCAGAAAAAACTTTCTTTACCACAAATGGTCCTTCATAGTTTGGAGTCCACTTGCCCCTGTGGTCTGTATGAGGAGGAAGGATTCTTTTCAGCACAAGATCTCCTACTTGGTACTCTCGATGCCTGACTTTCTGATCGAAGGCTCTCTTCATTCTTTTCTGATACAACTGCCCATGACAGATTGCAGCCAATCTTTTCTCTTCAATCAGACTCAGTTGTTCGTATCGGGACCTGACCCATTCTGCTTCGTTCAGCTTAACATCCATTAGTACCCGTAGAGAGGGTAATTCAACTTCGACAGGTAGGACCGCTTCCATACCATACACAAGCTGATACGGTGTTTCCCCAGTTGATGTTCTGATTGTCGTGCGGTACCCATGCAAGGCAAATGGTAGCATCTCATGCCAGTCCTTGTAGGTGACTACCATCTTCTGCATAATCTTCTTGATATTTTTATTTGCTGCCTCAACAGCGCCATTCATCTTTGGCCTGTAAGGAGAAGAATTATGATGTTGAATTTTGAAGTCCCGACATAGTTCTGCCATCATTTTGTTGTTCAAGTTGGAACCATTATCAGTAATGATTCGCTCGGGAACTCCGTATCGACAGATGATATCTCTCTTCAGAAATCTGGCTACCACTTGCCTTGTAACATTTGCATAGGAGGCTGCTTCGACCCACTTGGTAAAGTAGTCAATGGCAACCAGGATGAATCTGTGGCCATTCGAAGCAGTTGGCTCAATCTTACCAATCATGTCAATGCCCCACATAGCAAAGGGCCAAGGTGAAGACATCACATTCAAAGGATTGGGAGGCACATGCACCTTATCCGCATAAATCTGGCATTTATGGCATTTTCTGGCATAGGCACAACAGTCGGCATCCATTGTGATCCAGTAATAACCTGATCTTAGCAATTTCTTGGCCATTGCATGTCCTCCCGCATGGGTACCAAAGGATCCTTCGTGCACTTCCTGCATCAACAAGTTTGCTTCTGTCTTATAAACACATCTGAGGAGTACCATGTCAAAGTTTCTTTTATACAGGGAGCCATCAGTGTTCAGGAAGAAACTACCAGCAAGCCTTCTCAATGTCTTCTTATCATTGGAAGATGCCCCAGGTGGGTACGTCTGATCCTCCAAGAAGCACTTAATGTCATGGAACCAAGGCTTGTCATTTTTGACAATGTCCGCTGCGAATACATATGCCGGTCTATCAAGTCTGGACACTGAGATCTGAGGTACAAAGTTGGCAGCCTGAACTTTGATCATGGACGAAATGGTAGCCAGAGCATCTGCAAACTGATTCTCGTCCCGAGGGATATACTCGAGCTTGACTGTTGTAAAGAAAGTCAATAACCTCCTTGTATAATCCCTGTAAGGTATCAGATGATCCTGGTAGGTGTACCATTTGCCATTGGTTTGATTAACTACCAGAGCTGAATCTCCGAACACGGTCAATGTCTTGATCCTGAGGTCAATGGCTTCCTCAAGACCTATAATGCAAGCTTCGTATTCAGCTTCGTTGTTAGTGCAGTTGAAGGTGAGCTTTGACGAGAAAGGCATGTGAACTCCTTTAGGTGTAATGAGTACTGCACCAACACCACGACCATTCATATTAACAGCCCCATCAAACATCATGGTCCATTCTTCTTCCGGGTCAGGCCCTTCGGTGTGAACAGGCTTTTCATGATCTTTTGCTTTTATGAACATGATGTCTTCATCAGGGAAGTCAAATCTCATAGGCTGGTAATCATCAATGGGTTGCTCAGCAAGATATTCAGACAATACACTGCCTTTGATGGCTTTCTGAGAAGTGTACTGGATGTCATATTCTGTGAGGATCATTTGCCATCTTGCAACCCGTCCGGTAAGTGCTGGCTTCTCAAATATGTACTTAACCGAGTCCATTTTCAAGATCAACAAGGTAGTGTGGGTCAACATATACTGCCTCAGTCGGCGAGCAGCCCACGCTAAAGCACAACAAGTTTTCTCGAGCAATGAATAACGTTGTTCACAGTCGGTAAACTTTTTGCTTAGGTAGTATATTGCATACTCTTTTCGACCAGACTCGTCATGCTGGCCCAGCACACACCCCATTGACTCCTCTAATACTGTCAAGTACATTATCAGAGGTCTTCCTTCAACTGGAGGCATAAGGATTTGAGGCTCTTGTAAGTATTCTTTGATCTTGTCAAAAGCCCTTTGGCAGTCTTCGTTCCACCTGACCGTCTGTTCTTTTCTCAATAATTTGAACAAAGGCTCACAGGTTGCTGTAAGGTGAGATATGAACCTTGAGATGTAGTTCAATCGACCTAAGAACCCTCGAACTTCCTTCTCTGTCTTCGGTGCAGGCATCTCTTGAATAGCTTTGACTTTATCAGGGTCAACTTCAATCCCTTTCTCGCTTACAATAAATCCCAGCAACTTACCAGATCGCACCCCGAATGTGCATTTGTTGGGGTTCAACTTCAGTTGGTACTTCCTCAGACGCTTGAACAACTTTAGCAGATTTACCAGATGGTCTTCTTCAGTGAGGGACTTGGCAATCATGTCATCCACATAACACTCGATTTCTTTATGGATCATATCATGGAATAATGTTACCATAGCCCGTTGATATGTCGCACCGGCATTCTTGAGCCCAAATGGCATTACCTTGTAGCAGAACGTGCCCCAGGGTGTGATGAAGGTTGTCTTCTCCATGTCTTCAGGTGACATTTTAATCTGATTGTATCCTGAAAATCCATCCATGAAGGAGAATACCGAGAACTGAGCCGTATTATCCACCAATACATCAATGTGAGGTAAAGGGAAATCATCTTTCGGGCTGGCTCTGTTCAAATACCGGTAGTCAACACACATCCTTACTTTGCCGTCTTTCTTAGGCACAGGTACTATATTAGCAACCCACGGCGGATAACTAGTCACGGCAAGGAACCCGGCGTCCCATTGCTTTTGTACCTCTTCTTTGATCTTCATTGCCATGTCTGGGCGAGTACGGCGCAGTTTCTGTTTAACCGGTGGGCATTCCTCTCTCAAAGGCAGCTTGTGCACAACAATGTCGGTGTCCAAACCTGGCATATCTTGATAAGACCAAGCAAACACGTCCACATATTCTTGAAGCAGGTCAATCAGTTGTCTCTTCACTGAGTCTTGTAAGCAGGCCCCGATTTTAACTTCTTTCACGTCTTCATCTGTACCAAGATTGATTGTTTCAACCTCCTCCTGGTGAGGAGTAATAACCTTTTCCTCTTGTCTTAACAACCTGGCTAGCTCTTCAGGAAGCTCATATTCTTCTTCAACCCCTTCATCAGCTTGATTGATCGGATCGTCAAAGTCATACGAAGTCATAGCCGTATTGTTGTCGGTGCTGTCCGGAAGGCAATTTCTGCAAGGGTTCAGTTTGTTCATTTTAGTGATTTGATTTTAATCTTGTTTAGAAAAGTGAAATAAAGTTGTCATTTTGAAAACATTGCCATTTATTTTTTGTACAAAAAGAAAAAGTGGAAAAACAGTGAGCGGAAAAAGAAAAAGACTCATTTGCAAAAGATGTCTGATATTTCATTGATTAATCTTGTTGCACAAAAATTACAGATGGCCCGATTACAAAATGAGTCTTGTCATCTTGGGCAAGATGCAAGACTTTGATGCATGCTATAAAAATACAGGAAATAATAATTACTCTGCATGAGTAACTCTTATAATTTCCTGGGAAGACCAGTTTGAGATACTGCTCCCCGGGATCTTTGGACGAATCCAACTCTCCAGGTTGCGGTTGCTTTCATCCTCGTCTTCCAAATTGTTGACAGCATCAGGGGTGAGCATTCCCCCACTAACAAAGTTGGGCTCTTTTGCAGCCTCTGCTTGATCTTGTTGAGTTGGTTTGTAACCCAACCCAAATCTGTCCTCTTTCTTCTCCACCGGTAACAGTTTGCCCCAGCCTTGGACGTTTCCTTCTTCAACAACCTTCCGGGCTTGTTGATAAGATGTCATTGAGGTTCCAGGTGCAGCAGATGTTTCATTTATGTTCAAGGCCTCTAACCCTTGACTCATTGTTTCGTGGACCTCCCCATCCATCTCAATGTATTTATAGGTAGCCAGGTGGCTAACAAAAATATCCTCCTCTCCACAGATAGTAACGACTTGACCCTCCCACTCGAATTTTAACTTCTGCTGAAGGGTTGAGGTCACGACGCCAGCGGCGTGAATCCATGGCCTACCCAATAGACAGCTGTAGGCAGGCTGTATATCCATCACGTAGAAGGTCGTTTTAAAAGTTTGTGGGCCAATCGTTATAGGCAACTCAATCTCACCCAGAACCGATCTCTTAGAACCATCAAAGGCTCTCACTACCAGGTTGCTGGGACGTAATGCCAATCCGTCATACTCTAGCTTCACAAGGGCTTTTTTAGGTAAGACATTGAGGGATGACCCTGTGTCTACCAGCACATGGGAAAGAACTGCACCTTTACACTCCATGGTAATGTGCAAAGCCTTGTTATGATTGCGGCCTTCCGTAGTCAAATCAGTGTTGGTGAACCCTAGTCCATGACTAGCATTAACATTTCCAACCACAGCTTCCAACTGATTGACGGTGATCTCTTCAGGCACATAAGCTGCGTGCAAGACTTTTAGTAGTGCGTTCCGATGAGCCTCGGAGCACATAAGCAATGATAGGATTGAGATCTTGGAAGGCGTCTGGTGAAGCTGATCCACTATTTTGTAATCACTTTTCTTGATGATTCTCATGAACTCATCAACTTCTTGATCAAAGGGTGTTTTCAAAGTTTCCTTAACAATCTGCTCTTCCTGCACCAAGCTTTTCCCTTTTGCCTTGGCAGCAGCTTCTGCTTCGGCAGTGGGTCTTTGAATTTGTGGAGCAAAGAGACGTCCGCTTCGAGTGAAGCCTCCGCCTCCTCCCACATTGTCTATTTGTGGTGCAGGGGTTGATGATTCAAAAGTGATTTTCTGTCCTTCGCAGTATAGATCAGAACCGTAATGCCAGGGGATGGCATTACTGCTTTCATAAGGTACTGGCCCAGGCACTGTGATAGTGACTGGACTGATTGCAGCTGCGGAAGGGACTGTGATAGTCTGTGGATCGTAGTATATTGTGACTGGTGCTCTGATAGGAGTAGCATTTTGCAAGTTGTAAGCAGAATCATTTTCAGGATCATAATAAATCGTAACTGTGGAGACACTTGCTGCTGAAGTTGTAGGAGACATTGTTGGAAGGATGGGTGTTGTTGTTGTAGGAGTTTCTGAATGGAGTGGTGCTGAAGTTGTAGAAGGGATGTTTGCTGATATTTGGTCTGTTGAAAGAACAGATGAAGCACTTGTTGATGAAATTGAAGAGTTGCCTGGAACAATGGTTGTTGTATTTGTAGAAGACACAGGAATTGTTGTTGATGAGGTTGCTGGATTGGTAGGAATTGATGTTGTGATTTGAAGCAGGCCGCTCTGGATGAGACCATCTATGCCATCTCTCAAATTATCACAACCATTCACTGAAATGTTGCAGTAAGCACACCCTAACTCACATCCCGGGAACATTTGACATTCGAGGAGTTGAGCTTTGATCTCTACCAACGGTGTCCGAATCTGACCCACACTGGTTATCAAGTAAGACGGCTTGTCTTCTTCAATAGCATTGATTCTGGGACCTCCGTGGTTTGGCATAGGGTTCTTATTAACATTTGGTGGTGGTGCAAAATTCAGAGCTTTAGAGTCTACCAAGTCTTGTACCTTCATGTGCAAAGCTCTGCACTTTTCTGTACTATGGCCAGGCGCATTTGAATGAAAAGCGCATCTGGCGTTGGAGTCATAGTTTCTGGGTAGACTGGTGGGATCTGGAGGTGCCAACGTCCTTAGCTCAACCAGATTGAGTTTTAGGAGTTGTGGCAGTAATGTGGCATATGGCATAGGGATCGGATCGATCACCCTATTGGCCTGAGAAGGTCTCTGTTGGAACGGTCTTTGCTGATTGTTGTTGTTGGTGTTGTTGTAATTTCTCTGAGGAGGATACTGAGTCTGTTGCTGATAATTTTGCTGCTGTGGTTGATAAGCTGGTTGTGGATGAACTGGAGCGGGAATGGTGACTGCCGCCACGGATCTATGAACATATTGGGGTCTGCCCCTGTTGGTATGGATAGCATTGGTCTCACCAGTTCTTCTTGGGCCCACAAAAGGCTTCCTTGTGTTGCTGGATGAGCTGGCACCGTTGTCAGAAATTTTGCCCATCTTCAACAGGCTCTCGATTCTTTCTCCAGCTATAACGACATCTGCAAAGCTGGTAGAAGAGAAAGCAACCATCCTGTCAATGTATGTCCCTTGGAGGGTGTTCATAAACATATCTGCCATCTCCCTCTCTGACATAGGTGGCTGGACAGCAGCAGCCAGCTGCCTCCACCTTTGGGCGTACTCGCGGAAGCTTTCCCTAGATGACTGTGACATCCCCATCAGGAGGGTCCTGTTGGGTGCCATATCCAAATTATACTGGTATTGTCTGATGAAGGCCTCTGCCAAGTCCTTCCAACACCTGATGGTTGCTCTAGTCAGATGGGAGTACCATTCCCTTGACGCTCCAGTTAAGCTATCCTCAAAATAAAACATCCATAGTTTCTCGTCCATGGTATATGCTTTCAACCTCCCCAAAAAGGATTGTAAGTGGGTCCGTGGGCAGGAAGTCCCATTGTATTTCTCAAAACAAGGAGGCTTAAACTTATGGGGAATCCTGACCCCGTCCACCAAGCCCATGTCCATAACATCAAAACCCAAAGAGTTTTGAGACTCCAAGGATCTTAATTTTTCAGAAATTTCCTCCAGCCTTCTGTCATAGGCTTCTTCCCCAGCACCCATTACTGTGAACTGATCCTCCTGGGGGTCTTCTTGCAGCACTCTGCCTACAGTGGCAGTCCCTTGAACATTAGCAGGAATGTTGATCTCTGGATGAAGGTGGGGTCCAAATACAGGGGGGTTGACATGAGGTTGGACCCTCTCGTTGTTGCTTGTGCCAGCAGTCCCTATATGGGGATCTTCCTGATTCTGCCTTTCCACCATTGCTCTCAATCTTTCTTGGCTCTGAGCCATGTTGTTCATCACTTCCATAAACTGCGTCATCTGAGTTCTCATTTCCAATCTTTCGTTGGCCATTTGGTTTCTGACCTCTGCAAGGTCCTGTTGTACCTGATCCATTTGTATGCCCGGAAGGTTGTTACGGGTTGGATATCGGTGTGGACGGTTGAGTGGAAATACCCGACGTCGAGCAATAGTTCCTGAACATCACAACAGAGTTAGTAACAATAAAACAAAAACCTGCAAAACAAAACAAAAGGTTAGCATGCAATGCAGTATGCTTATTTGTTTCCAAGGTATCCGGCTTGGCACTTGGTTTTGACCCCTCCAGACCCTTGAGAAAACTGTTGATGTTGTTTTTGAAGTAAATTCAGATGGAACAAACGGATACATATATTACAAAAAGCAAAAGATACATAATTTGTTTTTTACAAAACATGCCCTCTGAGGGGTCAAAATACATTACAAGAAAAATAAAAGTACATGGAATGAAAGCAACAACAAGCAAAAGTCAGACACCAAGACCAAACTCATCCTCCTGAACTTCCTTGAGAAGTGCTTCAGTCACAGGATCAGCTGGACGCTCCGTGAGATTCCTGATAAGGAGATTCCGGGTAGTGACAGCTGCAGTTAGCTTCTTGTGTTGACTCTGGTCCTTTGACCTCTTCACTCCAGCTCTGATATTTCCCTCTGGGCTGCTGCCAGGGCTTCCTGCTGCTCTTTTGCACTAGCTTCCAGCTGCTCTATCTTGTCCTGAGTCCTCTTATCTTCCAGAGTACGAGCTTCGGTGATCCTGACCCACCTGGCTTGACTCTCCTTCAGATACAAGTCTGTCCTGGCTTTCTGGAACTGGGCTTCCTTGCAAGCATTCTTCAGAATTTGCTCTCCAGCCCTAGACTTCTTGATGTAATCCTCAGACTTCTCAATTTTAGCCAGATGCTCCACCCTCAACTTTTCCAACCTTTCAATATCCAACCTACCATCACTCCTCTCCCACAGGGTCTTCTGCAAAGCCTGAGTCAACTTCTCATTTCTCTCTTTCAAGCTCTCAAACTCCTCTAAGCTGACAGTGGCAGGAGGTGGTGCTGAGGATGATCCAGGCATATCCTCCATGGTAAAGGGCATCCCAGAAAATTGAGCCCTGGCATGGGACCATTCATAGTATTGTGCTGATGCTACATTGTTGCACTTCCCCAAAATGGTTACTCCTTTAGTTTGAACATTGCCCCAGGCCCAGGCTGCCTGCCTGACAATAGCCAGATTGGGCTTGTTCTCGCAGTAAAGAGTCTCAGCCAAGTCTTGTGCCTTAGGAGTGTGGACCAGTGCATAGCCCAGTTGTCTTTTGAATAGCAGAGGGTTGTAATTAATGCAACCCTTAACTCCTATCAGGGGTACATTGGGAAAATGCCCACAACTGGTGATGATATCCCTGCCCTTTGTGCTTTGAGTGCACCACCTGATATCAGCTGAAGTCAGAGCAGTGAGTCTTCTAGCCCAGTTCCTCTGCTGATGAGGATTCAAAAATGCATCTGTCTTGGGCAAATGCTTGAGAAGCCAAGTATGGAACAAAGGAGCACAACACCTCACTAATCTTCCCCTTTGCTTTTCATTCCTCTGGTGCACTGAGTAGTAAAAATCCCCCAATAAAGTGGGCACTGGGTTCCTCAGAATAAAAAGATGGATTGCATTCTTGCTAATGAATCTAGGCTCATATGCAAATAATATAATCCCATATATGCTCAGGGCCAATAAAGCACAGACTGCTTTCCACTCTCCCAAAGAAGCTTTCAGGGTAGCTTGAGAGATCAAGAAATCCAGATGCAAGCCAGAGATTCCAGCCTTGGTAGTCATATGCTGCCCAATCAGAACTGGTTCCAGATGCAATGCCTTTGCTACTTCTTCATTACCAGGAAAGACCATCTCAGGGTTGAAAGGGACTCCACCCCTGATAGGTATACCAACCAATGATGAGTATTCTTCCAATAAAGGGCCCAACTGGAAATCCTGAAAAGTGAAACACCTCAGTGGGGGATCATAAAACTGAAGGCAAGTATGAATCAGGCTCCTCTGTGAAGGGTCCAAATCCATAACCACATCAAGTATGTCTCCATAGTGCTCCCTGAAAAGTGGTATATGGTCTGGAGTGATCAGGGTCTGAATCCTCCTGATGTCAGCTAGCTCATGCTGGAAGAAGTGGTAGGAGATGTTACTCTTTTTAGGTGCCATGTTGTTGAAGAAGAGTTGAGACAGGTGCTGATGATAACACTGAAAATGGGCCACTGACTGGCTGATGCAGGTGACTGAAGCAGATAGCTGATAGCTGAAGCAGATGCTGATGAAGATAGGTCTATACTGATGATGGGGTCAAAACCAAGCCAAAAATGTAGATGGATACCCTGAAAGACAAATAAACAAATGTCAAAATGATGCAATGAGGATGTATGCAAATGATATGCAAGGGTTTGTGACTGAGCTGGATCTGATCAAATGCTCTGATATAAGTCCAAGTATGTTCAAGAAATCCAGATGGAGGTCTATAAGTCCAGTAACCAAGGTGGGGGACTCAAATAAAGAGCCACATGTCCAGGGTTTAGAATCACAAGAACTGTTCCAACATGGAGTACTCTTAATCAAACAAAGTAACAGGGTATGTTGAGGCCAAGGGTACCTGCAAACCTGTAAACAGCCCAACCCCCTCACAAGTGGTGTTCTAAAACAAGGATCCTCAGACTTGGATCAGTTATGAGAAGTGTAAACGCTTCTAACCCGGAGGTACAGTGTTTACAATAACCATAAAAGTTCCTCCTCTAATTCACCTCAGTTTCCGAAGGTCAAAACTAAAGGTTATCCAGACTTAGCAGGCTTCCCAGATAGCCCTAGCATTGCAGGAAATCTGCAACACAGAGTTCTCAAGAAGAAACCCATATCTGAACCGTGTTTCATATTCCCGCACCAGACCGAGATGGAATGGGAAAGAATATGAACCACTCTAGCCTAGGTGTCGCTCAGGTCCCAGGTATAGGACCTCAACTCTCAATAGAACACCCACCCACCAAAGCAAACAAACAGATCCAGCCAGCACAGTATGACAATATGATATAATGCAAAGCTATACAGAAAGCAGTAAAACAGCTGTACATAAAGCAAATAAACAAAACTAAAGTACAAACACAGACAGCACATAACACCCCAGTAAACACAAATCAATCAAGCGCTAGGAGGAACCCACAAAAAGAACCAGAAGCCCTGGTTACAGTATAAGGTATCCCCAGCAGAGCCGCCAAGCTGTCGCTCCTGATAAATGGGGAATGGCCCAAATAAAGGTACAGACGCGAACGGTCGGCGAGAGGGACAATGAGAACACACAGCAGTGAACTCACTGGAGATGAAAAGAGTCGCCAGCTAGGCATTTTTATCCCGGAGGAAAGGCAATGCTGCATAGACCTAGAAAGAGATGGATAAGACGGTTGCGAACCAGAGAGACTGAGAAAGGGGGTTGGTTACAACCTGGGAAGGTATTAGCACCCAGATTGTCCGCCGTACTCGACGGGATCCACGCTTAAAAGATTTGTGTTTTTAAGGGGTAGTGTCAGTGCAATCTGTGTATAAAATATCTGGAAAAGGATGTACAGGTGTCAGTGTAAAGAAGTGTGATGTGTATAAATGAAGTGTCAGTGTGAGATCAGGAATGAAATGAATTGCTCAAGATCATGAGGCTAAAAGAATAATGCTGAAGGAGGGGGAATATACAGAGACTTTTGTTCGATAACTGTTAAGTTATGCCTACGTATCCTCTCGTGCAATGAGGAAGTCAGAACACCGTAGTTCGACCCAAAGAGACTGAAAGATAAGTTGACTTGTGAACTGCTTACTTGTCTATGCTCAAGTGCATGACCTGTCTGGCTCAGGTGCAAACTGTCTTGCATTAGACGGAAGAAGCAAGTTCTCGTTTATGAGTGAATGAGGTGAGAAAAGAATCCCGGAGGAGACGATTATTGTTTGTTTTTGTGTTTTCAGTCTTTTATTGCTTTTGAAAGTTTGTCATAAGTTAATGAGCTTAAGCCTAAACCAATGGATTTAGTAATCTCATCACATCTTCCCTCTGATTAGGGGGTAATGAGAATACCTTAAGTGTGAAGTCAGATTCTCACACTTAATCACCTTTGATGTATGATTAAGATCATTAACTTACTTATGATTATTTAGATGTTTTTGGTGTTTTTGTTTAGTGTTAAGTAATGAGGTTAAGCCATAATCAAGGATTAAACAGACTCATTACACCATCCTAATAGAAGGATAATAGATGAGAATGTTTAAGCTGAGGAAAGCTCCTCAACTTAATCCATGATTAGGGATTAAACTCATGACAAAACAAAGCCTTTATTAGATGGATTTTAATTAATGATATGATGAAGAAGTGATTTTTAGGGTTTGTAAGACAACTTGAGGGGGACTTGTCCATTAACACTAGGGTTAGTCCTTCTTAACCAATTAAGGAAGAATTAGAACCCTAATGCAAGGCCCAAGTTACAAGCTTGATGTCTTGATGGTTATTATGTGAGTTGATTAGAGGAGTTAAACACATTAAGGGTTTAACACTTAGGATTAAAGTTATACACTCCATCCTAATAGAAGGATGCAGGCATAAGCTTAATCACAAAGCCTTAAAGCCTTTAGGGTTTAGTCCCTGATTATGAGGTGAGAAGAGAAGACTCAAAAGAGACACAAAGGTAGAATCTAAATGGGGGACTAATCAAAACCCTAATTATTGTCATGCTTGGTTGTTCCTAAGGTTTGTGAGGTTTACAAGATAAGTCTTCAATGGAACCACCAGGAAGCAGATGAAAGGATCAGGAGAAGCAAGGTAACTTGCTTCATTGAAGAAGACAAGTCACCTGAAGAAAGAAAGTAAGAAGAAGAAGAATGAGCAAGCTCAATCTCAAACACATAACAAAATGCAGCAAGAATGCAAAGAGAGGTGAAGAGAAGATGTGAGAAGTGAAGGCAAATTCACTTCTCAAAGCCACTTACCACCTGAAAAGTTAGGAAAGAAATGCAATGCAATGCAAAATGGGATGGGATGGCATGATGAGAAACAAAACCAGAAGCACATACATGATGTTAATGATGCTATGAGATGCTACAAACATGAAACAACACATGGAAATGATCATACAAGCTTATGGATGCAAATGGAGCTAGTTAAGAAACATGAACATACATGCAAAGTTTTGAAATGCACATGACATACAATATGGCAAATGCAAGATGCAATGGTCAAACATGCTTCCAATATGCCTTATGATGTTAAATGAATCACATGGATGCATAAAATGTCATGGCAAGTCAAGGTATGAATGCAAATGCAAGATGGATGCATATGGAAGCCCAAATTAGGGTTTATGTTCAAAGCAACAAACACAAACCAAAATCAGAAGCCAACAACAAGATAAAAAATTGAAAATGCATTCAAAGGATCCCTAATCCTATACTAACTCACTGCCCAAAGGAGAAGTTCCAACTCTTAGCCTAATTCAAGTTGTGATTTTCCTAAGCTTTCTAGGGTTTTAGGGTTCCTTAACAAGAAAATTACCAAACAAATTGAAAATGAAAGATCAAATAATGACCATTTAACCTCAAAAACTACATGATATTCTAAACACAATACAAAAAGAATCAAAGTCCAACTCTCTAGGGTTAGGCAGAAATGATTTTTGGAAGTTTGGATCAAAATAATGCACCAAAATGATTTTAATTCCATGAAAAATTCTCAAAATGCATCAAGATCAAAAAAGAAATTTTGTTTGAGGGTTGGACAATGTTTCTAAATGTTTTTAAAGGTTTCATGAATTTTTTGGTGATTTTTAAATACCTAAAAGTATTTTTAATTAATTAATTCTCATTAATTGATTAAAAAGAAACTTTTAAATATTTAAAAATACTTTTTTAATGCTAAAAATAAAAGTAAAAATATTTTTGTGTTCTGAAATTAAATAACAACTTGTATAAAAAATTTCAGAATTTTTAAAGTATTTTTGCTATTTTAAATTAAATGGACAAATTAAATGGAATAAAAAGAAAAGAAAAGAAAATAAATGGGAAGTATGCAGGATGGAAGGCTCAGATTGAAACTGGGTTTTAAAACGTTTGACTGGGCGCGCATCTGGATGGCCCAAGTTCAAACTTCCTAATTTCAATTAATTAAATAAATTAATCCTAATTATCAACTAATGACATGATCCAGACCACACAAACGCGCGCGGGAAGACAGATCCAAGGGTCCACGTTCAAAGTTTGCCCTAACCCTAATTAAGTGGCTAATGACTTTCAGGTGGCCGGAAATGACCTCCGGTCATCTTCTCCGGCCACACTCTCCCCTGAGAATCTCAATCTCACTCCCTAGGTATCTAAAACACAATCTTTCTGCCCAGAATCCACCCCTAGACATCATACAACATGAATCATCAAACAAAATGCATTTATTTTTCATAACCAGGCTGAATCGAATCAAAAGGGGTTTAGGTCAAAAAGTTTCAGGAACAACATACATGCTCAATACTCAATTATTTTCGAAACAAAACATATCACCATGACCAGTGGAACATAGAGAATCATTTAATGACTTAAAAACAAGTTTCTGGAAAAAAAAGTTCTTGAGCTCACCTGAACTGGAGCTTTGATTTCTGACACTTTCTGGCTGGCCCTTTGATCCAAAATGCCTCTAATGGACTTCCTGAGAAGCTTGCAGTGCTTAGTTGGAGTTTAGAATGGCTGGTTTGGACGTTTGAACAAGTTCTGTTCAGTGGGGTGAAGGAATCGTGTTTTTGATTCAATGGCTTTCAGGCTGTTTTGAGTGTTGGTTTGTGTTCAGTGAAGCATGGTGAGATGCTTGGTGAAGCTTGTTTGAGTGTTTGTGGCTTGTAGGATGAGATTCGAAAGAAAATGCAAGTTGGAGAGAGTTTGTGGATGCTGAGTTCTGGTGAGTTGCAGGCTTGCCTCTTGTGATGTTTAGCTTGCATTTGATTTGTATAAACTAATCCTATTGGTCAGATGACATGACATGTGCTTTATTGATTGGTATGGTGGCTTTTGCAAAATGTCAACTTTGTGTAAGAGAAGGCATGGGTCTTGTTCTAGCCAAGTACAAGGGCTGTGGGTTGCGCAGCATGGTGAGGGGAAAGGCTAGGGTGGTTCAGCATCCAAGGCAGCAAGTGGATGAGAAGTGATCATGAGCTTTTGCAACTTGACTTTGCTTTTGCTTTTCATGAAGATATCTTGCTCCAAAGGCCAAACAAATGAGAAACTCTTGGCCCATTCTGATTTTTAGGTCACATGTGATGTTTGTGTAATGGTTTGACAATAATTAGAGGTCACAAATTGCCTTGATACATGATTTTGCAAGTTTCCTCTTTGGTGCATAACTTGAATTTTTGTGATTTTTGCCAACTTTGACAAGCCATAACTTTTGATCCAAAATGAATTAGGTCATGTTCTTGTACTTTTTGAAAAGGGAAAGATCTAATCTACAACTTTCATGACCAAAGTTTTTTCATTTGAAGCATTTTTTGGATCAAAAAGTAAGGATTGAAAAGTTGCCTAAAATGGCAAATTCCTTAAAAGTCAAACTTGCCCTAAAAAAGTCAACTTTGCAAAAACTTCAAATTCTTCAATTTTGTGAACTTCCAACCTCTTCCATGATCAAATAAAGATCATATACAATAAAAATGATGAAGATCATCCCTTGGTTGGGTCATTGGGGGCCTCAGATGCCCTGATTTTGCACTGACTTGTCCAGAAAGTCAATTCTTGATCAGATGACTTCCCCATGGAATTTCTTCATGAAAATTGATATGCATACTCCCTATACCATATAGAGACCAATAGAAACAAGAATGACCAAAAAATTTGGAGTTATGGCCTCTGAAACCAAAACCCTAATTTCAGGTCATCTGTGCAGTCAAGCCTGGCTCTGCTTCCACAACAATCCCAGTTCTTGTGATTCTTTAGCATTCTTGATTTTGAGAGGATGTAATATGATGCTTGAACATCCATGGACCTCTTTGAAGTGATTGATGACCTTTGGAGTGGCTCAAGAAGCTCTTGGATTGTTCAGATTCACAAACCCTAAGTGCAGATGACTTAGAAACAATGCAATGACTCAAAATTGAGATATGAGATGGTATGATTATGTTTATGCATATGAAATGATCACAAGCCATGGTGTGAATGGGTGTGGGCAAATTTGGGGTGTTTACAGGTTGCTCTTGATTACTTCACAAAGTGGGTGGAGGCAGCTTCATTTGCATCTGTTACTAAGAATGTGGTGGCTCGATTCATTAAGAATAATCTCATATGTAGGTATGGCATACCTGAAAGGATTATTACTGACAATGGCTCTAATCTGAACAACACTATGATTACTGATCTCTTCACGCAGTTCAAGATTAAGTATCACAACTCTTCTCCGTATCGTTCGAAGATGAATGGGGCAGTAGAAGCTGCTAATAAGAACATTAAGAAGAGTATACAGAAGATGACTGTCACCTATAAGGATTGGCATGAGATGTTACCATTTGCTTTTCATGGTTATCGCACTACAATACGTACTTCAACAGGGGCAACCCCATTCTCCTTAGTCTATGGTATGGAAGCAGTTCTGCCCATTGAAGTTCAGATTCCCTCCTTAAGAATTATGAAGGATGCAGGCTTGGATGAAGATGAATGGATTCAGACCCGACTTGACCAGATAAATTTGATTGATGAGAAGAGGTTAGCAGTTGTTTGTCACGGTCAGATGTACCAGAAACGGATGATCAAGGCTTTTAATAAGAAGGTTAAGCCAAAGGTATATCAGGCTGATGATTTGGTAATCAAGCGTATCATATTACCATAGGGTGATCCTAGAGGCAAGTGGACTCCTACATATGAAGGACCATTTGTAGTCAAAACAATATTCTCAGGAGGTGCCATGATACTTACTACTATGGATGGTAAAGACTTCCCACAGCCTGTAAATGCAGACATAGTTAAAAAATACTACGCATAAAAAGAGACCCGCTAGGTTGACTGGCCTAGGAAAAAATAAGGGCATCCCGGCGAACCAAAAGGGTTCGGGCAAAAATTAGGGAAAATACATAAAAAAATGTACACTCGGCAAGTCGAAAACCTGAAAAGGCGGCTTGGGCAAAAAAGGGTATCCCGGTGGGTTGAAAACCTGAAAAGGCAATCCAGAAAAAAGCTAGGGATTAAAGCGTATGACTATGTCTCGTTTGGATCACCCATGAAACTACAACCAGTTATGTTACTTACTCAAGCTCGAACAGATAAAGCTCAGTCCAATCATTTCCGTCCCGACAGCAGAAGATGAGATACTTGAAGATAATAGCAATAGTAGAATTGAAACTCAATAGGATTATTTCCCACATAGCTGATTTTCTTTGTTTTGTAAAAATTTTACGACAAATTCCTCTTACTAGGATTTCTGTCTCCTTGTACAAACTTGCCTATGCATAGGTTACTTTGTGATATAAATAAAATTTCATCTTTGAATCCAGATTTACTTTTACCCTATTTACATAAGCGAAACGTCCATTGGTTATGTTTGAATGTATGTATGCTTTTGAATATGATTGATGTTTACAAGAAATGCATAAAATGCTTAATATGATTGATGTTTACCAGAAATGCATGAAAATGCAGTAATAGTATTTACTAAGGATGAACGAGGGAAGGAATTCAACAAAGCTTCGTCGGTTCATCCCTAAAAGACATCTACAAATCCCCTAGTAGGGCAAATCCATCTTCATAAATACTTCGAGTCACATCTCCCCTGGAATTTATATCCATCTCTTTTATCCTCAGACGGATAGTCGGGAATTTATTCTTTCAATAGGAGTACGAGGAACGAAGACGAGAGGTTATGGATACCATACTATCGAACGAAGACGGGAGGTTATGGATACCATACTATCGAACAAAGACGGGAGGTTATGGATACCTTACTATCGAACGAAGACGGGAGGTTATGAATACCTTACTATCAAACGAGACGAGAACGAGTTCCTCATATTCTTCACTATATTATCAAACAAAACGAGTTCCCCATATTCTTCAACAACAAATCGGGATTTATTTTCCCTGGCCAGCAGTTGTTATACAAAGATACCTGGACGCTTCAAGTTGCATGATGCATACATACATCATTTACATCATACCATAACATACATATCCATAATTACATAATACATTACTTAAGTGCATCGTACTATGCATGCCTACATAATGCATAAACTAATATTTTCCTTGCAGGATAGTTATATGCAGGTAAAACAATATCAACAACTTATACCTCGGGACGTTGTTTATCCTCCTGAAAGCTATCATGACTTTGGGCCGTTGTTTATCTTCCCAAAAGTTATACTTATACCTCGGGACGTTGTTTATCCTCCTGAAGGCTATCATGACCTTGGGCTGTTGTTTATCTTCCCAAAGGTTATCTCATTATTTTGGGACGTCGTTTATCTTCCCGAAAGCTATCTTGTGACGTCGTTTATCTTCTCAAAAGCCATATTGTTACCTTAGGCCGTTGTTTATCTTCCCAAAGGTTATCTCATTATCTCGGGACGTCGTTTATCTTCCTGAAGGCTATCTTGAGACGTTGTTTATCTTCTCAAGAGCCATATCATTACTTTGGGCCGTTGTTTATCTTCCCAAAAGTATTATGAAACCTTGGGCCGTTGTTTATCTTCCCAAAAGTATTATCAAACCTTGGGCCATTGTTTATCTTCCCAAGAGTCATATCATTACCTCGGGCCGTTGTTTATCTTCCCAAAATCTATATCTTCATACTTTGGACTACTTTATTCTCCAAGAGATATATTTGAAGAACTTTTCTCAAAGTGGCATCTTTAAGCCCACTCAAGCATGTACAGCTAGTCATCAATATCACTCTACGCACCGGTGAGTGCAAATTTTTGGGCTTTTGTGTTCAATCCCCTTCAACCTTCCAGGTTACGACTGACACATATACCAATCTAACCCCTCAGGTTTCAGAAAATTGAACAGGGGAAGCTGTTGCACCCCAAAATTTGCCCTCACAAAACAAGAATTTGTGTGCTAAGAGGTTCACAAGATTCACAAGACATCTTATGAGGTTCACAAGGTTCACAAGACATCTTATGAGATTCACAAGATTCACAAGTCATCTTATGAGGTTCACAAGGTTCACAAGACCTCTCATGAGGTTCACAAGGTTCACAAGACCTCTCATGAGGTTCACAAGGTTCACAAGACATTTTATTAGGTTCACAAGGTTCACAAAGTTCACAATTAGTCAGAAGATTTGACAATTCCCTCAGACAATGCATCCTCCTAAGCAGTGCATCCAAAACTAGGGTTTTGACTTTAATCAGGCTAAATGAATTTCCAAGACTTCAAGTGAGCTTCATAACATCTTATATGTGTTTAAGAACCCCCATGACATGTTTCAGAACTTTTCTCAAAGGTTTGCTCAGTCAGATGATCAGATAAGTCAAAATTAGTCAAAGCAGTTAAAAAGTCAAACTGAGGTCAACTATGGTCAAACCAAAGTCAAACTTCATGATTTTTTGTCAACATCAAGTATAAGAAGTAAAATTCATCATTTTATCAAGGGTTGATCATGATTCATCAAGGATATTTCAGATCATCAAGAATCAGAGGTTTCTAAATTAGGGTTTCCTCAAGAAAAGTCAACTGAACTTTGACCAGCCATAACTTTCATATGCTTTATCAAATTTTTCCCATCCAAATCTCATTTTGAAGTAAATTGAATTCTCTACAACTTTGTGTCTCACAAGCCAAGCCCGAAAATGCTTCAGTTGGAAGGTATGAGCTAAGACATTATAGGTCCTTTTAAAAGTCAACAAAAAGTCAACAACTTCAAAAGAGCATAACTTGAGAATGGTAAAAGGTATGGACATGAAACCAATGGTGTTGGTTAGAGAACTCCTTAAGCTTTCCAAAATGTCCAAGAACACCCTCATAGCATTAAAATTTAAGGATTTATTCCCTTGCAAAGTTGGGAAATTTTTGGGAGGTTTATGAAGCAAATAGGGCTTTAAAACCAATTTCTTCCAAACAGGCTTGCAAATTTGTGATCCAAACTTCAACATGACATCATGCACGACCCAATCCTCATTTAGTCATATTTTTATTATTTTTTATTTTTTTTTTATTTTTTTTTTATTCATTTAAAACCATTTTAAATTAAAATAAAATATATAAATTAAATATTTGAGGGAGATATTGTTTCTAGAAGGTCATAAACATGGATTAGATCAGATTGATATGCAATTTATGGTGATTGTCTTAAGATAGAAAGGTTACATTCAAGAATATATGAAATTCAAGGCATGATCTTTTTCAATCTCTTGGATCCAAAAAGTCCAAAGAACAATCACATGTTTTGACCTAATTTCATCAAGTGATATATATACAACATGAACACAAGCATTGGACACGAATTGGCTGCCTCAAAGACAAGTTTCAAAGTTTCAAATTTCATCAAAAAATCAATTTTCGGATTTTACTTTGCAGGGGTTTTCAAGGTATTCTAAGGACACTACAAGCTTCCTTAAGCTTCCCTGAATCAAAACCACCCATTACATGCCTTTGAATCATGCCATATTGCACAACCCGAACGCATCTTCTCTTCTTGTTTTTGATTTTCGATTCCATACTTTTATGCATTCTCAATTAATTTTAATGATTGTTTTATGTTTGTAATGATCTAAGCAAGCTTTCTGGATAATTGGATTGAAGAATAATGACCTGAATCGAAAATAGCCATTATTAGGGTTTCGGCCAAGCTTTAGGGTTTCTTGATTCATCAAAGATAAATGAATTCTGGAAACATGGTTGTGTTGTATGGATCTTGAGGATCATGTTTCACTAATTAATTTGAAAAAATTGTACTGTTTTGTTGATATTCAAATTTCGTAGGTTTTATGTATTATGAGATTCGCAGGAAAATTCGTGGATGAATTCGCAAGCAATTTCGCAGGAAATATGAAGAAGATGAAGTCATTTAGCGCGCTGGCTGGAATTCAAATTTTATTTTAATATTTTATTGTACTATTTGTAATT